>JAQQTP010000076.1:42042500-42705000 GCA_029884605.1 Ormosia emarginata | reverse complement strand
TCCCATCCAATTTTCTTATAAATTGGCAAACAGGGTCTTTTAGAGTCGATTCCCCCATCCGTACTATATTGCTTTTGTTCATCCTTGAAGAGATTCCACAAATTAAGAAGTTCACGATGCACAAGTCCACAAGAATGCGTATCAAGAGTCAATAAGATATCATCTAATGACTCCTTACTCACCATTCTTAATGAAGAAAATTTTATCTTCTCTGTTTTTGGAAACCATCCCCAAAGAACGACATCGCGTGTTACAATTCCATCGTCCACATATGTGACAGACTTGTAATCTTTTTGCTACTTCTCCTTTTAGAATATGAACTTCTACCAAGACCCGGCATGTAAGAGTCAAATGAAATTGAAGACTCACCGCTAATCGGACTTTTGCTTCGATTATCCAACGTACATCTTCTCGCATACCTTTTTGCATTAACAATCTCAATCTTTCACATCGAACTTTGTAAATTTTTTTCAGAGCATTTAGAGGGAGAGAAGGAAAATGCTTTCTCATGTTTGAAAGAATGACATCCATTTTAAAGGAGAAGAAGGATTCAGGATTCAGCTTTTGGGAAACCGAAAGAGAGCAAACCGACTTGAGAGTCACGGAGTACCGTCATCCGCCATTTAACCGGGGCTAAAGAACTGCAAAACAAAAATAAAACTACAAAATTATAGTAAATTTTACTCATAACAAGGATCGAAAGGAAATGAAATCTACCTCAAGCTGAACTTGATTTTCTAGAAATGGTTTAAGTCTTTGTCCATTGACCTTAGATACATTACCATTCCTAGGATTCTCAATATCCACGGCTCCATAAGGATATACATGTTTGACAATAAAAGGACCAAATCCACCTAGATCTCAATTTTCCAGGGAATAAGTGAAGACGAGAATTATAAAGCGAGAACTTTTTGGCCAATTTCAAAAGATTTTCTCAAAATAAATTTGTCATGAAAAGCTTTTGTTCTTTCTTTGTAAATTTTTGAGTTTTCATATGCATCATTTCTCAATTCCTCAAGTTCATTTATTTGTAATTTGCGTAACTTACAAGCATCATCAAGATTTAAATTGAAAGCTTTAATGGCCCAAAATGCTTTATGTTCTAGTTCTACGGTGCAAGTGACAAGGTTTTCCATAGACTAACCGATAGGGTGACATGCCCAAAGATGTTTTAAAAGCGATTCGGTAGGCCCAAAGTGCATCGTTTAATCTTAAAGACCAATCTTTTCGATTTGGGTTAACCGTTTTTTTTCCAAAATTTGTTTAATTTCCTATTTGCTAATTCTACTTGTCCAAACTTGTGTCGAGGGTGATAAGGGGTAGCAACTTTATGGGTAATACCATATTTCTTCATTAAAGATTCAAATGGTTTATTACAAAATGTGTTCCCCCATCGCTGATGATAGCTCGAGGATTCCAAATCGACTTAAAACATTTTCTTTTAAAAATTTGAGAACAGTTTTATGATCATTTTGTCGACATGGAATCGCCTCAATCCATTTTGAGACATAATCAATTGCAACCAAAATATACACAAATCCAAATGAAGATGGAAATGGACCCATGAAATCAATTCCCCAACAATCAAAAATTTCAATGACAAGGATGGGGTTCGGAGGCATCATGTTTCTTTTTGAAATTGAGCCCAACTTTTGACAATTTTCACAACTTTTGCAAAAGGTATGGCTATCTTTAAATAAAGTGGGCCAATAAAATCCACACCGCAAGATTTTCGCACTTTGTTTTCTTTGAAGAAAAATGACCTCCACATGCTTCGAGTGACAAAAGTTAATGATACTACTTACCTCACCGTCGGGTACACATCTCCGAAAGATTTGATCGGAGAATATTTGAACAAATATGGGTCATCCCAATAAAAATTTTTCACCTCGGTCAAAAACTTTTTTCTGTCTTGATGTGACCACCGAGGCGGCATCTTTCCTCGTTACAAGAAAATTTACTATGTTTGCAAACCAAGGCATAGAATTGACAAAAATAAAAACTCATCGGGAAAAGAATCATTGATAGGTGTGCTATCAAAAGATGAGCCCGTTGTTGTAAGTCCGGACAAATGATCTGCGACAACATTTTCGGCTCCTTTTTCTTATCTTTTATTGTGATATTGAATTCTTGAAGCAACAAGATCCACCGTATCAACCTAGGTTTGACATCCCGCTTAGACATTAAATATCTAATAGCAAGATGATCAAGAAAAAACAACAATAGAAGAACCAATTAAATGAGCTCGAAATTTGTCCAATGCAAAAATTACAAATAAGTAGTTCTTTTTCGTAGTGGTGTAATTCATTTGTGCACTATTTAAAGTTCTACTTGCGTAACAAATCACATGAGGTTTACCTTCTTTTCTCTCGACCTAAAAATGGTCAGCCAACAAAGAAAATCACTTGCATCACACATTAATTCAAACGGCAAAGAAGACAATCAGAGGTTGCATGATAGGAGCCGATGTCGAAGACCAATTAATTTTTCAAAAGATTTTTGACATTCTTGAGTCCAATCAAATATTGCATCTTTTATCGAAGATTGCATAATGGTCTAGATATGACACTAAAGTCCTTAATAAATCTTCGATAAAATCCTACATGTCCTAAAAAGGAACGAACTTCTCTCGATCAAGTTTTTGGGGAAGGCAAATGAGCAATTAATTCAACTTTGGCCTTATCAACTTTAATTCCTTCAAAGATATCACATGACCTAACACGATTCCCGAGGTAACCATGTAATGACATTTTTCCCAATTTAAAACAAATCCTTTTTCTTCACATCTTTTAAGAACTTTATCCAAATTATCAAACAATTTTCAAAAGAATTTCCAAAGACCGTTAAATCATCCATGAAAACCTCTAAATAATGCTCAATCATGTCACTAAAAATACTTAGCATGCATCTTTGAAAAGTTGCTTGAGCATTGCAAAGACCGAAAGGCATTCTTCTATATGCAAAAGTGCCAAAGGGCATGTAAAAGTAGTCTTTTCTTGATCCTCTAATGCAATTGGTATTTGATTATATCCCGAATAACCATCAAGAAAACAATAGTAGGGATGTCCCTATTACTCTTTCTAGAATTTGATCAAGAAATGGTAAGGGGAAATGATCTTTCCTAGTGGCATGCATTCAATTTTCTAAAATCAATACACATACGCCAACTAGATGAAACTCGCGTAGGTATTAACTCACCTTTTTCATTTTCAACCACCGTTATTCCAGATTTCTTAGGCACAACTTGTGTAGGGCTTACCCACCGACTATCGAAATAGGATAAATAATTCCAACATCAAGTAATTTAAGAACTTCACCTAACTACCTCTTTCATGTGTGGATTTAATCTTCTTTGAGGTTGTTGTGATGTTTTAGCATTATCCTCTAAATATATTCTATGTGTACAAATCAATGGATTAATGCCTTTTATATCCGTTAATGTCCATCCAATTGCACTTTTATGCCTTTTAAGTACTTCTATCAACATACCTTCTTGTTCTTCAAGAAGGACCGATGAAATTACTACTGGAAGACTTTGGTCTTCACCCAAAATGTGTACTTCAACCCAAGGTAATGGCTTTAGTTCCTGGTGTAGGTACTTTTTCATGAATATTATCATTCGTAGGTTGTAACTCTTCTTCGAATTTCTCTTCCATCTTTTGTATTCCATTGCTTGTGTACAATCAAGCAAAGAACACATTTCGTAAATATCACCATCTACTTGCGTGCACCTGAATCAAATGAATTAATTAAACACACTTCTAATGGGTCGAAGAACTCCCTTTTAGAAAATGATCATCTACAATGGTTTCAATTCCACCAACTTCCTCATTTTCATCAAGGACTTCCCGTGGTTGCTTGCACATGTTAAAAACATTTAGATCCATGGTCATGTTTCCAAATGTTAGCTTCACCACTCCATTTCTACAATTTATCAAAGCATTAGATGTTGCTAAAAATGGACGGACCTAAAATAACAGGAATTGACTTGCAACTATCAACTATAGGTTCAAGATTCAAGACAATAAAATCCACAGGATATATGAATTTATCAACTTGAACCAACACATCTTCCACTATTCCTCTTGGAATTTTAATTGATCTATCAAATGTAGTAAGAAGAGTTACGTGAAGTTGGTTTTAACTCACCCAAATTGAGTTGCCGATAAACCAATATGGAAGCAAATTGACACTAGCACCAAGATCAAGTAAAGCTTTTTCAATTTTATGTTCTCCAATAATGCATGAAAACTTGTAGGACAACCAGGATCTTTATATTTCAACGTATTATTATTCTGAAAAATGAAGCTTACCTGCTCACCAAAAATGCTTTCTTTTTCACATTTAATTTCCTTTTAACAAAGGCACAAGTCTTTCAAATATTTGGCATAAGAAGGAATCTGTTTGATAACATCTAACAAAGGAATATTGACTTTCACTTGTTTTAAAATTTCAAAAATTCCATTGTTATTGTCTAATTTCTTTGGATTATTCAAAGCTTGAGGAAATGGGGTGAAAGCGAGAGTTTAGTCTCATTTTGGTCAACTTTTTGATTTTCTTGAGGAATTGGTTCATCTTCTCTCTCACAGATTCAGGATTTGTTTTTCAACAACCTTCCCACTTCTAAGGGTTATCACAAATTGACTTGATCTATTTGTTGGTTTTCCTTCGAACTACCCTCATTTAGACTATATTGACCTTTGGGATTTGGTTGAGGTTGAGAAGGAAATTTTCCTTTCTCGTGAATGGTGAGTGCAGAGGTAAGTTTGGAAAGAGTTTCTTTTATGTCACTCATGGTTTGATTGGTTTGTTTGTTAATGGCTTCTTGTTTTTCTATGAAAGTATGCAGTGTTTCTTCTAGGTTTTTCCTATAAGGTGCATATCCTTGAAAATTTTGAGAGTCTTGTTGTTGCCGAGGAGGTGGTGGTTGAATCGTGGACTCGAGTATTGTTCCTCCAAATTTGAAGTTAGGATGATTTTTCCATCCTGGATTGTAAGAATTTGAAAAAGAAGAGGTGAGTGGCTTTTTAAAATTATTCATTGCATTTACTTGCTTTTATGCACAACTTCTTTAAAAACAGGAATGTTAGGACATTCGTGTGTTGAGTGTCCTAAGTCATCACAAATACCACAAATTTCTTCATTTTGCACATGATTTGATTTTTTTTTTTCTTTTCTTAATTCCATAGCTTCAATCCTTCTAGCCAAACTAGCATACCTTGCATTTAAATCTTCTTCTTGACTAAGATGGTATTTTCCTTTTCCAAAGATTTGCAAGGTTATATCTAATTGAATTTTCAAAGGATTAATTTCATGCCAAGATTGAGAATTTTCAGCCAAATGATTTAAATAATCTAAAGCATCTTCGGGTTCTTTATCAAGAAATTCACCATTACACATCGTTTCCACAAATTGTTTAGTTTCGTTGTTAAACCTTCATAAAAGAAGCTTATATTTTACCATTTTTCAAAACCATGATGTGGGCAAGAATTTAACAAATCTTTAAAACGCTCCCAACTTTGAAAATATGCTTCATTTGAATTTTGGGAAAAATTTTGGATTTGTCTTTTCAAAGCATTAGTTTTATGTGTTGGAAAAAATTTCTTTAAAAACTCACTTTGCATTTCTTGCCATGTGCCAATTGATCTTGGTTTCAAAGCATTAAGCCAAGTTTTTGCCTTATCTTTCAAAGAAAAAAAAGGAAACAATTTAAGCTTAACAATTTCTTCAAATCGCAATTTTGATCATTGAAAGCCATACAAACTTCTTCAAATTCTTTTAGATGTAAATATGGGCTTTCATTTTCTAAACCATGAAAATTGGGCAAGAAAGAAATCATACCTGCTTAAATCTAAAATTATTAGCATTAAGTGGAAAGATAAAACACATGAAGACTTTAGAATTTCTAGGTGGTTGCAAATATGCACGCATAGTTCTCAATGGTTGATTTCCTTGTTCATCATATATACTTTCATTTTCACTCGTTGTGTTTGATTATCATGTTCAACATGCAGACCTTCAAATTCACCATTGTGTTAATTGTGTGTGATTGTGATTCAAATAAATCAATATATAAATGACTTGGATTAATTTTAATCAAACGTCTTAATTTGAATCACGATACCAAGTTAAGATAAATAAGTACATAAAATAAAAATAAAAATAAAAATAATATACAAGTAGTATACTGTAATATTATTAAATATTAAGTAGGATGTGGATAAACCAGCACCCAAAAGTAAAAAAAAATAAAAATGACAGAATTTAAAAGTTAGATAAGTTAGATTGCAGAAAAAGTAAATGACAAATTTAAAAGTTAGATAAGTTAGATTGCAGAAAAATAAATGACGATTGCATTTAAAAGTTAGATTACAGAAAAGAAATGGATGAATTTAAAAGGAGAATTACCCCCACTTAGTTAGTGCGAAAAAAATAAAAGGGAGAATTAACCCCACTCGAGTCAATATATACAAAGGTAAAAAAAAAAATTTTATTTTTTTTTACTATTTACTTTTTACTATTTACTATTTACTATTTACTATATACTATTTACTATATACGTATATATATTACTATTTATATATATATATATATATATATATATATATATATATATATATATATTTTATATATAATAATAATACTAGTTAGTATATTAGTAGATAGATAAAAAAAAATGAAAAGAGTAGATGAAGAATAATACATACCGGAAAAGTTTTTATTTACGAGAAAGAGAACCTCAATATATTAGAACTTCAAATCAAGTCCCCTTAAAGAATCGCGCAAATTTCCAAAACTTGGAGGATTTAATTATAATTAAATGTTTTAACCCAAGTGTAGGTTGTCTCAAGTAATAAAGTTTCATGAGTCCCAAGTCAGGCCGATCCACAAGGAATTGCAATCATGAAGCGGAAACTAATTAATCGGATAAAGAGATATTTGTCACAAAATTTAAGATGATTTAAGTTGTTCACAATGAAAAAGATTTGCTTTAGTTAGGAGATTCACTCTTAATAATAAATTAAGAATAAGATTATTTCATTTTATAACTCAATTGAAATTATGCGATATTGAAAATTCCAATCTAAGATTTAAAATTCAACGTTATTCAAAGTTCAATCATGTAATTATATTATGATTCCAATAATTATTGACTAATACTTGTAAATCGTCAAAAGCATCCAATGTCGCAATCCTATTGTCATACTACAATGGATCAAGATATTCATTATACAAGAATAGTATTTAAATTAATTGGAAACAACATATAATACATATAAAAGTCACATAAAAATATATCATTTAAAGCACAAGAAAGAAATAAATTAACCTCAATTTATTATTAAAAGCTTCACTCTTTCACCCAAGCTTAGATGAAAATTAATTACACATGTGAAAGAAGAAAATAAAAGAAAATAAAAAGAATCAGAACTGAAAACCCAACACCGAGAGAGAGCAAGTTTCTCTCCCTACGCCCTATTTATAGAAGTTTTTGAGGTTACTATGCATCCGCACGCGAATCTTGCACAAGAATTTTCACGTGATGCTACAGTTGATTAATTTACAAAGAATCGCTATACAAGAATATCGTGATACTATATGCTACATAGATCGCTTTGATCTCACATGCTTATATTTGCGTCATACTTGACGTCGTCGACGTCTGACTAAAACCACTACAAGACTGTTTTTTTTTTTTTTTTTTTTAGCAAAATCTTCTATGCAATCACATCCATTCTTCGATCCTTTGCATTTACCTAGTAAAAATACATAAAAATACATAATTACAACACAATTTAAAATACTAAAAATATAACAAAACTCAAGAACAAACCCAATTAAAAAGATTAAAAAGAATGAAAAACACACACAATGAACCGTAAAAATTGTAAGTTTTACAGGTTCATCATTAAGGTTTTGCCCTTTGTTGGCTTTGATGATTTTAGCTTCTACCTTGTATGGTGGTTAAGCATTTGGAGCTTCTGCCTTGTATGGTGGTTAAGCATTTGGAGCTTCTACCTTGTATGGTGGTTAAGCATTTGGAGCTTCTACCTTTTACGGTGGTTAAACATTTGTTGGCTTGCGTGTCTTACCGGTTCTTGGCATTATCATTGTATTTTTTTGGATATACATTTGATATGCATTTGTATTGATCATCCCAAACTGAAAGTGTAATGTACACCTTCCAGCTTGCGAGGGGCTGTTAAGATAGTTAAAATTGGTTAGAGTTAGTTAAAATTAGTTTTAATGATTAGTTAGTTTACTTGAATTAGTTGGCTATATAAGCCAAGATTACCCATTGTACTTTTACACTTTTCCATTCTATCAATATACAGTTCCTCCATTTCTCTCATCTTTCTCTTCTCCCTCTACTCTGAAACCATGAAATTCAACACAACTCTCCAGTTGATTAGGTGTACTCCTCCTTCTGATAACTCCTTCAAAGTCAATGTGGGCTTATCAGCAACAGCGTGGGAGTCAATCTTGGCATTTCCTTGCTTGTGTGTGAGTTTGATTCTTTGGAGGCTGTCAGATTGATCATTTTGGATTTTTCGAGTTTCAAGTACCACAAGTATGGTGCCATCATCTCTGATATTCAGCATCTCATCAAGCTTCAAGGATGGGAAGTTGTTGTTAACCATGTTCTTAGGGAAGGTAATGAAACTAGATCATCTCATCAAGCTTCTGGGGTTGCTTTCCCCAGGCTGTAGTTCTTCTTTTTTGTTTCCTTTGTCTAATCTACCTAAGAAAAATAAAAAAATACTAGATATCAACTCTCAACAATCATATAAGTCAATTTATGAAAATTAAAATCTTGTATAAGTCATAAATTCTTGAAGTCAAATTTACCAAAGGTAATAAATGATAAAAATTGATGAAAATAAAATGAGAAAGGTAGGAAAGGATGTTTTATCAAAAAATTGGGAGGTCAAGGATTTATTACAACTTAATAAGTAATATTCTTTCACAATCCACAATCTCAACCAAAACAAAAAAAAAGTGCAAAATTTGCAAGATACTTGAGTTTTAGAACTTTCGGTCTTGGGATGTATACTTCTTGAGCTTTCCTTCAATCATCTGCCTATACCAATTTTGTTCTTGGGAAGCGCTTTAGCCTTCAAGTCGAATTTCCACTTTTCCTATATATATGGGAGGTCCCATTCTCTCAATTGAACAGCTTTCCTTCTGAGCTTCTTCATCCAAATCCAAACCCTCACCTATATCCCATGCCTTTTGAAACCACAACTTTACTAATAAGCTTTCATCAAGAATACATAAAAAGTGTGTATATATATAAAGCTAAGACAAATATTTGTTTTCATTCAGTCAAATTCTAAAGAAAATAATTGAAACAGATGGTAATGTAAACTGAAATAATTGTCCTCTAACTCTTCTTTTAAGTTTCGCTTTCATCACTTATTGAAGTTTGATTTAATCTAAAATAATTCCCTGTATTTTAAAATTGCTGTTCATAATTCTATATAATAATCCATTAACAAATCTCTCATGCAGAAAAATTATAACTTATCTACTTCCTAATTCCTGTGATAAAAAATATACTTATTGGATGGTGGGAGGGTTTTTTTTCTTACTAAGAAGGAAGCTCAGAAAAAATGGAGGAAGTGATAACTCGAAGAAAGAAGAAAAAATTATATCATTTTACTCATTTTTTACTAAAAAAAGGTCCACATATAGAGAGATTTTGATATAGTATATTAGGCAGTTTTTTAATAGAATTAAAATATTTTTATATTCTAATCTTGTTATATAATATCGTCAAATTAAAATTGACAAAAATTGAATATTGATTCTTATATCATATGAGATTTTAACTTAAAATCAATTGACATTAAATAGAGTAATTTAATAAATATATAAATCACACTCAAAATATTATAACAGGTGATGTGAGACTCTTAACATACCTTAAATTACAATCTTTTAAAATCCATAACATTCATCTCTCTCGTCAACTTGCTTATTTTTGTTTCAAAAATTGTATTCCTTTCTTCAAACTTGGTCTTCCATTCCTGTAACTGTTCATCACTGTCTGACAAAATATGACACAGAAGAAAGCATGAGAAACTGCCAAACAAATCATTATTTATTACTAATTGCGTTACCGCTCTCTACCATGTGACAAATTCTCTTTTGAATTTTCTCAACATTTTATTAATTGAACTACTTATTTGAGTTATTTCTAGGCAAACTCTCTTTATAATTCAAGTAAAAAAAAATTCCTAATTGAACTATCTCTCTTTGTCATGTGGCATATTCTCCTTTTAATTCAAGTCAAATTTTTCTTGCGACATTTTACTTCCATACTTCGTCAAATTTTTGTATACATACGTATATATTTTATATATACTTATATAAGGTGAGTTTCATTATAAGGTGAAATTTACATTATACAAGTGTATGTAAGATACATATATATGTATGTAAGAATTTTCCAGTCACCTCTTTCAGCCTTCACTTCCGTCTTTCTTCAATTCTTCTCATGCTTTTTTTACTTTTGTGAATCAATCAAAATCCGTGAATCTCACATACGGGTATACTAGTATATTATAAGGACATATATGAGTAATTCTATAAAATGGAAACTACTACATGACAGGAAATCTAGGATAAGAATTTAAATTCTGGCTCAAGAAAGCATAATTGTAAACAATTGACAGCGTAGCAAGTATACCATGGTCAAAGACCTTCATTTTCCTCAGCGGCAGCTGCATATTGCTTCTGTTGTTCCTCAAACAGAGTGCTTCGTTGAGCAGTTTAAGTTGATATCTGGTTCTGCAGCTTCTGCAAATCTTTCAATGTTTCCTCCGCATGATGAGTTTTAGTAACCAAATCTTGAAAGCTTACTTCTAGCTCTAGTATTTGTATAGAGATTCTGTTTTTTCCTGATCCTGTGCAAATGTCACATTGTGGTTTTCTTTATAGTAGTAAAACAGGTACAGAGCTTAAGTTCTAAAACAAACAAATTTAGAAGTTAAAGCAAAGTAGAACTTTTACATCTCTGTTCAAGCAAATCCAGCATTAAAAAAACAAAGACAATGCAACATTATAATAGAGAAGGAATACAAGGAAAGATAATTAGCACTTAGCAAATTTTATACGTAAAGTTGTCTAAATTTCGGGGGAGGGAAGTTACCTTATGTGCAACATCTTTCAGAGTTTGAAGATTTTCCAGTTTCAGCTTTTAAGTCTTAATTTATTGAGCCTGTTCCTTGTGAAGATTTTTTTTTATAACCTGCAATGCCTTTGCCTATCTACTCAGCTCAAGAGCCTGTATTGACTACCAACTCCAAGCAAGTGTCATGTGATGCGGCCGCTGCAAAACGGTAGTAGCGGCCGCCATGACCACAACAGGCCACAATTACTGTCGCATTTGGCCACATCATGTCGAAACAGTTGCGACGCAACCGTAACGCGACTGCAACTGAGATTTAAAACCATGAAGGCCAGACGAGCATACTCTAGTATTTAAAAGAATAGAAAGCAAGCAAGCAAAGAGAGCCATCAAGTGATCACCACAAGAACATGAAGCATCTAACCACTTTCTGAAGCATATTTTAAAGTTCCTAGCTCCTTGAATTGCATAACATAGATATGCAAATGAAAACAAGGCAACGTATAAGGTGGATTACTTGGTCAATGGACCATTGGTGGACCACTTGTTTAAAGTCGTTGATCTGAAATAAAAATAGATCAATGGTTAAAAATGATTACATGTGGCTATAACCTATTAAAAAGGTTATTAAATAAAATTTAGTATTTACACCATTAGTCCTTTAAAAGAATTATTATAAAATCAATAGATATTGCTTAATAACCAATTAAGAGAGAAGTAATCAAGTAAGAATACAAGTAATACACAAATATAAAGAGAAAAGTTTAGAGAATCAAACACAATAATTTATCCTGGTTCGGCCACCAATCCACTTGTGACCTACATCCAGTCCTCAAGCAACCACTCGAGATTTTTCACTATATCTTCGAGCTTCAATAGGTGCTTGACAACCTTTACAAACTTGAGCACTCAACTCCTTGGGATGCCTCACCCTTGAGCTTGAGTCTCTTCAAATAAATGGATGCCTCACCCTTTACAATATGGAGGGATACCTCACCTTCTCTTTACAAAGCAATTAAGGTTGATATAAAGAAGCTCTCACTAGAGTAAATGATATTGAAGCTCTAAGAATGCTCACAAAGGATATCTAAGATTAGACAAAAACATATCAATGAGTGATTTTAGAGATTGATTCTCATTTTGATGTGTTGCTAAGATGTTTTAGGTTCAAGAACAACAATCAATGATCCCCCAACATCTGTATTTAAAGCCCATTCATTAAAAGAGCCGTTGGAGGGTGGTTGAAGCTAAGCATTTAATGCATCTAATATAGTCGTTGGGCATGTCAGAACACTGGTAATCGATTACAGGGTTTTGGTAATCGATTACATGGAAGATAGAACGTGTTCTTGGCTTTCTGAGCTTGTGGTAATCGATTACATAATTTGTGTAATCGATTACACGCCCTCTGACTTTCTGGTAATCGATTACAATATTAATGTAATCGATTATATGGCCCTTTGAATGTGTTCTTGGCTTTCTGGGTTCTTGGTAATCGATTACATGACTTGTGTAATCGATTACACGCCCTCTGACTTGCTGGTAATCGATTATATGGATGATGTAATCGATTACAAGACTTCTGTTTAGCTTGTAATCGATTACTAAACATTGGTAATCGATTACACTATACTTTAAACTCATTTTTCAAGCCTGAAAGAGGATTTATGTCATTCCTAACTTTAGAAAACATGAATTTGAACAATATTGAACTTTGTTTGGCATGATCCAAGATTAAAGACAACCTCTTTTCAGAAAGTGATCTTTGAGAAACATATTGATTAAAATCATGTTTGAAAAGCCATTTGAGATATCTTGAGAACATTTAACATTAATGTTCTAATGCTTATATCTAAACCTCTTGATTTTTTCCTTTGATCTTGGTTTTCTCTTTTGCTCTTGATCTTCATCTTTTGTCTTTGTTATCATAAAAAACCAATTGACATGCTTCAAGACACATGCATTCACATTCTCCCCTTTTTTGATGATGACAAACTGAACATTTAAAGGAAGAGAAATAATTGCATATATATATATATGTATATCAGAGATTTAAGCGCAACTCTCTCCCGTAATGTATGCACAATATAGGGTTAGTGATATATTCATGTGAAAGCTTTAAATCTAACTCCCCCGTACTTATGCAAGACACTAATCTCTCCCTCGTTGGCATTATAAAAAACATATTAACATTTAGACGAAATTTCGACAGCATTTCTGTTGATTTTCATGATTTCCCAAAATTTTAAACAGTAGAAATCAATCAGTTCAAATCAGTCAATATACAATCAATCCAATCGATCAAAATGGAACCAATCAAATCAATATACAAGTGCATATCAAGATACTTAGTGATTATATCAAGAAGATTCAATAAAGACAATAAGCAAACAAAAACAAACTGATTTGATATATATTATTTTAATGTCATTTATAACCAAAACATAGAGAAAGACAAAAAATTCATGGTAATGGTCCATGATCACTATCGGTTGCCTCACTATCACTCTCTACATCCGCAGCAACGCCTCCAAGGTCGACATCATCGTCTCCAGTGTCAAGATCGCCCTCGGAACCAAGGAGCTCCTCGTCATCAGCAGGAACTCCAGTGGGAGTGGCAGAGGGGTCAGCAAACGATAGAGGAGCAGCAGGAGAGGCAGAGGAGGTGGTAGGTGCAGCAACATCTCTCAGTGCAGTATGTCTGGGGCCTGCCAGAAGCGAATGAATAGCAGCAAGCTCCTGATCGGAATAGTCCATCCTCAGCTCTAGGTGATCCACCTTTTGCTCAATTCGGTCCATCTGGGTTTCCACCGTAGTGGCCAAACTCTGCATTTCTTGCAGTAGAAGCTCCAATGTGGCTGAAGCTGGTGAAGCTGGTGCAGGCTGCTCGTCCTCATCCTCCTCATCACTGTCCGGACCATGAGGAATATGCCCATAGCTGGCATGGGCCAAATGGTATCATCGCCCATCGACCTTGCTCAGCTGAAGCTTCTTCAAGGTGTGCAGACCAATGGATTGTGGTCCCTTGGAGTTGTTATCCTTGGATTCCTCAGTCAAGGAGATGCGACAGTGCTCTAGGATAGCAGTCACCAACATGGCATAGGGAAGGGCAGAGTTTTTCTTTTTCGTCACATCTAGCATGTGTTGAATGATGTAATTGGCCCAGTTGATTGGCCTGCCAGTGGTCATGGCCCATAAGACCACCACGTCATCTCACAAAACTTGGGAATAATTCCCGCCTCTGGGAATTAACCCTCGAACAACCAAATAATGGAGTACCCTGTTCTCCATTGTTAGGCCAGTGGCCATCACTCGTTTGTTGTTCCTTGGAAGGTCGTAGCCAGAGCGAATCAGGGACGTCAGAGCGCTCTTATACTCAAACTCAGCTCCCCAAGCATTTTCATTTCCATAGAAACTCGTCCCAACATAGGTTAGCTTGGTCAACCTACACCATTCTTCTTGAGAAATTTTAATCTGAGTCTTCCTCACCTCAGATATCAAGCAATGATCTTCGTACCTCAAGTTTGCATAAAAGACACGAACCAAATTTGGGTAGATGGCCTTCTGAATGCTAAAGAATCCAAGCAACCCCAGCCTCTCAAGCAACTGGAAACTTTCCAGAGGTTCACTCGTGCAAAAGGACTGAGTGAGATACCTTGGGGAGATTAGTTTCCTTAATTGGAAGTTCTTCCGGAAAAGCTCAGCCTTCTTGGTGGTTAAGAAGTGCCTGGTCAGGTCCAACCGGGAGATATTGCGTGGAGGAGCACTAGAGGATTCTCCAATGGTGGCCCCTGGTCTTGCACGTTTGGCATAGTGGCTTGGTTCAGCCATTGATGATTGGAGGTGAGATTTGGTGAGTGTTTGGAAGTATTTGTAGGTGTGTGGCTCATGGGGGATGAAGGAGAGAAGAACGAAGGGAGTTGGTGAGTTTGGGTGGAGAATGAGGTGGATTTTGATGGGATTTGATGTTTGGGTTGTGTTAGGAGAGGGATTTCGAGTGAGGGGGAGGTGAAATGGAAGGATCTAGTGGAGTATGGAGTGAGAAGGAGAGATTTGGGAGAAGGGGGTTTTGTGGGAACAGAGGAGAAGAAGGGTTGAATTTTAGAATGAGTGACCTTTCGCGCGCCTGAAACCTTTTAAAACCCCTCTGTAATCGATCACATGGTTTGTGTAATCGATTACCAGCTTTCTGTTTGCCCCTGTAATCGATTATAATATCAGTGTAATCGATTACCAATCTTCTATTTATCCCTGTAATCGATTACAATGTCAGTGTAATCGATTACCATGCTTCTGGGAACCTTGTAATCGATTACATTATTTGTGTAATCGATTACCTGAGTTATGGGTTCATTGTAATCGATTACCAGTGTGGTGTAATCGATTACTTACTTGACATAACCTTTATAATCGATTACAAAGGTCTTGTAATTGATTACTAGCCTACTAAAACTCAGATTTTGCATTTCAAACAGTTAAGGATCAATTTTAAACCTTCCAAAATAGTTCCAAAGCTTCTCAAATCAATTCCAAAACATCATGCAAGCGTACAATTCACACAGATTGTGATTCAAAACATATAATCATACAAGATTGCTATTTTTACCAAGAATTACCCCATTTGGATGGATTTGAGATGTTTTTGAGCTTTTTGGAGATCTTTGTCATGAGGAAGCACCTGCAAAACAACTTAGGGGGAATTTCCGACGCTCAAGTCAGTATTGGATTAAAAAATCAAAAATTATGCAGCAAAGGGACATGATTATGCAAAAAAAAATGTATGTTTATGCAGCAATTTGTATTTTATGCAGCAAAATAATGTATTTATGCAGCAATTAGCCTATACATGATTGATCCAATATGCCAAGTTCATTTCTTATATAATAGAAGGCTTCTTTTGTCAAAGGTTTAGTGAAAATGCCTGCTAGTTGCTTAATGGTTTCCACAAATTCAAGCATGTAATCACCCTTTTGAACATGATCTCTTATAAAATGATGTCTTATTTCAGTGTGCTTTGTTCTTGAGTGTAAAACGAGATTTTTAGACAAGTTGATTGTACTAGTGTTATCACATCTTATGGGGATGTGATGCAGCTCAAGACCTTAGTCTAAAAGTTATTGCTTCATCCAAAGGATTTGAGCACAACAACTTTCAACTGCAACATATTCAACTTCAGCTGTTGACAATGCCACACTATTTTGCTTCTTGCTATGCCAAGAAACTAATGAGCTTCTAAGCAAGTGACATGTCTAACTAGTACTCTTCCTATCCATTTTGTACTTAGCAAAATCAAAATCAGAATAACCAATTAGGCTACATGAAGCACCCTTAGGGTACCACAATCCCATTTGTGAAGTGCCTATTAGATATTTCATAATTCATTTTACAGCACTTAGGTGTGATTCTTTAGGATTTGCTTGAAATCTAGCACACATGCATACACTAAACATGATATCTGGCCTACTTGTGGTAAGGTAAAAAAGTGAGCCAATTATACCTCTATACTTAGTGATTTCTACCAATTTACCTCCTTCATCCTTGTCCAAGTAACAGGAAGTTCCCATTGGTGTAGCCATTTGTTTTGCTCCTTCCATTCCAAACTTTTTAAGCAACTCCTTGCAATATTTGGATTGACTTATGAAAGTCTCATCCCTTGTTTGCTTGATTTGAAGGCCAAGAAAGAAGTTAAGCTCACCCATCATGGACATCTCAAACTCACTTTGCTTGATATTAGCAAATTCTTTACAAATAGAGTCATTAGTAGCACCAAATATAATATCATCAACATATATTTGAACAAGTAAAATGTTATGCTTTTTATGTTTAATAAAAAGAGTAGTGTCAACCTTTCCCCTAGAGAAACCATTTTCCAAAAGGAACTTGCTCAACCTTTCATACCAAGCTCTAGGAGCTTGTTTTAAGCCATATAAGGCCTTTTTAAGTTTAAAAACATGGTTGGGCAACTCAAAACTTTCAAAACCGAGAGGTTAATCCACATATACTTCTTCTTGTATGAAACCATTTAAAAAGGCACTTTTGATATCCATTTGAAAAAGTTTGAAATCCATGATGCAAGCATATGCAAGTAACATTCTAATGGCTTCTAATCTAACTACGGGAGCATACGTTTCTTCATAATCTATACCTTCTTCTTGGTTATAACCCTTAACTATAAGTCTAGCTTTGTTTCTTATTATTAAGTCTGTTTCATCAAGTTTGTTCTTAAAAACTCATTTGGTGCCAATTATGGGATGATCATTGGGCCTTGGAACTAATTCCCAAACTTGATTCCTCTCAAATTGGTTTAGTTCATCTTGCATGGCCAAGATCCAATGTTCATCATTAATGACCTCATTTATGTTTTTAGGTTCAACTTGAGAAACAAAAGTCATATGATTACATGCATCTCTAAGAGAGTTACGAGTGATTACCCCTTTTGATACATCACCTATCACTTTATCAAGAGGATGATATCTTGATGTTCTCCATTCCTAGGGAAGATCTATGATTTGAGAGTCCTCTTGTCTTGGGGAATCATATGGGCTTTCTTCTTACTTCTTGACTTCTTTTTCTTGATTTTCTAGGTGAGTTCTAGCAAGGATTTCTGCAACATCATCAACAAGCTCCTTTCTTTGCTCGTTTGGGTTAGTTTCATCAAATACAACATGTATGAACTCTTCTATTGTCATAGTTCGTTTGTTATAAACCTTAAAGGCCTTACTATGTATAGAATAACCAAGAAATATTTCCTCATCAGATTTTGCATCAAACTTCCCCAAGTTATCCTTTCCATTATTTAAAACAAAGCATTTACATCCAAAAACATGAAAATGTGAGACATTTGGTTTCCTTCCTTTGTATAATTTGTTGGGGGGGGGTTTTCTTTAAAATTGGCCTTATTAGAGCCCTATTCATAACATAACACACGGTGTTAACCGCATCCGCCCAAAAATACTTAGAAAAGTTGGCCTCATTGAGCATAGTTCTTATCATTTCTTCTAAAGATCGATTTTTCCTTTCTACAACACCATTTTGTTGTGGTGTTCTAGGGGCTGAAAAATTATGCTCAATGCCATGTTCATCACAAAATGTTTCAAATTCATGGTTTTCAAATTCACCACCATGATCACTTCTTATGGATGCAATACAAAAACCTTTTTCGTTTTGGATAACTTTAGCAAGCTTTTTGAATGATTGAAAAGCATCATTTTTGTGAGATAAAAATAATGTCCATGTAAACCTAGAAAAATCATCCACAATCACTAAGGCATAGTAATTTCCACCAAAGTTCATAGTTCTAGAGGGACCAAAAAGATCCATGTGCAAAAGTTGTAGAGGTCTAGAAGTTGAAACCATATTTTTAGCTTTAAAAGAGATCTTTACTTGTTTTCCCTTTTGACATGCATCACAAAGTTTATCTTTTTCAAATTTGAGCTTTGGAAGACCAATTACTAGTTCTTTAGAAACTAATTTGTTTAAGTGATCCATGTGAATGTGAGCAATTCTTCTATGACATAACCATGAATCATTTTCTTTAGTCATAAAACAATTAGCATCATTTGAGGAAATGTCATCAAGACTAATCATGTATATGTTATTGACCCTATGACCAACAAACCTAACATGTTTATCATCCTTACCCTTAATTATGCAACAATTTGAATCAAATATTACTCTATTCCCTTTATCACACAATTGACTAATGCTAAGCAAGTTATGTTTGAGTCTTTCAACAAGTAAAACATTATCAATGGATGAGGAAAGAATCTTACCAACTTTACTAACTCCAAGGATCTTTTCTTTGTTGTTGTCACCATAAGTCACATGTCCACTCTTCTTAGGAACAAGGAAGGAGAACTTGGAGTCATCATCGATCATGTGCTTGGAGCATCCACTATCAAGATACCAACTTGAACTTTTGGACTTCAAGCACACCTACAACACACATTCAAGTTTTGACATTTAGTCCCCAAAATGTCTTGGGTTCTTGTGTGTTAGAAATAGGCACGGTGCCCTTAGGAACCTAAACCATTTTAGTTCCTACTTTGGTATTTCTTTTCTTTCTAGCATTACATATAGATGCACTATGTCCTTTCTTTCCACAATGAAAGCATTTGATAAAGGGGGTATTTGATGTTCTAGATGGAACAAAAAAATTATTGTAGGATTTTTTATAATTATTTGGATTATATCTCAAACCGGCTTTTTGAAAAACACACCTTTGTTTCCCTAGTAACATATTCAAATTATCCATTCCCAAAGTAAATTTTGCAAGAGTATTTTTCAAGTCCTCAATTTCAATTTCATATTCTTTACATGAATAAACAAGATGAGGGTGTGAGTGCATTTTCATGTGAAGAACAAATCATGCATGATGAGTTGACATCAATAAGTCTTAGAGTCTCATTTTTAACTTTGAGTTCTTCAATCTCCTTAGTTAAAATAGAAATTTTGTTAGTCATTAAGGAGATTGTTTTGTTGGAAGTTAAAACCATTATAGTGAGTCTCATGGATTCATCATGCAATTCTTGAAAGGCATTTTGCAATTCACTATATGAAGGAGAGAGTTCAAGATTAGATGAGGTTACTTCGGTTTCGCTTTCCTCTTCTTCTTCTCCATTTGCCATAAGGCAAAGGTGGGCTTCCTTATCCTTCGAGTCATCGGTGGAATCCATATCGTTGTCCTCCCAAGCGATGTATGCTTTACTTCCTTTCCTTTCCTTGAAGGGCTTCTTTTCAAACTTCTCCATCTTGTTTTGATAAATCGGGCCTTCCATCTTAATGTGTCCAGGTTTTCCACATTCATAGCAAGTTGGAGTAGAAAAGGTTCCTTCTCCTTTTTGAAATGACCTTTTAGGAGGAAAATGTGGTCTTCTTTGGATTCCTTTCTTCTTGAGAAATCTTCCAAATCTCTTGACAAGGAGGCTGAAGTTTTCTTCATTCATCTCAAGATTGTCAATTCCATCTTCATCATCTTCATCCTCATTATAAATTGTTGAGGTGGTGGCCTTGAGAGCAATCCCTTTTTTCTTCTTATCTTGCTCCTCACTTTGACTTAATTTGTTTAGCTCCAACTCATGTTCTTGAAGCTTTCCAAAGAGGGTGGTCAAAGTCATTACGGCAAGATTTCTTGATTCTGATATTGCCGTCACCTTGGGTTGCCAATTCCTACTTAAACATCTCAAAACTTTGTTAATAAGATCTTCATTGGCAAAAGTTTTTCCCAATGAAGCAAGATGATTAATTATATGAGTAAAACATTTTTTCATTTCTTGAATGTTTTCCCTTTGATTCATTCTAAACAATTCATATTCGTGAGTGAGTGTGTTAATTCTAGATCTTTTTACCTCACTTGTACCTTCATGGATTACTTGTAATGTATCACACATTTCTTGAGCGGTCTTACAATTTGACACCCTAAAGAATTCATCATATCCTAAAGAAGTAGTGATGATATTCTTGGCTCTCAAGTTGTATTGGACCTTTTTCTTGTTGTAACACCCTCCCTAGGGCATCACATTTTCGACTCCTAACTCATAATCTGAAAAGAAGTTCGCACAAAGTTTGAGTTATAAAATATGGGTTTTAAAATTTCTTTCTTTACTGAAACATGAATTTACTGAAATTCATAAGTATTACTAAAAATATATTTAGTATACAATATTGAAACCAATTAATATTTAACAATTTAAAGAGAAATATAAAATTAATAGACTCTTTTTTTTAACAGTAGCAAACCCCATCACGGGTCCTACTTAATAGCACGGTACAACACTAACGATAGAAATAACTCTACATACATATTCTATTGTGTATCCATCTTGATGCATCAGACATCTGTTCTACATATGTTCTTTGTCCTTAGACATCTCTTCTTTGTCAACACTGCACACTTTCGAATCCTGAATATCCACTCCTTATTGTTGTCACCAATCTCAGAGTATCCATCGCCCGTTATGTCTAAGACAACTCGATCCTTCTATTATTTGATTTTAACAGTACAGACCCAACAAAATAACATAACAATGAGGTGAGATCACCTACACCAATACCAGCATGGCAAAGACGTAGAGAACACAAAACAACAATATCATACAGGGATATCATACCAGACTTCCAATAATATATTCAAATATTAATCAACTATCATCATCCAATCATATATCAATCCAAGTATTCAAAACAGTTGTCATAGCCAATATTCCTCAATTAATATATCACATAGATTTGAATGCTCAGTTTCATGCATGCGCACATAGACTCAGTTTTTCAAAAACAACTCTATGTAGCTTTTCACAATTTCGAGGAGAATGCTCTGTCAATTGTCAGCCTTAACCCAAAGACAATCTTCCAGTTGTTGAAAAGAATCGTGTTCTTGTTTCGGTATCGTCAATGCGTTGCAGAACGGACTGCATCGCCAAGTGGCACAGTAGTACGTCCACCGTCCACCGGTCGATCGCCGCGCCTCGACGCTCCCCCAGATCCATCATAGACCTCACTATCAATTCTCATTCCCTCTTCAACCACAAGGGCCATATACAATGCATGCTAATATATCCGTGCAAGTCCAACCCCAAAGGGCCAAATCTTTTCAATTTTATTTGTTCAATGTATCATATGCCTTAACGCATATTTTTTCAATGCATGTATAATGTACCAAATCCAATCACAGGCATTTCTTTCCAATGCATTTAAAAGGCACCAAATTATACTATATTTTCAACAGCAAAATCATGTTATCACATTTTCATAGTTATAAAACACTTTCGTCGTGTTTTCACAAAATTGCGCAACATTTCCGTTACGTTTTCACAATTTCAAAATGTTTTTGTTACATTTTCAAAATATTGTAATACTTCTGTTATGTTTTCAAAATTCTAAAACGTTTCTGTTATATTTTTACAATACCGTAACACTTCTGTTACGTTTTCAAAATGCCGCAACTCTTCTGTTGCACTTTTAAATCACGTACTAATTTTTTAACATTTTTCTCCATGCGTAAAAATATACATTTCTCAAATCGCATATTATTTTTTCACTGTTTCGAAATCACGTATCTTAAAAATCATTCTTTTACGTTACGTAAATTATTTTTTTATCATCCTCAAAATATTTAAAATACTTTCCAAATCTCATAACAATTTTCCTCCATTTTCACAATTGCGTAAAAAAATATTCTATTGTTGTTCAATCACGTAGTGATTTATCAATAGCAGTTCAAATCACATAAAATATTTAAACATTATTCAAATCGCGTAGAAATATTTTAATGTATTCCAAATCACGTAGCTTAAAAATCACGTTTTTAAGATATATAAATAATTTTTCACCATAATTTTATTACAGAAAATATTTCTTAACCTTCAAAAATTCTTTTTCAATTTTTCTCAAAATAATATGACTTTGTATTTCATTTTTCACATTCAAGAAAATCTTTTTCCACATTTCTTTACTTAAGAAATCCTTTTCCAAAATATATTCCACAAATTCACAATTCCATTGAATTAAATCAATGTTTCAAAACTTAACATTTTCTAACGTATTTCAAAACTTAAAATAAGTTATACGGTTAGTAAATTTTCAAATCACCATTATATTCTCCATTTTTCTCAAATAAATTCTACAATCAATCTTCTTCAAAATAAATTGAAGTTCGAACATTTTCAACCTTTCTTTATTTTTCCGTTTATGAAAATTTCTATTTTCTCAAGTGGTAAAATACCTTGATTCCCTTTCCAAAACTCTTGTACTAAAACATTTTGTTTAAACATTTTGTTTCCACTTTAAAATCACTTTGTTTCATAAAATCAAGGCATTACAAGCCTTTAAAAAAAACGTGGATATGACTATTGAAATCATCAAATATTTTTTCTTTTAAATTGATATGGTTTTACACAAACAAAACCATTAAAAATCCTTTACAAAAACGTAAGACTCATAGTCTTTAAAAATTATTTGTTCATTTTCATTTTTCACTTTCTTTGCAAATCCATTTTCACTTTCTTTACAAATCCTTTTTCACTTTCTTTGCAAATCCTTAAAATCATCATTGCTATTTTCATTTAAATCTCATGTTTTAAAAACTTAGAAACTTTTTACACAAAATAAATCAATAAAAATTCCTCAAAAACCGTGTTCTTGTACTCTTTGAAAAATAAACTCTTTGTTTATTTTCTTTGTTTTTCTAAACATCCATTTTCATCATTCATGAAAATATTAATTTGTGAACACCTATTTTGAGGTGTCTTAACCGAAATTCACCATGTTTCTAGGGGTCAAAAATTAATTCCCTTGTTTTTGAAAAATTTCAATATGAACCCTAATCAAGGGCATCAAAACCGTAGTCCTTCCTTGGCCATTGGGACCAAAATTAATTTTCTTTCCATCACCAAAATATGGCATACACATACATACACAATATATATATATATATATATATATATATATATATATATATATATATATATATATATATATATATATATATATATATATATATATATATATATATATATATATATATATATATATATATATCAAAAGCATGCCATATTATCATCATGCATAGTATAAGCATACCATCAAAATCATAAACTCATGCAAAGCATATTAAGCATAGGCAATTAATCAAAGTTCATAAACACATATAAATTATTACATAACCATGGATATGAATCCTCACATGGATTCAACATCCATTAAATATAAGACCATCTC
Source organism: Ormosia emarginata (assembly GCA_029884605.1). NCBI lineage: Eukaryota > Viridiplantae > Streptophyta > Magnoliopsida > Fabales > Fabaceae > Ormosia > Ormosia emarginata. Next base: position 42,681,149 of record JAQQTP010000076.1, on the reverse strand, counting down.
TCACCACCATGCTTGGTTGGTGAGATGGATCTCTCTCTTACCTCTTGAAGAACCGCCAAAAAGCTTGTTACTTTGTGTTTTGAACAAGATCTCCACCAACACAAGTTCTTAAACATGAAACAAATACAAGAAAATTAGTATATCAAGCTTGAATAAGAAGAACCATGGATCAAACATGGTTTATAACATGAAAAAGAAAAGAATAAATGAAGTTTCCTTACACTTCACTAACAAAAACTCTAGAACTTGATCTTAGTAAAAGTCCTTCAAGATGGAAGATTTAGAGAAAGTCTTCAACATGAAAGTTGTTTAGAATAAGGTAAGGATTCAAGAAACTAGGTTGTATGAAATTAAAGAGTGATGGAGGAGAGAATTAGGGTGCTTGGCCGAATGGTCTCTTAGGGAGAGAAAAATGAAATTTTCTTTGGTTGGTTTCTTGAAACTAAGTGAAATAGGTGAAGAAGTGATAATGTGAAGTGGAAAAAAATGAATTATTTGGCCTTTAGGACTATGCATGGCCGTAGCATGCATTGGAGAGAATGGAAAGTGAAGTTTGAAAAACATGATCATTAATGATCAATAGGAAAAATAATAAATGGTCTTGACACTTGGCTATTGTCTTCATTTTTTTCTTTGGCCTAAAAAGCCTATACTAAGTTGTCTCCCCTCTTCCTTGCTTCTCCAAACCGTCCCCCCTCTTCATGCACTCCAAATGTGACAAAATTCATAACCATCACTTTAAGCCATCCTAACCATTGATTAAAAGAATGGTTTGGATTAAAAATATAGTTACTAGGCTTAGGTTATAGATAGAAGACTTCATTTGAGCCATTGGATCATTTTTGCTTGCAATCCTAACCATTGAATGTGTCTCCAAAATGAAGGGTCAAGATTACTCCTTCTTACTTTTAATCCAAGGGTCATAATTAGTCTTTGCTACTTTTTAAGACTAATTATCCACCATTGATTAAATCTTCATCCAATGGTCATAAATGGTCTTTGTTACTTTACAAGACCAAATCTCCACCCTTAATTAATTCTAAATCCAGTGGTTATAAATGGTCATAGCCATTTTATTAAACTTATCCTACACCGTTGATTAAATCAAGATCAAGTCTTTACCGTCGATTAAATCAACGGTTAATATCAAAGTCTTCAATATTAAGCTTGTTTAGATTAAATCTCCACCATTGAATTAATTAATGGTGGATATCCAAACCACCAATGTTGACTTAAGCAGTATAATATTTATTTTTTTCATCTGCTAAAACCTCACGAAAGAATATATTTACTGTATTTTTATCGCCCAATAAATTAAATACAGTACAAAACACAATACAAGGAAATTTCTAAAACTGTTTCCGGATTCAGGTTTAGTAAGATCCCCTGTCTCCGTCTAAATAGTACAAATTTTTCTATGCGTAGAAAAATTTTCATTTTGCGGGACCCACCTGGGCCCACATACACCCCCTGAGCCCATAAACAGTAAAAAAATTCATAATCATCTACAAAAATCATAAATATTAGAAAACGCACAAATATCAAATCGAAAAATAATTCAACGATAAAAATTAAATTATGTAAATTTTTCTACAAAAATTTTCATAAATCATTAAAAAAATACGTTGACGAATAATCAAAATAATTTTACAATCTAAAATTACTAAACAAGAAAATTTGTTAATAAAATTATTCGCTAAGAGATAGGAAATTTTGGGATGTTACACTTGTCATCATCGGTCCATTCATTTATTGGTGCATTTGTTCTAACACCATCAACTAGACGTGTGGGGACAAAAGGTCCATTTTCACCAGCATCCCACACATCAATATCAATAGCTTCAATAAAAATCTTCATCATTTCTTTCCAACATGCATAACCATCCCCATTGAAAAAGGGAGGCCTATTTATAGAAGAACCTTCATTAGAAAAACCATTTGAAGTCATCTTTATTCTTGAAGCAGCTAAGCTCTTTATACAAGAGTCTAACTCTGATATCACTTGTTGCCAAGTGGCTTCAATACTCAAGAGGGGGTGAATTTATAAAACAAGTTCGCAATTCTTTTGCAAAACACTTGACTATTGAATTTCGTTGAAGCTATTGACTATTTGAAATGAATGAATTGATAAGAACAATAGATATTGCTTAATAACCAACCAAGAGAGAAGTAATCAAGTAAGAATACAAGCAATACACAAATATAAAGAGAAGGGCTTAGAGAATCAAACACAATAATTTATCCTGATTCAGCCACCAATCCACTTGTAACCTACGTCCAGTCCTCAAGCAACCACTCAAGATTTTTCACTATATCTTCAAGCTTCAATAGGTGCTTGACAACCTTTACAAACTTGAGTACTCAACTCCTTGGGATGCCTCACCCTTGAGCTTAAGTCTCTTTAAACAAAGGGATGTCTCACCCTTTATAATATGGAGGGATACCTCACCCCCTCTTTACAAAGCAATTAAGGTTGATATAAAGAAGCTCTCACTAGAGTAAATGATACAAATTGAAGCTCTAAGAATGCTCACAAAAGATATCTCAAAGATTAGACAAAAACAAAGCAATGAGTGATTTCAGAGATTGATTCTCGTTTTGATGTGTTGCTAAGATGTTTTAGGTTCAAGAACAACCATCAATGATCCCCCAACATCTGTATTTAAAGCCCATTCATTAAGAGAGCCGTTGGAGGGTGGTTGAAGCCAAGCATTTAATGCATCTAATATAGTCGTTGGGCATGTCAGAACACTGGTAATCGATTACAGGGTTTTGGTAATCGATTACATGGAAGATAGAACGTGTTCTTGGCTTTCTGAGCTTGTGGTAATCGATTACATGACTTGTGTAATCAATTACATGCCCTTTGACTTTCCGGTAATCGATTACAATATTGATGTAATCGATTACATGGCCCTTTGAACGTGTTCTTGGCTTTTTGGGTTCTTGGTAATCGATTACATGACTTGTGTAATCGATTACACGCCCTCTGACTTGCTGGTAATCAATTATATGGATGATGTAATCGATTACAAGGCTTCTGTTTAGCTTGTAATCGATTACTAAACATTGGTAATTGATTACACTATACTTTAAACTCATTTTTCAAGCCTGAAAGAGGATTCATGTCATTCCTAACTTTAGAAAACATGGATTTGAACAATATTAAACTTTATTTGGCATGATCCAAGATTAAAGACAACCTCTTTTTAGAAAGTGATCTTTGAAAAACATATTGATTAAAATCATGTTTGAAAATCCATTTGAGATATCTTGAGAGCATTTAACATTGATGTTCTAATGCCTATATCTAAACCTCTTGATTTCTTCCTTTGATCTTGGTTTTCTCTTTTGCTCTTGATCTTCATCTTTGTTATCATCAAAAATCAATTGACATGCTTCAAGACACATGCATTCACAAAAATGAAAATACACTTATGGTAAAAGGAAGCTCTTGTACCCTAAGCAAGTAGAACCTCAAAACTAAAATATGTGACGAAATCTTATAAAAAAAATTTCATGTAAATTTTCATTTTTTGGTAGTTTAATTTTTTATTTTTTTTCCATTTCATTTGTATTTTTGTTCTTTCTTTGCTTATGTAAGGAGTTTATACCAACATTTTGACTTATTGAATTTTTAGTGTGTAAATATGTATCATTCACATGTATAAATATATCAATGGTGTATTGCAAAAAAAAAAAATACCATACAAATAAGACGACTATTGATTAGAGCATATATTGTCAATTAGGGGTGACACATGCAAAATTCTAGGTCATGTATCTTTTTTTAGATATTATTATATTATATTATTATATTGATTGATTGAATTTGAAGTTAATGTTTTAAGTATACTTTTTTATCTCAATTTTAAGTATATTATTATTATTATTATTTAAATTACTTGAATGATAATATTATTCATAGAAGATAATGAATAATTAATATATTTATTAGTTGAGATAATTAATTAAATGTACATAAATAACATTCAATTAGGAGAGAAATTTGAATTTTATTTTATTATTTTATTATTTGGATTATTTATTTGAATGTAAATTGAATTAGTGGAGCATAGTAAAAAATTAACAAATTAATTAGTTTAGGTAATTAATTAATTATATATGAATTATTTAATAGTAAATAAATGACATTCATTAAGAGTGAGTTTCAAAATTTAAAAGTTTTAATTAATTATTATTTAAATTATTTGAATTTGAATAGTAATATTATTTATAGAAGATAATATTGGTAGAGATCATAGAAGATAATGATTAATAATTAATATATTTATTAGTTGATGTAATTAATTAGTTAGTTGTATATAAATATCATTTAATTAGGAGAGAAATTCGAATTTTAATTATGTTCATTGATGTTGTTGTTGTTCTTCTCTTTCTTTTTTACGTTGATGTACATCAATGGTAGAATCTCCCTCAAGCATAGGAATTTGGCAACGACCATGACAGAAGCCCTAATGTCAACTTCACATCCTTCTCTGTTCACCGTCTTCTGTATCGACTCATAAGGTCACCTGTAACCTCAATGACTATTGTCATTAAGCATCGATTTTCAACATACAGGTGTTGTCTATAACAAAAATGTAATTGCATCGATTCCCTAGATAAAAAAAGTGTAGTTATTATTTTTAATTTATATTTTTGGTGTATTATATTTCTTTTATTTATTTTTTAAATAATTTTTGTTCATGTGATATTTTTTTCACATGTCTTATGTTGTCACATTAGATCATATGTAAAAAAAATTATTACATAAAATTATATGTGACACAATATTAAATACTATATATGTCATATGTCAAAGAAATAAAATATTTACTTATTGACAAGAAATACACATAATAATTTTTTAAGACATGTATTTTTTTTCAATATTATTATATTACTTGATTAGTCCTATTGAATTTTCCATAGTTCTTTCTTTGGTAAAAAATAATAAGTGGCCGCCACCAAATATATAATCACTTTGGAATATTTTTTTTTGAAAGTATGTTTTAAAAATTAGATCAAATTAGATGATTAAATTGATTAGATCATGAATATATTATGTTTTTTATTTAAATGTTATTCAGTTTAATTATAATTCAATAATATTTTAATTATAAATTTAACTAATTAAATTAATTGAATTATAATCTAAATATCTCACTAATTCAACTTCCAATTCAATTTTTAAAATATTATTAATTGAAAGACTTCCTTTTGTAATGAAAAATTTTCATTTTGTTATAAAGAAGAGACACCGACACGGCGACACCAACACACCGAATAGATTACTATTGAAATTGTTTTCTTCTGTTGAAAGACTTCACGTGCCATAGGGAAAGCAATAGAAATATGGAGAAAATTTAAGTAAAATTTTTTAGGTGTTTGTTGTGTTATTTTTTAATAAAAATATAATATGTATTTTATTTTTAAGTTATTTAATTATTTTTTTAAAGTTTTTATTAATAAATTATATATATATATATATTATTTTTTTATTAAAAAATAACACTATAAGTACCTTCTGAAATAACACTATAATTTCACTTTTCTTACAAACCGCAAGACACGATTAAGGATTATTTATATCAAAAAATAATTTTGAACACCCAAAATACACCTTGTGATGTCATATTATAAGTGAGTGTAAATTATATATTATGTTTAAAATTGAAATAAATATACTATATTGTGAAATATCATCTAAATATCTTATGGTGATTGTTTAAATAAAATTCTTTTTATATTAATTTGTATTGGTCTGACTAATAATGAGTTTAAGTATATTAAACATATGATTAGAGATTTAATTTTTGACTCATGTGTATAAAAAAAAATACAATTAAAAACGATTGTTTCCTATAAAGTTAACAATATCGGGACAAATTAATTATTTGCCTTCCAGATTGAAGGATACTGGAGGGAAGAAAAAAAAAATCCTTTTTATATTTCATTCCTACCGACAGTCTCTTCGCTTCAACTACTGACCTTGTCAATTGTTTCCTTGCAGCTTAACAGCCTAGTGAGCTTCTGCTTTTTCAATGGATTGCAAGAGTATCCAGTGTGGCTCATCATTTCAGATGATATGGAAGTATGATGTGTTTGTGAGCTTCAGAGGTGAGGACACACGTAACAATTTTACTGATCATCTTTTTGCTGCTTTTCGAAGAAAAGCCATAGTTACCTTTAGAGATGACAGAAAGGTCAAGAAAGGAGAACTCATGTCAACTGAATTGATGTAAGCAATTGAAGGATCTCGGGTTTTCATTGTGGTTCTCTCAAAGAATTATGCTACCTCAACATGGTGCTTGCAAGAACTGGAAAAAATTGTTGATTGCATTAAGGTAACAGGACGAAGTATTTTGCCTATTTTTTATGATGTCAATCCATCGAAGGTGAGAAAATAGAGTGGCGATTATGTAAAAGCCTTTGTTGAACATGAAGAAAGATTCAAAGAAGATTTAAAGATGGTGCAAAGATGGAGAGAAGCTCTAGCACAAGTGGCCAATTTCTCTAGTTGGGATATACATAATAAGTAAATAAGCTTCTCTAAATTTGATGTTTATGCTTGTGCAATAAATTGATCAACACTCATTTAGTTGATTAAGCTAATTATTGCTTTTCATGAACAATTTTAATAAGGAAAAAATTTAAGTAAAATTCTTTAGGTGTTTATGATGCTGTTTTCTAATAAAAATATAATATGTGCAAAAAAATTTATAATTCATTAATGAAAATTTTAAAAAAATTGATGAAGTGACTGAAAAATAAGACGTATATTATATTTTTATTGAAGAACAGTATAATAAGCACTTAAAAAATTTTACTTAAATTTTATTTTTTAATAATTACTTGGTAAAATACTATTGAGGAGTGCTAACAACACACTCTCTAATACACTCTTTTTTATTGGACCACATCACACACTCAAAACTTATTACCTGCTAAACAAGTTTATTTTATTATTAGTTTATTTCTTTTTTTAAAAAAACTTTTTTTTACATTACTCCTCCCGAGCACAACGGCTAAGAATCGCCGTCTACATTCCACCTCTCTCCACCCTTGTCGATGACTAAGCCGCAGGTCTAGCAACCTCCATCGACGACCATCTACACAAGTCCTCGGTCTAGCAACCTCAGCCGCCTAATCGGCCACCCCTCGGTCAGCCAAAGTCGCAGGTGGCAGCCTACACGTTGGAGATGCCCACCTCGATTTTCATTCTCTGCAGCCTGATTTTCATCCTCACCTCAATTTTCATCCTCTGTAACTCAGTTCTACATTATAAGTATGCATCTTTGGTGTATCTATTTAAGATGCTCAGTTTGACAAATTGGAGATGTTCTGTTTGACAAAATGCCTAAGAGGGAGTATCTATTTGAAAAACCATATTTTACTTTTATTATAAATCAAAGTGATAGCAAATACAGTTTAATGAATATGCTGTAACTGATGAACACATTTTAAAAAAAGGAAAGGTCAGACCAGACAGAATCTCTGCAAGTAAGGTGAAAAAATAAAAATGGAATAGTGCTGATGTATATACAAGTCTTTTAACTTTTCTAGTGCAAATTTTGTCTGATCAACTTGTGGATTGATATTAACTAATTCAGTGGTAATTCCATCTATTTAGGGGTATCAGTATCACTGAAACCATTTGAATCTAAAAATTTAAGGGTATCACTTAAACAACTGAAAACTAGACTGTAACTGTCAATATGTCAAAATCTGCTTACACCAATTGACAATAATTATAACAACAGTGATTTGCAGAAAGGTCTCCAAGTAAAAGAGCCTATGAAGTATGGAAGAATAATCTCTTTTGACAGGGCAGTCTCACAGTTACCTGCTTCACTATTCACTGCACTTGATTCAGAGGTACCATAGTTACACGCTTTTCTATTTTGTAAATATGATTTCACTTCATTTTGTGCAGGAAGAAAAAAAAACTTGCTTTATTTTCAACTATTTAGTGATGCTGATATGGAAGAACAGAAGTAATGTCTTAAATTTCAAGCTTTAGGTATAGTCTACTATCAGAAAAGGATGGCTTTTAATTTCCCTGTGCAAAGTCTATTTATCCTTGAGCATCCAAGACTTAATATACGTTATTTGTTTTATAAATGTATATTACTATACATGTTTTATATGCCATTCCATCTTTGATTGAAATATATCTGAATCATAATTTAAACCTCTACCGTACCATTCATGATAATTATTTTAATATCTTCATTCTAATAAAAAGTTATAATTGCATGTCTTCCTATTGTCTTAGGTAATTGCTGAAAGTCTATCTGAAGAGGAGATTGCTAGTTTGAGAGAAACGTTTATTTGACTGAAGTTAATCGAGTCCTACACATTGGTGGGTATTGGATTTTATCAAGGCCACCAATAAACTAGGATGACCACTAGAAAGACTGGGAAAAGACTCTTGAGAGTCTCAAAGATGAACAGGATGCAACTGAGAAAGTGATAAAAAGTCTATGCTGAAAAAAATTAGTACAGAAGGATGACCTTACAATATGACCTTGCAATATGCCAGAAGCCCACCAATCATCATTCACACAAGATCACGATTGTTTGGTACTTATTTTAGATTGACAAGAATGTGAGACTGATAAGATCACGAAATTGACTAAATATCTGCAAAGTTTGATGGAAGCTTTGGGGAGCTTTTTTTTTATAGAAATTCATACTGAAGGGATTGAACCAAGCAAATTCTATTTCAATATGATGCTTGTCATATTTTTGTTGGTGTAATATTTTCCTTTGTAATATTGGCTGGTATAACAATTTGCCATTTGATGTAAAGTCGTTGGAACTTGGTGTATCATTTTGTTAATAATATATCATTGTTCTGGAAAGTATGTGTAACTACTAATTTTACAAGTTCAAAACCCAAAAAAAATTAGTTGACTTGCACTCAGTAACATACATGACAGCAAATTGTAAGTACATAAGCATGGAAAAGTAAAACTCTTATACTGTCTATATATATATATATATATATATATAAGGGGGGTTACGAACTTATCTGGAGTGTAAATCTTTTTAATGACTTACACTCATTTTCCAACCGATTAGATCAAGATCTTTTGAATCTAATGGTTACTTTTAGTGAAATAATCTTAACCATTAGATGAAAGTGAATCTAATATTGAAAATGAGTGTAAGTAAAAAAATATATATATATATATGTAAGTTGATCCTATATATATATATATATATATATATATATATAAAAGCTGTCTATACATCAATAAATAAATGAAAATAGCCTTGCACCAAAACTGAAAATTCTGAGTTTATCTTGCAAAAATCTTTTGCTAATACTAAGCTTGTTAACATATACAAAATTAATGTTGTTGTCAATACATCAATAAACAACTTTGGAACAAAACCCTGAGTTCATCTTGCACAACAAAACTCTTGCCAATTTCTTGAGTGCATCGGGTATAACCTTAAATTACGACTTGCAAGAGTAAATGAAATAAAATAAATAATGGATACTCCTATCAAACATATTTTTTTATATAACTTTTGATATTATCCTTACCATTTAAACTCATTGCCAACTAATTCTGAGCTATCTAAAAATGACCTGTAAATTGAGAAAGGTTTTCCTGTAAAACAAATAGTAATTTATTATCATAATGAGAAAGGAAATACAATTAAAAAATGAAAATAATCATATTTAAAATATGAAATGGCAATATTTGATCTTGTTGGTGCGAAGATTGTTTTATGCTTGAAGTCTCCATTAGAGTCTTCTAGAAACCAATAAAACACTAAAATCATTAGAAGAGAAAAAAATTAGAGTATAGTATTAAAAAAGAAAAAATAGAAGTAAAAAAGTCATTCCATACCATTCTTTTTGATGCATTCACTACTTCATTATTGAGAACATCAAATGTATTCATTGCTTCCTTTTGGATAATGTCAGACTTAGATTTTTCACATATCACAACACAACAAAGACATACAACAATGAGAAATTACATTAAGACAAGAACATTGGAAATGTAATGATAAAGCAAAAAAGATAAGAATTTCTAACCTTTTTCACTTTTCCACTAGATTTTCTATTATGACCTTTCTCAGTCTCACTCTTTATTCTTCTTGGAGCCCCTTTTGTTTTTGACACTTGAGGGTCAAGTAGGGACTTCTCACACAAAAAGTTGTTATCAATACTTTCTTTGTGAATATCATTAACTTCATTAGCACCTTGCATGATAGTTTGCTTGTCAAATTTCAAAGACCGATTAATGCTTACAAATTGTTTCAAGGTCTCTTCAAGTGCATGACATGCAAAATTGTAACTTTCATTAGTTAATGACCCTTCCCCAAACAATTCATTGGCCTTTTGAAATAAGTGATCATATCTCTCTTTCTTGGAATGAGCCTCTTCATTTATATTTCTCTTATTATGCTTGCTTCTAATATCCTTGGTCCATCTTCTCAATTGATAGAGAGAGATTTCTAACTTGTGAGTGAAGGGTGTAGACATGCAGTCCCAAAAAATAGAGAAAGAGAAGGAATTTGAATGGTTTATGAAGAACCCAAAAATAGAGGTGAGGGACGCCTCTATGTCGCCAGTTAGGAACACCTCTTTGTCGTCGATGGCCTCTACTACGGTGGCCTCGTTGGTGGACTCTACGTTTCAGTGTTTTGGCTTTTGGGTGAGGTGAGGAACGTCGTCTTATCGAGTTTACAGGTTGGGTGTTGGGTTCCAAATCATAGAACCCAAGAATCAAACCACTGTTGATTGGTTTTGATCACGTTGTACTCGATCAGAGCTGAATACCCGAAACAATTTAATTAGTTCAATTCAATTTTTTGGGTTGGTCAAGTCAATCCAAATCGGTGAACACCCTTAGACACAGTGGCGAGCCACATTTATGTGTGCTCCCACGATATATATATATATATATATATATATATATATATATATATATATATATAATATATATATATATATATATATATATATATATATAATAATTTCATAATTTTGTACTTTTTAATGTCTTTAATGTTTATTTCTTACTTTCATAATTTAGGTTTATTGATATTTAGAATATAAATTTGTGTAATGTAGTTTTATTAAAAAATTTAAGTGTTATATTTATAATTATTTAGATAAATTGATGAAACAATATTATGTTAATTGTAATATTTTTTATATGATATGTTATTATGGATAAATTTCTTGAAAAAAGTAATTTTTCAATATGAACAATAAAATTCCTCTCATTTAGAATAAATAATTAAGATAAACTTAAGAAATCTTACAGTAAATTTTGATTTACATCTTAAAATTTTATCTTATTATTTAAATAATAGAGATAATATTAAAAAAATATTAATACTTTCGTAACATCCTAAGCTTGGCTCCACCACTACTTAGACATGACCATTGACCATCCTCGTTCTTGTTCATTGTTGGCATCTTTTTGTTATGAAAGACGTGACGTTAAAAGATGCCTTATTATAAATATCATAAAGAAGAGATTAATGACACCAACTAGGATTACTTTTGAAATTTGTTTTCCTTTGTTATCAAAGACAACGAGGTATATGATATATGTGATTGCGTTATGAGCTGACCCTATTTTTTCTCTCTTTGAGCTTTAGTTTATCTTTTTTGTGTTTTCTTAATGGAGACGACTACTTGTATTATTTGATACTAGTTTTTTCATTTTTTTTAAATTTTAATTTTTTCAAATAAATTTATCTAAATCTTTTAGATCTATGATCTCTTGGATATATCTAAAAAATTTGACTATAAAATTTTTTAGATTTGACTATTGTTATGATAGATATGAAATTTTTAACTATAGTTATATCAAATAAATCGTTGCATGTGTTGACTTTATAGAGAAGCAAGAGATTTAGATCTACTAAGATAATCGACATAATATTTTCTTCTAATAGTAACATGTTATGTATTGATTTTTATAGTAAAATATGTGTCACGATCTTCTAATAAAATAAAACTATAGAGCATAAATTAGTTTTTGACTAAAAATTATATTTATTTTATTTTATTAATAAATTTATTAGTTTTCACTGGAGTTATATAAGTGTTATTAGGCTTTTATTTTAATGAATTTTTATTTTATTTAAAAAGAAAAGGCAACGTCGTATGCTTAAAAAAGAAAAGACAACGCGGCATAGAAAAAGCGAAAGAAATAATAAGATATTTAGACTTTTTTGTTATATTGCTATATATAATCTTTTTAAATATAGATTTGATTATTAAATTCTATCTTAAGAATTGGGTAGTAATTATTCTTTTATTAATATTATCAATTAGAGAAAAGCATCTTCCAAAAAAGATACCACAGAATTCACTAAAATAAAAGTTGCAATATGACAAGGAATGGCTGAATGGGTGACACAATGACACTAACATAATCAGTTTTTAAAGTAATATATATTCATATGTTTGCATTTCTCACAATTGAAGTCTGCAAGAAATTTCAACCCAACTTCGCAGAAAAGTTATGACAATTTGCTCATTTTAAAATCCGAAAAATTTCAAGGACTTGCATTGATAGAATCCCCAACTCCCTCACAAGACATATAGGGCTCGTTTGGTGGTCAGGATAGGATAAGAGCAGATAGGATAAGAGAGCAGGATAGGAGTAGAATAGGATATTAGCGAGGATAAGTTTTGTTATCTTATCGGCGTTTAGTGTCAATGAGATAACCAAACGGGGATAACATTATAATTTTAGTATGATTTTAAAATTTTTCTTTTTTATTCGAATGTTTTCATATTTTATTTGATTTTATTTTTTTATAATTTTAATTTTTTTTAAATTATATAAAAAGACAAATTTATCCTTATGATAAAATTACATATAATTTTTAAAATTTTGAAAATATTGTTTAACTTAAATTAATTTTTTATAATTTTAAATATTCATTTTTAGTTTTTACTTTACATATAGTTAAATTATTAGAATAATTTTATATTTTTCAGTTTTTAAAATAATATAAATAACAAAATTAGCCTTGAGACAAAATAAAAATAATTTTTAAAATTAATTATTAGTATTTTATTATTTTAAATATTTTATATTTATTATATATTTTTTTTTTTTTTAGGTAACCATGTTATATTTTATTATACTTTAATTATTTTATATTTAAAATATTTTTTATATCATCTTTAAATCACCTTTCTTCACTATCGCATTTGAGTTCTAACTTAGCTCAAGGATAAATTTGAACTAAATAGTCGGGATATGATAAGTGACATGATTAATTTATCATATCCTTGGCTTAATTTCCAAAACAATAGTTTCAAATAGGATATGATAGTTTATCTATCCTGTCTCTCTTATCCACGACCAAAACAAACGTATAGTATTATTTTATGCAAAATTATAACCGTTTAAATTTAATTTAAAATAATTAAATTTTAATCAAACAATCTGCATGATTATATAGTTTTAACTTTTAAGTGTATTTTTTTTAGAGCAGAATACTTCTCTGGAAATATACAATAATTTTTCGTTTTCATGACTCTACTCCATTAACCTTTTTTATATAATAATATTTTTAAATATAATTTTGATTATTAAATTTTATCTTAAAATTTGTGTATTAAGTTTTATTTTCATTTGTTAGGAAAGACATTCACTCGACATACCAATGAATTGTACTTCAAATGATATTTTCTAGTCCTACCAAAAGGGTAAATTTGTGTAATGTAATTTTATTAAAAAATTTAAGTGCTATATTTATAATTATTTAGATAAATTGATAAAATAATATTATGCTAATTGTAATTTTTTTATATAGTATGCGGTATGAATAAATTTTCTTTAAAAAAGGTAATTTTTCAAGATGAATAATAAAATTCCTCTCAATTAAAATAAAGAATTAAGATAACTTAAGAAATCTTACAACAAATTTTGATTTACATCTTAACATTTTATCTTATTATTTAAGTAATAAAGATAATATTTAAAAAAAAATTAATACTTCCGTAATATCTCGAGCTTGGCTCCATCACAGCCTACACATGACCATTCTCGTTCTTGTTCATTGTTGCCTGCTAGCATCTTTTTGTTAGAAAGAAGTCAAAAGATGTCTTATTATAATATCATAAAGAACATATTTAAAAAAATCATAAAGAAGAGACACCAACTAGGATTACTTTTGAAATTTGTTTTCCTTTGTTATCAAAGACAACGAGGTATATGATATATGTGATTGTGTTACAAGCTGATCCTATTTTTCTCTCTTTGAGCTTTGGTTTCTTTTTTTTGTGTTTTCTTAACGGAAGTAGCTGTTTGTATTATTTGATGTTAGTCCTTTCAAAAAAAAATTTTGCTTTTTTTTTAAATTTTCTTTAAATAAATTTATCTAAATCTTTTAAATTTATGATCTTTTGGATAAATCTAAAAAAATTGATTTTAAATTTTTTAAATTTGACTATTATTATGATAAATATGAATTTTTAACTATGGTTATATGAAATAAGTCACCTGTATTGACTTTATGAAGAAATAAGAGCTTTAGATCGATTAAGATAATAGACATGATATTCCCTTCCAATAGTAGCACATTATGTATTAGTCTTTTATAATAAAATATGTGTCATCATTAATGGTCTTTCAGTTAAGTAAAGCTATAGATTGTAAGCTAATTTTTTTATGAAGATTGTATTTTATTTTCTTAATAAATCTATTATTTTTTATCGGAGTTATAAGTGTTGTTTATTTTAATAAATTTTTATTTTATTTAAAAAAAAGGCAACACGGTATGCTTAAAAAAGAAAAGACAATGTGGTATAGAGAAAGCGAAAGAAATAATAAGATATTTAGACTTTTTTGTCATATTGCTATATATAGTCTTTTTAAATATAGATTTGATTATTAAATTCTATCTCCTTTGCAAAAATCTGTTACATAGGTCATATCCGACTAATCCTATTGTTCTGAAATGGGTTCAGAGGGTACCTAAAATAGACACGTATATGGTGGTTTCCTCCTTATGCAATCAGCAAGCGAATGAAGCCTTTAGGGGTAGGTACTGCAATGATGGGACTCAACGCTTCAAGTCGAATGCTTTCAGCGGATGTTAAGTAAAGGAGAATATATCAGATAGTTATAGATCTCTCTCCCTTAGGTTTACTTAGTCTGATATATATATAGAGAGCGTGGCTGGAATCCTCATGCAATCCACGTAGGACGAAGGTACATCAGGATCGTGCCTTGGCAGAGGTTTCAGCCCACGATCGTTGAGGTCCGTCTCTGACCTTGTCAGGACTGTCCTACGATCGTTGAGGTCCGTCTCTGACTTTGTCGGGACTGTTACCTTGATGACCAATCCTTGTTTGGGGGAAATTTGCATAGGTCTGACTATCGTAAGTGTCCAATGCTATGGACCGAGGTCATGCGGCTTTAGCCGGGGTATTTACAGAGGAGTCCAGTGATTCGTGTATCGGGTCGATCCTTCAGGATGGGATCTCGGACTACGGTCCAGAACACCTATAAAATTGAAACTATAACATGAAAGCAAGGATGAAGAATTTAAAACTGGCTAAAGAAAGCATAAATGCAAACAATTGACAGTATTTCATGTACCATGGTCAACAGACCTTCATTCTCCTCAGCAACAGCAACATGCTACTTCTATTATTCCGCAAATTTTTCAATGTTGCCGCCGCATGATGAGTTTTAGTAACCAAATCTTGAATGCTTCCTTCTAACTCTTGTATTTGTACAGAGATTCTGTTTTCTTCCTGATCTTGTGTGAATGTGCAGTGTTTTCCTCCTGAAGCTATAAGAAGATAAAGTTAAATATTAAAAATTTTTCCCTTTATATTTTGTCACAACATAGTCAAACTGGCACAGAGCTTAAGTTCTAAAATAACTATATTTTGAAGTTAATGCATAGCAGAACTTTTACATTTCTGTTCAAGCAAATCCAGCATAAAGAAATAAGAAAGATTCAAAAAAAAAGAAAAAAGAATGCAACAAGTACATTTTAATAGAGAAGGAATAAGTGGACAGATAATTTGCAAATTTTTCATTGAAGTTGTCTAAATTTCGAAAGAGGGAAATGTCCTTATGTGCAGCATCTTTCAAAGTCTGAAGGTTTTCCAGTTTCAGCTTGTAAGTCTTAATCTATTGAGGTTGATCCTTGTGAAGTTTCATTTTTCAAAAACCTGCAATGCCTTTGCGTATCGGCTCAACACGAGCATGTATTGACCACCAACTCCTAGTTATAAGCGCCAGCATTTTCAGCGTACTCTAGTGTGGAAAAGAACAGAAAGCAGCAAGCAGAGAGAGCCATCTCTTGTGATCATCACAAGAACGGGAAGCTTTTAACCACTTCCTGAAGCATCTTTTAAATTTGCTTGCTCCTTGAATTGCGTCACATAGATACGTAAGTGGAAACAAATTACTTTCACATTTGCAAGTGCAATGTCAAATAAATAAAAGACCTTAAAGAAGTTATTAGAACTTATAAAATCAGTAACACCTAGCTTGCCCAAGTTGAGTACCCTACTACAAGTAACTTGGGATTTGATTATTTTGAGCCATGAGGTGTTAATACAATCCTTTCAATTTATCCGGACTTCGGGTTTACTAAAAGATATTAGAGCTAACCTAATATCCGCATCTCATCCAAGTTGATACTGAAGCATTCCAGTCTTGAGTTCTTTAGGCAACTATATGGAGAATTTGAGTGGAGGAAAGCATCACTTCCTACGTATAGGAGATAGACGTGAATGGAAAGAGATTGTGAATAGATGTGAATGTAGTGGTTATGTGGGCTTGAGTTATGTATATGGGCTTGAGTTATGTATGTGGGCTTGAGTTATGCCCTGCATCATTTTGAGCTCAATTTAACACGGTTTAATAAGGACTTGTTATTTTGGGGTCAAGCACAGGATTTGGTGCATTTCTTGAAGGATGACACTTGAGTTACTAATTATTATGATAAGTCGCTATTTAAGCCATTACAACTAGTAACCTGCACGAGTTTGATGCCACTACACCTTGAGCTGTATAATGATGAGAATCTAGGAGATTTCAGTGGGTAGAATGTAATAACCAAACACTTTATCTGAAAGAAGAATTTAATGAATTAATATAATGCTTTCACATATCAATATCTCAAATCAGATGTGTGATAGGTAAACCTGAGTTACCCAAGAGATTAATGAAAGAGGGATTCTTGAAGAACAATTGGCTTCATCTTGATGAACAAAAAAAAAGAAAGAACATGTCAAAAGGGTCATCTTTTTTTTTTTTTTTTTTTTAACTGAGATCAAAAGGGGTATCCTTGTCACACTGAAATTAATCGTATTTTTTTTTCCTCTTCCTTGTTTTTTATTCATTTTTTTCCTCTTCTATCTTTTTCTTGGTTGGCACTATCTAGCTCTTCGTCTCTTTTTTACCAAACTCTGAATCAGTATTTAGATTTTAGAACGAAATGATTATTCTGGTTCTAACTCATTGTTGGCATCCTTTTGTTATGAAAGGATGATACTACAGAATATACCACCAGAGCAAGTGCATAAGTCAATATTTATGGTCTTGTGGTTGTGGGCCCTTCAAGCAGGGTTCTAGGAAGTCTCTCCCATTAGAAGTGTCGGCTTTTCTCGCAACTGAGCTGCGACCCAACTTCACAGGAAATAGCGTCGCCAACTCCCAAACCACAAGACACATTTAAGAGTGATTCATATTTCTTCACCTCCGAAACTCTCTTCATTTCAACCACTTACCTTGTCAATTGTTTCCTTGCAGCTTAACAGCCTAGTGAAGCTTTTTCAATGGATTGCAAGAGCATCATCCAAAGCAGCTCATCATCTCGGATGACATTGAAACATGATGTGTTTGTGAGTTTCAGAGGAGAGGACACACGTTACAGTTTCACTGACCATCTTTTTGGTGCTTTCAAAAGAAAAGGCGTAGTTGCCTTCAGGGATGACAAAAATCTCAACAAAGGAGAATTTATATCTACTGAGTTGATGCAAGCAATTGAAGGATCCCAGGTTTCGATTGTTGTCTTCTCAAAGAACTACGCTACCTCAACATGGTGCTTGCAAGAACTGGCAAAGATTGTTGATTGCATTAAGGAAACAGGACAAAGTGTTCTGCCTGTTTTCTATGATGTCAATCCATCTGAGGTGCGAAAACAGAGTGGGGATTTTGGGAAAGCCTTTGCTGAATATGAAGAAAGATTCAAAGAAGATTTAGAGACGGTACAAAGATGGAGGGAGGCTCTAGTACAGGTGGCCAGTCTCTCTGGTTGGGATGTACAGAATAAGTAAGTAATCTTCTCTAATTTTGATGTTTATGTTTGTAGAATAAGTTGATCAATACTTATTTAAGTTAAGCAAATTTTAGTGTTTTTCATGAACAATTTTAATAATTTTGAATTGTCAGGTGGGCAGCATAGTTCCTTTTTCTGACATGAAATCACTCTTGTTACATCCTATATATAGTTTATGCTTTCTTAGTAATTTGGTGTTCATGAATTTGCCTTGTTTTTTCATATTAGAGTATGGAGAGAGTGAATAAACATTCGAAGAGTAACTTGAAAATTGGATCAATAGTATAAGTTTAACATAATTAGTTTAAAAAAAATGTATATGCTTTATAAAATGCCTTAAAAAAATTAATATACTACTCAGTTGTCCTGTCTTATCTATTTAATTTTTGTTTTGGGATGTCCTATGTGAAGAAGATGACTTAATGTTCTTGTTTTTGCTTGGTCTTTCAGGCCACAATACGGAGAGATTGAAAAAATTGTTGAAGAGGTTATAAGCATATTTGATTACAAATTTTCAAGTCTTTCGAATGATCTAGTTGGGATGCACTCTCGTGTAGAACAATTGGAAAAGCTTATGGTCTTGGGCTCAGATCATGATGTTCGAGTTGTAGGGATTTGTGGAATGGGTGGAATAGGAAAGACAACTCTTGCTACAGTGTTATATGATAGAATCTCCCATCAATATGGTGCTCGCTGTTTTATTGATGATGTAAGTAAAATTTATAGAGATTTTGGTCCAATTGGTGTACAAAAACAACTTCTTTGTCAAACTCTAAACGAAGATAATCAAGAGATATGGAATCTTTCCAAGGCAACTTATTTGATAAGAACTAGGCTACGCCATATAAAGGCCCTTATTGTTCTTGATAATGTTGATAAAGTTGAACAACTAGAGAAATTGGTTGTGAATCGTAAATGCTTACGTGCAGGAAGTAGAATCATCATAATTTCTAGAGATGAGCATATCTTAAGACAATATGAAGTGGATGAAGTTTACAATGTTCAACTCTTAAATTGGGATAATGCTCTTCAATTGTTTTGTAGAAAAGCTTTTAAATGTGATGATGTTATGAAAGGTTATGAAGAGTTGACAAATCATGCACTAATATATGCTCAAGGCCTACCCATAGCAATTAAAGTATTGGGATCATTTCTTTATGGTCGAGATATCTCTGAGTGGAGAAGTGCCTTGGCTAGGCTCAGAGATAATCCAAAGAAAGAGATAATGGATGTGCTTCAAATAAGTTTTGATGGACTGGAACCAACAGAAAAAGAAATATTTCTAGATATTGCATGTTTCTTTAATTATAGTTGGGACACATTTGTGAAGGAAGTTCTAGATTATTGTGGATTTCATCCAGATATTGGGATAAAAGTTCTCATTGAAAAATCACTTATAACCATTCGACGTTCAACGATTCGAATGCATGACAAGCTACAAGAGTTGGGCATGAAAATTGTTAGAGAAGCACCCAATGAGCCAGGAAAATGGAGCAGGCTGTGGCTCTCCGAGGATTTCAACAATGTTATGTATGAAAAGATGGTAAAAATAGTCTTTTGAAAACATAAAGAATTAGAGATTTTCAATTTTCTAGAATCAATATATAATTCAAGTTATCTGAGTTTTTGTTTCTTCTTTGGAATGCTTTAGGCACTGGATAACCTTGAAGCCATAAAATTACAGTTACAAGAAGGGATTGTAGAAATGACAACATTGAGGGCAGAAGCATTGTCAAAAATGAGTTGTCTTAGATTGCTCATACTCAAGGATGTGAATTTTTCCGGAAGCCTTAATTGTCTTTCCAATCAATTACGATATCTTGAGTGGTACGCATATCCTTTCACATATTTTCCGTCAAGTTGTGAGCTGACTAAACTTGTTGAATTGATCTTACCTGATAGCAACATCAAGCAACTTTGGGAAGGCACAAAGGTACTGTAAATGCCTTTTTTCTATTTTGATTACAATAATGAACAAAATAAGGAAAATAATTATCTCACATTGTTTTTCATTTTTCTAATGATCTATTAAACAAATTAATGAAAGTGTAAATATATGGTTAGTACTAATATCTGCTTTTCTGTTGACCCTACTCAGCTTTTGTATAATTTGAGAATTATGGATCTCCATCACTCTAAAAATCTTGTCAAGACCCCAGATTTTAGAGGGGTTCCAAATCTTGAGAAGCTAAATCTTGAAGAATGTACAAAGCTTGTGTGGATCAATCCATCAATTGGATTTCTAAGAAAGCTTGTTGACTTGAATTTGAAAAACTGCACAAGTCTAATGAGTCTCCCCAAGAGCATATTACGTCTAAGTTCGCTTGAAGTTCTAAATCTCTCTGGTTGTTCAAAATTATCAACATCTTCAGGTTGCAAAAGGCGCATAGATTCAATTGGTTTGTTGTTGCCTTATTTACCTAGTTTCTCATGTTTGCGAGATCTTGATCTTAGTTTCTGCAAACTACTTAGAATCCCCGATGCCATTGGTTTGTTACATTATTTAGAAAGATTAGATTTAGGGGGAAACAATTTTGTTACACTACCTTGTAGCATAAAAGAGCTTCCCAGACTCATAAGTTTAAACTTACAACACTGCAAACAACTGACATCTTTAACTAAGTTCCCATTACGTAGTGTCTTCCCTGTACCAAGAGATGGAATTTGGTTGAGATGTGGGGAGTATCAAGCAGGATTTTGGATTTTCGACTGCCCGAAATTGGTTGAGATGGAAAGCTGGAGTAGTGTGGCTGTTGCATGGATGATACAAGTCCTTCAGGTGCGTACTCCTTCCTTCCTTTCTTCATACTTTCTTCCCCCATCTCTCTATGTTTGTATAAAGAACTAAGACAAAGGTCGTTTTTGTGGTTCCAGGTCCACAAGGAATCCTCTCCCCCCATTTCTATTGTTATTCCCGGAACTCAAATTCCAAGGTGGTTCATCTATCAGAGTGTGGGTGAAGCAATAGGTACAGAGTCAATTTCCATTAACAGTGATTGCATTGGAGTTGCTTTCTGTGTAGCGTTTGTCACACATGATTATCGAAGTAAATTCGGTAATCCAGAGGCATACTGCAAATTTGGCTGCGTTGCTTGGTTTAAAGAAGATATGGTATTCGTACACTTTATTCCGGTAACTATAAAGAAAGATCTGGTCACAGTTGAATGGGTTCACCTCTGCCTACTCTATATTACTCGGCAAGATTTTATTAATGTAATACGTCAGCAAACAAATCTTGATGGTTTCCGATTCGAATTCGGTCCGATATTTGGCCTCCCTCACGGTTTGCGTTTGGAAGTGAAGAAGTGCGGGATGCGTGTGGTATTTAAGCAGGATTTGGAAGAATTGAACTCAGCAGTGACAAATAATGATTTATTGATTTGCGGATAGTGTAATCGTGTGTACATTAATTTCAGTTTGAAAGGGAAATGATGCCCCTAAGTCAGCCATTAATTTGTTGCTCAGTTACGGTGTAATCCAAGTCCCTTGACTTCCCATTGTGTTGTATATATGTAATGTTCATTTCAAGGGAATGTCAACGAAATGCATACAAACTTTTCTTAGTTAATGACCGAATGTCAAAAGTATTTCTGCACAGTCTTGATTGATTTGTTCACGAGCGCAAATTCAAGCTTTTCACAATTACTTCTTCTATTAGATTTTTCATTTTTCAAATCCAATATTTTAATTATATTGCCCCTTGCTGCACGTACATAGAAGTAAAATAGGATATTGTAATGAAATCAACCTGCTAATTCTACCTTCTTTTTTAATTATATTATCACACACCGGTAAATTAAGAATTAAATGATAAAAATAAATATATTTAAATAAAAATAATTTTATTAAATAAAATATATATAATAATTCATCAAGAAAAAATATTTATAAGTTTAGTTTAAAAATATATAATATTTTTATGAAAAGATCTCACTCTAATATAAATATTAAAAAAATTTAAATAAAACAACTTATGTGCTCAAAAAAATTTATAATATAAACAAAAAACTTTTGTTTTTTAAATGCATAATTTAATCTAATAATTTTATCAAATATATTTCAATAAATTAACTTTATTAAAAATTATATAGAAATTAATTCAATTTATGTTCATATAACTTAAAAAGAGTAAGTCAAGTAATAAACAATCTAGAGCTCAACTGAAAATGTACTTGTGGAGAAGGAAAACTTTTATACCCTAAGTAAGCATAGTCTCAAAACTTAAATATATAACAAAATCTTATAAAACTAAAAAGAAAATATTTATGCAAATTTTCATTTTATGGTAGTTTAATTTTTCATTTTTTTCATTCTATTTGTATTTTTGTTCTTTCTTTACCTATATAAAGAGTTTACACTAACATTGTACCTTATTTGACTTTTAGTGTTCAAACATGTATCATACACGTGTGCAAACACATGTCAACTCTGTATTGTAAAAAATATAAAATAAAAAAATACATGTCATGCAAATAAAAAGACTGTTTGACACAAATAAAAAATTAGAGCATATTTTGTCAGCTAGAGGTGACACATGTCGAAATTCTAGGTCATGTATTTTTATTTTAGATATTATTATATTATATTATTATATTGATTGATTGATTTTGAAGTTACACTCAATTAAATGTTTTAAGTATATTTTTTAATCTCGATTTTGATTATATTATTATTATTATTATTATTATTAAAATTACTTGAATGATAATATTATTCATAGAAGATAATGAATAATTAATATATTAAGTGATTGAGAAAATTAATTAAAATGTACATAAATGACATTCAATTAGGATAAAAAATTGAATTTGAATTTTTTTTATTATTTGGATTATTTATTTCAATGTAAATCTTACTAGTGGAAGGTAGTGGAAAATTAACAAATTAATTAGTTTAAACAACTAATTAATTATATATAAATTATTTAATAGTAAATAAATTATATTCATTAAGAGTGGGCTTCAAAATTTAAAAGTTTAATTTTATTATTATTTAAATTATTTAAATTTGAATAGTAATATTATTTATATAAGATAATATTGATAGAGATTCATAGAAGATAATGAATAATAATTAATATATTAATTAGTTAAAATAATTAATTAGTTAACTGTACATAAATATCATTCAATTAGGAGAGAAATTTGAATTTTAATTATGCTCATTGATGTTATTCTTCTTCTTCTCCTTATTTTTTATATTGATGTACGTCCATGGTGGAATCTCTCTCGAGCATAGAAATTTGGCAACAACCATAGCGGAGCCCCAATGATAGCTTCACATCCTTCTCTGTTCAAGTCGTTAGATTTCGTGCTTGCTATTATCGTCTTCTATGTCGACCTAGAAAGTCACTTGCAACATCAACAACTATCATCATTAAGTATCGATTCTCAACACATAGGTATTGTCAGACAAAAAAGTGTAATTGCATCGATTCTCTAGATAAAAAAAGTATAATTATTATTTTTTATTTGTATTTTTAATGTATTGTATTTCTTTAATTTATTTTTAAATAATTTTTGTATATGTGACATTTTTTTTCACATGTCTCATATTATCACATCAGATCACATATAAAAAGAAATTGTCATATAAAATTACATGTAACATAATATTAAATACTATATATCAAATAAGTAAAGCAGCATTCTTAATGATAAGAAATATACATAATACTTTTTCAAGACATATATTTTTTTTTATATTATTACATTGATTGATTAGACCTATTGAATTTTTCAAAATTCTTTCTTTGATCAAAAATAATAAGTGGCCGATACTAAATATAATTTTTTTTAAGTAGTGTTTTAAAAATTAGATCAAATTAGATGATTGAATTGGTTAGATCATAAATATATTATTTTTTATTTAAAAATTATTATTTAATTTAATTATAAATTAATAATATTTTAATTATAAATTTAATCAATTAAACTAATTAAATCATAATTTAAATATCTCACTAATTCAGCTTTCGATTTAATTTTTAAAATATTATTAATTGAATGACTTTCTTTTGTAATGAAAAATTTCCTTTTTGTTATAAAGAAGAGACACCGACACGGCGACACCAGCACGCCGCTTGAAATTGTTTTCTTCTGTTGAAAGACTTCACGTGGCATAGGGAAAGCAATAGAAATAATTGGTGACTTTTTTTTTATACTGTGCTCCATTAACCTTTTTCGATATATATAATTTTGGATTATTAAATTTTATCTCAAACTTTGTGTAATAATAATTTACTTTTATTAATATTATCAGTTAAAGAAAAGTATCTTCCAACGAAGATACCACAAAATATACTAAAATTAAAGTTGCTATACGACAAGGAATAGTGAATTGATCATTGTACCTTGCGGGATCTGTTGTGCTTTAAGCGGAACTTTGAGGAAGTCTCTCCCATTAAAAGGAGAAATTCGAACATAATTTCTAGAATAAAATTTTGCGTAGTTTTATAGTAGTATATATTTAATTTAATAATATTTTATTTTTTAATTTAATAATATGTATAATTATAAATGATATATTTATATTTTTATTGAATTGGTATAATACTTTTAAAGTGTACAAGAATTTCTCCATTAAAAATGTCTTACTTTTTTCACAAACTGTAAGATACAATTAATAGTTATTTATATCAAAAAAATATTTTTTTATGAAGCCAATGACTCATTTTATGGGTCTGGCGGAGGAGCTTCTTAGGTCCCTCGATGATCCCCTAATGGAGCCTGAAAGAAAGGTAAGAGAATAAGAAAGTAAAATTAGGATAAAGAACATTTGAGGAGATCGAATTCCGCTATTCTTTTTGTATGTCCCAAGCTCTAATCAACTGAGCTACCAACATAGGACTATCAAAAAATTATTTTGAATAGCCAAAATTCAATACCTCCTTAGGATGTCATACGATATGTGAGTGTAACTCATATATCATATGTTAAATTGAAATGAATATATTATATATAAATGTGAATGGAGTATGTCTAGTTGAAATTCTGATTGTTTAAATAAAACTCTTTTTATATTTCTTCCCTACCGAAAGTCTCTTCACTTCAACTACTTCCCTTGTCAATTGTTTCCTTGCAGCTTAACAGCCTAGTGAGCTTCTGCTTTTTCAATGGATTGCAAGAGCATCCAGTGTGCCTCATCATGTCAGATGATATGGAAGCATGATGTGTTTGTGAGCTTCAGAGGTGAGGACACCCGTAACAATTTTACTAATCATCTTTTTGCTGCTTTTCAAAGAAAAGGCATAGTTGCCTTTAGAGATGATAGAAAGGTCAAGAAAGGAGAACTGATGTCAACTAAATTGATGTAAGCAATTGAAGGATCTCGAGTTTTCATTGTAGTTCTCTCGAAGAATTATGCTACCTCAACCTGGTGCTTGCAAGAACTGGAAAAAATTGTTGATTGCATTACGGTAACAGGACGAAGTATTTTGCCTATTTTTTATGATGTTAATTCATCTAAGGCGAGAAAATAGAGTGACGATTATGAAAAAGCCTTAGCTGAACATGAAGAAAGATTCAAAGAAAATTTAAAGATGGTGCAAAGATGGAGAGAAGCTCTAGCACAAGTGGCCAATTTCTCTAGTTGGGATGTACGTAATAAGTAAATAAGCTTCTCCATATTTGATGTTTATGCTTGTGCAATAAATTGATAACACTCATTAAGTTGATTAAGGGAATTATTGCTTTTCATGAACAATTTTAATAATTACGAAGTGTGTGTTTGTTTTAGATTTTGAAGGTGGTAAAATACTGTTTGCCTTGGATACAATTGGTTTTCGCAGTACTCATCAGGTTTGCCAATAAAAAAATTTAACGCACAGCATTTTTACCAATAAATACAATATATATTAATTCAAAAATTATATTATATTAAATTTAATGACCATATCAGTAATTTTACATCTAAAAGAAATTCTATTTTATATCATTTAAACAAAATTTATTTTTTAAAAATACATTTTAAATATTATTTTTAAACAAATCAATTTTTTTAACAATAATTCTTTTACAGTCAAAGGCTCCAAATCACTATGTTGTGTCCTATATATAGTTTAAGCTTTCTTAATGATTATTTAGTGTTCATGAATTTATCTTGTCTTTACATCTATAGTACGGAGAGAGTGAATAAAACTTTAGAACAGGTAACATGGAATATGTTTAATAAAGATAGTATTTCAAGACTTAACTACCCAGTTATTTTGTCTTATCTATGTAATTTTGTCTTTGGATGTCCTATGTGAGGAAGATGTTTAGTACTATTATTTTTCTTTGGTTTTCTAGGCCACAATATGGAGAGATTGAAAAAATTATGAAAGAGGTTATAAGGATATTGGGTTTCAAGTCTTTTGGATGATCTAGTGGGGATGCAGTCTTGTGTAGAACAATTTAAAAAGCTTATGGTTTTGGACTTCAATGATGATGTTTGAGTTGTAGGGATTTGCGGGATGGGTGGAATAGGAAAGACAACTCTTACTAGAGTGTTGTATGATAGAATCTCTTACCAGTATGGCGCTTGATGTTTTATTGATGATGGAAGTAGCATTTATGGACATTATGGTTCAATTGGTGCACACACTACAACAAAATTAGCCTATGACCACATTTTTTTAGAGTACATTTGAAAAATGTACTCTTAAGTCATATTAGGGAACACTTTTGTAAGGGTAGCTTTTCTGAGAGGTTTTGGCAACATTTTTTTTTGCAACACTTGAAAAATGTACCCTTAAAGTGTTAAGGGTACACTTTTTAAACGTTACTATATCATACTATATTTGGACACACTTATTCTAATCAAATAATACATTTAACAAGTGTTACCTATTTAACTATTAAATACCACACTTAAAAAGCGTTACTCATTTCACAATCAAATGCAACCCTGTCAAAATTGTTCTCTAATCTATATTTAATACGCGCCAAACCTTTCCCACAATTTTTTCACTTAGAATATTTGGAAAATCCTTTCTTCTTCAGAATACCACTTTCTTCGTCAGAATATTTCCCTCACCACTCCGTTAACGACTCCCTACACCACTCCTTCGTCACTTCCTGTCCTTCGTTTCTAATCTGTTGCTCCATTGCTGCGTTCTCTCCGTTAGGGTTTGCTACGTTGCTCTATTCTAATCCGTTGCTCCATTGTTGTGTTCCGTTGCTCTGTTGCCAAATACAGGTACATTGTGCATTTTATTTCATTTTATTTTGTGCCTTCACCACCATTCGTAGTCACTGTTATACGGCATCCCTGTTTTAGATATTCACCCAATATTGATATTCACCCTGTTTTGCCCATTTCGTTTCATAGATATCGTGTTCATGTGTATAAGAGACTAAGACCCAAACCCTAGAGACGACCACTGCCTCTGCTTCTCACACGCAGGTCTGTCACTCTGCTCTTATTCTGTTTCTGTGACCTTGTTGAATGCCTTCAGTTTATTTATTGAATGCCTTCAGGCTTAGCTTCATTTTGTATTTAGATGATAGCTTCTATCTTTCGGAATAAAGTTTACTGGTGGGGGGAGACCAAACATTAAAAACAAATTTTGACATTATAACATAGATATTTACTAGCCATTTTAAATTCTGTTTTGTAAATTCTGTTTTATGCCAAAACTGTGTCTACATAAATTCAGTTTTGCTTCTACCCATGTTTATGTTTATAGTTAATGGTGTTATTATTATTATTAGTTGTAGTTGTAGCAGTATTAGTAGTAGTACTTTACAAAGAAGATTAATAAAATTATGTCTTTGTGGTGCTGGTGACTGTATTGCC
The DNA here is from genome assembly GCA_029884605.1 of Ormosia emarginata. Lineage (NCBI taxonomy): Eukaryota > Viridiplantae > Streptophyta > Magnoliopsida > Fabales > Fabaceae > Ormosia > Ormosia emarginata. The sequence continues at coordinate 42,653,063 of JAQQTP010000076.1, read as the reverse complement.
ATTGCAGTGTTTATGGCTAAGTATTAGTAGTTGCACTGTATTGCTACGTTTTGTTGCTCTGTTGCCAAATACAGGTACATTGTGCATTTTGTGCATTTTATTTCATTCATTATTGCTCATTTTGTAGATATATATATATATATACACCGTAGACGTCGCTGTTCTACGGTGTCTCTATTTTGCCCATTTCGTTTTATAGATATATATATATATATAAACACTAGGTTGAAGCTCTTCCTACAGAGGAATCCAGCCCTGTTGATTATAAAATTGAGGAACTAGCGTGAGGGCAATGTCATATCTATAATTTTTTTTAAAAGGGAAATAAATAAAAAAAAGGGTTAGAAGAGTTGCACGTACTTTGATTAATCCCATCTCAGTACCACAAAGAATAATGTCATTGGCGGCGAGGAGGCTTGTTATCCTGCTTCCTGCTGAAATTCTCCCCAATTTTTTTGGTGCCCCTCTGAACCAAATCTGGTTTGGGAAGTTGGTTTCAAGTTAAGCAGTTGATTTGCTGTCTTTTGGTTAACTTTGATTGATGTAAAGATTTTACTTAATGTAAATTGTCTATCAAAATTTAATATATTCTCCATTTCTTTATATCAGTGCAAATGGTCCAAAATATATATTTGTACATGATTTGACAATAGTTATAAGTAATCTAGAGGAGCCTATCAGGTCTTTTTGTTTAAGCACATCCAGTGCTTAAATTGATAATTTCTCATGAAATAAGTTTAATTACCTGAATGTTATTTAGTGATGAGCTAGATATCAGGTATAAGAAGTCTTCTACCACTTCCATGGCCACCACGTTATCTCCTTTGTCAGTAAGGATTGAAATTTTGGGTTTCCCAGTTCTTTTCCATTCCTATGTAATTCATCCATGTCATGTCAGGACAAAGCAGGACTTTTTTAAGCTCAAAGTTACAATTCTCACCTTGAATGTTGCGCCTTCAACATGCCTACTTGCACTATAGAACCAGTCTCTATATGCTACAATTGAATGGATGGGCCTACTTTGCTTCCTCCAACTCCTTGTAGGTGGTTTGATTTCTAGTTCCCGGTTGTATGCTGTGGAATACTCCTAAAATAAAGCATCATGTCATGCTTGTATTTTATTGGCAACAGAATGTATGTCAAACAACAAAAAACTAACCTGTATGCTTGAATCAGTGCAGCCAATGTACAACTTTCCCTGATCTCCTGCCATGCACTTTACATGTTTACCTTTGAAAATATCTCTGATTACTCTTGATTCATTAACTAGCTGCAAATGAAAAAAGGAAAAAAATTCTATTGGAGTAATTGACCCACTTTTTGTTGGCCAAAGCCTGAAGGTAATCAAAACTCTGATTACCTTCTGGATAGCTGGATTATAGAGAGGATGTGGTGATATATATGTGTGATTTTGCTTTGAAGTTACAGTGCTACATTTAAAAAATCATGGCAAGTTTTGAAGCATCACCTTTATTCCCTGGCTTTCGGTAATTGCAAAAATTGTTTTGTCATGTGCATGTAATTGATGAATTGGTTCCTTCAAGACTATTACTTCAACACATTCCAGCTTTCTCTGGATCATTTTCCACACCTATTTGATGTATGTTATTGTAAGATAATCAGTTAATTTTTGCTATTAGAAATCTTGGTAGAGAATAGAAAGTGGCAACTATGAAAGAAGTTTAACCTTACCCTTTAAGACATGATATGGCTAATATTGTCATCTTGGTGTTTGAGTTTTTCTGGTTTTCAGTGTGTAGATAACAATTTTGTCAGCCTGTAATAGAGTTTGCCATTGAATAGGGAAATCATGTCATTTAGTTCATTCACACCCCACCTTTTTGGTTTATCTCTGCCAACCATCACAGGATAACATCCAATAGGACCAATTTCAAACACAATAATCATCCTTGCACCCAATTTGTATAACTCCTACATTAAAGGTCACACCACTAAACACCAAAGCAAGGTTAACAATTAATTCAAAGTCAGAACTAGAAGAATTTGTGAGTATAGTATAGCACAATGGAAGGTTTGAAAATTATACACAGCATATTCCCAATTACAGACAACCTTTATCAAACTGAACTCTTTCACACATAATTCTGTAATATCCAGAACTTCTTTGTTTAGGTATCACTGACCACTTGATTCTTTTTTATAGTCCTATACTGCCACGTATAAATTAATTGGCTCCCTAACTATAAAATGCTAGTATTTGTAAATCTTTAAATTTCCTATAATGAAAAAAAATTACATCAGCATCTCTTCTTATAAGAATAATGTAAATCAACCGCAAACATCAACAACAAGATGTCATAAACTAAGTGAAGGAAAATATAAACTGTATAACTCACTGATCTGCTCTGCTCCCCCAACACCAACAAAATGTTAAAAAAAAATGAGACACAATCAGATAAAGCTATGTAGTCTAAGAAACTATAATATGATCTCTGACAAAACTAGTAGGAATATGCAGCATAAAGCTTACTGTATTGAGTAATGTTCACATTTTCCTGTATCAGTGTTATCCATTGAATTGGCAAGATCTATAAAGATTGAGTCAATCTGGATGTATGATCCCATGAACTTGATGAAAGTACACTAGAATCACCTTGAAAGTTATTCTCCACAACTAAACGTGCATGTCTGCAGTATAGTAGGACTTGTTAAGTGGCTCCTAAAACTTGTGAGGGGATATTATCAGTTATACTATTAATAGAAGTATCAATTTTTTTGTTGCTTTGTGTTGGCTTGTATGCATTTTATTTATTTATTATTATTATTTTGGTACATGCATTTATTTATTTTTTATTATATTAAAATTTGTGATTTTATTTGTATTTTATTTTTGGTGATGAGGGGAAGCAACGTGATTTTGGTGATTAAATTTATCAAATCTAAAGTGGATAGGGATGTGCTTACTGATTTTGATTTTAAATTGAAAGAGTTTGTGCGTATTTAATTGAAATTTGTCAAGGCAATTGGACCTCCACCAAGACAGTGAATTATTATTATTTTCTTAAAAAGAAAAGAAAAACTACTTTATACATCAAAAAAGTGGGCTGGTGAGTATTTTGTGTTGTCATTCACATGGCCATCCATTAGCATTTGTGAAGGGACTTGAAAAAGTTATACTCTTTATAATTTTTCTATTATAAAAGGAGACACATAATAGCATATGTTTACGACTTATAATTGATATATCCTTTATTGTTTGATCTATCACCTAACAAAAAAAAAAGTAGACAAAGTTAATTGATTAGTTATTATCATTTGTGATAACAAGCATTACTCTTCATATGATTAAAATCAAATTTAATTAATTTGTATCAATTATAATTATTAATGTTAAAATTAATAATAACTAATCAATTTATTGTTTTTATTTATTTGTTTTCAAATTATTTAATTAATTTGTATCAATTATAATTATTAGTGTTAAAATTAATAATAACTAATCAATTTATTGTTTTTATTTATTTGTTTTCAAATTAATGATAAATATTTATAATTATTATTGTTAAAATCAAATTTGCTTTCTTTGCATGGCATCTTCAAAAGTATATACATGATATATCTTTTAGAGTAAATAATGGTCTTTAATTTTTTATTTCAATTCCTTTTACTGCCTATTTTAATTGCCAAATATTCCTTATAACTATATCATACCTATAATTTTTATACATGACATGCAATTGATTATTCTTTGTTCAAGGGAGATTAATCGAGACTTGAGAAGATCTATAGTGGGCTTGAAGTTAAATTTTGAATTACAATCAGTGTCATGACTAAGTAAGAAACTCTTATCCTCTTTATTTTCTTATGTTGTTATTATTTATACAACATTTTTATTTTTATTTTTTTTTTTTCTTTCTCTTGGTTTTGATTCCCAAGTGTGAATTTAGCAAGGCATTGATTTAACACACATTATTGGTATGCTTGTAAAGTCTAGTTAATGTATGAATGAATATATATTTGAAGCCTTAATATCAAAATTCGATTAATTAGGTTTTCTCAAGATGTGTCCAAGCATTGGATGGATTTACCGAGGTATAGCAAAGAGTATTGTGATGGTGTTCAATGTTTCTTGGACTTTGCTTACTCTGTTGGAAATCCCGAAGGCGAAGAAATTCAATGTCCATGTGCGAAGTGTTGTAATATCTATTGGTATCGAAGGAACATAGTATATGATCATCTAATATGCTACGGATTTGTTGAAGGTTATACAGTCTGGTTTAATCATGGGGAACAGGAAATCCAAATGGATGTCGATGGTGACACGATGATGAAGTTAATTCAAATGACGACATTGATGGTTTGTTGAATGATACATTTAGATATGTGGCACAAGTGAAGGATTTTATGAAGGCCCAAATGAAGATGCAAGGAAATTTTATAACTTAGTTAATGAGGCAAGCCAAGAACGTATCCATCCGGGTTGTAAAAAATTCTCTACCTTATCTTTCACCATCCGTCTATACTTGTTGAAGTGTCTACATGGATGGAGCAATGCATCCTTCACTTCCCTCTTAGAGTTATTGAAGGAGGCGATGCCTGACTTGAACATTCCTTTATCTTTCAATAAAACGAAGGCTATGGTGAAGGACTTAGGTCTTGACTATGTAAAGATTGATGCATGTCCAAATGACTGCATGCTATATAGGAATGACCATAAGCATGACAGTTATTGCCATGTTTGTGGAGCTTCTCGATATATTGAATATCCTGAAGTTGATAGTGAGCTTGAGCCTTCCAAAAAATCTCGCCCTATTCCTGCTAAGACTTTAAGATACATTCCCTTAATTCCTAGACTTCAAAGGCTATTTATGTGCTCAAGGACAATTGATACATTGAGGTGGCATGATGAGGAGCGTTAAAGATGGGAAGTTAAGGCATCCTGCCGATGGCCAATCATGGAAAGACTTTGATAGCCTTCATCCAAAATTTGCTAAAGATTCTCGCAATTTGAGACTTGGCTTGGCAAGTGACGGGTTCAATCCATTTCGGACTATGAGCATATCTCATAGCACATGGCCAATTGTATTGGTGGCGTATAATATGCCTCCTTGGTTATGCATGAAACCGAGTATTGTATGCTTTCATTGCTTATTCCCGGGCCGCGATCACCGGAAATGACATTGACATTTATCTACAACCATTGATAGAAGACTTGAAGGTGTTATGGGAGACAGGGGTAGAAACATATGATGCTTCAATGAATGAAACCTTTCAAATGCGGGCAGCTTTGTTGTGGACAATTAGCGACTTCCCGCATATGCTATGTTGTCCGGTTGGAGTACAAAAGGAAAGTTGGCTTGCCCTTCTTTGTAATTATGAGACTTCTTCTACCTATCTGAAACATAGTCGGAAGATGTGTTATATGGACCATCGTGTTTTTCTACCCATGGATCATCAATGGAGATCTAATAAAAGGTCTTTCAATGGAAAAACAAATTTAGGCCTCCCCACCCTTCTTAAAGGGTACAAATGTGTTTGAGAGCTTACAAAATTTTGACAATATATTTGGGAAGAAGAAAAAAAATCAAATGATGGCCCATGGAAGAAAAGGTCAATTTTTTTTGAATTACCTTATTGGCAACATAACACGTTCCGCCACAACCTTGATGTCATGCATATAGAGAAGAACATAGTTGATAACATAATTGGAACTCTTTTGGATATTCCGGGTAAGACAAAGGACCATGCAAATGCTCGATATGATCTAAAAGAGATGGGCATTAGAAAGAACCTTCAACCAAAAGATACAAAGGATGGCAAAAGAACAAAATTAGCAAAAGCATGCTTCTCAATGACTCTTGGAGAGAAGTCGATTTTTTGTAGTGTTTTGAAGACAGCAAAATTACCTGATGGTAGTGCTTCCAACATTTCACGATGTGTGCAACTAGCTGAAAGAAAAATATCTGGTTATAAGACCCATGATGCCCATTTCATGTTACATTACTTGTTGCAAATACCAATCAAAAGCATACTTCCTGATCATGTTGCTATCCCTTTGATCCGTCTAAGTTCCTTTTTTCGTCGTTTGTGTCAAAAAGTTATCACACTAGAAGAGATAGATTGTTTGGAAAAAGAGATTGTAGAAACACTGTGTCAGCTTGAGAGGATTTTTCCTCCTAGTTTTTTTGATATAATGGTTCATCTGCCTATTCATTTAGCGAATGAGGTGAGATTAGGTGGCCCAGTTCAGTTTCGATGGATGTATCCTGCAGAAAGATATATGTGTACATTAAAGTCGTATATTCGCAATAAAAGTCGTCCAGAAGGATCTATTGCGGAGGCATATTTGGTTGACGAGTGTTTGACCTTTTGCTCAAGATATTTACATGGAGGTGTGCGAGACCAGGATTTAATAGAAGACCAGAAACAATGATGAATGTAGTTTAAATGAAATGGAATCTTCAAATTTGTTCCCAAACAAAGGGTGTCCTTTAGGAGGGAAAAAGGGTGCTCCATTTATTCTGGATGACAAGTCACATAGCCAAGTCCATGCATACATACTGAACAATTGTGATGAAGTTCAAGAATATGTTAGGTACTTTGACTCACCTGTAATATTTTCTATTACTCACTAAATTATTATTATTTTGCTAACATATAATAATATTTGTCAATTTTAGAGAGCATGAGCATGAAGTTAATAATCAACGACGAGGATCAAAATGGAGGAAAGCCAAAAACCATAGTGAAAACTTCTCTCAGTGGTTTGAAACTCGTGCTATGCATGAGGATGTGCCAGATTGGATAAAAGAACTGTCTAGGGGACCAAATTCAATCGCAAGAAGATATTCTGGGTATTTGATCAATGGATATAGATTTCATACTAGGCGGCGTGATGCAAGACGAAAAACGCAAAATAGTGGTGTCACATTAGTTGCATTAACTACAAGCTTTGCAAGCTCAAAGGATCAAAACCCAGTTGATGCAATTCTAACTTATTATGGTAGAATAATTGATATAGTTGAGTTAGATTATTATGGTCATTTTAAGGTTGTCTTATTTAGGTGTGATTGGTATGAGGTTGGAGAAGATATTTATGGCCTTACATATGTTCACTTCAACAAGAAATGCTACCAAGAGGAGCCTTTTGTGCTAGCATCTCAAGCACACCAATGCTTTTATGTTCAAGACCCATTTGATCAAAACAAACATTATGTCATGAAGACAATTCCAAGAGACTTGTTTAACATAAGTGACCAACTTGAGTCTGAAACCTACGATATTTATGAAAATGAGCCATTTGAACATTCAATGGGTCCTTCTATACCCATTGATGATGGTGAAGTTGTTTTAGAAAGGAATGATGTACCACCGACCATTATTGATGCAGCTCCACAAGTGTTTCTTGGCCAAGATCATGAATTAGAATCGGGAGAAGAGACTGGTTTTGAGGATGCATCATGAGACATCACTTTTTAGGTTAATTTAAATGTGACTTACATGATTGATGCATGTATAATTTGTGATCAGATTTGCATTTTTTAGAATTATATTTTCTTCTTGTTTTGACTTATGTTATCATGTTCATGCAGGCCAAGAGATCTTCATTGACTATTAATAAGAAGAGAACATTGGGATTAAAATAGTAAAAAGCAAACCTTTTGAATCTTTCATGGTAATGTTATACTTGGAATTCTTCAATTCACATGTTATGTTTTCTTACCTTAGATGAGTCATATTATGTTTTCTTGTCAATTGTAATTGCAATAATCTATTCTTATTGATTTGTATTTGTTTCTAGACAAACTATAAATTTGTTTTATTTACTAGATTGATGCTTTTATTTTTTTCAGTATAAAGAATGTACAAAGGAGGAGCTCTTAAGAAGAAGGTATTGACCCTAAACAAGGGTCAAAGTCCTATAAATAATGAAGGCTTTGATTTTGAATTACAGGCACGATCAAGTACTGAATTGCTTAGGCAATTTGAAATTAAGAGAGAGCAAATTGCAAATGAACGAAAGAATTTAACTATGCAAGCTCAAGCACCAGTAACTCATAAAAGGAAGAATCCTATGCCTACAACATTGGATGCAAGTGAAGGACAAAGTAGGCTTAATTTAATTCAAGCTAAGTGCAGTCAAAAGCAAGGGCATAATAAAACTATGCAAGATCAGGCACCAGAAACTCATAAAAGGAAGAATCCTATGCCTACAACATTGGATGCAAGTGAAGGACAAAGCAGGCTGAATTCAATTCAAGGTAAGTGCACTCAAAAGCAAGGACATAATAGGTTACCTATGCGCAAAATCATGATCCAATCTTCTCAAAGGGAATACCTTAACAATTTACCTATAACTGGAACCATCTCACAAGTTGAAGTAGATGACCAGCCTGTTATTGAAGAGCAATACAAGCTTAAAAAGGCTAAAAGGAACCCAATCCGTCCAGCAATGAGTCTTGATCAATTTCTTGAAAAACAAGGGATACATGTGGAGGAAGAAAAACAACTCAATATTCAGCCAATGGATGATCTTGGAGGAAATAATATGGCATCCGATGACGATGATATTGGTGATCATGAAATTAGTGACAATGAATTTGCTGGAGATCAAGTTATGGACACTTGATCATGTTGAAGGTGGTATATTTTAAACTTACTTTTTAATTACTTGTATATGTTATGCTCATTATATGAAAATATTGCATGCTCATCGTTCACCTATTATAACTTTTTTATGTTTTGCCTATTACTTTGAACTAGGTACAATGGAAAAGAAAAAACTCGAGGAAAAACAACTTGCAAATCAATTCATTCAAGGACTATGGAAGAACGAGAGGAGGTGACATTTGATAAGGGACAAGCAGTAGGACCAACTAACAAAAGAGTGTCTGATTTAAGCAATTTTCTAGGCACAATTGCTAGGAATCCAAGATTTATCACATTGCTATACACTAATTGGACAGCTGTGCCAAAAGATAACAAAAAACGCATGTGGAAGTATGTTAATGTAAGAATGATGAATTTATCTTATTTTCATTTTTATTTAGTTTTTCTTACTAAATGAAATTAACATATATGTTGTGTTGTTCATAGTCCAAGTTCATCATTCCGAATGATGCAAAGAAATGGGTGATGGCTACTATTCGCGATGCTTGGAAGCGACACAAGGGAAAGATTAAGAAAAAGCATTTTGATAAGTATGAGACCATTGAAGATATGTTGAAAAATCGTCCTGCTGATATACCAGAAGTAACTTTTAACAAATTGATTAACTATTGGAGTCTTCCCATTGTCCAAGTAAGATAGAATAATCTTTTCTAACCTTAGTCAAATTACTGATCTAGTTATATTTATATATAAATATATATAAATATTTCACTTTTTATTGGAATGTAGTCTATGTGTCGTATGAATTATGAAAATAGAAAGAAGCGAAGTTTGGGCATCGAATGGGGCCTGTAAATTTTGGAATAGTGCGTATGAAGACTGGTATTAATCTTACTCTTGGGTTGGTAACATGATTTTCCTTTCTTCTTATACCTTACTAGTATAGTCTTGACTTATTGTACTTTTCTTTTCATTCTTGTAGCGCTCAACTAAAGAGAACAATGAAGATCCTACAAAATCTGAAATGTTTGTTGCAACCCGCACAAGTAGCAAAGGGAAGGAAGTTGATTCAGAAACAAAAGATGCAATTGTAAGTAAATGAAGTGTATTATTGTTAATGATATTATTAATGTTAGTATTCATGTCATTATTAATGTTCCTTATAAACAGTCACAACTTCAAAATCGCCAAGATGCTGGAGAAACTGATGAGGATGCATTTGAAGCAGTGTTTGGGAAGGAGCAGCCTGGTCGGGTTCGATGCTATGGTAGATCAGTTCTGACTTACTTAAAAAAGATGCAGAAATCAACAAAATCAAACAACAACACAATGAGAAAGTCGAATCCTTGCAAAGTGAAGTCGGAGATTTGAAGGGAGAGGTTAAAGGATTACGACATCTTGTAAAAGTTTTGTTGCAACAAAACAACCCTGGAATGAGCGCGAAGAAGTTGAAGCATTACTTGCAATTTACCCAACACTCTCCACCAGATGCAAATAGTGCACAAGGTGTCGCAGCCCGCTATCTTCCACGTTCTTCTGGATCAACTCATGTTCCGAACCATGAAATGGTATATTTTCTTCATCATGTCTTGTTTCAAATAGTTTAGATTCTAGTTTAAGTTATACTTCTATTAATGTTGAATTTGTTTTAAACTATGAATGTTTCTTGGCCTGACTTTTCTTGAAGAAGTTTTGATTAATTTATATATCTTAAATTTGTTTTGACCTTATGTTTTCTCCATTGGTTTACTTTTGGAGTCTTGACTTGGCTATTGTCCTTCTTCCTTCCTGTTTATTCTTAACTTGCTTATTAGTTCTTATGTTCTTCTTAGTTATTTATCATGGATTAGTGCCTGTGATAAACTTTTATATTGTGCAATAAAAGGTAGAAACTAATTTGATTGTCCTGCCTATCTTTTGTAACAAACCCTTTTCCGTTTCTTTGGCTCCTATTCCATTGTGGTCTATTGTGCTTCTTCTACGAGCATATCTGTAAGCTCCTCTGTGGTATATGCTCAAGTGCTGATCTGATGCCAAATTTGGAACCACAGGGAGCTCAAGAACTAGACCCGTAATCTGCATATGCATATACTATGTAGCCTTGTTTGGTTTATTAGTTTTGATTTGAGTTTCTGCATAACTTTATTATCTTGTCTATGAATAAGTATAGATGTGCAGTGTAGGGATGATTTATTTGTTCCTTTGATGATGCATAAATACTACATTGGGTATGATAATACTGCTTATATGGCAGCTATTCATTTTGGGTTATATTTGACTATTTTCTATTTGGGAGATGCTATATCATTTTAATTTTGGAAAATATAAAATTCTAAAGTTTGAAAACTACAAAGTCTTAACTTTAATCAAGTCCAATCAAATTATATAATTCCAATAAGTTTTATGAATAGGATTAATCAAAGTTTTAATTATATTATTAAATTATTTTAATTATATTGTGTGATGTGAATCTACTCACCATAGTAATGAATTTTGAAACAAAAACCTTACTACATATTACTGGTTCCAAAAGTCATACATGAGTTGTTAACTTTCCTAACATATATCATATATACTACTAATTCTTTTGTTCAATCTAAATTTGTAGGACAATGCTGGTGCTTCATTTGGAGATGGCAATAGATCTATTTAATAGATTTGATATTCATGAAGAGAACCTGATGAAGATGATTTTCTCATATATTGTGAACTATATATATCTCTATTTTGATTAAGTGTTCTGGATTATGAGGATGATGACTATTTTTGTACTTTGGATTACTTGATTAATATTTTAATCAATGTTATATTTGGTTATTACTTTGAACAATGTGTTAAATATTAAAATTGCTTTATATTATTGCTTGAAATTTTATACTATATATAAATGAATAGTGTATATATATATTCTAAAATTAAAATTCTATAAAATAATAAATAAAATAAATGGCATTAATAATATTTTAAAAAAACAAGTATTTTTAATTGTTTAACCAAATTTAACTAGAAAGTGTGTTGTGTAAAAATAACAACAAATGGTAATTTTACAATTGTTAAAATTGTAATAATTATTATAGGATGTTAAAAAAAATTAGTAACAGAGAAGGTAACACTTCACAAGTGTATCTATAAAGTTTGACATAAGGGAACATTTAACAAGTGTACCCTTAAAGTTTGACATAAGGGAACGTTTAACAAGTGTACCCATAGGGTTTGACATAAAGAAACGCCTTATAAGTGTACCCATAGGGTAATGACATAAAGGAACACTTTACAAGTGTACCCATATAGTTCGACTTACGGGAACGCTTTACAAGTGTAGTCATAGGGGTTGACATAAGGGAACGTTTTTTAAATGTTGCCAAATGAGCAACACTTTATAAGTGTACCCATAGATGGAGAAGAAAAGCGTTGCCTTTGTACTCATCAAAGGCTACACTTTTGAGCATTGTGGCCTTTGATGCAGAAAAAACGTAGCCTTAGATAATAGGCCACGCTCGAATAGGCCACCACTCTAAAAGTGTTGCCTTAGGGCCAAAAAGCGTAGCCTTTATCAAAGGCAACACTTTAGTGTATATTAGAGTACACTTTTGAAGGGTTACCCTAGGCCATTTTTGTTGTAGTGACAACAACAATTTCTTCGCCAAATTCTAAAGGAAGAAAATCAAGAGATATGGAGTCTTTCTGAAGCAACCCATCTGATAAGAACTATGCTATGTCATGTAAAGACTCTTATTGTTTCTAATAATGCTGATAAAATTGTACAACTAGAGAAATTGGCTGTAAATCATGAATGGCTATGTGCATGAAGCATAATTATCATAAATTCTAGAAATGAGCATATCTTAAGAGAGTATGGAGTGCATGGGGTTTACAATGTTCAACTCTTGAATAGGGATAAAGCTCTTCTATTGTTTTGTAGAAAAGCTTTCAAATGTGATCATATTATGACAAATTATGAGGAGTTGACAGATCTTGCACTAAGATATGCTCAAGGCCTTCCCTTAACAAACAATCAATGTATTGGGATCATTTTTATTTGGCCAAGATATTTCTGAGTAGAGAAGTGTCTTGGCCAGACTAAAAAATAATCCGTAGAAAGAGATTATGAATGTACTTCGAATCAGTTTTGATGGACTGAAACAAATGAAAAAAGAAATATTTCTAGATATTGTTTGTTTCTTTCAATTGAACATGGAGACATGTCAAAATAGTTCTAGATTGTTGTGGATTTCATCCAAATATTGGAATAAGATTTCTCATTTAAAAAATCTCTTATAACCAATCATCATGGGTTGATTCGAATGCATGTCATACTACGAGAGTTGGGCATAAATATTGTTAGAGAAAAAGCACCCAATGATCCAAGAAAATGGAGCAGACTTTGGCTCTACAAAGGTTTCTACAATGTTATGTTCATACAAACAGTAAGCATAGTCTTTTGTAAAGAAAAAAGAATTATAGGTTTTCATCTTTCAAGAGTCAATATAGAATTCAACTTGTCTAAGTTTTTCTTTCTTCTTTGCAATGTTTTAGGCAACAGAAAACCTTGAAGCGATAGTGTTACAACCGCCAGTGGAACATATTGGAAAAAAGACGAAACATTGAGGGTAAAAGTATTGTAAAAAATGAGTCATCTTAGATTGCTCATACTCAAGGTGTAGAATTTTCAAGAAGCCTCAATGATCTTTCCAGCGAATTACGCTATCTTGAATGGCATAAATATCCTTTCACTTATTTGCCATCCAGTTTTGAGCCAGATAAACTTGTTCAATTAATCTTGCCTCATAGCAACATAAAGCAACTATAGGAGGGCATAAAGGAACAGGAAATTACTGTTATTTTATACTTTTAGAATAATAAAACAAAACAAGGAAAAAAAAATTTCGCGTTCTTTTCCATTTCTTTTAATGTATATTAAATAATCAAATGAAAGTGTAAATATGGTGAATAATTATGTCTGCTTTCTTGTTGTTGCTTCATAGCCTTTGCGCAATTTGAGAATTATGGATCTCCACTACTCCAAAAATCTTACTAAGACACCAGCTTGTATAGGCTTCCCAAATCTTAAGGTGCTATATCTTAAAGGATGTACAGAGCTTGTGCAGATCAATCCATCAATTGGACTTCTAAGGAAACTTTGTGTCTTAAATTTGAAAAACTGCATAGGTCTGATTAGTCTCCCCAATAACATATTAGGTTTTATATTTGAATATTTAGTAATTGATGGAATTGAATAGAATGAAATGATATGGAATGGAATGTGATGAGATGAGATAGGATATGATGGAATATGATAAAAGTATTATTCCATTGTTTGGATATTTTAGGATGGAATTGAGTAAAGTTATCATTCCATTATTTGGGAAGTGGATGGAATTGTAAGACACTACAAGAAAAATGCGTTTTTGCGGCGGATTCGAATTCGCCGCAAATGGAGGCATATTTTGCAGCGAATTATAATCCGTCTCAATTTTGCGGCGGATTATAATCCGTCTCAATTTTGCGGCGGATTCCCTCCCTCCCAATTTTTTTCGACGAAACATTCACCGTGAAAAGTTTTTTTTTATTAAAAAAAAATTTGCGGCGGATATTTTCGCTGCAAATTATTAAATAAAATAGAAATTTATTTTAAATTTAAAAAAAAAATAAAAAAATTTGTGACGGATTTTGTGGTGAATTTTTCTTCACTAAAAAAAATAATATTGCAGCGAAAATATTCGCCACAAATTCTGCCACAAAAATTTTTTAAAAAAAAGTGCCAGATTCATGTTTATTGTACTTTTTTTAATAAAAAAGGTTTCCGAGAGAGAAAAATTCGTCGCAAAATTCACCGCAAATTCAAATTAAAGTATCATATCTTAAATAGCCAACCAGAGGCCTTATCCCACCATTTCTTTCTTCTCCTACTATTTCTTTCCTCTTCCACTATTTCTTCCCTCTCATACCATTTCACCCATCTCCCACCATTTTGCCCATGTCGCCCCTGCCGTCGCACCGCGTCGCAGCTGCTGCACCGCATTGCGCCACTCCTTCAGAACCACACCACTCCTCCCTCGCAATACGTCGTTGAGGTAAAGGAAAAATATTATTCTTGACTCACTTTCCTATTCCTTTCATCTTGTTCTTGAGTTGTGACTTGATGTGGGAATTGGAGTTTTGAGTTGTTTTTGTTTGTTTTGACTTGAATCTTGTTAGAAAACTTGAGAATAACATGATTTGGTTTGCTAGAGGCATGAGAACAATTTTTCATTACTTGTATATCTTGATTTTCCATTTGAAATGAGAATTTGGAGTTTTAGGTTTTGAATAACCAAGGATGAGATTTGTAGTGTTTTGATCCATTTTTGACGAAATCTTTTAGTGTTTTATGTTCCCTTCATGTTTGCGAACTTGTTTGAGACTTAAACTCACCTAGAAACTGGATTGGAGTGGCCAAAATCTTGGAACCGTAATAACGGTTCTGCAAAACTTTTGTCCCAGGAACACGACCCGTGTGCGAAAACACGGGGGGGTCGTGTCCCTCTCTGCCAGTTGAAATATAGTGGAAACGTGCAAACAGAGAAGGACACGGGGGGATTATATAAAATAACACTGCCCATGTAGAAAGATATATTGAGAATTAATTTTTGTGCTCTTCATAAAAGTTGTAGCTCTTTCTCTTAGCTTTCCAAGGACACCTAATTCACCTCATTTCGACATACGTAACTCAAGTTATGCTCATTTTACTGAGCAAAGGTCAAGGGTTGAAATTGAGAAAAATGCCAAAATGTTGTTTTGGGAAAAACTAGTTTTCCTAAGTGTGGGGACCTTTCTTGTATGTCTTTATAAGTGTGATGAGACCTTAGTAAGGGTGTTTAATAAAGTGTATTCGTGATGCATGTAAATCAATTGTTATCCTAATAGATAAGTGTATTAAACTTTGTATTTGAACAAACTTTGTTATGTTGAATTTGAACAATGAGTTATGTTATATGCGATTTGTTATGTTTGCTTTATGAATTGGTTAAATGTATTGACAGATTGAAATTGATATCTGAGTGGATTTTGTTATATTGTGGATTTTGAATATTTAATTTATTTTTTTTTATTTTCAAAAAAATTTGCGATGAATTTTGCAGTAGAAATATCACCCGCAAATTTGCGTAGATTTTTGTGGCAGATAATCAGCCGTAAAATTCTCCGCAAATTGAAAAATTCACCACAAATTAGCGGCAGAAAAATTCACTGCAAATTAACTCATTTCCGGCATCGATTCTGACATGTTACCAGAAAGTTTTGCGGTGGATTTGCGGCAGAAAAATCCGCCAAAAATTTGCGGCAGAAATTAAAATCTGTCGTAAACTATATTGCGTCAACCGTATTTGCGACAGTCGCGAATCTGCCATAAATCTGTCACAAATTGTTAATTTGCGGCAGATTTTGAGTGATTTATGGCGGATTTATCCTTTGCAAATCTCGTTTTTTCTTGTAGTGAGAGTTATGACTTTATTTTTCTTAAATTACCCTTGTAAACACATCGATTTTATTTATTTCTAACTAACAAAAAAGACTTTAATTATCGTATTTTGAGTGTTCAAATAACAGAACTTGAACATAAAAGAGGTATGCATGTAGTTGAATTGAGTTACCCAAGCTTGGCATTTTATCAAACAATTTATATGCAATATTGAGTTACCCAGCACCTAAATTGAGTTACCCAAGCTTAGCATTTTATCAAACAGTTTATATACAACCAAATAATTCACATTAGATCAAACTAAAAGAAAGAAACAGTAAAGGCTTCAACATCAAACTATCAAAGCAACTAATAATGGGTCAAACTCAATGACAATTAGAACTTAAAACCAAACAGTCCTTGTTCTTACCTTGCCAAAGAAAAAGGGAAATTTTGCTATGGAAAAGTAAGATGTAGCAATGGAGATAGCAACAGGGACAGAGCAAGGTGCGACAATAGAGAGAGCAATAGAGACAGAGTAAAGGCGCAATGGAAAAACAAGCCAAAACCAGTGGAAGAGCAAGTCAGAAACAGTAGAGCAAGACAATATGATTCCATCTCATACCCCCTAAATTGGGAGGGAAGAAAATTGATGGTTTTTAGTGGGATGAGATGGAATCCATCCCACCCACTTTCATCTCATTACATCCTTTTTTAACATAACTAAACAATGGAACCTATCTCTATATCGTTCTATTCCCCCACAATTCCACTCAATCCCACCAATCCAAACATAGCCTAAGTTCCCTTGAAGTTCTAAATCTCTTTGGTTGTTCAAAGTATTTTAATAATTAGTTGTTAGAGAAACAATGGCTTGAAGAAAATTTGGATAAGCTTGATATAAGTGAAACTACAAACAATGCCCATCAAAATCTATTCGCAAAAGGCTTATGTTGCGATTGCGTTTCTTCAACTCTATAAGGCATAAAGATTCAATTGGTTTGTTAAGTTTCTTGCCCTGTTTCCAAGGTTTGCAAGAGCTTGATATAAGTTTCTGCAATCTATTTAAGTTACCTGATGCTATTGGACAGTTAGATTGTTTACAAGTGCTAAAGTTTGGGGGAAACAATTTTGTTACACTACATTCTAGCATAAGGGAGCTTCCCAGGCTTAGAATTTAGACTTGCAGCACTGCAAACAGCTAAAATATTTATTTGACGATCCATCGAGTACTGACTTGCCAGTAAGAAGAAACTATGCTCGTAGTAAAAAAACAAGTAGGATTATATATTTTTGATTGCCCCAAATTAGGTGAGGAAAAAGTTTACAATGCTCCTAAAAGAGTTTGGAGCATTGATACTCCCTTGACTTTACCTGATATTTCCAGTCTTTTGACTTTTTTTACCCATTTTTATTATTTACGAAAAAAACCCACTTTTATTTATTTCTCAACCCTTTATTTCTTCCTTTTTTTTTCATTCATTTCCTTATTTATCAAAACTCTTCTCCATCAAGTCGCGGTCATCTCCGGCGTTGATGGCTTCTTCTCTGAGGGACAGAGGTTTGCGAATTGGGATGGCAAACCGAGGACAAGGCTGATGAGGTAACAGACACCGTGGAGGACTGGCCAAAAAACTGCCGCTGACGACTTGATTGAACCGTCACGGTGGTAGCGACCTGGTGGCTCGCCGATCAGGTGGCACGACACAACAGAGAGGTGCAACGGATCTGGATGGTTAACGGTGCATGGAGCCGCGAATCAGGACTATTTGAGGCTAGTGTGGACGATATCTCGGGTCGGGTCCGAGTGGGTCGAAGTCTGTTCTCGGGTCGTACACCTAGGTGCCTCCGACGAGGTGGTTCTTCTAAAAAATGACGACGTCGTGGCCTTCTCCTTGAAGCTCCCGAGCAATGACGAGACTAACAACACCAGCTCCGATAACTACAACTTTGGGTGGTTGTGGTGGCGATGAAGCATTCCTGGTGAGGTGCGACGGGCTGTGAGCCGTGGTGGCTAGACGCGGGCTCCTGTGACGGCTCTGTCCCAACTGTATCACCACCCAAACAATGGAGAGAAAAATGACCAGGGCTGGCAGCCATGGAAACGACATAGAGAAAAAAAAGAAGAAAGAGAAAGAGGAGAGAGAATTGAAGATGAATTAAAATGTAAATAATAAGAGTTAAGGGATCAACTATGTAAATTATGAAATTGATGACATTACCTATAAGATAAGTAGCAAGTCATAAATCTCTACCGTTGTTTTTTTTCATATATAATTAATGGTTATGAAGCTTGGAGCATCCATGCTCAAATCTTCATTAGGAGCATTATAAATGGCTCCTTGGGTGAGATGAATTATATATTTTTGTGGATGATACAACTCCTTCAGGTGCATGCTCCTACTTTCCTTCATTCTTTCCTTCCCCCATTTCTCTGTGTTTGTATAAGAACTAAGACATAGCTAGTTTTACTGGTTCCAAGTCCACATGGAATACTCTCCTTCCATTGATATTGTTATTCCCAGAACTCAAATTCTATGGTGGTTCAAAGTTCAAAGTGAGGGTGAATCAATAAGTGTAGAGCCAATTTCCTTTGTGCATGACAGTAACTAGATTGGACTTAGCTTTCTGTGCAGCAATTATCACACATGATGATCCAATTAATTTGAGTGAGAGCATGGAACACGCTCAGATTTGGTATGGTTTCAGATATAAAATGTTGTGGTGGTCTCATTACTTTCCTTTAGTTTTGAATAAATATCTGGTTACCAATGAATCAGATCACCTCTTTCTAGTTTATTTACTTGGGAAGAATTGATTGACTTTATTAATAAGCAAACAAAAGGAACCCAAGATCTTGAAGGTGTGATAGTGCGAACTATTTTGCCAGACCCCAAAAGTTTGCATTTGGAGATGAAATACTGCAGGTTCCGTTGAGTATTTAAAGAGGATTTGGAATCGAAATTGAAAGAATTAAACTCAACAATGACAAATAATGATTTGTAGATAGAGTCATTCGCAACCGAAAAGAAGTCCCTAAATAAACACTAAATTAGACGCTAGTCACAGTAAAATTAGAGTCTCTATCACTTCCCAGTGTGATGCATGTATGTATCAAATGATTATTTCATGGGAATGTAAGTGAAATGCATACAAGCTCTTCTTAATTTATGAGTGGATGTCAAAAGTATTTCTGC
Organism: Ormosia emarginata; assembly: GCA_029884605.1. Lineage (NCBI taxonomy): Eukaryota > Viridiplantae > Streptophyta > Magnoliopsida > Fabales > Fabaceae > Ormosia > Ormosia emarginata. The sequence continues at coordinate 42,633,857 of JAQQTP010000076.1, read as the reverse complement.
ACTGTTGGACCGCCATAATTGATTTGTTCACAAAAGTGCAAGTTCAGGTTTTTCACAATTACTCCTATTAAATTTTCAAAATTCAAAATTTTAATTATATTGCCTCTTTCTGCACACAGAAGAAGTAAAATAAGAAATTCCAATGCAATCAACTTGTTAACCTTTTTTTTTTGCTACATACAATCTGTCACAACTCACAAGACTTTGCCAAGCACATGGCTTCCTCGAGGCACGAAGGACGTGAAATGAGAGGGAAGCATATATTTGCCAGACTTTGCCCGTGCGAGGCAGATGAAAAAGCCATGAAACTTTGATGACAGCTAGTATAGTCACAGTCACAAACTACACATTTGGCACTGAGAAACCAATAGACCCCAAAATCTCAGTGTATATAAAATCGAAATAGAGATTTTGATGTTACAAAAAAAAGGCTTAAAATAATATAGTATATTATACAGTTTTTCAATAGAATTGATATTTTTATATTTGAATCTTATTATATGATATTGCCAAATTGACAATTTGTATTTTCTGGTTTATTTCGTAAATTAAATAGCATGTTATCATGTTTACATAGATGTCCCATTACCTAAAATTAGAATTTTTATTGACAGTGCCATTCATCTCTCTCTCTCTAGCAATCATTTCTTCAAACTTGGTCTTCCATTCTTACAACTGCTCATTAGTGTCTGATTGATATACTGTTGGGTACGGAGTAAAAAAAATCATGAGAAACTTCCAAATAAATATGCACCAAAAAAAAACTGTCAAACAAATATGTTACATAGGTCATATCTGAGTAACCCTATAAAATTGAAACTATAACATGAAAGTAAGGATGAAGAATTTAAAACTGGCTAAAGAAAGCATAAATGCAAACAATTGACAATATTGCATGTACCATGGTCAACAGACCTTCATTCTCCTCAAAGAATAACGAAAGACATACTAGTTCTATTATTCCGCAAATCTTTCAATGTTGCCTCCGCATGATGAGTTTTAGTAACCAAATCTTGAATGCTTCCTTCTAACTCTTGTATTTGTACAGAGATTCTGTTTTCTTCCTGATCTTGTGTGAGTGTGCAATGTTTTCATCCTGAAGCTATAAGATATAGTTAATATTAAAAAAAATTTCCCTTTATATTTTGTCACAACATAGTCAAACTGGCACAGAGCTTAAGTTCTAAAACAACTAAATTTTGAAGTTAATGCATAGTAGAACTTTTACATCTCTGTTCAAGCAAATCCAGCATAAAGAAACAAAAAAAGAATAAAGAATGCAACAAGTACATTTTAATAGAGATGGAATAAGTGGAAAGATAATTTGCAAATTTTTCATTGAAGTTGTCTAAATTTTGGAAGAGGGAAATGTGCTTATGTGCAACATCTGTCAAAGTTTGAAAGTTTTCCAGTTTCAACTTGTGATTGTGTGTTTGGATTAGAGTTTGTAAACTTAAATTTGAGTTAATTTAGTTTTGTAAACTTAAATTTAGTTGAAAGTGAATTTGCAGTAACGTAATTTATGTTTTAGAACTTTTATCTTAAAAGTGAGTTTGACAAAATAAATATTAGAAACAAAATTCTCCAAGGACAAAATTGTAACTCAAAAGCAATAAAATCTTGCTTTTGGGCAGACAGGTTAGAGACAGAAATTGGGTTGAAAAAGTGCAAATACAATTTTACTCAAACAAAATTTGCATGTCGTTCAAGGAAGACAAATACACGATTAGCTCTGCAAATGGCAAACCAAACACATACTATGTCTTAATCTATTGAGATTGATCCTTGTGAAGTTTCTTTTTTCAAAAACCTGCAATACCTTTGTGTATCGGCTCAACACAAGAGCATGTATTGACTACCAACTCCTAGTTATAAGCGCTAGCATTTTCAGCATACTCTAGTGTAGAAAAGAACAGAAAGTAGCAAGCAGAGAGAGCCATCTCTTGTGATCACCACAAGAACAGGAAGCATCTAACCACTTCCTGAAGCATCTTTTAAATTTGCTAGCTCCTTGAATTATGTCACATAGATACGTAAGTGGAATCAAATTACTTTCACATTTGCAAGTGCACTGTCAAATAAATAAAAGACCTTAAGGAAGTTATTAGAACTTACAAAATCAGTAACACCTAGCTTGCCCAAGTTGAGTACCCTACTACAAGTAACTTGGGATTTGATTATTTTGAGCCATGAGTTGTTAATACAATCCATTCAATTTATCAGACTTTTGGTATACTAAAAGATATTAGAGCTAACCTAATATCCGCATCACATCCATGTTGATACTGAAGCATTCCAGTCTTGAGTTCTTTAGGCAACTATATGGAGAATTTGAGTGGAGGAAAGCATCACTTCCTACGTATAGGAGATGTGAATGGAAGGAGATTGTGAATGTAATGGTTATGTGGGCTTGAGTTATACCCTGCATCATTTTGAGCTCAATCTAAGACGGCTCAATAAGGACTTGTTATTTTGGGGTCATGCACAGGATTTGGTGCATTTCTTGAAGGATGACAGTTGAGTTACTACTTATTATGATAAGTCGCTATTTAAGTCATTACAACTAGTAACCTGCATGAGCTCGATGCCACTACATCGTGAGTTGTATAATGATGAGAATCTAGGAGATTTCAGTGGGGAGAATGTAATAACCAAACACTTCATTTGAAAGAAGAATTTAAGTGAATTGATATAATGCTTTCACATACCAAAGTCCCAAATCAGATGTGTGATAGGTCAACCTGAGTTACACAAGATACTAATGAAAGAGGAATTCTTGAACAACAATTGGCTTCATCTTTATGAACAAAAATAACTTTTTCAAAAACGGCCTTTGGAACAACCATTAGTGCACAATTTTCATGATCTTCGCATTCACATCTATAGATAACACAAACTTTTTGCAGAGCAAAACAAATAATGCAAGTTAGTAACGCTGAACATAATTCACATGGCAACACAAACTAATTTGGCAAGGCATAAATACAACTGACACCAAAATCAGGCTGGCTTTTACTGAGAGTCAAATTATTATTATAATGACAAGTAAAGCAAAGACTTCTTTTAGCTTAAGGATTATACTATTGATAATTTATAATAACATCGACACTGTTATGCAGTGACAATCCTGAGTTCATCATATTCATATATTATTCATTAATTTGTTGCAGTAGTCAGTGTAGAGAATGGAAAGAATGCAATTACTTAGACTTGTGCAAACTGATATCATTTATTGAATTCAAAGTGGCTATTATATAGCCTTTACAACTCCTAACAGAATACAAGAAAATAGCTCACGCATAACTACGTGATTCACAACAATTGGAATAATTCAAAAGCAATAGATTCCTAAAGACTAGGACTTATTAAAAACTAACAGAAACGACTTCTAGCAACAAATTGCAACAGTAGGGACCTCTTCATTCCCTCCCTTAAACTAGCTGCAGTATGCAGTTAGTTTACTTCATTGAGATCAAGCATTCCCATCTTCTTCCTGAGCTTAGCTGCACTATGCATTTAGTTTACTTCAGTGAGATCAAGCATTCCCATCTTCTTCCTGAGCTTCTGGAAGGCCTCAAGTTTCAAGGCTTTAGTCATCAAATCTGCAATCTGCTCCTGAGTTCCACAATGCACCAACTCGATTTCTCCATCTTTTATGAGATCTCTTAAAAAATGAAAACACACTCTAATATGCTTGCTCCTACCATGCATTACCAGATTTTTTGAAAGTTTAATCGTTGAGCTATTATCACACATGATAACAGTGCTACCTTCTTGAGCTTGATTTAAATTTCTCAAAACCCTTCTCATCCGCACAGCTTGACAAGCACTGGCAGCAGCAGCAATAAACTCTGCTTCAGTAGTTGAGAGAGTAACGATTGGTTGCTTCTTAGACATCCATGACACTGCTCTCGAACTCAACAAAAAAACATAACCAGATGTACTTTAGAATCTTCCTCATCTCATGCATAATCTGAATCCGTGAAAGCAAGCAAGTCTTCTTCCCTCCCTTCTTTTAGAATATCCCATAGCTAGCAGTTCCTTTTAAATACCTTAATATTCTTTTAGCAGCTTGTAAATGCAACTCTATTGGTTTTGACATATACATACTAATTAAGCTCACACCAAACATAATATCCGGCCTTATAGTTGTAAGATACATTAAATTTCCAACAATTTGCTTGAAATAAGTGTCATCCACAGCTACACCATCAACATCTCCGTTAATCTTAAAACCTGGAACAATTGGAATTTTCACAGGTTTGCTCTCAGACATTGCAAACTTCTTCAAGATATCATTGGCATATTTCTTTTGACACACAAAAATCCCTTATGGTTTTTGTAAAACTTCAATGCCAAGAAAGAATCTCATATTCCCTAGGTCAGTCATATCAAAAGCTTGCATCATAGACTTCTTGAACTCAATCATCATGCCCATGTCATTACCAGTATAAATCAAATCGTCAACATAAATGCTAACAATTAATATGTTACCTCCAGTGCTTCTTTTAATGAACAAGGTTTCTTCATTTGGACATTTTTGAAATCTTTCCTTCACGAAATGGGACTGTATACGGCTGAACCAGGCTCTTGGTGCTTGCCTTAGACCATACAAGGCTTTATGCAACTTGTAAACCTTGTGCTCTTTTCCTTTCTTCACATATCCCTTTGGTTGCTCAATGTATACGTCTTCGCTCAACTCTCTATGTAGGAATGCAGATTTGGCATTCAACTGAAAGATGTCTCATCCTCTGCATACTGCAAGTGCCACGATCATCCTTACTTATCCATGCGTGCAGTAGGGGCGAAGACTTCAGAAAAATCGATTCCATGTTGTTGAGAGTACTCCTTAGCCACCAATCGTGCTTTATACTTATCAACTTCACCCAGCTTATTCAATTTCGTCTTAAAAATCCATCTAACTCCAATTTTTTTTGCCCCAGTTGGCAGGTCCATGAGCTCCCAAGTTTGATTCTTTTCAATTGAGTTTATTTCACTATTCATAGCCTTTCTCCATTTCTCATGCTTCATAACTTCCTCAAACATAATTGGATTGTCACCTACAACTTCTTGTACCATGTAGGCCTCTACTTCTTCTTCTTCACTCAACCCCTCACCACTCACAAATTCTCCAATCCAAGCCGGCTTCCTCCTTTCTCTCCCTTGAATCACATTTTCTAATGAACTTTCTGCTTTATTCCTATCTCCACTACCCCTTACATTATTCTCATCATTCTCACCATCACTATTGAACTCCATGTCTTCCTCAAACTTATCACCATTAGCCTCACCTCTGAGCTCCCCCTCACTCTTATCACTACTGAAATCATCATCACCCCAAACTAACTTTGCCTCTATTTGTTCTTTATAATTTGGACCCCAATCCCAACTTTTCTCTTCTTCAAACATGACATCCTTACTAACTAAAATCCTCTTTGTCTTAAGGTCAAACAGATGATAACCCTTTGACTCATCACTCATGCCCAACAAAATACAAGGAAAGCTCTTATCATCAAGTTTACCTCGTTTTGCCTCTGGTATGTGCACATGTGCTATGCAGCCCCAAACTCGAAGGTGTTTTACTGAAGGCTTAACTCTGCTCCAAGCTTCTTGAGGAGTGATGTTCCTCATTGCAAGTGTTGGACATCGATTCAACAGGTAGAATGTCCAGTTTATAGCTTCAGTCCAAAAAGGTTTGGGAACCTTTTTTGCAGACAACATGCAGTGCACCATGTTCATAACTGTTCTATTTTTGCGTTCTGCTACTCCGTTTTGGTGTGGTGTATATACTGTGGTAAGTTGCCTTTTTATTCCTTCTTCTTTACAAAACGATTTGAAATTGCGAGAGTTAAACTCTCCTCCTATGTCCGTTCGCAAGCACTTGATGGATGCCTCTGCTTCCTTTTCCACCAGTTTCTTGTAAGAGTTAAAGCACTCCAAGGCTTCTGATTTTTTAGAAAGTAAATAGACCCAGCCCTTATGACTATAATCATTGATGAAGCATAAGAGATACCTCTTTCCACTATTCGAGATGGGCTCTATTGGTCTGCAAATATCTGCGTGTATAAGTTCCAAGACCTTGCTAGCACGCCATTCACTCTTCTTAGGAATTGGATTACGATGCTGTTTGCCGGTGAAGCAATCTGCACAAGTGACACTTGAGGCTTCCAGTTGAGGTAGTCCACGCACCATTTTCTTTGTCTGCAGTGTCTTCAAACCTTTGTAGCTTAAGTGACCATACCTTTGATGCCAAAGGTAAGTGAGATCAGAGGAAGTATGTAGACATTCTTCAATAGGAGCAGTGATGTTGGAGCTTTCAAACATACAGTTGCTACTCATGTTTGTGTGTGCAATCAAGCCCTTGGATGGATGATAGATATTGCATATCCCATTTTTGATGAGAATGACAAGGCCTTTTTCCTGCAACTGCCTCATGCTCAACAAATTGTTTTGAAGCTCTGGGACATAATATACATCTCGAATATGAAAGGTAGTGCCATTAAATACTAGTCTAACACTACCTTTTCCAGCTACAGTCATTCGAGAGTTATTCCCACACTTAACGGAGTGCTTGTACCATGTCTGAGAACATACCTTTGTCTCTACACATATGATTAGAACACCCTGAGTCCAAGAACCATGCATCATTCCTTTTTGCTTCATTTTCTTGTACAACAGCCATCAAAAGAAGCTCTTCTTCTTCATCCAATTCTGCGTAATTTGCCTATTTGTTCCATTGGGGACATTCATATTGAAAATGTCCCAAATTGTGGCACTTAAAGCACTCCACTGTGGCCTTTGTGAAAGATTGCCTCCCTCTTCCACGTCCTCTACCCCGATATGCTTCTCTTCCTCTTCCTCTTCTTCTATTGCTTTCCACCTTGAGTGCTTGCTCATCATCTCGACTGACACTTTTAAACTTCTGTTCATGGACCACCAGAGAGCTTTGAAGTTCATCAATGGGCATTGCTTCTGTGTCCTTTGACCTCGATCGAAACTACTACATAGGTGAATCTCTCTGTCAATGTTCGAAGTATTTTCTTCACCACCTTTGAGTCAGGCATATCCTCTCCATTGCTCCTCATTTTGTTAGCCACTGCCATTACTCTAGAAAAATACTCAGTAATGGTTTCTGCTTCTTTCATTTCAAGCACCTCGAATTCCCTTCTCAATGCATTGAGCATTGACTTCTTCACACGATCATTGCCTCCAAATTTTCTTTTCAGGGAATCCCAAAATTTTTGGATGTGCGCCTATCCAAGACTTGTTCGAAGATTAATCTATCAATGGCCTTAAAAAGATAATGCTTGACTTTGTGATCCTTTGTTCTGACGTTCTCCAACTACTCCAACTGTATGTCAGTCAACACAGTCCCTAGACTAGGCTCCTCGAAACCATTTTCGACCAAGCTCCATAGACCCTTGGCTCGAAGAAGATTCTCCATCAACTCACTCCAATGATCCTAATGAAGACCATCAAAGTGCGGGATTTTTGCTGAAATCTTTTCCTCGCTCATCTTCGTGCGTCTCTTTTCTCTCAGCTAAGCTGCGGCTTAGATATATGTATCAGGCCCAGTGAGGGCTCTGAATTTGTAGAGAATGGAAAGAATGCAATTACTTAGACTCGTGCAAACTGATATCATTTATTGAATTCAAAGTGGCTATTGTATAGCCTTTACAACTCCTAACAGAATACAAGAAAATAGCTCACGTATAACTACGTGATTCACAACAATTGGAATAATTCAAAAGCAACAGATTCCTAAAGACTAGGACTTAATAAAAACTAACAGAAACGACTTCAAGCAACAAATTGCAACAGTAAGGACCTCTTCAGTCAGATGATTAATCACTCTTTTTGTTTCTTTCTTTGTTTCTTTGTTTTTTTTCTTCTCCTAATAGATGTCTGATGCTTTGTAATTATCATTTAAGGATGCATGAGTGAGTGAGAAAGAAGCCAAGAAATGGTTGAATACAAAAAGAAGAAACATGTCAAAAGGGGTATTCTTGTCACAATGTAATTAATTGTGGTTTTTTTTTAAAAAAAAATATTTTTATCTTTTTCATTGTTTACACTTTACGCATGCCACTAGCTATCACTTTGTCTCTTTTTAACCGAATTCTAAATCAGATGACATGATCATCTCATTGTTGGCATCTTTTTATTATGAAAGACTTCAAAAAAGATGTTTAATTATAAAGATCATAAAGAAGAGACAGGCACCGAAACCAGCTGTATTTCCAAAACATACTTTTCGTAGTGGTATTGCCTTGCATGACCTTCTTCTTAAGAGTGAAATTGGGTTATCTAACAGTAACTCAACTCTCCAGTTGATCAGGTGTACTCCTCCTTCTGATAACTCCTTCAAAGTGAATGTCCACGGGAGCACATGTAGCACTGCTGGCTTTACTGGATTCGGTGGGTTTATCAGGAACAGCGTGGGAGTCAATCTTGGCATTTCCTTGTTTGTGTGTGAGTCTGATTCTTTGGAGGCTGTCAGATTGATCACTTTGGATTTTTCGAGTTTCAAGTACCACAAGTATGGTGCCATCATCTCTGATAGTCAGCATCTCATCAAGCTTCAAGGATGGGAAGTTGTTGTTAACCATGTTCTTAGAGAAGGTAACGAAACGTGGAAGAGCTGATCGTGTGGATTTCAATCGTTGGAACTCTCCTCCCCATGAGCTTCGTCATCTTCAGCTAGCTGATGCTTCTGGGGTTGCTTTCCCTAGGCTGTAGTTCTTCTTTTTTGTTTCCTTTGTCTAATCTACCAAAAAAAAAAAATACTAGATATCAACTCTCAACAATCATATAAGTCAATTTATGAAAATTAAAATCATGTATAAGTCGTAAATTCTTGAAGTCAAATTTACCAAAGGTAATAAATGATAAAAATTGATGAAAATAAAATGAGAAAGGTAGGAAAGGATGTTTTATCAAAAAATTGGGAGGTCAAGGATTTATTACAACTTAAGAAGTAATATTCTTTCACAATCCACAATCTCAACCAAAAAAAAAAAAAGGGCAAAATTTGCAAGATACTTGAGTTTTGGAACTTTTGGTCTTGGGATGTGTACTACTTGAGCTTTTCTTCAATCATCTGCCTACACTTATTTTGTTCTTGAAAAGCGCTTTAAGTCAAATTTCCAGTTTTCTTAAGATTTGGATCTTTTTAATTTTTTTTCTCATGTGATTAAGGGAAGGAGAGAAATAGATACAAAGATTATAAAAGAAATTTCACATATTATTATAGTTCCCACTAATAATTTTTTTTGTATTTATCTCTCTTTTCCACTTGATCAATTAAGAGAGAAAAAAATTGATAGGATCCAAATCCGTTTTCTTATTATTTATGGTAAACTTTTTTCAAAGGACAAATTTGATTCTAGATCTCAATGCGGAAAAAAAATTCGCTTCCTTTTGGAATTTTTTAGTTCCTTAACTGATCTTTTAGTAAGAATGTCGAAGGATAATTTCAAATGAAATACAAAATTGTGTTAATTGAAATCGAAGTATTTATGCATAAGAAATAACTTAGTAAAAACAAGTAAAAATGAAAGAGAATTTCTAACCTCTAAGTGTTTTCATCCTCTTGGTATTTATAGACTTCTTAAGTAACTATCATCGCTACAGGATCTTGACATGTATCTAAAAACAAAGATAACTGTTTAATGATTAGTAATCTTTGTCAAGTAACTATCAGATCTTTGTCAGCAATCATCATACTACAAGTAACTGCTCAATCTTTGTCAGTAATCCTCGTGTTGTCTTGATCTTATATTTTCAACTGCTGCTAACTTCTATTACAAATTCAAATCCTTTCTTTTGAATTCAAATTTTAACCTTTGAATATTTGTTGGCCTCTAGTCGAGAGATCCCTTACTTCAATTTCCAAAAATTTTGCTAAGTATAGCTACCCTTCGAATCTCATGTTTCGATTACAAATTGAAAGTATAATATAATATGAGATTGAGATCATCTCTGAGTTCAAATCGAAACCAATACTTGTTTATCACAATTTCAATCCTAGTAGAGTCAGGATTCTGAGTATATTTTCAACTTGAATTATATCCATGTAAGTCTTCTAACATACCCTCGAAATTGTCTTTGAATTGAAAAGTGATATTTTTATGCCAATATCTATATATAAGGGAGGTCCCATTCTCTCATTTGAACAGCTTTCCTTCAGAGCTTCTTCATCCAAATCCAAACCTTCACCTATATCCCATGCCTTTTGAAACCATAACTTTACTAATAAGCTTTCATCAAGCATGTGATTGGGTTGTTTAAGTTGCAATTTAACAAGAGGACAATGCCAACAAGCTTGTGATTTAATTAACATCATTCAAATTTTTATCACCCAAAGGTGCTGTTTAAGTTGCAATTTAACAAGAGGACAATGCCAACAAGCTTGTGATTTAATTACCATCATTCAAATTTTTAAAAATTGAATATGATATGGTATCTATGAAGCATGGACACGTCGTTTTTGAGACGTATCCATGTCAGACACATTGAGACACTCATACGAGACACGTGTCCTGCGTGTCCGAATGTGTCCGATTAAAAAGATTATGTCTTTTAGTTTGGACACGTCTCGGACATGCTTGGACATGTCTCGGACACGCTTGAACACGTCTAGGACACGACCCATTAATATTTAAAAAAAAAATTAGTTCCCATGACTTACGTTCAATAAGTAAGTCTGTAACCCACCTAAGCCCAATTACATGACTGACGTCCAAAGTTACTATTTTTACATATCTGTATTTTAAGTTTTATCTTTTCATATGTCACTATTAGACTTTTAAGTTTTATCTTTTAATATCACTATTTTCATCTGCTTCTTCTACCTATGTTCGTACTAAGTCGTTCACTTCATCATCACCTAAGTTTGCCTTACACTAATATTTCCTCTAGTTATTTTTTATGCACATGTACTTGTACATGGTTAGTTCTATTATGAGAAGTTAGTTTAGAAAATTTTTTAGAATATGTCAATAAAAATTATGCTCCATATTTTTTGGGAGAGACTTACTAGGTAGCAAATATTGACACATATGACATATATTAAGATATTGTAAATCTTCAAGCTTATAGAAATGCTATTAATGAATTATGAATCTTTTTTTAAAATTTTGTAATTATCTATATATATAAACCAAATTTTTTAATTTACTTTTGATATATATATATATATATAGGATCTTACTCTAGTGAGAGGAGTGTTTATTGTAAGAGATGAGAGGAGTAAATGTTGACCATTGGATCTTACATGAATGGTCAAGATTAGAACAAAAATGCATGTGATTTTTTTAAGTGGTCACATGATCTTTAAGTAACTTTTAATCTTGACCATTCATGTATTTGTATGGTTGTATGATCAAGATCTCATAATAAAAACTCATCTCATCAGATATCTCTCATATATATATATATATATAAAAATATATATATATATATATATATATATATATATATATATATATATATATATGCCATGTTTGTGTCCTACAATTTTTTGAATTTAATGTGTCTCTATGTCCATGTGGTGTCTATGTCCGTGTTTGTATTTCATAGTGTGGTATTATATCAAATGTTCAATGATCTTCATTAAAAAGGTGCTGTTTAAGTTGCAATTTAACAAGAGGACAATACCAACAAGCTTGTGATTTAATTAACATCATTCAATTTTTTTAAAATTGAATATGATATGGTATTGATATCAAATGTTCCATGATCTTCATTAAATCATCTGCAATAAGCAGAAAATCCTAGCCCAACAGATTTTGGTAGAAGTGCCCCAACGGACGTTCACAACGTTCAATGAGACAATAAATTTTACTCCAATTATCAAACGTCTCATAAAATATTAAAATGCATTCCAATAAAGTTTGTCCCTCGAGAAATTTTTCACCAGAAAACCAAACATGATGTAAGCATTATATGGAGGGCGAAGCAAAACATTGCTTATGGAATCTCGTTAGGACTTTGGAAACCCATTGGATGATGAAAGGCCAAAAGCATGGTTTCGTTGCTTTTAAAGAAATGCATGTCATTTAGAACATATTATACAAGGAAAGTTAGCAACACATTTTTTAAATTTGTTTTTAAATATTTATTTTATTATTGATCTATTTTATATATTTAAAAAAATTGTTAAGAGAGAAACATTAACAACATTTACTTTTTGATTAATAATAAAATAAATATTAAAAAAATGTTTAAAATAATATATTACTAACATTTCTTTATGAATAAAATTTGACTCAAAACTCTTTTTTCCTAACTCACTTAATCTCTCTATGTGTTACTTTCATTCCATTTAATTGAGTTAATAAATACATAAAAAAAGATTAAGTGAGTTGAAAGGAAAAATTGAAGAGAAAAGATTTGAGCCAATTTTTTTTTTCTTTATATTATATAGATTTGATTTTGACTACGAAGAGGACGATATTCTCGTGGTTGTGGGGAGAACCATGTCATCTTTGTCTTAATCTTCAATGGGTAATAAAGTCAAATATCATGGCTCCTCTGAGCAATGAGCATCTTTATTCTTGGCCAGCTTTTAACAAAAGCAATGCCAATACTTGCTGTGCGTAAAACCAAAAAGAAATTAACATAGCTAGCCTACCCCATAGCGGTGTTGACTGACTAATATAACATTACGTGCGATTTTCAATTTTACTTGTGGTGAATGAAATTAGGTGCTTGCTGTGCTACCTGCGTAATTGAGGGGGTACTGAACCCTCTCTTGCAGAGTGCTTTTAATCATGTAATAGTTTATTTATTTTTTATTTTGTTTACTTTTTTTCTTAAAATATATGGTCAATTCGTAATATATGATGACTTATTTTTTTTATTTCGTTATCTTTTTGTTTAAGTTCAGCAATTCTTTTGTCTTTATTCATGTTTAACCTTCTCTGCTTTGATTTGTTTATTCGTTCCTATTTTTTTTTTATTGTTTTTATATCTTTTCTTTTATATATTTTGATAATGTATTTACCTGTATAGCTAATCTTTTAATCTCATTATCTTCCTTTATTTTTTCTGATTCCGTAAATTGTATTGGTTTAAGTATTTGTTCTTCCTTATATTCTAGACAATAAGGCTCATTGATGAATGTGTCAATTTCTGTAATTTCATTTTTCTTTGGATAATATATTTTTCTTATATTTGCAAATAAATATGGAATATCTATTTTATCATTATTTTTAAAGGTAATACTATAATGTGAATTTGTCAATACATAACTAATACAATAAGTGACTGAAAATATTTTGTCTCCTGTTCTCATTAGATTTTTTCGTAAAAAATTGTGTTCTAATGTTAATGTTTGATTTATTCTTTGAGTATTTAATGGTATTCCAATATTTAGTCTAACTTCAAATTTTAATTTTCTATAGGCTAGATTTCCTTTTATTATTCCTAATATTTTATCTTTTGAGCCAATAATTCTATCGTCTTTAAGTATAAGTTCTATAGGAGAATTTATTTCTTCTTGAAAGGTTGATTTTATTAATACTTGTACAGCTCCAATATGTATATATCCAATTTTCCTTCTGTCTTCTTCTCTTTTTATCTTATTTTTTAAATCTATTAACTTCTTCTTATTAAGTAACTGTATACTAGTATTTTCTAAAATGTCTACTATGTCAATTGACATTTCATTACATAATTTTTCATAATAAATAATATTATCTCACTGATTAAAACGTTTTAATATTCCACTTAATCTTTCTTTTCCTTGCATATTAGCATTTTTGGCTAAGTCTAATTCTTCTCTTTGTATTTTCTTGAATAATGATTTATTTATTAAAATACTTCCTGAATAGCTTCCTTCTTTTTCAGTAATTCGAAAGTGTTCTACATCTTCTTTCTTTTCTATTTCCATTTAGAGTGTATTATCTATATATTTTTTAATTTCATATTCACTGAGTTTTATTCTTGGAATTCTTATCTGCTTATTATCAACTGTTATAAGTAATTCATCTGATCGTACTTCATATGGATTAACTGTTTCAAGAAAATCTATTCCTAATAATAATTTGATATTAGCATCATCATTTATATATACTGTTAGTTGTAAAAGAGTTCCTGAGTCGAAACAAAATTCTATTTTTTTTTTCTTCAAAAATCTTTTCTTTTTGCTTAAATAAGATTGCTTTTTGTGGCTTAATATTTTCTGCATTATTAATTAAATCACTACTTATATAGCTTAAGCATGAACCAGTATCCATTAGTATTGGTATAATAGATCCATTTACAATTCCTAATACATGATATTGACAATAATTATTGGAGAGAGGATTTATAATCATACCTGTTCTGAGTTTGTAAAATCTACTGGCTCCTTCGGTTTTTCATCGAAAGTTCTTCAGTGTCCACTATTGCTTCCGCAAGTGATTAAATTGGTTTGTGTAGAGTGAATAGCATGGATGAGGGAAATTTTAAGTAAAAGAAGTATTTATTGATAAGTAATTATAAGTACAGGATAACTAGACACACTCTCAAGTGTCTGACTAATCTCGCTAAAGATTAGCACAATCCTCATGGTCTGAGGTTTCTGAAAACCAAAGGTTTCTATATTTTTTCTTCCCTTTGCCTCAGCATAAGAGGTCTTATTTATATGCGAGAGTCTTCACGGTTCATTTACAATATTATCCTTTCCTACGTAAGTGCTTACATCAGAAGCTAAATAATTTACATAGTGATGTAAGGGCTTACATCATTCTTCAATTATTGCTTCATCTGATAATGCCTCTTCTTTTTCTTTGTCGGCCACCATCTTTTCTACTTGGCATCTTTCACATGCGTGATTTCCACTTGCCTTAATCATTGAGCAAAGGCTGTTGAGGACAGTTGGGCGATATTCCACCTGTGGTCCTTTAAGTGCGTAGAAGGGTAATTCAAAACTTGTCAAAATGCTTAAGTCTTTTTCTAGAATAGTTTTTCCACTTGTTTTGCTTAAGAGCAAAGTATTGGGTCCCTCGTATAGTGTTTTGATGCATGATTCTTTACCAATATTCTGACATGGAGAAAAAATGCTTGCCAGCTAATTAGCTAGTATCACAGTAATCTGGTCTTCTTCATAGACGATTCTTGTAGGATCATCTTTCAATAGAAAATTATTATTACTTATTCCCACAAATACTAAATGCTTAGCCGACTGTTTAGTAATGAAATCTGGGTAGGCTGAGTAGAACTTTAGGAAACTACTTCGATCCCTTGCAACATTTTTCTTGAATAGCTGGACGGCTTCTTTAAAATTGTTTGGAAACAAATTAATTTCTTCATGGTTTAGGCTTAAGTAAAGACAATTAATAAATCCAAACTGGAACATATTGAATGTCAAAATTACTGGTGCTCCTAGAAGGACAATTGTTTTGACACCAAAGAGCTTGCGATCAACCATGTAAAAATAGTTATCTTTTTCCTTGTCACTTCAGTTAACTAATCTTTTGAGGTTTTCCCAGAAGTGTGTTTCTAAGAATTGAACTTGTAATTCATGATCTTTTCTGAAAATTATTTGATAATTATCTAGTGAGGACGGAATTTTTCCAAGTATTTTATATGGAGATTGTGGTATGGGTGGATTTTTTGTTGCTTCAGAAAAAGTTCTTGGTCCAAGATAGATTTATTTTCCTTTTGCGTGATAGTCCTTTAGTGTTTTTTCGGCTTCTTCCTTTGATGGATAGGATTTGTGTAGAATTCCGAAGATCTTTTGACAGTGAGGGGCTGCTTTATGCCAGTCATTGTAAATTCCAGGAAAAGGGCCATTAAAAATTACATACCACTTGTTAATTTTCTTTTCTTCTTGTTGTAATTTTTGATATGCTTCTTCAAGAAATCCTTCTGCTTTGAGCTGTAGGTTTAGGACTTTAATATCTGCTTCAATGCATTCCAATTCCTTTAATTTTTGTTCTTTTAATGCTTTCTTCAACTCCAGTTGTCTATTGAGTAGATCTACGTTGTTTTGTTGCTCCATTCTCTTGATAATATATCTGCAAGAACATTCTTTTCTCCTTTAATATGAGAAATTGAGTAATTATATTCGGCTAATTTCATCTGTCATCTAATCAATCGTCTCTGCTTATAAGTGCCTTTATGATTAATATTTTTGAACCCTGCAACATAAGTAGAGTCAGTTCGAATAATAAATTCTTTGTCTAGTACATAGATTCGATGTTTTTCCAGCATACGAATAAGTGCCAATGTTTCTTTTCATGAGTTGGATAATTAATTTCGCTATCTGAAAAAGTTCCAGACATGTATCTACATAGTAATTCTTTCTTTTGTCCTGGGGGTTTTGCTTTCAAAACATCACCCCAACATTCATTTGATGCATCTGTTTCAATAATAATTAGATCATCATCAGACGGATGATATAATTCAGGAAGATCCTGACATAAGTATTTTAATTTTGTAAGTATTGTTTCGTCATCCTCAGTCCAAGACCAAAGAGCGTCCTTCTTTAGTTTTTGTTGAAGTATCCATCTTTCTGCTGCGAGATTCTTGATAAAACCTTCATTAGAGATATATGTTAATAATCCTAAAAATTTCTGTAATTCTTTTTTATCTTTTAAATTTGTTGGGAACTTTTGGAGTTTTTCTAATACATGTTTTTGCATTATTATTTTTCCTCTTTCTATTTCTAGTCTAAGATAATTAATTTTATTCTGAGCGAAAACAACTTTCTTTTTACTTAAAATAACTCCATGTTCAAGACATTTTTTTAATACTAATTCTATTTTTATAAAATGATCTTCTAAATCCTTATTAGAGAAAACTAATATATCATCAATATAAATAAGACAAAATTCTCAAAATTCTTTTAATATTGAATCCATTCTTCGCTGAAAAATACCTGGTGATTGTTTCATTCCCATAAGGAGTACATTCCATTCAAATTGCCCTTAAAGACAACTAAATGCAGTTAATGTCTTAGATTCTTCAGTAAGTCGTAATTGGTAGAATCCTGATTTGTAATCAAAAGTACTATACCAATGCATATTTCTTATTTGTTCAATAATTAAATCTTTTCGAGGTAAATAATATGCATCACCTTCCATTGCATCATTTATTTGCTTATAGTTGATTACCATTCGTCTTTTTTCTCTTTTGATTTCATTATGATTTTCAACATAAAATGCTGGTGCAGAATGTTTACTTTTTGATAGTCTAATTAATCCTTTTTCTTTCATTTCTTTAATATCATTTGTAAATTCATCTCTATCTTGTTTTGTGTAAATCATAGGTTTACATTTTATTTCCTTCGTAGGATCTTTTAATTTTAATTCTATTAGTTCCCGATTTTTATTATTAATTTTTGGGTCAAGAGGATTTTCACTACATGTTTTTTCTAGTAGTTCTTCAATATGAGCTAGAATTTTTCTTTCCAGTTCTAAATTAATTAAGACATGGCGAATTTTTTGACAAATAATAGCAACTACTTCATCACGTTTCAGCTTGCTAAACTCTGATTATTTCGTAGAGTATATACAGTTAGAAAAATGTGTTATAGGAATATTTATGTTTTTACAGATCTGCGTGCTTTTAATATATGGGGTTTGTAAAGAGATATAGTCAAGATGTTGGCAGAATGGGGCATATAATCTTAAG
Source organism: Ormosia emarginata (assembly GCA_029884605.1). Classification (NCBI taxonomy): domain Eukaryota; kingdom Viridiplantae; phylum Streptophyta; class Magnoliopsida; order Fabales; family Fabaceae; genus Ormosia; species Ormosia emarginata. The sequence goes on along the minus strand of JAQQTP010000076.1, from coordinate 42,616,235 downwards.
AAATTATTTCCTAATATCATATCTAAGCCTGTATCTTGTTGATATATTGTAGGAACAATAAATAATTTATCTTGGATTATTAAAGTAATTCGTTTTTCTATTAAATATAAAGGATGGATAGATCCATCAGCACTTTGTATTTTAATGGTTTATCTAGTTTTTTCCATTTTTCAAATAATGTTTTTGTTGCTAAACAAATACTTGCTCCAATATCAATATAAGCTTCGGTTTCTTTATTACTTTGTTTAATTTTAATTTTAATATATGTACTATTCGAATTCTGTTTCTTCTAAAGATAATTCATTTTCTTCAAATTCATATATGCTATTTTCAGCATTACTTAGTATATCTTCTACTGGTTCAAGATTATATATTTTGTAAACTTGTTTTATTAGTTTTGATTTTTCTTTAAATTCTTTTTCTTTCTTTTGCGGGCAGTCATTAGCATAATGACGTTCGATATTACATATCCAACAAACACATTTCTTTTTTTCCTTTCGAACAATATTTTCTTGGAGTATTTTTTTTTCTTCTAAAATATTTTCTCTGAGTATTTTTATAAGCTTTTCTTTTGGGGTATGTTTTTCTCGAGTCTTGGTTTTCTTTTATAATATTTTTTATTTATTTTACGATTACATCTGTAATTGCCTGAATTTTCAATTTCTAGTATGTCACAACATATAGCATTTATTCCCCTATTTAATTGCCTAATTGTTTCTCTTTGACTACTATGTTCTCTTAATTCATTATAGAGTATTTGGATAATTCCTCCAAGAGTATTTGCCATTTCTTTTGGTTGTATTTGTCAAATAGTTCTTATCTTAGCATTTAATGGATAAGGAAGTTTGTCTATAAATATATCCATGTATATTGACTTGTTTTCAGTATTTAACTAATAATAATATTTTTGATATTCACAAATAAATTTTTCAACTTCACACATATTACATAGTTGTATCTTATTTAAATGTGCTTTAACTTTTCATGTAAAAATCTATTTACTTCATTTCCATGTTCAAAGATATTATATCCTATGAATTCTTGATAGATTAGTCCCATAATTAGACGGACAAATTCCTGATTATTACTTACAGTTCTTGCATATTGAATCCACGTATCATCATTAATACTTGTTAAAATTTTTTGTACATTTCCTTCTGTTTTGTATACAATTAATTTTTTTACGTCAAGTAGCACTACAAAAAATACGCTGAATTGCGGCGGTTTTTTTGCGGGGGTTATCAAACTCCACAAATTAACATAAATTGTGGGGGTTTTTTTAACTATTAGTGGAGGTTATTAACCCCCACAAATTAAAAATGCCGTTCCCTCTTTTTTATTTTGCTTCCCTTTCACTTTGCCATTCTCCCTCTCATTCTCACTCTCCTGCTCACTCTCTCATTCTCCCTCTCCTTTTTTGTTGTGCAAGTTCTTCCCTAATCATTTAACTTTTTATTGTCAGCCTCCCTAACCAAACACTACCTAACCGAAGCTCAGACAACCCAGTGCTTCCCATTCTCATTCAAGATCGGTGGTGACTTTCCAACGAGATCTTCTCGTTCAAGATCTGCTACAAATCGCCACTGAGGAGCTTTCGATTTACAGATCTTGGCTCAATCTGCTATGGCCTGAGAGGGAACCCAAAGAGGAGCTTTCAGCCTTCATCTTCGTTGATGCAGATACTGGTAGTATCCTTCAAGCTTCATTGAATCAGATCTGAGTTCTTTTCCAACTTTACCGGTTCTTCAGGTACTAAGTTTAAGTTTTGAACCGTAAATTTGTTTGGGCAGAACATGCTTCTCTTCAATCTCTACTCTTTCTAGAGCACTGCAACTTCAGATTAATCCATGCTTCATATTCTCAACTCTCTAAGGACTGGTGGATGCAGGGGGTGGAGAGAGAAATGGGATGGAGGGAATCACAGTTGGGATTGAGGGAATGTTTGGAAATGAGCCAGCTGGCAGTGGAGGGAGGGTGACCTGTGGGACTGATGGAATGGTGGGGATGGTAGGAGGTTGGTATTGAGGGTTGAATATGCAGTCATGACAAAGAGTAAACGTTTCAAGAATCCACTGAAGTCAGTACCTCAACCACAAAGCCATGTTTATCCTCCAACACGGGCTCCAGCACATTCTTCACCATCAAATCATGCTCTACCAGAAACTCCTATAGAGACCCCATCAACTCATGCCCCACCACATGATCTAGTAAATCCTTTACCGACAATTCAAGCCTCTCCACATGCTCCAAGAAATTCTACACCAACAGTTGAAATCCCAGAACAAGTTCCAACTCAGCCTTTTAATTCAACAACATCTTCAGGTTGTGCTGGACGAGAGTCTACGCAACATTGGACTGTGGAGGCGATAGGTATATGCATTATATGCTTATGTTTATGGTTAAGTAACTTTGAGATTATATGACATTAGTAACTTTGTGAAATTTTTATTTTTTATTTTCTTCGTTGACTTGTTTTCATGTTAAAGACTCAGAAGGAGCTATCAAGAAAATTAAGCTCAAGGTTAAGGAAGTCAACAACTTATGTAGTGGGGAACGCATTATTGTGAACTTTGATGAGTACGACGCAGCATATGGTGAAGCGCAAGGCCTACTTGCTGGATATTGTGGGACATTGGCAACAGATTGCAAGTTGTTTCCAATTCACTTTGAGAGGTGGTCAGCAACATCTCCTATCCCTACACCCAAAAATTACTTTAATGATTGTTTTGAAACAATCATAAAGGTATAAACATAATTACACATATCTTTTTTGTTGCTACTATATTTCATGGTTGCATGTAATTGCATAACTAACCTTTGTTTCTTATTTAAAGCCTCGATTTTTTTTCAAGACCACTGAAGGCATTGCAAAACGATATTGCAATGCTAGTATCGGGGATAAATGGGCTGCACATAGACAAAAATTGTGGAATGATTTCTATGACACATCGATGACAAGAGATGAAATCATAAGTAATGTGCCAATAGGTATAGAGAGAGATCAATGGATTGCTTTTGTTCATTATCGTCTAAAGCCATCAACACAAGTAAGATGTTGTTGTACTTTGATCAGTTTATTATTGTTATAATTCATTTCTATATGAACATTTAATTGCTTTGTTTATAGGAACTTTGTAGAAGAAATAAAGAAATTCGAAGCAAGCAAACAATTCCACATACTGGTGGTTCTAAACCTAATTCAAGAAGAAGGAATGAGATGGTAGTTACACTAACATGATCCTTATTACTATTTTGTAATGTTAATGTCTATTTTTATTTTTTTTAACTTCTTTCTATCTTAGTTGCTAGAAACTGACGAGAAAAAGTTAGTCGGGAAAAATGTATAAAATAACTCACACAAAAAAGGATGGATCATTTGTAAGTACCGCCGCAATGGATAAAGTGGTAAGTTTAGCTTTGTGTGTCTTATAATATTAGGTTAATTATCTTGTTTTCTATCCTTCTACATTTAAATCTTGACAATTTTGTAATTGTTAATGTTGCATGCTTGTAGGAAGCAATTGACCGGATTATGACTCAAAGCACTAATGATGAATCTGAAATTTCTCCTAATGATCTTTGTTGGTAAAGTGTTTGGGGAAGAGCACTGTGGGAGAGTACGAACCATGGGTATGGGAGCAGCTCCTACTAATACATTCAGGAATACGAAACTTCGACTAAGTAATGTAAGTCATTCTTCGGCTGAGACTAACGCCATCATCATTTACCCAATGGCAAGAGAGGTACCTCCGATTAGAGAATGCACTTAAGGCGTACATGATAATGAAGGAAGGAAGCATCCATGAAGAATTGGTGACTTCTTTGCTCCTCAACCAGAGGTAAAGTATTTTAATAAGACTCTTTATTGGATTTGGAATTGTTTATTTAGACAAGTTTAACTCTAGCTACCAACTTGATTTGTGAATTTTCTTTCATGGTGAATCTAATTAAAGCCACATTTTCTTGAATAATGATATGTTTTAAAGTATAAAATTCAGATGTTGATTAGGCTTCTTTTACCAAGTTATAATGTAATCATTTGCATATTCTGTAAAACTTTGAGAGAGAGATGAAGAGGAGGGATTTGATTTGATTATTATCATTTACACTCTGTGTATATATATATATATTAAGTGTGAAGCTTAGGGTGATTGGTTTTAATATATATATAGGACCCTCTATCTATATTTCTAGTTTTGTACCTTTCCTTCTGCCCCTACCATTTTCTATTGTTTCTTTCAAGCAAAGGTGAGGTGATAACAAGATTTTTTAGGCCAGACCCCATCTCAAGCAACCCTTTCTTTCTCTCTTGTTCCCTTTGAATTTCACTAGTCTTTCTTGGCAACCCATATTCTTGTTGAATTGATGTCTAGTTTGTATAATCAGATTTCCTCACCTGCAAAAGCAAAGGCCAATTCAGCAAATATAAACATGAGAATCAATTTTGATGTTGATAGGTATATATAGGGGTGATTCTTCTTCTGCTATTTATTGTGAACGTTTTCATTTCCTTTTTTATGCTACCTTAATTATACAAATGGTATTGCTGCAAGAATATTCCAGACGACATCCTTGGGTGAAGGAGGAATTGATTTAGAAACTCTGCTCATATTCACATCATTTTGAACACAACCCTTTATATTAAAGTGTCAATTTATAGTTGAATTTAAATTATACAAATAAAAAGAGAATAAAAAGGACTTTTGTTTTCACCTGAAATTCACAGTTTTATATCTATAATTAATTATTTACTATAAAGTGAAACAAGAGAAAACAAGAAGGAAAGAAGCAACAAGATCAAGGAGAGAACAAAGGCAAGAAAGGAAAGAAATATTAGAAAGCTAGTGTGGATAAGGTAGGGGCTGCCACCTTGTATTCAATCATCCTCTCTTACATTTTTTTTTCTTTGATTCATAATTCTGTTTTTATGTCCATTAGTCACACCGTTAAACAAAATTTTGGTGGTTGATTGTTAGTTTCAAAATGTTAATTCTTTGTCATTGATGCTTGAATGGAACTTTTGACTTGGTGAGTGAAAATTTTGTATTCTCTAGTTATATTGTTCACGTCCAAGTCAAGTAGTTGGATGAAAATTCTTAGTTTGATTTATTAATTACATCTCATTTGGTTGTTATGTTGTGTTGTGATGTTGTATTAAAATGAAAATATGTTGAATTTGGGCTATACAAATTCAAACCAAGTGCTGCCCTGTTCTTGAACACAAGTTGCTTCTCTTTAATTCATTGTTTTGTCTTTGTTTAAAATTAACTGTAATTGCTTCAGATAAATTAAATACTTGTTTCTCCTGTTTGAAATTCTCATTATTTTTTTTTTTAAAATTCTGCTGTTTCTATTTTGAGATCATTCTTTCAAAGAAAAAATAGTGACTTACAAGTAATGAATTATCATCTTGTGTTTATCATCTGTTACTTTAGTATGATTTAATTATGTTATTACAACTGCCATTTTTCTTATTACTTACACAAGTCTTTCATTTTCCTTTAGAAGTTGCAAGTGAAGTATCAGGATGCATCATGGTATTCTATTGGAGTTTCACTATCAATTTTACTTTTGAAGTCTACTAATTTTGTTTTACTTTTGGTTTTGCACACCATTTTACTTGGACTACAATGAGCTTTAATTCCTTTATTCAATTCTTTGCTGCAATTACTTCATGATTTTATTTATCTCTTTATAATTTCTTACCAAATGTCTTTTACTATTTCAGCCAGGTGATGCTGCAAGTGAACCTACTACGCCATTAGATGCAAGAAGATCATCTGGTGGTAGTAACACAAACCACTAACATCATATTTAGTGTTTATTTTTTTTTGTTCATTTATTGTAACACTACTTTAGGCTATTAAGAATTTTAAGTTGTAAGTTTAAGTTACAAATGATGAATTTATTTAGCTTATTATGGATTTAAGCTTGTGTGATTTATGTTACTATAAATATTTTTAATGTAATTTGTTTCACATTTATATTAGCAGTTTTATACAATTAATTGTGCATGCTAAACGTTATTAGAATTAAAAATTAAATATGCAGTAAATATTTTTAAAAAAATATTTGTCAGATGAACAAGAAAAAATGTTTACAACAATAAAATAGCGGCAATTTTCAACCTCCGCAATTTTTTGATAAGCAGAAGTAGTCAAATAGATAGCGGAGGTTAAAAATCGCCGCAAATTTTTTGATAAATAGAGTCAGACAAATAGTTAGCGGAGGTTAAAAACCGTCGCAAATTAAAAAAAACCGCCGCAAATTTGTGGGGGTTTTAAACCGCCGCAAATTGAAATAAAAACCGCCGCAAAATTGTGGGAGTTTTAAACCGCTGCAAATTGAAAAAAAAACCGCCGGAACTTATTGCGGCGAACTTAAATGCAGCGTTTTTAAAAACCGCCACAATTCATTTTGCGGGGGTTAAAAACCGCCGCAAATTGAAATAAAAACCGCCGCAAATTAGCGCATTTTTTGTAGTGTAGATTTAATCCATTAAATTTCTCATATGTTACAATTAGTAAGGTTATTTCATTAGTCCATTGTTGAAGTACTTCTTCTTTATTTGATGCACAATCAATATTTAGTTTAATTCTTGTTCTAATTTTTTCATAGTGGGGTTGATATTCTTCTGGGATAGGAGTCCATTTTTCCTGTTTTTTAGCATATCATTTATTATTCATAGCTTCTTGTTCAAATTTATCTCTTGTTTCTTTTGGATATCTCCAATATTTTTTTCGGTTTGGTTTGGGATTACCAGTTTCTCCTTTTTCCATAAAGATTTCCTCAAAATTTGATTCTTCTTCTGAAGTACTGTAATTTAGTATTACTTCTTCATTTTCATTATTTGTTTCAATCTGTTTAGTCTTCTGGATTTGATTATTTTTGTCTTCAATAATTTTTAATTGTTCTAGTAATTATTGAATTTCTTCAATATCTACTTATTTTTTTATTAAATCAGTATATTGGTGTTTTATCCCCTCCATGAAGTTACAAGTTTTAAAATTTTTGAAGTTTCTAATGCTTTTTCTTCAAATTTTTCTATTTCTTTTGGCATGTATTTGATTATTTCCTCTAAATCTCTTTTAGTTAGACATTTATTGTTTTTCTCTTCGTTTAATAAATTTTCTAATTGTTATAGTACTTCTTCAGTTTTAGCAATATTATTAGGTTCTCCTGCTTGCTTGTTTTTATTAATTTTATCAAGTTTATTTTAATATTATTTATCTCAGTTTTTTCATTATTAATTCTTTCACAAGTATAAATTGCAATTCTATTAGTTTTTTCTATTAATAGTAATAAATTTTTATTTATTTCTTCTAATATTTTTTGTAACTCATTATTCATTAATTCAATTGCTTTTGATACTGTCATTTTTTTAAATCTTTATTTTAATTATTATTTTATTGGAAGGGTACTGAGGGGTACCACAACCAGGGGGTTCCGTAGAAACCACCATGAAATTAACCACCAAAGTTCAAGTTCAACTTACACACATTTTATTTTCTTCCAGATCTCATTGCATGCTGCATGCTATATATGACGTGCAATGAAAATGATTTCCTTCTTGACGTCGCACTCACATTCATTTGAATTTGATTTTGCGAAATGTCTAATGCTTTAATTTCCCTTTCGGTAGTACTTGTCTTCTTTGTTGAGAGAGAAGAAAAAGGAGGAAATAGGAGTTGTCTTCTCTAGCTTCAACTTTTTATTACTCCGGATCTCAACTTGTGCATAAACTTTTTTTTTTAACTTGGATAAATTTTATCCCACTGATTTCGGATCAATCAACACGGATTGCCACGGATTTGAATGATTAATTAATTAATTAACAAATTATGCATTCCTCTTTGGTTGGGTTGGGGCTTTATTCTAGGGCTCCACAGATCTCTTAAGTAAATCATTGTCTAAAAGAACGCAATGTTTGCCACTATTAAGTACCAACATCAGCATGCATCAAGACCAAATCTCCGGATAGCTTAAGCGGTTAAGGGAACTTTCAAGATTGATTGGTTTTATATCTCTTCAACTATATATAAAGGGTCCAAATCTATAGTTTGTTTGGGTCTTTGGCCCCTTTATTTTACCAAAAGAATAAAAAAAAGTATGTGAATTAATCATCAGTGGTAGATGCTCTATTGGATATGCTTCAAAATCACGTATTTGAATTTCTCTCAATTCAACCTATTGTTTCAGCAAGAGAATGCTTGATATCCCAACATAAACTTCAGCTAAGCCAAACCAAATGGCAAGTTGATACTATCTGACTTGGGATCCAAATGTATATTTGTGTTTGTATCTAATGAGTAGTGCAAGTCATGGTTTCTGTCGGGGACATATAGCATATAGTTCGTATCAGGTTGGTAAGATCTCTAGAAATGCTTGTTCTTGATTAGATGAGCGACCTAGGGTTAGTAAGGTATTTTCTAAGCATGGAGGTATATATCACACATGTGGTTAATTTATTAGTTAGTTGATGATTAGTTGAGTTAGTTAATGATTAGTTAGATAGATATGTAATAGTTAATATAGTTAGTTAAACTATTTCTAATCCATATAAATCATGTATTAGTATTGTATCACACACTTTTCACACAATCATTAAATCTCAAATTTTCATTCTCTCACAACTCTCTTAATTCTCTTTGACTTTGCCATGTTTCTCAACATATATTAACATGGTGATGGAGAGTTCACATGTTATATACGGAGAGATATTTATCAATTAAATTGATGTATATGAGTGCAAGCTTACAATAATATCACATTATTTATCACTCATTATAAGAGAATTTTTTTTAAAGAAAATGACGGTGAAATAAAAGTAAATTCTACATTTTGCATAAGTCTATTAGTTGGAAATCAACTTTATCCCATAACAAAGGCTGAAAATAGAGTTTTGTAGCAAGCTTAATATCCACTTAAAAGTTCAGGTCATGTTTATAGGAAAAACGAGTGATAAAGTATGTCAAGATAAATAAAATTAGATTTATTTTGTGAAAAATGACATTGGTGGATGTAAGGATTAATTAACGGTAATCATTTTGATTGTTTCTCTCTTGATTTTATTTAGAATGAATTAATTGTTGGCTATCAGAGAGTAAGTGTAACTCATTCTCGAAATAAAATGTGAATATGTTGTAAGTGCGCGCAATTGCAAAATCACAAATTATCTGGCTAAGAAAATGTTATATGTTGGTAAAATTTAATAAAAAAATGTAAAATAATATATATTATGATATATTTTGAACCGCTTATAAGACTAATCCCTATTTAACCACAGGAGGACCAAGATTATGCAGTATATAAGACAACAAAATAACTATTTCAATGGCAAAAGGTTCAGTTAATCATAGTTGATGATCAATGCATATTATGGTCAAGAATTAATTCATTGGTGAAGCAGTAAATGAACAAAACACTTTTTACATAATTTTTATTATTAATAAAGAGATCATATAAAAATAATTTTTCATCTAAACTTTTTTCATAAAATTTATGAAGCTCTTACTTTAGTCATAATACCAAATAAACTAATAAAAACATAGGTCCATAAAATATAATACAAAATTAAATTAAATATTTGATTAGTAACATCTGAACTTTTTCTGTATTTATAATTTATTTTCTTGCACTTACATTTAATGCATATCTCAATTCTTATAACAAATGTAAAAAGAAGGGATGTGTCCACAATCACAAGCTCCATTTGTAATTAAGGTAACCTATGCATGCCGATAGGATATGGAACTTCTTGCGCATTTCCCTTCCCGGAATCTTCGACTATGTGGAAAATGACACTACCTGTATGTCACATGGTTTGAGTTCTTTATTGAGAGCAGTGGTGTTAATGAGAAGGGACCGGTCGAGTTTATCCATATTTAAATCTGACTTGATATTTTGCTCGAAATATTTTTTTTAGGTCCTGACCTAATTTGATCATAGTTTGACAATGGACCGGATTAGAACATAGTCAACTTGATAATTAAATAAATTTTACAAATTTAAACATTATTGTATAACAAAATTATAAAATTTTAAAAATAAGAAACTAAAAATAAAGGATGTTATTAAAATACCCAAAAGTGATTTATCACTGTTGAAGTAGAATGCAGCCCCACGACGAACCTTACTTGGGAATACCTTCATCAAAGACCAAACAAAAAAAAAAGAGTTGTTATTAAAATGTAAAATAAAGGATGTCTTTGTAGTTTTGGTAGAAAAAGTAGGTAAGTTGCCTTAAGAATTTAGTTTTTAACTATCAATGCAAATAAACTTTATACTATATTATCTTATTATGGGTAACCACATTATTAAAGGAATTTAATTATGATGACAACTACATTAGAATGAATGAAAAGGCAACATAGTCCTTGAAATTATCTTTCACTCAAAGTTTAGCCAATGAATTTACTTGTGTACACAAGTTAATTATTAAATTTACAAACGTCATCAAGTTAGTCTTTTTTAGCAACTAAAGATATTTACAAGAAGGATTGATGTGATACAAATTTTATAAATATACTAACTCGTATACATATAAATTTAGGGACCAAATTGTGAGTTAAGAATAATACCATGGATTAAATTGTGTATTTACTCATAGATTAAGTTCACTAAATTTATTGTAAAGTTTAAGAACCCCATACCCAACTATCATATTAAAAGTTGAGATTTTATAAGGCTATATTTGGTATACCTGATAGTATAAGGTATAATAGTATAAGACAATAGGATAATGTTTGATAGTATAAACAAGTTGATAAGATCTTATACTATCAAATATTTGGTGCACATAGTATAAGTAACTTGATAGTATATGTAACTATTTACTATGACTAGACTACCATTCACCTTCTTCACTACTGTAAAACCCAAACCCAAAAAATTCAACACAACCTTTCAAAGTTAATCAAATCAGAAAAATAACACAAGTAAAAAAGTATTGGTTTTTTTATCAATAAAAAAAAAAAAAACAAAAACAAAGAAAGAAAGAGACTTTTAGTCTTTGAAACAGACACACGAAAAAGAGGAAAAAGGGGAGGGGGTTACGACGAAGGTGTTTGTCCGGTGATGGGTCGTGGTGGGTGCGCGGTGGTGGTTCGCGCGAGATGGATCTGGGTGGCGAATCTGATTCCAGGTCCTAGAGTGGTGGCTGGACACAAGACGCAGAGTAGCGAGCTGAGTTGTGGTTCGGGCTTGGCTAGGGTTGCTACGGAGAACAACAGAGATCTGGCGAGTTGGGTGGTGGTTCACATGAGGGGGATGATGGACACGTCTGAGGTGGTTGGTGTTGGTCGGATTTGGTATGGCGTGGCCCGATGGCTCGCAGATGGGTCACCGGTTTTGGTTTCGGAGAGGTGATGGCAAATCCGACGTGGCTGTTAGGGGGTTGCGAAGGCTGTGGTGGACGGCGCCTAGAGGCGCCCTACAGACCGGTGGCTTGGGGTTTATGCATTGCGCACGGTGGTGGATTTGCAGCGACGAGAACAAGGTTTCACCATTGGCAGGGGGTTCTAGTTGCGATGAAGGTGGCAGGGGACTGGTGGCTCGCAGTTTGGAATGATGGTGGCATAGTGGTGTTGATCTGGAGAGGTGGGGGTGGCGTGGTGAAGGCAGAGTTGTTTGATTTCTGGGTATGGAAGTAGAGGGTAGTGATGGAATACAAATCCTATCAGGTTATATTAAGAAGTCATAGAAAGGATAGTGTTATGCTATTAGAATAAGATAAAAAACTTTGACTTTATTTGACTATCTTATCAGATAAATATACCAAACACTTGATAAAGACTGATAATATTAACTTATACTATCACATTTTTCCTATACGATACACCAAACATAACCTAAGATTTTACGTACAAATTACACCAAAGTCTATCTTCTAATTTTTCTCAGTCATTTTGAAAGTAATCTGTTGGGGAACTATGCCCAAAATGGTGAGAATGTCGTGTCTTCTGGGCCTGACTCTACTTCCTGGTTATTCCCGGTTCTTGCTATCAAGAGGGTGGGTATATGTAAAGGCGGATGTCCAAATTAGCAAGTGACAAAGATGGAAACACAAAGGGGAGAGGCGATTAGAAAACTTACCTTTTCCCTGGGGGGGTCTCCCTTATACGAATCCCTCTTCGGCTTGGTACTGTTGGTGACGATGGCTACTGGCGTATAGGATTGCTGATGGAACTTTCTGGTGTTCTTGGGCCAAGGGATGACAAGGAGGCCCAAAAGGAGAGGTCGTACATGGACCTATGCAGCACATAATCTATTATATCTTAAGTCACAACCTAATCAGAAAAAATAAAGCTATATATATATATATATATATATATATATATATATATATATATATATATATATATATATATATATATATATATATATATATATAAAATTGAGTTTATTTTATTTTTTTATATTTATATTCTAATTTTGTCACATACTTAAAGAGGTGGTGTATTTCTTATATATAAAATTGAGTTTATTTTATTTTTTTATATTTATATTCTAATTTTGTCACATACTTAAAGAGGTGGTGTATTTCTTGACGTGCAAGAAGTATTTTCCAAGTAGAAAACCTTCTAATTGTAAATAACAGTCTGACATTGCTTTTTGAGTTATATGATATGTTTATGGACCAATATTTTTTTGCTAGTTAATTTGTTTATTTATTTGGGCGAGTATCTTTGTGTTGTACTTGAGAGAAGACGGTCTTCCACGAAGAAAAAGACCAGTATCTTGCTTTTCTTTTCGCTGAATGCAGAAAAGGCCAGGAATCTGAGTGAAAAATTGGAGGACAGCGACCCGATTTTCTCTCCCAGCAAAATGGGAAGAGTTTGCCCTCGCATCTGATGCAAGTTACATAATTACTTACCTCACACTTTTCTTGGAAATGGAGTGAATAAGAACAATATTATGCATCTAATCCAATCTAATCACATGGTGTGTTAGTGGTGGTGGCAGCACTAAACCTGGTAATCATGGGTGGTGAAGAACTATAATTATTTGGATATTTATACATTTATGTACATGAAATTGAAATGAATGAGAATTGACTTTAGAAATTAAAGATGATAATGTTGCTCTAATAATTAAATTGACAAATATATTTGATCTTTTTCACATGGAAACTGTTAGAATTTGGAATGGTGACTCTATAAATTTATTACCATGATGCAGATTTTGAAAGAGAAAATGAATAGACCAAATCATGACGCTTTGTGTGAAATATTGTCAAAAAAACCAAAACATGAACCATGTTGAAAACATCATTGTCAATCACATGAATTGAGCAACTTTTATTTGTTTGTTTACTTTTAGTTATTCTTATTATGTATAATTAACATTAGGGATGTCATCCTAACCTAGGTTTGTTTTATTCTCGAGAATAAAGCTTCTCGGTTAAATTAAAATTTTGGTTCTTGTGTATATACTTATTTTTAATTTACTTTCTATAATTTTCACTACAAGAAATTTGTTAATTACCTGTAGCCATATACACCAGTAATCTCTCAAAATCTGCCAAAAATTCAATTTTTTGGCAAAATGGTGCTCTCCAGAAAAATACTTGCCAAAAACAAATATTCGTCAAAACTTACCGACAGATTTGGTCGCCGGAAAAAAATGACAAAGTGTCAGAAGGCAACACTTTCCTACAGAATATTTGCCAGAAATTATCAGTTGATTTTCCCGCTGAAAAGGACCTTTCACCGTAATTTTTCTCAAGTGAAAAATTCACCAAAATCTGTCAAAACTACTATATAAGTGACTCTGAGCAGTCAAATCTCGAACTGCTCTACTCATCTTTTGTCTTTCACAAATAGTTAGGATGATAACTCTAATAATAATATTTTTAAGTGATTAATATGATCAAAAGTTTGCATACTAAAAATGGTTCCACCTCTTATGATGATAAGGACAAGAATTAGTAACGATATATAAAAAATGAAGGAAAAAAGCATTACAGATTATAAAAATGAATTACACAATTCTATGAAGTAATTTTTTCTAGCGAACAAAATCCCTCTGGTAGAGAAGCCAGAGAATAAGAAAGAAACTAAAAGCAAATGAATTTTTTTATCAAGAATGATGACACCAATGAAAATAACTTTGTCCCAGAGTAACAAAGAGAGAAATATATAGATAATATTGTGTACTCAATGTTATTAGAACTAGAATAATTGAGAGGGTATCCATAAGACCATTACCCTTATTGATGGCACAGAAAGCATGTATCTGCTTGCAGTCATGTAACGATTTTTAAAGACCAATAGAAAATATTTTATCTCAAGGGAATTTGGATAAGAGTGAAATTAAGATTTCGAGAGTGATGATGATGAGAAGTGAAAGCATGCATATATATATTTCTCTTATTACATATAATACAATATGAACTCAAGAAAAAATTATCCAAATTTAATGAATCAATCTAGAAACTAGGAGTGTCAGTATAAAAAAAAATCATTTTTCTTTTGAGCTCTTGAATCAATCGTTCTTGTGTGTTTAAAATTTTTTTGTATTGGTTTCTCTCCTGATGAATTAAGATATCAATCTTGCTCGGTACAATTTGAGAGACACAATTTTTTCAAAAGCAATGTTCACTGTGAAATATATCAATCATCATCATTATCTTCAACTGTTAAATATACAAATTTTATTAACATTCTTATATACGCTCTTCTACACAATCGATGATAGTCAAATCTTACATAAGTCAACCTATATGCCTTCTCCAATTCAAATATCTAGATCATACAACTTCTCTAATCCAAAGAGGTATCTAGATTGGAGAAGACATATAGGTTGAACTGTACGATGTGGCTATCATCAAGCGTAAAGAAAAGTTTGAGAATCTTAAGAAAACTCAAGTATTTAACTGTTGAAGACAAGGATGAATATTAATATATTTCGTAAGGAATATTACCTAGAAAAAAGAAAATATTTCTCAAATAGTTGTCATCATTTCTATCCTAACTCACCAAGGAGAGATCCAATATGAAAATCTATTAATACGAGCGAGAGCAATTTATAAATTAAAGATAAAAAAAAAATTATTTTTCTTAATACTAATGCTCACAGTTCGTAAACTCATTCATTAAACATAGATAGTCTTTCTTTGAGTTTTAACTGTATTACATGTATAAGAAAAATACATCTAGTCATCATTATAATCACTATCAAAACTCTAATCCCAACTTCAGTCAAATACCCCTGAATTTATTTCTCTCTCAACTATGCTCCAAAACTCAATAGATAAGTGCAAGGAGACACACGCTTCCAATGTCATGAGCAATGGCAATAGTCTAGGCACTACTCACTTAACTTTCCCAATCCTAACAATGTTGAGCTCACAATTTTATCCGGCTTATCCTCTCCAGTCTCCACGAGATTCTTGTGTAAAATCATTTTCATTGTTGAAATCACTCTTTATATCAATTTCGTCTACTTTTGATTTCTGTCTTATTCTCCAATTACTCCACTATACGTCTTCTGTACATTAGAAAATCTACTTTAAAAAAATGTAAATTTATCTTTTTAATCCGCAATATTTTTCTTCTTCATTATTTTATATCACCCTACCTAGTTTTCTCCTTATCATCATAAAATGTAGATTTATATTACTACTTAACTTTTTATCACATTTACTAACTGATAATCTTATCACTAGAGTCATCATCCTCACTACTAGTGAATGACAAAAGATAAATTGCTTGAGCAATTAATCTCAAACTGCTCAGAGCTACTTAACCTATCAATGCAAAATTAATATTGTCTAACTTAAGGTTTAGAGCTTCTTATTCAATAGAGCATTAATTATTTCCACAATTCAAACATAATAACATGCATGTAAACAAATGTTAATAACAATATATTACTATATTACACAATTCATATCACCGTAACAGAAGGCTATTATATATTCCTCGTTCCTCTTAGCAAATTATCGTCAAAGATAAGTAAAATAAAGAAATATTATCTTGTAGGCAATTAAATTAACATCTTTATTTTCTGTTATTTTTATTAGGTATTTTAAATCCAAATGTAAAATTGTTTAAAATGACTTTATTAGGATTTTCCTATGGTAACTTTGGAGAATTAAAGTCACATTTTGAGTTACAACTTGAATATAACTTAAAGGAAAGTTATTCTAAATTTTAGTAAGTGTTTTTCATTTAGATTTTTTTAGTAGATTTTAGAAAATAAGACTTCCTGTTTTACCTCTTAATTTATTTGACATTTCTTGTTTTAAGTCAGCAGGCTTCTTAAAATTTATCATTCTCATAAAATTAATTAATTATTACTCATTTAATTAATTATATATATAGTTCACATTTTACTTTCTTTTCTTTATATTATATTATACGTTATTAATTTATTAAAATCAATATTAATATTAATTTAATATTATTTTTAATTTAATATATAAACTATTTAATTAATTAATTAAATTAAATAATTTATCAACTCTTCACTTAAAATTTTAATATTTTAATATTTCATATTACTATTTTATTACAGTTTTTTAATTTTAAAATTAGCACATTAACATATAGTACTATATTATTCTTTTAATAAATTAATATTAATCTTATACAATATAAAGTTATTAATCAAATCATATAACATTATAATAGAGAATTATCTATCATATCACCATACAAATACCAACTCAAATCTTATAATATCATAATAGAGAATTATCTATCATACCAATATACAAACACCAACAAATAACAGTATACCATAATCAAATAACAGTGCACGCGCACATACACACACATACATACATATTATAATCAAATATATCCTTAAAAAAAAACATATTAGTTCCGCACCAAACACCCATGTCCACGTACGTCCACCCACGTTTCCCATGCACCATCCACACCTCCAATGCACCATCTGCCAAGATGCGCTACCTGCGACCCCAACCAATCACATGAACCACTGCCCTTTGCCATGCACCGTCCACACCTCTCATGCACCATCCACGTATGTCAAACATCTTTTGTCTCACATTCTCACTGCTTGTCTCCTTCTTAGCCACACCAGCCAAACCCACGACTTGGTAGCATGGGTCATCGTGGTCGGAGAGGATGGGGGAGAGAATAGATTTGATCTCGATGAGGACACTCTTCAATAGAGAGGAGGGATTTGATCTCGACAATGGAGAGGGAGATGAGGGAGAAGAAAATGAGTAGGAGTAGGAGGAGGAGGGGGACGGTGGTGAAGGCAGTTTCGCAATGGCCGGAAGCTAAGGAGGGCATTGGAGAGAAAACACGAAATGGAAGGGAAGCCACCGCCCTTCACTTATAAAAAAATTTTTTGGAAATTTTTATTTTACATTTTTTTAAAAATTTTCGGCAGCATATCCTCTAGAAACCTTGGAAAATGAAATTCTAGTGGATCATTTCTGGCAGATAATTTGCCATAAAATAGCTAGCGCTCCTCCTCGGAAGTTGGCGAAGTATTCCAACGGATATAATCTACCAAAAAACCTCAAGAAAAGAAACAATACATTTTATTGGTGGATTATTTGTCAGAAATGTAAAAAAAATTAGTGGCTATTTTTTTCCAGCAGATTTGTCCACTAGAAATAATTTTCATTTATTTTTTATTTTTTTATTTTTTTTAAATAGATGTTTTGATTTCTGGTGGATTTTTCGCCAAAAATTACCTGAATTACCAGTGGTAAAAAATCTGTCAAAAAATGCCGTCGCTAAAGCCCGAAATTCTTGTAGTATTTTTTCTTTTCAAATCAATCATTATATCTATAAACATTTTTAAAATAATCTCTGTTATTAATTTTCGTTATAACACCATCAATTGTCTAACCAAATAAGTGTTTCTTTGTTTAGTCGAGGCTCCTTTAGATGTTTATTTTTCTATAAAACATCCAATATGCATTCCTACATTCTAGTAAGTTCCCTTGCAGTTACTTATTTCTTTTGAGTAAGTGTCCCCATTTGTTAAGTAGGTGTTCCTTTAAATTTTCTTTTTATCTCTGTAAAATATTTAGTAATGAATAAATTGATGATATTATAACGAAAATTAACGGTGGGGACTACTTTGAAATGTTTAAAAGTGTAAAGACTTATTTTAAAAGAAAAAATTATATAGATTAAATTAAAAATAAGTGAAAACTATAATTAATCAAGTTTTTTTTATCCAAATTATATCTAGATAATCCAGATGTTGCGTAAGTGTACATATACATACCTAAAAAATAGTCATGCACAAAGTGTCTTCCTGTGGAGATTGAATGGAGTAAATTTAATGAAAACTTGGAATGTGTAAGATGGAGTACCCAATGCTCAGTTTAAACTTATTTCTTTTAAAATTTAGCAGAACAGTGCATACAATCAAAATTATAAAAGAGTTTTATATATAATCCTAGGCACTATTTTTTTTTTTTTGTCAAAATGCAAGAAATTTCCAACCGTGAGTCAAGTGTAGACAAACTCTCTATATTTTGAAACTTACCAATACAACTTCTTGAACTTATCAAACTACGTATATTGACTCCCTGTAATTAGAGTAGTATGTTGGGTCAACATGATTAGTTAGAGTAGTATGCTGAGTTATTATATTTGTTATTTTCTAATTAGCTTAGTTATCTTGAGAGTTTCTCTATATAAGCTTATAATGTAATATGTAAACTCAGCTTTAGTTATTTTAGTTTTTTTCATCACTTTTATTTCTAGTTTTCTCAAATTCTAGCCATATTTTTAGTTTTCTCAAACTCTTGCCATGTTTCTCGGTATGCATTATAGAAAAAAATATCTTACACCTTGTTGTATATCTAAATATATCTAGCTTTCCCTAAATCTAACCACTAACAAATATTTCACTAAATCATCGACGTACCGGTAACATACCAACACTAACCTAATAGTATCTTCTTTACCAGCCAGTTTTGAAACCAAGACTTAGATAGTGGACCAAGGCCGCTCTCATCTTTTACATCAAATTAAGAGTCAGAAGAACAGTACTACGAAACACTAAACAATTAAACTTTCTACTATGGCTATTAGCATTGATTAGACTGCATGATTAAGGTAAGTGTTAAGTTTACCAATTTCTCATCCAACGGATCACAACACGTGATCCAATGGAGCATGACTCACAGCATGACTCACACGCCCCCTATCACAAGGATTGCCATGTTGTATAACAACTTTTCCCTCCAAAAATAATAGCATTGGGAAAGGAATAAGTTGAGTATGTTAGAGACGAGAATCATTACACATGTAACTGACTTTTACTTTAAATACCCTCTACATGTATTGACAAGTTATTAGAAAATAAAAACTCATTCAGTGGAATTCTTCTGCTTCCTTTTCTCTGTTTTTATGTCTCGTTCAAATTCATCTAATTCTTAATATGGTATCAAAGAGTTAATCTCTGAACCTGCGTAACTCTGATGGCTCGAGGCACTAATTCAACATCTGGATTTGGCACAATTAATGCTACTACTATCACTAGCAATCGAGCTTAAGATCCTTCTCTTGATGCCAACAATCCCTATTATGTTCACCCAGGAGATGGACCATCTTCTGTCCTTATCACTCCAGTCCTCAATGGCTCAAATTACCATGCATGGGCCAGATCTATGCGACGAGCACTTGGTGGTAAAAACAAATATGATTTTGTAGATGGGAGCATTGATGTACCCAATACGTTTGATCCAAGCTATAAAGCTTGGAGTAGATGTAATATGCTGGTGCATTCTTGGATAATGAATTCTGTAGCTGAATCAATTGGGCAAAGTATCGTATTCCTGGAGAATGTTATAGATGTGTGGAAAGATTTGAAGGATCGCTTCTCACAAGGAGATTTAATCAGGATTTCAGAGCTACAACAGGAGATTTATTTACTCAGGCAAGGTTCTCGTTCAGTTACTAAA
Organism: Ormosia emarginata; assembly: GCA_029884605.1. NCBI lineage: Eukaryota > Viridiplantae > Streptophyta > Magnoliopsida > Fabales > Fabaceae > Ormosia > Ormosia emarginata. Next base: position 42,596,329 of record JAQQTP010000076.1, on the reverse strand, counting down.
TTTTATTCTGAGTTGAAAATTTTATGAGAAGAGTTAGAGACTTATATGTCAATACCATGTTGTGCATGTCCCGTAAAATGTACTTGTGCTGCAATGCAGAATGCTAGGCATTATCATCATCTGAATTATGCTATCAGATTCTTAACAGGATTAAATGACAATTTTATGGTTGTTAAATCCCAGATATTTTTTATGGATCCTTTACCTAACATTAATAGAATTTTTTCTATGGTAATACAACATGAGAGACAGAATAATTATGTTGTGAGTGATGAATCACGGGTATTAATTAATGCTGCCACTGATTACAAGAAATCACAAGGTAGAGGAAAAGGTTTTGTTCAAGGTTCAGGAAGCAAAAATTCTAATAGAATATGTAGTTATTGTGGAAGGTCTGGTCACACAGTGGAAACATGTTATAGAAAACATGGTTTTCCACCACATATGCAGAGAAATTCAACAGCAAGTCACATTACTATTGATAACTCAGACCATAAAGAAGATATGACATTGAATGAAGATTCGAGATATGTGCCAACAACTTTCACAGCTGAGCAGTATGAGAAACTCATCAATTTAATACAAGGATCTAGCATTCAGCAGCCTGCAAACTCATCTAGTCAAGTTAACATCTGTTCTCAGGTTGGTCATTCATCTACTGAGAATTCCAAATCAGGTAAAATTACAATTTCTTCTTCTTTTAACACTTGTGTCTTAGGCTCCTGGATCATTGATTCAGGAGCAAGTGATCATATTTGTGCATCCTTGAATTGTTTCAAATCTTATTCTGAAATTAAGCCTATATGTGTAAAATTACCTAATGGTCATTTTTCAATTGCAAAACATATTGGCACTGTTATTTTCTCCCCTGGTTTTGTGATCACAGAGGTTTTGCATATACCAGATTTTTCCTTCAACTTGCTTTCGGTTTCAAAATTGTGCAAGGCTTTGAATTGCACAGTTTCCTTTACTGATACAAATTATTTTATACAGGATTTGAAAAATCAGAGGATGATTGGTTCTGGTGAGAAATTTGAGGGGCTATATCACTTGATGGTTGGTGCCAAGAATGCATGTGTTTCACATATGCAAACTGTTGATTCTGTTACAATACCTAAAGAAGCCTTATGGCATTTTAGACTAGGATATTTGTCAAACAACAGAATGTTATCTCTACATCACCAATTTCCTTTTGTTAACATTGATCCAAATGGTGTTTGTGATGTGTGTCATTTTGCAAGACATAAAAGATTACCATATAGATTAAGTTCAAATAAAGCTATGAGACCCTATGAATTGTTACATTTTGACATTTGGGGACCAATCTCTACTCAGTCCATCAATGGACACAAGTATTTTTTAACAGCTTTAGATGATTACAGCCGCTTTACTTGGATAATTCTCTTAAAATCAAAAGGTGAAGTAAGGGAACAAGTTCAGATTCTTATTAAACTTCTTGAAACTCAGCATGATGCCAAAATTAAAACTATTAAGACTGATAATGGTCCTGAATTTTCAATGCATCAATTTTATAACTCTAGAGGGATAGTGCATCAAACAAGTTGTGTTGAGTGTCCTCAACAAAATGGTAGGGTTGAGAGGAAACATCAACATGTATTAAATGTAGCAAGAGCTCTTTTATTTCAATCTAAATTACCAAAACAATTTTGGTCCTATGATGTTTTACATGCCACTTTTATCATCAATCGGATTCCAAGTCCTCTGTTAAAAGACAAAGCTCCTTTTACTATCTTTCATGGTCATACTCCTAATCTTCATGATTTAAGAGTTTTTTGGCTCTCTTTGTTATGCAGCTACTTTACATGGTCATCGAACCAAGTTAGAACCTAGAGCAAGGAGATGTGTCTTTCTAGGCTATAAAACAGGAATAAAAGGCTCAATTTTATTTGATCTTAATAATAAGGAGATCTTTGTTTCAAGAGATGTCACACATCATGAACACATCTTACCTTATCAGAATTCATCTTCCCTTTCTACATGGCATTATCACACTGATTCTTCACAAGAACCAGAAAGTTTAACTCCAATTTCGCATACATTACCACAAACTGGTACTATTCCTGAAACCAGCACAGAAACTGCACCATTTGTTTTGAGAAGATCTGATAGGCAGAGGCATCGACCATCACATCTCACTGAGTATGTGTGCAGCCTCTCCAATGACTCAGCAACACCAATCACCTCAGGTACTTCTCATCCTATATCTTCCTTTCATTCTTTTTCACATTTATCATCTTCACAACACCATTTTTCTTTATCCATTTTACAATCCACTGAACCACAATCCTATCAAGAGGCTTGCAAGCATGAATGCTAGATTCATGCTATGAATGATGAGTTAGCAGCCTTGGAGAAGAATGGTACTTGGATTTTAGTTGATCTTCCTGCACACGCAAAACCTATTGGAAGCAAATGGGTTTACAAGGTTAAGCATAGAGTAGATGGAACTATTGAGAGGTACAAGGCTAGATTAGTAGCCAAGGGATATAATCAAGTGGAAGGGTTGGATTTCTTTGATACATTTTCACCTGTGGTTAAATTGACAACAATAAGAATATTGTTGGCATTTGCTTCCATTTCCAATTGGTACTTACACCAATTGGATGTGAATAATGATTTTTCATTTCCAATTGGTACTTACACCAATTGGATGTGAATAATGCTTTCTTGCATGGAGATCTCCAAGAAGATGTCTATATGTCCATTCCACAAGGAGTTACATGTCCTAAGCCTAATCAAGTGTGTAAATTGCTAAAATCTCTATATGGTCTTAGGCAAGCTAGTAGGAAATGGTATGAAAAGTTGACTTCCCTTTTATTAGCACAAGGATACAAACAATCCAGCTCTGATTATTCCTTATTCACTCTCAGTCATGACAGTCATTTCACAGCTTTAATGATTTATGTAGATGATGTCATATTAGCAAGAAATTCAATAGAAGAGTTTGCCTGAATCAAAGCAATCCTTGATTCCACATTTAAAATTAAGGATTTGGGCACTTTGAACTATTTTCTTGGCATAGAAGTAGCTCATTCTGAATCTGGTATCTCATTTTGCCAGAGGAAATATTGCTTAAATTTACTTCATGAGACTGGTTTGCTTGGTTCTAAAGCTGCAAATGCACCCTTGGATCCTTCCATTAAGTTGCATCAGGATAATGGAAGTCCTTATTCTGATGTGGTAGGTTATAGGAGACTCATTGGAAAGTTGCTCTACCTTAACACAACCAGACCCAATATCACCTTTGCCACACAGTAGCTCAGTCAGTTTCTGAGTAATCCCACCATGAGTCATTATAATGCAGCTTGCAGGGTTATTCGATATTTAAAAGGTTATCCAGGAAGAGGCCTATTTTATCCTAGAAATTCATAATTACAACTTCTTGGTTTTTCTAATGCCGATTGGGCCGGTTGCTTAGATTCTCGCAGGTCTGTTTCAGGATACTATTTTTTTCTTGGTTCTTCATTGATCTCTTGGCGAGCAAAGAAGCAACAAATAGTTTCTCGATCCTCCTCTGAGGCTGAATACAGAGCTCTTTCCACTACTTCCTGTGAACTTCAATGGCTCTTGTATCTTCTTCATGATCTTCAAGTTGTTTGTCAATGTGCACCTGTGCTTTATTGTGACAATCAAAGTGCCATGCACATTGCTGCCAATCCCGTCTTCCATGAAAAAACCAAACACCTTGATATTGATTGTCATTTTGTTCGTGATAAGGTGCAGAATGGTATTTTTTGTTTATTGCCTATCTCCTCCAAGGACCAACTTGCTGACTTTCTTACCAAAGCATTGCTTCCACCATCTTTCGTTCCTTTCATCTCCAAGTTGGGCATGATTGACATCTACCATGCTCCAGCTTGCGGGGGGGTGTTAAGTTTACCAGTTTCTCATCCAACAGATCACAATATACATGATCCAATGGAGCATGACTCACAGCATGACTCACACGCCCTCTGTCACAAGGATTGCCATGTTGTATAATAACTTTCCCTCCAAAAATAACAGCATTGGGAAAGGAATAAGTTGAGTATGTTAGAGAGGAGAATCATTACACATGTAACTGACTTTTACTTTAAATACCCTCTACATGTATTGACAAGTTATTAGAAAATAAAAACTCATTCAGTGGAATTCTTCTTCTTCTTTTTCTCTGTTTTTATGTCTCGTTCAAATTCATCTAATTCTTAATAGTAAGCGAGTAATTAATTATCAAACTTTAGCTGCATTATTTAATTAATGTGATTATTGCAAAACGTTAAAATACAATAAATTAAGATAAGATGCTGACAATGAGGATGGCGCATTCATTTCAGGCTTCGCTAATAATCTTGGTTGGTGCACTACCACTATTGCTGAGCTTTGGGGGATCTTGATTGGCCTTAAAACAACTTATGCTATGGGTCTTGGGAGGATTTTTTTTATAAGATAAAAATATATTAGGAAAGTACAAGGGGTACTTCAACCCTTTTACACAAAAAGTTCAAAGACTATACAAAGATAGAGCTAATACATTGATAAAGTGAAAAAGAAAAAGAAGCACCTCCTAACTTTGCCTGAAGTCAAACCCAAGATTTCATTTTGATTTGCTCCATTACACATAAAAAATCAACATCAGCAGCATTAGATTTAAATATCAAGCTATTCCTTGCAATCCAAATACTCCAAACAACGGAATGCTAAATTATCATCCAAATGCACTTTAGTTTCTTTTTCTTAACCAAACCTCTGAACTAAATATAAAGCTACCTAATAGAACATGGAACTGGTGTTTGAAAACCAGTCCAGCCTAAAACATTATACCAAATTGATTTTGCATAACTGTAACTAACAAAAAGATGATCTACATTTTCTAAATTGACCTTGCAAAAGTTACACACACACTGGTTCTGAAAAAGCACCTTTCGATTAAATAAATTTACCTTTGTTGGCAATCTATCTAACGCCACCTGCTATGAGAAAGCAACTATTTTTGGTGGGGTACAGTCTTTCTAGAATAAATCAAAAGCAAAGCTTGTATTCACTGCATTATGATGTGGCTGAACGTTCCCCATGTTCTGAATAGTCTCATAAGCTGACCTGCGAGAATAAGAACCTGAAGAATCATTTAACCATCTCTAAGAGTCACTACTCCCAAAATTAATAACTACTCCAATGAGTAAGCACTTCAATTCTTGTAACAACTCCCTCTTCCACGAAAAAAAACCCCTCGTCTTACTAAGACTCCACCTTCATTCCTCATCCACCCACTGACCCAAATCTGCAATAAAAGAAAATTTATCCTCTGAAATTTGATATAGCCTGCTAAAACAAGACCTCAAAGTATCATTCCCTACCCATTTATCATGCCAAAACTTTATGGTCTCTCCATTACCAATCTTTTTTTTAATAATATTTGTGAACCAGTTTGACAAAGTAGTATTTCCACTATCTATCTTCCAAATATCTTTCCACCATTGAGAGCTCCCTTTGCATAATCTTCCATTCTTTAAATCACATTCTAATAATGCATCAGCCCCATATTTTGCCTTCAAAATCCACAACCACAAAGCATCTTCCCCAATTAGCATTCTCCACCTCCATTTGCCAAGCAACGCCAAGTTAAACCATTCAATGTTTTTTACTCCCAATCCGCCTGCTTTCTTTGGATTACACACTTGATCCCACTTAACCCAAGCAATCTTCCTTTTATCTAAAGAACCACCCCATAAAAAATTCCTTTGTAATTGAATAATGGCCTTTATCACCTTCTTGGGAGCCTTGAAACAAGACAGAAAGTAAATGGGAAGATTTGTCAATACTGAATTCAAGAGCACAATTCTCCCACCCAAAGAAATGTGTTTATATTTCCACGACCCAACCCTCTTCCTAATTTTTTCAATCACTGGCCTCCAAGTTACACATCTTCTTGGGTTTGCACCCACAGGTAAGCCTAAGTAAACAAAAGGAAATTTACCTATTGTGCAGCACAAAAAATCAGCAGCAGCTTTCAAGAAGTCTTCATCCACAATCAATCTAAAGAGACAACTTTTATGGAAATTAACTTTAAGACCAGACACCAATTCAAAATTTCTAAGAAATGCTTTTATTGCCCATAAATTTGACATATTTGCTTGACAAATCAACACAGTATTGTCTGCATACTAAAAGTGAGAAACAACAAAGTCATCTAATCCTATTTTATATCCTGAAAAAATTCTGCAAGCTATAGATTTTTTTATTAAGTCACTCAAACCTTCAGTCGCAATCAGAAACAAGAAAGGTGCTAAAGGATCACCTTGTCTCAAGCCCCTAGAAATATTAAAATCAACAGTAGGGCTGCCATTTACAAGAACGGACACAGATCCTTGAAAAACACATGCTCTAATCCATGACCTCCACTTATCATTAAAGCCCATTCTTATCATCATATAGTCTAAAAATTCCCAGTTTACTGAATCATAGGCCTTTTCGAAATCTACCTTCAAAATTAGACAATCATTATTTGATTTCCTAGCTCTATCTACTATCTCATTTATAGCAACCACCCCATCCAAAATTTGCCTATTGGCTATAAAAGCAGTCTGGTTTGGAGAAATAAGAGAGTTAATTACCATTTTCAATCTATTGACTAAGACCTTTGCAATTATCTTATACAAACAACCTATTAATGAAATTGGTCTATAATCAGAAATCTTTTGAGGATTGGTCTTTTTCGGGATAAGAGCAATAAAAGATGAAGTGATGCCACCAAGTAATCTAGCATTTTCATAAAATTCATTGAACATTTCACATACCTCACTTTGTATGATATTCCAAAATTTCTTGATGAAGGAGAAATTGAATCCATCAGGCCCTGGCTTTTATTGCTGTCGCAACTCCAAACAGCTTCTCTAATTTCTTCCAGTGAGAATGGTGTTGATAAACTAAGACTGTCTTGATTTGTCAATTGTTGAAAAAAAAACCCCATCCAAGATTGGTCTTTGCCATACTTCTTCTTGAAATTGTTGTCAAAAATGCGACACAATTGCTTCTTTAACTTCTGCAACCCCTTCAATCCAACTGCCTTGGTATAAGACTGCAATAATCTGATTCGTTCTTCTTCTAGCGAGAAGACTTGCATGGAAGAATCTTGTGTTTGCATCTCCTTGGGTCAACCACTTGGATGTAAATTTATGATAAATCAAACTCTCCTTCAAATAGGCCACCTTCCATAAGTTGGCAACTGTAGCCCTTCTGGCTACCGCCTCTTCTTCTGACAAAGGAACTTCCTCTCCTTTTAAATTAATAGCTTGCACTTCCATTTCCAGATTTTTAAGTGACCTGTCTAAATGACCAAAAACCTTAGCATTCCACTTCTTTAGACACTCTTTTAATACTTTCAGCTTATCCTTTAACCCTACAGCCTTCCACCTGAATTTTTTAAGCTACCCCAGCACTCCATAATAACTTTTTCTAGCCCTTTATGTTACAGCCAACAGTTATTAAACTTGAAAGGTTTTGGACCCCAATTGTCATTATTATATCTCAAAATGATAGGACAATGATATGAAAAGACCATATTAAGAATCCATTGAGTTGGATTCTTCCACACCAATATCCAGTCTTCAAAAATTAAGAACCTATCCAACTTACTCATGGCACTACCATCTGGCTTATACCATGTAAACCTCCTACCAAGTGAAGGAGGTTCAATGAGTTCTATATTTGTAATGAACGAATTAAAATCTCGTTGTTCTACCAAATAATCATAAACTCATTTCCTCTCCTCAGGCCTCCTGACAGCATTAAAATCTCCAACAACACACCATAAACCTCCCCCAAAACCCCTCCTAGACATCCTTAGCTCCTCCCACAACATTCGTTTACCTTCTTTATTACATGAGACATATACATTAACAACAAAACAAATATTATCAGTATGACCCCACTTCAAACACACACCAACATAACTAGATTTAGAGAAGGAAAACACTAGTTTATATAGTGTAGTATTCCATATTGTTAATACACCTCCCCATCTCCCTGTTGCTGGACTAAATGCCCAATCGCAGTCTGAACCCCCCCCCAGATTTGGTTGCACAAACGATGATCAACTAGTTCTACCTTAGTTTCTTGTAAAGCTACTAGATTTACTTTCTCAGTCACCACCATAGAGGTTATTTTCCTCCTTTTGGGCCTACCCCCAAGGCCTCTCACGTTGATGCTTATGATCTTCATACTTGTACCTTGCTGTCCCCATCTACTTGTACTGCCTTCATGTCTCTATTTTCCATTTCAGCTAATTTTTCAACCACCAAAACTTCATTTCCAGAATGAGTGACCCCCAACTCTTTTCCGATCTCCTAAACCTTCGTGGCAATCGAATGACATATTCTAGAATTGTAATTTCTAATTTGAGAGTCAGAGATGTCAGAACCTTGAGACTTCTGAGTTGCAGTCTCACGACCTTCCTCCAAATTGCGCGGCTCCTCTATTACTACACTCCTCAGCTAGCTTCGTTTCTTAAGATAGTTTCTTTTCTTTCTAATTATAATTCGAGGACGATGGCATGATTTTACTGATGCGGATGATTTGTTGGAGTCTCTTTGAATTATAGAATCCAAATTGACAAATGTATCCTTTGCAAACACTCCCACATGCATATTTGGAGGGTTCTAGAAACCTGTTGTAAATTTCAGAACTTCATTGAAACTTGCATTTGCGTCCAGGATGGATCTCACTAGTGCATCTGAAGAATTGGGAAGTTTTATGGGAATGAGATCTGTGTTAGACGAGCTTGGGCTATTAAGATGTGAAGGCTGGCCCAAAGTCTGATAATTCTTATATTACGATTTGGGCACCCGCTGCTGGATCTGGTCCACGCCAATACCATCCTGAGATTCTTCTCTAATCAACTCAGCTGGCATCATTTGGGCTTGGACTTCTAATGCTTGCGGCCCATTTGTTTCCTCAACTTCAACGCTACCAATTTCTAGGTCCTGGAGACAATCAAACTTATTTAAAGTTTGCACACTTTCCACTTGGTTTGTAATCAATCCACGTTGATTACCACAAGAGTTATCCGTGCCCTTTCCCCTGCCCAATGATTGGGGAATTATATCCTTGGAAAACGTCTCAATTAAGTCATTTTCCATAAGATTCTCCTTCTCCTATTGATCTTCAATATGTCCTTCCTCATTCCACCTCTCCCATGTTTCCAACTCCAATGTCTTTGAGAACCATTCCGAAGCAGTGGACGTGGAGGTTGAATCTGAATCACACCAATTATACACATTCTAGTTACTGGGTTGCCCTGCTCCTATTCTAAAAACATTATCTCTAAATACTTCTTCAACCAATCTAATACTGAAAATTTTGTTATTAATTATGACTCTAACAACTTTGTTAATGGAATCCTGAATCGAAGTTCTTAAAAGAACTCTAGCGACATCAAATCTTTGACAACATCTAGTACATTCATCAACTTTCAAAAAGGATCCTAACCCACAAGTGACAAGACTAAACAAATCATCCTTCCATGCATGAATTGACACTCCATAACATTTAATCCATGTTAAACGATCTGCAGCTACGTCATCTTCTTGCCAAAGATGAATTTCCACAAACCATATTAATAACCAGTCTTTTGCATCATTTACCAATGATGAAATTTCTTGTGGATCTTCTTCTTGAAGCAAAACCAAATCAGCTCCCATTGGAGTAACTTTTACTAAGAAATAGCCTTCCATATTGAATTTCTCCTGTAACTGAAAACATCCATTCGGATTCTCACTTTCCCCACGTAACATCCTATGAATTTGGCCATTTCCTCCTCTCCACTCCAATTTGGGAGGATTACTCTTGAAGCGGATTCTAAATGTGTTTTACATCTCATTAAGTTTTATGTCATGGCTCGAACTCAAGATCCATGGCCAGCGTATAACAAAAGCATATTATATGTTAGCCCAAGTTACACAAGTCCAAACCTGCAATTCATCTAGATATTTCAGAATAATAACAATAGCCACCACAGGACCTCAACATATACTTTAATACGAAATGTGTCATACTTTCAAATTTTAGAAAATTTTGTATAAAATCCAATCATATATGTAATTTGAGGATGATTGAACTATTATAGAAGAGGAGAAATTTGATTTTGTAGCCACGTGATTGTGAATTTCATTTATTGTTTTAAATAAAATTATATTGTAAAAGATAGATTGGGAGAGTATATACTTTAATTATTGACTGGTTTTGAGACTTGCATGACTTAGGTGAGTCTATAACTCACCTTGATTATGCGCCTGTCATGAACCTGGATTCAAGTCATGACATCATAGGATCCTTACCATCTGTGTGCTAGGATTTTACATTACGTGAAAGAGCAACTAGATAAAAATTGGGAGACGATGTTCCGTCATGTGTACAGATAGGCTAATGTTTGCACATATGCCATGACTAAGCAGGGCCATAGTTTTTCTTTGGGTTATCATGTGTTCCATGCTTTATCGTCTTTTTAATCTATTTGCTTTATGGCGGGTTGTAATGGTGTTAGTTCTCGTGCTTTATAACTTGAAAGTTAGGCTTGTCTGCCCCAGTGTTAATAAAAAAACATGAAAAATAAAATTTATTAATAATAATATGAAAACGATTTATTCTTAAATATTGTCGGTGACCAACGGTGACACACTCTTACCAACTAAAAAATAATAATTATCTTCATCAATAATAATAAGGTGTTACATCCTCCTAAATATTCAGACTATGAAGTGAAACCATTGACTTTGTATAAATATCAGCCCCCAATAATCTAAATGGGTTTCTTTAATCCATTACACACAGTGATGGATCCAGAAACTTTTGTTAGTGGGAACAAATTCTTTTATTATATCAGATGTATAATTTTTATTTAAAAATTATGATATTTGTTGTGTTTCTTTTATATGTAATATTAATGTAATTATTATTCTTTTAGTGTGTATAAACACTAATTTATTTAAGAAGAATTTACATGTAAATCATTTAAAATTAATTAATAATTATACATATAAATATGACTCTATACAATAAAATTAAAATTTATCCAATTAACTTTATATTTAAATAAAATCTTTTCAAATTTTGTAAGAAATAAAAATAATGTATTACAAATATAGTAATAGATATATTTTTTTGGCTTTTTGACTAATATGCCCTCAGTGACAAAAATATTTACTAAATTGCTATCATTTCCAAACTATTTATCAAAATGTCCTTATTTTGGACACATTATAATTTTTTATTGTTTTTCGTTTCACATAGGATGCACTAGAATAGATGACGCATTCAACTAGGATACTTCAACGGTGTTGGCGTTTTCCACTTGAAAAAAAAATGTCACGTTACATGTGTAAGGTACTTAATTCATTTCACGTGGATTTCTTGAGAAATGGCACCCAGAAACACATATAATTTACATGTCTACTAAAGAGTGCACCATAATATTGGGAGATATCAGTATCAATTAGCTTATTTATAAGTCAAGAGTTTGCTTTTAATCTGTAAAGTAGTCGATGTGAAACTTTGATATTAGCAAAACAAAACAACTAAGTAAGGCAACAAGGTACCTTTATTCGATGTGAGACTTTAGTGTTGATAACGCTAAAGTCTTATATCGACTACTTTACAAATCGATGTGATGTGAGATCTATAAAGTAGTTGATGTGAGACTGGAATAAAAAGATTTTTTTACATACATCATCTTCTTACATTTGGGAACGTGTCACATTATGTTTTTTTCCCTTACAAAAGTTGCATGTCTCAAAAAAGAAATCAATATTTAGATTTCATAGCTTGGATTCACAATTATTTTCATATAATTATGTTAAAATATGTAATTAATTTATCAATGAATATGAGTGGAACCTTTGTATGGGAAACCCCTGTACCTGTATGGCAATTTAATTTGATCTTGAATTTGTGTGGAATGATGAGATTGCACGACATGACATTACTGCACTTTCTCCTTTCATATTATTCCTGGGAAAGATTATGACTCTAGATGCACATTTTCAATGTCATTACTGAACTTTCCTTTCCATATATTCATAGGAAAGATTATGACTCTAGGGAAACATTTTCTATGCAACAGAAATAGGGTTTATGTGTACACATGAAACACGTAATCTATTTATATGTTTAGAACAGTAGTGATATCCCTCCTTTTTCCCCAACACACTATTAATTCCTTACTATACAAGCATGTGAGAATGAAAGATTACTATACGGAGCACAGAACCATCCCACGAACGAATAACAAGGTTGGTTGTGTGCGTAATGTGTTCATGGTTAAATATGTGTTTCACTCCTTATAGTATTTTTTTTTATTTCAGTCTCACATCAACTACTTTACAGATCTCACATCACATCGATCTATAAAGTAGTCGATATGGGACTTTAGCGTTGTCAACACTAAAGTCTCACATCGAACAAAGGTACCTTATTCTCTTACTTAGTTGTTTTATTTTGCTAACACCAAAGTCTCACATCGACTACTTTCCAGATCAGAAGCAAACTCTTGACTTATAAATAAGTTAATTGATACTGATATCTCCCAATATTATGGTACACTCTTTAGTAGACATGTAAATTATATATGTCTCTGTGCGCTATTTCTCAAGAGATCCACGTGAAATTAGTTAAGTGTCCTGCACATGTAACGTGACATTTTTTTATTTTTTTTCACGTAGAAAACTCCAACATGTTTGGCGCATCTAACTAGGATACGTCAACATGCGTGGCGCATCCCACGTGGATACGCCATCACGTGTGGCGTTTCCACGTGAAAAACACCACAGGTGTTGGCACATCCATATGGGATGCGCCACGCGTGTTGGCGTATCCTAATTGGATGTGCCATCTCCTCTATCGCATCCTACTTAAAACAAAAAATAATAAAAAATTCAATGTGATCAAAATAAGAACATTTTGATAAATAATTTAAAAATAATGATAATTTGATAAATATTTTTGTCACTGGAAATATATTGATGAAAAAGCTTATTTTTTTTAACGAGGGCATGTGTCTCAAAATCCACTAACGTGGGTCCCTGATTGCACACCCTCAGAGAAATTATTAAGTCTTCTCGGATTAGGGAAGTTTTTAGCATGTACTATTAAATATGTATTATGATAATTTTATGGGTCATTAATATTTTTTATTTTAATTGTATTTTTAATATTATAATTAATATGTATTATGATTACTATACGGAGCACAGAACCATCCCACGAACGAATAACAAGGTTGGTTGTGTGCGTAATGTGTTCATGGTTAAATATGTGTTTCACTCCTTATAGTATTTTTTTTTATTTCAGTCTCACATCAACTACTTTACTACAGATCTCACATCACATCGATCTATAAAGTAGTCGATATGGGACTTTAGCGTTGTCAACACTAAAGTCTCACATCGAACAAAGGTACTTTATTCTCTTACTTAGTTGTTTTATTTTGCTAACACCAAAGTCTCACATCGACTACTTTTTAGATCAGAAGCAAGCTCTTGATTTATAAATAAGTTAATTGATACTGATATCTCCCAATATTATGGTACACTCTTTAGTAGACATGTAAATTATATATGTCTCTAGGAGCCTATTTCTCAAGAGATTCACGTGAAATTGGTTAAGTGCCCTGCACATGTAACGTGATATTTTTTTATTTTTTTTTCACGTAGAAAACTCCAACACGTTTGGCGCATTCAAGGATCTGTGATACGCCAACACGCGTGACGCATCCTATGTGGATACGCCATCCATCATGTGTGGCATTTCCACGTGAAAAACGCCACAGTGTGTTGGCACATCTACGCGCCACGCGTGTTGGCGTATCCTAATTGGATGCGCCATCTCTCTATCGCATCCTACTTAAAATAAAAAATAATAAAAAATTTCAATGTGATTAAAATAAGAACATTTTGATAAATAATTTAAAAATAATGATAATTTGATAAATATTTTTGTCACTGGAAATATATTGATGAAAAAGCTTATTTTTTTTAACGAGGGCATGTGTCTCAAAATCCACTAACGTGGGTCCCTGATTGCACACCCTCAGAGAAATTATTAAGTCTTCTCGGATTAGGGAAGTTTTTAGCATGTACTATTAAATATGTATTATGATAATTTTATGGGTCATTAATATTTTTTATTTTAATTGTATTTTTAATATTATAATTAATGTGTCAAATATGATATAATAAAGAGTAAAAGAAATTTGTTACTTCGAAAGCATGTAAATAATTTTTCCACACCCCCACTATATTCTTTTTCTTTGGTTATTGCCCAAACTTTTCTATTTTAATAATTTAACATTGAGAAGCAGTCATTTGTGGGTAGTTAGTTATCCACAAGATCTTATAAAGAATGGTAATGATGGTTTTGTGAATTTGGACGAAAGTGTCTTGGCAAATGTCTACATAGTATAATTCTTTAATACTACAACAATTATGACCTTTGCAATATGCCTCATCAATTCAAGTGGGCAATTTACATAAATATACCAAGCACTTCCCATCTGCGTGCTAGTGAGAGGAGTTAAATCCCTCTCTCTTTCTCTCTCCCCCTCCCCTTTATATTAATCTTTTCACACCCCTCCCAAGTTCAGGGCTCAACCAACCTCAATTCAGCTCTCTAGAACACAAAAACACATAACACACATATTTCGAGCCCTTTATAGTTACTCTCGTGTTGTTCTCTCCAAAACACACCAATAGCACAATAGTAACATTAACATCCACCCTCTACCCACTATATATCAAACCTTAAAATTTTCAAAACATGACATCTCCACCAGACACGAGCAAAACCATAAAGCTAGAGCGTTACAACAGCTACCTCCGCAGGGTCAACAGCACCAATCTCCTCAACGCATCCTCCAAGATCCTCTTCCGCGCCACCCTCCTAATTGCCCTCATCCTCATCTTCCTCTTCACACTCAACTACCCTCCCCTCTCCGCCGCCACCGACTCCCCCAGTGGAAGCAACCACCACGTCCACGCCCGCACCAACTTCCTCTCCTCCGCCTTCTTCGGCCCAGGCGCAGCGTGGGAGAAGCAGGTGCGCCATTCTTCCACACCACGTCGTGCCAATGGCATGTCAGTGCTGGTCACCGGCGCCGCCGGCTTCATCGGGGCCCACTGCTCGTTGGCCTTGAAGAAGCGCGGTAACGGCGTCCTAGGCCTCGACAACTTCAATGACTACTACGACCCGTTGTTGAAGCGCGCGAGACAAGACCTACTCTCCAAGCACCAAATCTTCATAGTCGAAGGGGACCTAAACGACGCGCCGTTGCTAAAAAAACTCTTCGACATGATTCCGTTCTCCCACATCCTCCACCTGGCAGCCCAAGCAGGTGTACGTTACGCCATGCAGAACCCACAGTCCTACGTGGCATCCAACATCGCCGGGTTCGTGAACCTTCTAGAAGTTTCCAAAGACGCAAACCCTCAACCTTCTATTGTGTGGGCCTCCTCCAGCTCCGTGTACGGGCTCAACACCGAGAACCCTTTCTCGGAGCTCCACCGGACCGACCAGCCGGCGAGCCTCTACGCCGCCACGAAGAAAGCAGGCGAGGAAATTGCGCATACCTACAACCACATCTATGGACTCTCCCTCACCGGATTGCGGTTCTTCACCGTGTACGGTCCCTGGGGGAGGCCCGACATGGCTTACTTCTTCTTCACCAAGGACATCCTTCAAGGGAAGACCATTGATGTTTACCAGAAGCAGAAGGGGAACGAGGTGGCGCGTGACTTCACTTACATCGACGACGTCGTCAAGGGGTGTCTTGGAGCACTCGACACGGCGGAGAAGAGCACCGGCAGCGGAGGGAAGAAGCAAGGGCCGGCCCAGCTGAGGGTTTATAATCTCGGGAACACGTCGCCGGTGCCGGTGGGGAAGCTTGTGGCCATCTTGGAAGGGTTGCTGAATGTGAAGGCCAAGAAGCACGTGATTAAGATGCCCCGAAACGGTGACGTTCCGTACACGCATGCGAATGTGAGCTTGGCGATTAGGGACTTTGGGTACAAGCCCACCACGGACCTTGCCACGGGTCTGAGGAAGTTTGTCAAGTGGTATGTTGGTTATTATGGGGTTCATTTGGGGGTAAAAAAGGAAAATCACGCTGACAATGTTGAGCAACAACCCGAGGATTCTGCTTGATTATTTACCACCATCATCACAAGGGTTTTTTTTTTTTTTAATGAATTATTGTTATCTGCTTTTGGGTTACAAATGGTGGTGGTGGTGTTATTGTTCGTGGTCCATGTGTGAATGCATGAATCATGATGCAGTGAATATGAAAGAATGAATATATTATAGGTAATATAAGTGGTATAGATAATAGAAGGAGGAGACAAATGTGAAACAAAACTGATCAGATCAAAAGCAAGAAAGGACGATGCGTACATGTATTTGTCAGCGAGCTGGACGGGAAGCTGAGGTGTAATAATGATCAGTGGGGTCTACTAAGGTTGTGGATCTCATCCATTTTATTCATAAATTTTAAAAAAATAAAATGAAATTATGATTAAACAAGAATTATGACATCGAGATTTTTTTCTTATAATTATTTAAAATTTCCAGTTTTCACTTTTTGTCATTTGTTAACAATGTTTTAAAAATCTCATTAACTAGCCGATTAAATTGGTTTTGCTGTGAATTGACTGTGTTTTTAAATTAAGTATTATCTAATTCAATTACAATTTAATTATAAATTTAAATATTAGAACTTATTGAATAATAACTTAAAAATTTTGCTGATTCAATTGTTAGTTCAATTTTTAAAACACGTGTTATTAGTTCGTCATTAGTTTTGATATTTTTAGAGGGTTATTAATCTGGATTGCATTTTTTATATTTATTTGTTAATATTTTTTAAATTATATAATTTTATTTTTTGCTTTGGTCATGTTAATGTATTTTATTTTGATATTTTTCCACGTGTGTTGTGTTATCTCAATACAATTGGTACAATTCATACACAAATTACACATTCCCACTTAATCCTTCATTTCCTGTCATCGTAGCTGCCATCTAATTTTCCAAAATTCCTGTTTTCGATTAATTCCACCTATAAGGACATTATCATCAACTCAATTTGAGGTATACTCGTTTTTTTTTTCGTATGATTTGTTATAACCCTTTGTGGGTTAAATTATTCCTAGCTAAAGGTATTGTGGCAGCCCTTCTTCATAAATATTCCTGTGGTAGTTTGATCTTGTTAACAAATTGAATATGAGAAGAAGAAAGAGGGTTTTATTAATAAAGTACAAAGTTGAAGATACAAAATTTAGAGTCTGAAGTCAAACATAACAAGGCTATATATAGCCAAACAAAGCAAGTAATAAAAGATTATTCTACCTTTAAAGAATAAATATAATATTTTTTAACATCTCCTCTCAAACTCATAATGTTACTGCAACAAGTATCGAGAGTTTGCCAATTAGAAAGTGAAAACGAGAAATAGAATGCAACTTAGTAAAGAAATTTGCAATCTGTAAAGTAGAAGGAACAAATGGCAATGTAATGGTGTCATGCTTGAGGTGATGACGAGTAAGATGATAATCAATCTCAATGTACTTCGTTCGCTCATGAAACACGGAGTTGTGAGCAATCTGAATAGAACTCTGGTTGTCACAATACATAGGATTAGGATGGGATAAAGAAACTCCTATATCTGCAAGTAACCAACGAAATCAAACAATCTCTTTAGTAGTAGACGTCATAGCACGATACTCTGCTTCCGCGGAAGATTGAGAAACTACAGATTGTTTCTTGCTCTTCCAAGAAATGAGAGAATCATCCAAAAAGATACAAAAATCAGTAATAGACTTATGATCGGTGGGGTTACTACCATAATCAGCATTAGAGTAGGCACGTAATTCTAAGGATGAGGTGGATGAAAATAAGAGACTCTAAAAGACTATACCTCGAAGATACCTCAAGATACGAAGAACGGTTGCCCAATGAACTGTAGTGGGAAAGGCAACAAACTAGCTAACAATATGAACAACATATGCAATATCCAGACGAGTGATAGTGAGATAAACCAAGTTGCCAACAATAGTGCGATACAAGGCAGGATCGGATAATGGGATACCATCAGAAGAAAAGTACTTTGCATTAAGTTCAATTGGAGTATCAACGGTCTTATTATCAGTAAGGCTTGCTCGCTCAAGAATATCTTCTACATATTTTGACTGAGAAAGAAGATAACCTCTAGGTGAGTGAGCCACCTCAATACCCAAGAAATAACATAAGGAACCCAAGTCCTTCATTTCAAAATGTCTGGCTAATTCTGTTTTCAAAGTGGTAATGCCATCAATATCATCACTAGTAATAATCATATCATCAACATATAAAGAAAGAATGATACTACCTGCAGCAGTACACTTAACAAAGAGAGCAGAATTGTGACTACTAGAAGCAAATCCAATTGAACAAATTACATCAGAAAACTTCTTAAACCAAGCACGAGGTGCTTGTTTGAGACCATATAAAGCTTTCTTGAGCTTGTAAACATACCAAAAACCATGAGAAACACTAGGAGGAGGTTTCATATAAACCTCTTCTTGAAGGTCCCTGCTCAAGAAGGCATTCTTAACATTCAATTGAGACATATGCCACTAACAAACTGAAGTTATTGCAATAAGGGTACGATTAGTAGTCATTTTTGTTATAGGAGCAAAAGTCTCCTCATAATCCATACCATATTATTAAGAAAAATCTTGTGCAACTAACTTAGCTTTGTATCGCTCAACAGACCCATCAGACTTTATTTTGATTTTATACACCCAGCGACAACCAATCACATTCGTACCAGGAGGTCGAGGAACCAAATCCCAAGTACATGTCTTATGCAAAGCAGAAAGTTTCTCATCCATGACTTGCTGCCAAATGGGGTTAAGAATTGCCTCTTGATATGAAGAGGGCTCAGAGAGACAATGAATAGAAGCTAAAAAGGATGTAAAAGACTGAGAATAACAAGAATAAATAAAATCTGGTAACTTTGTGGACTTACGTGTGCGAAGGGATTGACGAGGAGGAAGATACAGAATCTCATAGGGTGCTTGGGAAACCACAGGAGGAGAAAGTGCTTCATGTGTGCTAGAGAGCAAAGTGTCAGTAGCTGCAGAATTATCAGTGCAAGTATGTCAAGTATCATGAGATGACAAATTATCAGAGTCTTCACAGAAAGGATCCACACGAATAAGATCAGTTTTAGTGAGGGCATGAGTAGTGGAGGGAATAGAAAAGAAAGGTATATGCTCAAGAAACACAACATGACGAGACACATAAAGTTTTTGTGTAACAAGATCAAAACAACGATACCTTTTCTTACCTTCCCTATAACCAAGAAAAATACACATAGCAGAACAAGAGGACAACTTGTTACATTCTACATGAGGACGAAGAACAAAATAAGTACAACTAAAGACCTGAAAGAAAGAATAATCAGGAACAAAACCATACAACTTTTCAAAAGGTGACAAACCTGAGATATGAGAAGAAGGAATAGTATTTATCAAACTCAAAGCAGTGAGAACAACTTCACCCTAGAACTCACTAGGAACTATACCAGACAATAGGAGAGAATGAGCAGTTTCAACAATATATCTATGTTTTCTCTCTACAACACCATTTTGCTTAGGAGTGTCAATACAAGAAGTCTGATGAACAGTTCCATCTGAGACAAGCAACTCAAAATCTATGAGAAGTATATTCCTCACCCAAATCACACCTAAAGCACTTAATAACAACAAAATGTTAAGTTTTAACAAGTACTTGAAAGGCCTTATAGATCTCAAAGAATTCAGAACGATGTTTCATTAAGTAAACCCATCAATAACGAGCATAATCATCCACAAAAGAAACATAATATCGAGACCCTCCTTTTGTAACAACAAGGGAAGGTTCTTATACATCAGAATGAATCAAATCAAAAGGAGAATAAGAAATAGAATTACTTCGATTAAAGGGTAAAGTAGAAAATTTTGCTAGTTTATATCCATTACAGAAATATCATAAGTTTGTAAATTTTCCGAAGCCCCTGTGGAAGCCAAAAACCTCAAACGAGAGGCTAACACATGTCGTAAACGAAAATGACATAAATAAAAACTAGAAGAAGATGGACTCAAATGAAAAGAAGACAAATCAACACTGGTAGTTGCAGCAACTGACACTTTTAGCTCATCCAAAATATATAATCCCATCTTCCTATGGCCTGTCTTAATCAGCTTCTGAGATTATAAATCCTGCATATGACAAGAATAGGAGGAAAAAGTGACTAAGTTACCAGAATCACATAACTGACCAACAAAAGTAATATTTAAGGTAAGTTTCGGAATATGATAAACATTAGATAAAGACAAATTAAGTGTTACAACAGAACTAACACTTGCTAGAGACATAGGAGTGCCATTAGCAATCAAGACAAAAACAGAAGACAAAGGACATACGGAAACAAACGACGAAGAATCTAGAGACATATGATGTGAAGCTCCAGAATCTAAAACCCAAACATAAGGTGACATACCTGACGAATTATGAGACAATTGACCTATAGAAGAAGAGACAGAAATAGCTTAAGGTTGTAAAGAGAGAAACATTTGGAATTGCTCATCTAGAGTACTTGAATCGGCAAAAGGACCTAGGGAAGTGACAGCTACAATGTTAGACTGTGGTGATCTGAATCCACGTGGTGGTCTGGAACCCTGTGGTGGTCTTTGAGCATTAGATTGCGGTTGGTTACCATTTCTTTGTCTCAACTTAGGACACTAAGTCTTCTAATGACCTTTCTGCTTGTAGAAACTACACTCGTCGAAACCAACCCTCATGAAAGGCTTATTCTAATTATCAAAGTGAGGCTTAGAATGTGCTACTAAAACAGACAGAGTGGGACCAACAATTCCCTTCTCATAGTAAGACTTAAGACATATCTCTTCAACCAAGAGCTCACTGACAATAGAGTCAACAGATGGAAGTGGAGAACGATGCAAAATAGAACCTCTGAGTCCTTCAAAGTCACTACGAAATGCTGTTAAGAACTGTACTAATCGTTATTGTTTTCTACGAGCGATATACGAAGCAAAAACCTTCAACTTTACTGATTCTGTAAGAGCCAACTGATCCTAAAGATCTGACATGGTAGAATAAAAGGCTTAAACACTCATATCTCTCTATTAGAGAGCTCGTATTTCATTCTCCACTGAAACTGTTTGGCAAAATTTGACTGTGTAAAGAGCCTCTGCAAATGATCACAAACCTCTTTTGTTGTTTCATATTTTGCCAATTGTGTACCTATGGAATGCTCAACAGAATTGTTAACCCATGTGATAATCTTTGCATTATTTGTTTCCTAAACATCTAATAAATTTTAATAATCTTGATCTGTTTGCACAAGTTTCACATAAGTACCACTAACATATCCCCACATCTTTTTACCCTTAAGAAAATTTCGTATTACATAACTCCAATACGAGTAATTTTTTCCATCCAATCTCACACTCACAGATCGAAGTGAATCATCACCAGCCATGATTAAACAACAGAGGAAGAATAATAGAAAAGAAACAACGAAATACTAGATACACAAGCAGTGAAATACCAACAAAAGGCCAACCAGAAAGCCAACAAAATGCCAATCAAAAGTCCATAATATTGGATGTGCAGCAAAATGTCCAGATTACGGAGCCAAAAAGGAAGCTAATGAAAAAGACATGCAATGAAAAATCAGATTACAGAGAGAATACAGCAGAAAACCATTCATACGGTCACCCAAAACAGAGAAATACCAACGTGCAACAGAAAAACATAGGAAGTGCAGTGGAAAAATAGAAGAATACCAACCACGGATGGTGATTTGCTAGACGAAATGCGAACGACAACGAAGAGACAATCTGCAAAAGCTGTAGTTAGGATTAAACTATCTCCATTGCAAACCTGCTCTGCTACCATGCTAACAAATTGAATATGAGAAGAAGAATGAGGGTTTCATTGATAGAGCACAAAACTGAAGATACAAAACTTAGAGTATGAAGCCAAACATAACAAGGCTATATATAACCAAACAAAGCAAGTAATAAAAGACTATTCTACCTTTAAAGAATAAACATAATATTTTTTAACAGATCTTATGACATTGAAGAGACTTTTCAACTGAGTTCAAACTTGTTCACCACAAATTTTTCTTTAGCAATAATGTTTAGTTTTCTCTATCTTTGTTGGCAATGATTTAAAAATTAGATTGAACTGAAATTGGCTATGTTTCTGGTTTAAGGATTATTCAGTTCAATCACAATTTAATTATAAATTTGACTAGTTAAATCAATTAAATCATTTAAAAACTTTGTTTATTTAATCTTCATTTGTAAACAAAAAAAAAATTAAACACTCAGAATACAACACTCATTTAGAAAACTATGTCGCTTATGAATGTAACTTATTGTTTTTGCATATCATATGTCAACCTGAAATGAATGTACCATATGCAGATGCAAGTGAAGTATTGTCTATGTATTGTATTCTAATTATTCAAATAATATATGTCATTTTTAGAGCATTGGTTGTTAGCTTGTCATTAGTTTTTATATTTTTAGAGGGTTATTAATTGGATTTTTTTTTAAATTATTTGTTAATTTTTTAAAATTACACTAATTTTGTTTTTGCTTTGGTCATGTTGATGTCTTTTATTTTGATTTTTTTTTCATGTGAGTTATGTTGTCTCAATACATATGGTACAATTCATACATACATTAAAAGTTCATTTGGATGTGTTTTTTAGTTAATTTTTTTTTAAAAAAAATTAATTTTGTTCATTTTTAACATGTTAAGATGAATTTTTTAAAAATAAAAAAGTACTAGAAAAAACACAAATTGTGCTTTTTTTAGAAAATAAATTTTGGTATTTATCAAAAAAGACATTATTTATAACATAAAAAAGTTGTTCAAATATTAAAAAAAAGTATTTCTCTAATATCACATCTAAATATAAAATAACATTTACTTTTTTAAAAAATATTTTATAAAAAAATCACATAAAAAATTTATTTTAAAAATTCATCCAAACTAGACATAAACATACCCATTAAACAATTCATTTCCTGTCATCGTTGCTGCCCTATAATTTCCCAAAATTCCTGTTTCGATCAATTCCACCTATAAGGACATTATCAACATCTCAATTTGAGGTATAATCTGTTTCTTTTTTCTTTTTTCTTTTTTCAATATAAGATTTGTTATAACCCTTTGGGAGTGAAATTAGTCCTAGCTAAAGGTATTGTAGCAGCTCCTCTTCATTAATATTTTTTTTTTAACTCGTTACTCTGATATTGTAAAGGCTTTTCAAATGAGTTTAAATTTGTTTACCACAAATTTTTCCTTTTAATTTTTTTGTTTGGTTTTTTAAAATATCTTTCATGCGATAGATGAGAGACTAATATTCTGAAGTACTATTAAGCATTTAAACGAAGACCTTTCCCAACAGTATTATTTTCCATACACAAATTTTTTTTTTCTTTCTAATTTTTAATTGGCCCCTATTGTACATGAAAAATTAAAACATTAATTTTGTTATTAAGTGCGTATTTCATTGGTTTTTGGTCTACTAACTCAATAAATAAATAAATAAAATAATTTTTTACCAAAATGAACACATACCAATTAAGAGTATTGTACTCAATTTTAATAAAGATAAGATATATTAATTTTTTAAATTACCAAGCTTTTATTTAAATATCC
Source organism: Ormosia emarginata (assembly GCA_029884605.1). Taxonomy (NCBI): domain Eukaryota; kingdom Viridiplantae; phylum Streptophyta; class Magnoliopsida; order Fabales; family Fabaceae; genus Ormosia; species Ormosia emarginata. The sequence continues at coordinate 42,572,566 of JAQQTP010000076.1, read as the reverse complement.
TAATGATCATTTAAATCCTTTAAATATATACTTGACATTACATTTGTCCTTTATTTATAACGACATCTCAATGAATGCCATTAAAGTAGTTCTTCAAATTCCATTAAATTGATCCTTTATTGGACGAAATTGAAAACATTAGTTACCATTTAAGCACCAATTTAAAATCGCCTATAAATGCAGAACAAATATAATATTGCGTATCTCTCCACACCAAAATTTATGTTTATTCTAGCTTCTATAATTCATCCCTCAATAATTAATTTCTGAATCCATCCCAAAGCACTCCTTATAATTTGCTTCGATTTCATTGTTGTCCAATAATTTAAACTTTCTCAGTTTACAATTTACCTCATATATATATGTGATTCGCTTGATTATCACATACATATATATTTCCATTTATATGCACAAAACGAAGTCATTTTTTGTGTTGAAACTTCTCAATACAATGTAATTTTATGTTGTATTGCACATGTTTATCATATACAATTTTCTAATGAAAGACAAATGAAGTAAAAAAAAAAAGCATAAATGTGCTAATTAGCTCAATTAATAAAGACTTCTATAATTGATTACGAGATTTTAAGATCAAATCTTGCCTTTTTTTATTTGCTTCATATGCGCAAAACTTAATGTGTCCTTCCCTTCCCAAGTGTAGCATGTATGCGTTGGTGGGTAGATGTGTAAGTTAATTATCAGTTAAAATTTATAAAATTTCTCAATGATCTGCTATTTAATATGGCAAAAAAAAAATAATTGAAAAAAGTATAAGGTGATTTTGTGATAACAGAAGACATCAACAACAAAATACATTGAAATTGAACTAAGTTACATGGTAAAAACCTGAATTTCACTCGTTTTTTACTAATTAATAAGCTTTTGTATTATATTATTAATTACTAATTGTAAAATGGCAAATGCATATGCATTAATACATGAAACAAAAGCACTCCTTAGCATTATATGGATGGACCTATACCTAATTTAGGTTGGAAATTTGGAATTGTGTGTCTGTTATCAATTCTGATTTCCAACTTAGTGACTAGCATAAGACCGCATGCAAAGGGAAGAGAATCCACGGGGTACTTTGTCCATTGAATTGATCAAATGAATTAGGAGTTAGGACGTCGTGTCTCCTATGTTCGTGTCTCCCATATTCTATATATAAACTAGTTGATGCTACATCACTAGTTGACTACCAAGTATCTTCAAATTCTTCAGTTAAATGTCATACATCTTTATGTAGATTGGTGACAATTAACATGTAATTTGACTTTATTAGGGAATAGAAAAGAATTTGACAAAAGGACTATCAATATATTTACTTTTTAGAACAAGAAATTTCTGACTTCCAAGAAGGTATGAGCTACCAGCTCACCTGTATCTACAGTTAATGTCAAAGTAAATGCTTCTTTTTTCTTATTTTGTTGGCTCTTTTTCTTGTATTTTGTGTGTGTAAGGGAGCCACATAAAAAGGAGTCACAAGTGAGTTGACCTTAACAAAGTATATAGTATGACTCTTGAAAAATTAGTTGCAAATTGCAATGACACCTAATTTTACTTCTTTTATCGCTTTAAATTCTACTAGGATATGAGAGTTGAAAATATCATAGAGATTTGTATCGAATGAACTAAGCGAAGAATCATATAAGTGAACTTGACATTACATCTTAACTCAAAATCTTAAAACGTTAAGTTTATAGATCTTTTCTACTTATATAACATTCAACTTATTCATTCTTTTCTAATGTGGCATCTAACTCACAGTTAAATTCTCAACAATCTCTCCTTTAAGTGTGAGTCCTTCACACACGGTTAATCTCCCTCAAGTGGAATTAAGTCTATCGAGTATTTAACAGTGTCATCAAGAGTCCAACTTGCATCCAAGAATCTCATATCCTCCAGATCAAAGCATACATGCTCTTCTTCATACTTGTATTGTTGTCGTCCATTATCTACAACAGAACATGCAAACTAGCCTTCGTATTACTAGGAAGACTTTTGTCATAAGGGACTCAACACAAGGATCCACCAACCACCATTGTTTTTCCAATACTCGTATTAGTTGAATTATTGACTCTGATACCACTTGTTATGATAGGGGAAACCCAAAACATCAGGAGATTTATATCCATTGGATTAAGCAAAGAATTACATAAGTAGACTTAACACTATATATTAATCTAAAAACTTATGGCATTAAGTTTATAAATCTTTTCTATTTATATAACTTTCAACTTGTCTATTCTTTCTCAATGTAGACATCTAACTCACACTTGAAAGAACAAGAAAATTCTAACTTCCAAGCATGTATGAGCTACCAGCTCAGCTGTACCTACAGTTAATGTGAACGTAAATGTTTCTTTTTCTTGATTTGTTGGTTCCCTTTCTTGTATTTTGTGTGTATAAGGGAACCACTTAGCAAAGGAGTCACAAGTGAGTTGACCTTAACAAAGTATATAGTATGACTCTAGAAAAATTAGTTGCAAAATGCAGTGACACCGAACTTTACTCTTTTATCGTTCTAAATCCATGTATGAATCTCTTAAATCTTATATAGATAACACAATTACAATGCTTATATATTTCATCGAACTTGTCAACACTCAAGACGCTGAACTCCATGTTCAGAAGATAGAGATGATAACATATTTTCAGTTATGTCACTATAACTAAAGCATCTTAATTCATATATGTTAAAGTACAGATCAAAGGTTAATTAAGAAGCTAATTGGCGATGTAGGCAAGTTTATCTTTTTCACTAAAGCAATACAAGGTTGATGTGATAGCATGCAACATATAGATAACTATGAAAATGGAACATAACCTTTTACCAAAGTATTGTGCACTGATTTGCGATTGGTAAGCTGTTGGCTCTGTATGGTTGTGATGTTGATGTATGCGGACAAATTAACTAGGACAGGACAAAGACACCCCAACCAACAACCACGTTATGGAAGTGCAATCTCAGATTAAACAAATTTGATGCAAGACTGCAAGTGATGCCTTTGTATATTGTTATCACTTGAGTACAAAGGCATAAGGCCCCACATTAGGGTGATATCTCACTTCAAAGTTCAAAACTCTGGACACGATATGTCATACTGTTTGACCAATTTTTAGAAATTTATGACTTCTCAGGCTCTCACCGACGCTAAGGCCCTTTATCTCACGAAAACCACTCTAACACTATCCTGTAGAACAAAATGAAGTTTGAAAAAGGAGCAACGGGGAATATGAAGTATCTCCTTTATAAAATTAGGAAAAAGGTAAGGGTAAAAATAAAATTTTCTCTATTACTTTTCTTGGCACTTGTATTGTGATTCATGTTTTCTACTCTCGCTCTTGGCATCACAGATCTTACAGAAATGTGTATCCCCAAGATTATTTTTGTTTACAATGGGATTGGACTTTTGTGGTAAGTAAATAACTTCAGAGCGCTGAAACGAAGAGTCAAACATGCTATTTCATAATTTAAGAAAAAGTGGCGTATTGATACTTTGTCATGCAAGTATCTAAAATTATATGGGTTTTTTACACAAACTCTAGGTATGCTAGCTTAGTAAGAGTGAAAACAGTAACATGGAAATTACAGGAATGAAAATAAGAATATATTTAAATCTAAAATTCTAGAATTATATTGTCTGCATATACTTTATGAATTTTCCCTCCTACATGTTTATTTTTTCATACTCATCCCTCCCAAGCCTGCAAGCCCTGGGGTCCCAAAAGAGTTAATATGTAATTGTAATACAGCATATCATAGAGTTAGCATAAAATTCTGAAGAAATGCATTGGGAGGTCCGAAACCCAGGCCCATACAATTTATAATTTTGGATGGTTTGAATATTATTAGTCTAGGCCCAAAGAGCCTCAACAGCAACCCACATTTGGGCCAACAGATTCAGTGATTTTATCTGGTAAGACATGGAACAAGGATATTGATGATGACAAGAATACATTTTTTCTACTTCAACAATAACTTCGAGCTAAATGTTTATAAATCCAATCATAAGATTTCCATCTCTTCTTTTTGGTGAAGTAGAGAAAAACAAAGCAGACAAAGAATAAAAACCACTAAGGCCTATGGTACATGACTCCTAAACTAAAGCAACCTGAGTGAGAGGCCTATCACCACACCCTTTAATAAGATCAAGAAGAGATAAGCATTTTCGATATGTAGTGATGGGGTGAACGGCCTTTGCAGTAAATACCTCCTTGTTGCGAGCACACCATATGGACCAAATGCCAGCAAGAAAGAGGCTTTTGTTTGTACCCGGAGTTTGTTCTTTACACGAGTCCAAGGGGTCTGAGATGGTAAGGTTCAAGTACCTGGTAAGACCAATTGTATATAAATATAATAAAACTGCTAAGAAGATAATAACAATTAAATTATCATTCAAAAGTTTAATAGCTATATACGTAATTACTAATTAGGACTACGAATATGCTCAAGTATTCACAAGCTAGGTTATTTTGCCAACTTTCAAAATCAGTTGTCACTTATATAAATTCGTATAAAAATAAACTGTTCAAAATCAAACTTAGTTTAGTTAAAAACTGGTTTTAACATGAAAAATTTTAAAAAATGAAAGTTTAAATTAATTTTTTTAAAAATCATATTTTATAAATTTCTGTTAATTTCCTATAACAGAATTTAATGTATGACTCAGCTCAAAAAGGAAAAAAATGAATGTATGACTGAGAAAGGGAGAGTGAAAAGTAAAAAGAGTCAGGAAAAAGTCGGACTAGAGACAAGTAACTTTAAAATATTTTTTGTAACATATAATTTTATCTCAAAATTAATTTAAATAAGAACCGTTCTTCTAAATTTAAGTAATTACCCAACCAATCAATTTGACGGCCAAGACCTCATCTTTCCTCTCTTTCCATCCGTGGGCAAAGATTTTCAAGAACATCGAGAGGCGTGAGAGTAATTCAGTCTCTGCATTTGAAGACCACGGTGTGTAGCATACACACGGATACGAATATGGATACATATATAAAATATAATATGAATATGGATATGAGGATATATTAAATTTAAAATTTATAAGATACTGGATACATAATATATATATATATATAGGGAGGATCAGTTATTAGTGTAAGTTTTTTTTGACTTACACTCATTTTCAATCTAACGATTGAGATTATTTCGTTAAATCATTAATGAAAGTTCTATAAATGAAAATAAGTGTAAGTCAAAAAGACTTACACAAGTTGATCTTATTCATATATATATATATATATATATATATATATATATATATATATATATATATATATTTTCAAAATTTAAGAAAAAATTCATAATTTATTAATATTATTTTTATAAGTTTGAAGATTTATAATATTTTAATATATGTCATATGTGTTAATATTTACTTACCAGTAGTTCTCTCTAAAAAATATGAAACATAATTTCTATTGATATATTCTAAAAAATCTTATAAACTAACTTCTCCTAATAGAACTAATCATGTATAAGTACATGTGCATAAAAAAAATAACTAGATAGAATATTGGTGTGAGGCAAGTTTTGATGACAATGAAGTAGACAACTTGATACGAGCAGAGGTAGAAGGAGTTGATGAAAATAGTAGTATATGAAAAGATAAAACTTAAAAGTCTAATAGTTACATGTGAAAATATAAAACTTAAAATACTGGTATGTAAAAATAATGGCTGAGGACGTCAGTCATGTGATTGGGCTTGAGTGGATTACGGGCTTACTAATTGAACGTTAGTCATGGAAACTATTTTTTTTTTTAAATGTTAATGGTTGTGTTCAAGTCGTGTTATAATCGTGTCCAAGCGTGTCCGAGACGTGTCTGAGTATATCCAAAAAGTATTCGAGTGTGTCCGAGATATGTCCAAACTGAAAAAAATAATTTTTTAATTGGACACACAGAATACATATATTGTATGGGTGTCTCTATATATCTGATATAGATACATATCCAACATGCAGATACGCTTCATAATCAACATGTACGTGCTTCATAGGTAAATGATATTGAAGAATGCAATGAAATCTTTAATTAAAAATTTATAACTGCAAAGTCCATTCATTTCTCCATTTTGTAACCCAAGGTGAAAAAGTCAATGGTAACTACTCCTGCTTATTTTAGTATAATAAATACCGAATGAAACTTAATAGAAGAAGTACTAGATCAATTCGTAATTTGACTCTACTCAATTTATAAAATACAAGTTGAGTTGAGTTTATAAATTGAGTTGGATTAAAAAAATACTTCAACTTATATTGTGTAATTCAAGTAGTGAGTTGAAATACGTTTAATTAGCACAAATCAGACCTACTTATATATTTTTTATAATAAAAAGTCATTTAAATAATAAAGAATATATAAAAAAATAAATAATAAAATTAATGATTATATCAATACATATGACATGTGTTATGATACTAACTTCGATTGATTAGACTAATTTGTTATTTGAATTATGATTAGTTTTGTTTATTTTTTTTAAATTTAGTAAGATTTGTTAATTGTTATTTTATTATACACTTATTGATTTATAATGTTAAGTTTATTTGAAATTGAAATTTATTATGTTTGAATAAGGTCGATTGAGACTTATGGTATTAATTTATTAAATTGAGACTTATTATGTTTGAAATTAAGATTTATGATATTAATTTGTAAAATTTTGTATTTTCAATTTTTTTTAATAATTTTTTTTTTAAAAAAGATATGTCAGACACACAGATTCAACTCAATTCAACCTACTCTAGAGCGGGTCAAGTTGAGTGAAAAAAATCTTCTCAACTCAACTCAATCCAACTCACTGTTCTATTGAGTTGATCGATTCTAAAAATATTACTGAACCCACCTAATCCATCCAATAAACACCCTAGAGGCATTATGCATTCAGCACTTTGATAAGTCCATTAGAACAAGGTTATTCAAAAACCAAACTGAATTAAATAGAAAAATTGAGCCAATCGATTATGATTTGGTTTTCTATATATATATATATATGATAAGAAGTGATCCACTTACATTTAGTGTAAGTAAAAAAGATTTGTACTTAATCTTACATCTTTTATTTTATTGTGATCATATGATTATTATTTATCTCTTATCATAACTACAAGATCATAATAAAATGAAAGATATAAGATTAGGTGTAAGTTTTTTTTACTTATACTAAGTATAAGTGAATCTTCTCTCATATATGATAATGTTTTATGAAGATTTTTAGACAAATTTATTATTGATTGAATTACGAAGAGAAAAGAAAAAAGCCAAATCTGTATCTATTTAAAACAAATGTTTTATCAAAAACAATTAAATCAAAACCGAACCAAAACAGTTAAAATGGCTTGGTTTTGTTCGATTGTTCAATTAGAAGCAAATCAATCTATTCTTAACACAGGATAATCAATTGATTAGATCATATGATTTTTTTTATCCTAAAAACAAAATTAAATCAAACGACAAACACTCTGATTAAGAAAAAGAAGCAAAAATCCACTAGGTAAAATCTAAACTTAAAATTGCCAAACTAACACTTTAAACTTTTTCCCTATAAAGAGGACACACAATTTTTATTTCTTTTGTGAACAAGGACACACAATTTTAAATTTTATGATTTTTTGTAAACTACTCAAACATTTTACCTCTAATATAATCATAATGAAATATTTTTTATAAAGTGTAAACTTTTACCTTTACAAATACAAATCTTATCACTTTTTTTAAAAAATTGACATCAATTTAATCTCTCAACTATGAAAGTAACATCAAAATTCTTCTCTTATATATGAACCTTGAGACTAAGAGACTAAATTTATATTTTTTATAATTAAAATATTAAATTGATATTAACTTTATATAATTAAAGAATTATATTGATATTATTTTTTATGATTGAAAGATTAATTGATATCAAATTTTTAGATGATTAAATTAATATTACTTTCTATTGTTGAAGAACTTAATTTACTAAAATGGTACAATTATTTTTAGATGACTAGAGATTTACTATTTAAATTTAAATCTTCATACAAACTATTCTATACATTGTGTCGCCTGACAAATTGACACGTGTGTGGACATATAGAAGTTGTGATATAGGCTGGGGTAGGTCCACTTGGAAATGCCGCTGTAGTTAACGCACATGTGCTTTAGCAAGTATCTTCCCATACTAAAATTTTCTTCTTAACTCTCGAGTACACTTCTTCACTGCGCGTGATTTCACTTTAAACAACACCCTTTGTCAAATTTTTCTCAAAATGAAAAAGATAATAGAAGACAAAAACCTATAAAACACAGGCACTTCATTTTTGAAGTATATTTATGTGTCAAATATATGAAAATATTTGTACGATATATGTATCTTATATATCTGAATGTATTTGATTAAAAAGATTATTTTTTTTAGTTTAAACACATTTCAGATACACTTGGACATATCTAGAACACGACTTAGATACGACTCATTAATATTTTTTTAAAACATATTAGTTTCCATGACTAACGTTCAATTAGTAAGTCCATAACCCACCAAAGTTCAATCACATGATTGACCAAGTAACTATTTTTATATACCAGTATTTTAAATTTTATCTTTTCACATATCACTATTAGACTTTTACCCTGTGTTTGAATGTTTTTTTATTAACGGAACGAAACAGAATAGGTAAGGATAGATCGGAAAAGAAATGAATTGAATGGAACATAGTTCCCTCTTCTTTGTTTGGAAGATTCATTAACGGAACGGAACGGAACATGTGTTTCCCTCATTCCACCTCAATTTTAGGAGAAACAAAAATTAGACATTTGAGGGAAAGAGGGGAGAAATGATTTCCTATGTGTTCCGTTCCGTTCCGTTCCTATGCATTTTAAAACTTCCAAATACAAAAACTTATTTCCGTTCCCCTTATTTTCTTTCTGTTCCTCCCATTACCTGTCATCCAAACATAGTGTTAAGTTTTATCTTTTCACATACTACTATTTTCATATGTTCTTTCTACCTCTGCTCATACCAAGTCATCTACTTCGTTGTCACCGAAGTTTGTCTGATATCAATATTCCCTCTAGCTAATTTTTTTTTTGATGTACATATACTTGTACATGATTAGTTCTATTAGGAGAAGTTGATTTAAGAGATTTTTTAGAATATGTCAATAGAAATTATACTCTATATTTTTTAAGAATGACTTATTAGGTAGTAAATATTGACACATATTAAGATATTGTAAATCTTCAAGTTTATAGAAATGATATTAATGAATTATAAATTTTTTTCTTAAATTTTGTATATTATATATATATATATATATATATATATAGAGAGAGAGAGAGAGAGAGAGAGAGAGAGAGAGAGAGAGAGAGAGGAGGGGAGAGAGATCACTACACAACGTGTAAGTTTTTTTTTTCTCTTTTATTTTTAACCATTAGTTTCACTTTCATCTAATTGTTACCTTTAACCACTTTTATCTAATAGGTTGATGTTATTTCATTAAAAATAATTATTAAATTAAAGTGAATCTAACAGTTAAAAATAAGTGTAAAAAAAAACTTACACTAATATAAGTTGATCTTTATATATATATTATCATATTTGTGTCTTATAATTTTTTAAATTTAATGTTTTCAAATTCGTATCGTATTTTCAGTGTCTTGTGTAAGTTTGTGTTTGTGCTTCATGTACAAAAAAACATATAAAATCCACGACAAAGATAATGGTTGATGTTATTTCATTAAAAATAATATAAATTAAAGATCTTTATATATATATATATATATATATATATATATATATATATATATATATATATATATATATATATCATATTTGTGTCTTATAATTTTTTAAATTTAATATACTTTTATCCGTATCCGTATCCGTATCGTGTCTTGTGTCATGTGTCTGTGTTTGTGCTTCATAGACAAAAAGACACATTGTGGGCATCCACGACAAAGATAAAAAAATTCCTAGTCGTATCACATCTGCGAAAGCATTTCAGAAAAGAAATTTTTCATATCTTATTTCTTATAAAATAGAATGAAAAATATGCATATTTAATAAGTTGAAAAAAAATATATGTGATTATTTTCTTTTAGCTGAAAATATGTGATTCTTTTATGTTGACTCAATTAATAGAATGACATTAAATCAATATAAATTCTTATTCTAACGTCTCTTTCTCTCTATTTCTCTCTTGTTTTGATCATCTCTTCCGTGAAAATGTTAGAGTGAAGGATTATTATTCTTTTTCTCTGGTGATAGCCCATCGTTTCTTTATCTTTTTTATGTATTTTTTTTTAATAATTTGCTTAAATATAATAGATCTTGAGTTTGATTTTTTAGATTTGGTTCTCTTAATAACAATTCTTGTGACTTTATTAACTTTTTTATGAGTGTTTTTGTTTTTTTTTATAAGTGTTTTAGTTTTCAATTATTATGGTATTTTTTATTAGTCTTGTTGTAATTGATCGTATCTTGATGATTTTACAAGTAGGGAAGAATTTTAAATTTATTTTAAAGAGAGACATAATACACTTTTTAAGTTGCAATAATTTTTGTGTTGGTCTCCGCTATAAAAAATATTCATACATATTCAGGCAATGAATAAATCTACAAATCATTGGTTAATTCAAATATTAAATTATATTTGTTTCTTTTTCTTTCTAAATTTGATGTATTTTTTTTAATTTGTAAGTACTCTTAGACTTCTATTGTAATTAATTTTCTTTTTTGTCAAAAAATTAATAGAATGAAATTACATCAATTTAAAGGTTTTAATTGAGTTAAATGTAGAGGAAAAATTATCCTTTTCGTTGAATTGTATTTGGTGTTCTCTTAATTGAAGAGATAATCAATGGTGGCGACAATATTTAACGAGATAATCAATGAGAATCACAAATCTTTTATGATTTCACTATCCTACTATATGTAGGGGTGTCAAAATGGCTCGGCCCGGTCCATTCGGGTCGAATCATTTCGGGTCAGTCTATTCGGGTCATGTAAATTTCGGACTGATATTTTGTTAACTCAGCCCAACCCAGTTAGTTATATGTAGTGTTAAAAGAGTGGGTCCTACTAATCTGGTCTTAGTCCATTCGAGTTATGTAAGTTTCAGGCTGACATTTTGCTAACTCAATCCGTCTATTTTGACGGATTATTCAGACTAACCCATCAAACTTGACCCATTTTGACACTCCTAATTATACGTCTTGTTTTTTTTTATCCAAAGTCCATATGAATTCATTAGATAGACACGACACCCTGGATATTTGATGCACAAGTTTCTCCTAGTCCCCCCCTTTTTTTTTCTTACAAATACTTGAAAATATTATATTGTTCATCCATGAAAAATTTAAATCTTATGAAGAAAATCAAGAAATAACCAAATTTGTTTTTATATAAGCAAAATTAGAAAATCACTAAAAATTAAACCTCAAAAGCTTGAAAAGTCTGAATAAGGCAAGTCCTCAAGGATTTTAAGCATATCACATGCATTGTATGGTAGATATGTTCTGTAATTTTTTTTATTGTGATTAAGTGGTGTTTGGATCAACTTGTACACACTTCAATTAATTCATCTTTCTAATCTGTTCAAAGGCGGACGTCGAAATTAAAGAAATCACAAGGATATATTTTAGATTTAAAGTTGGTGCTAGTGACACTTCATCTAACGTTTGTCTTCCTGAGTTTTGGAGGTCTTGAACACCATTTTTGGAGTTGAGTTTATTTTCTAACTCTGTAGCTTTTGGGTTTTGATTTCCTACTCTTCTAAAACATTTTACCTTTGGTTTTATCTCTTTTTTTTTTATTATTAACATTGGGGCATTAAGCCCAACTAGCCAGAAACAACACAAGAATAAATAGTACGGTTACAATCAGAAGCAAAACAAACCGAAAGAAAAAGAAGTAAAGCATGAAAAATATGAAATCCTAAAGGATACTAATGCCCTTTTCTAGCAAGAGCATCAGCACAAATATTAGCTTCCCGATAAGTATACTGAACAAACACCTCCCAGTCATGCTGAAGCAAATTATGAATAGCAGACAGAAGAGTAACACAAGGATGCCAAGGCTGAACTAAAGAATGCAATAACTGAGTAGCACTTTTAGAATCAATTTCCAGCACCACTTTGGTGTACCCCAAAAAGAAAGCTAATTAAAGGCCAAGCAGGATTCCCCACATCTTTGCCATCATGATCATTCACCAACCAATATTGTTAGTAAACGCACAATGAAGGCACCATTCTCATCACGAATGATACCTCCATACGCTGCTTTGGAATAGTGCAAAAGGACTGAGCCATCAACATTAAGCTTGACCCAACCAGAAGGGGGAGGGGACTAAGCAATATTAATGACCTGAGAGGGTGGAGTAAGAACGTGGATACGGTTTGATCAATCCCAAAAGTTTGCTAAATATGTCTCGCTGGGCCACAATCACGTAACACATGCAATATAGATTCCTCATCACTGCCACACACCCCACACGTACCATCAATGGACAGGTGACGCCTAACTCTCTCAGCATTAGTGAGTTAATTCTCACTAGCAACAAGCCACATAAAGCCCTGAAATGTTGGGGACCTTTTAACTACTAAATGCTTTTAAACAATCTATTCTGATAATAAGAGTTAGTACCCGCACAATAGGCATAATCTGAAGAAACTGTAAAAGACCTTGAAGGATTAGGAAACCAAGCAACCGAGTTCTTTACCATATTAGCAGAAGGTGAAGCCATAACCATGATAAGGTGGAAAAAATCTTGAGGAAGAAAATAAGCAATCTTGTTCCAGTCCCAATTCCCAGAATCATCACAAAAATCACAAACCTTTGCTTGCAACTGATCTTCAGTAAGAGGGACCACAACAAAATCACAAAGAGCATAGACACAAGGAATCCAATGATCAAGCCAGAAAAGAACCTGCCTCCCATTCCACAAACGCCAAATCAAAGTCCTTTGAAGCCCTTTCCACCCTATTGTAATACCCTTTCACACATTAGAAGAATTATTTCTATGATACACCTGAGGGACATAGTCATTAATGACAACCATATTTAGACCTAAGAACCTTGACCCAAAAAGCTTGAGGTTGATGAATTAAGCCCCAAGCAAGCTTCATAAAAAAAGACTGGTTCACATATCTAGCAGAACTTAAGCCAAGACCCCCTATACTTTAAATGCACTTTCCTACCACCATCCCTAGATCCCCAAATAAAATCTCTACATATTTTATCAATCTTATCACAAATACTAATAGGAATCATAGCCATTTGCATAGCATAGGAAAGAATAGTAACTAAAGCTGACTGAGTCAAAGTAATTCTACTTGTCAAAGAAAGGGAAGAAGCCTTCCACCATTGAAGCGGGCTAGCCATACAATCCAAAAGATACTTATAGTTCCGGGCAGAAGTCCTTTGATGAAGAAGAAGGATACCCAAATACTTTCCCAAATCATTTGTCAACCGAAAACCAAATACTTGACTAAGCTCAACTTTCCTTGTATGATTCACATTTTGAGAAAAGAATATGCACGAGTTTGCCATGCTAACTTTTTGGCCAGAACTTTTGCAAAACAAATCAAGAATACCCTTGATAACTTGCACTTGATTAAGAGACACCTAAGCAAAAAGAATCAAGTCATCCCCAAAACAGAAATGAGACAAAGGAGGACCATTCCTGGATAACTTAATAGGTTCCCAGATATTATGCTCAATAGCAAGATTAATCAACTGAGAAAGCCTTTTAATGCAAAGCACAAACAAACAGAGGGAGATAGGATCACCTTGCCATATACCGCGGGATGGAAAGAAAGCATCCGAACATTCACCATTGACAAGAACTTTCATAGTTGAGGAAGTTAAACAATGCCACAAAACCTCAACAATAGAATCAAGCAGCCCAACATCCAGTAAAGTATCTCTAACAAATTCTCACTTTAGCCTATTATAGGCTTTCTCTAAATCAATTTTTATGATCATAAATCCAATAGAACCCCTCTTCGTTCTCATGGAATGAATAGCCTCTTGAGTAATAACAATATTATCTGCACTTTGCCTGCTAAGGACAAAACTACACTACGTAGGAGCGACCAACTTTTTCATAACCTCCTTTAGACGAGAAACAATAATTTTCGTAATTAACTTATAGCTTATATTGCACAAGCTAATAGGACAAAACTGAGAAATGCTATCAAGACTATTAACCTTAGGAATTAAAGAAATGATAGTAGAGATAGCGTCCTTTACAAGAGAAGGGTCCTCAAAAACTTTCTTAACCCAACTACAAACAGCATTTTTCACAATTGGCCATTGAGAATGACAGAAGATAGCATGAATACCATCCTGGCCAGGCTCTTTGAGGCCTCCCATAGAAAAAGAACTTTCCTGATTTCCTCCATAGAAACATCATATTGGAGACGTTAAAGCTCCTCATTGGAAAGAAAAGGAAAAAATCCTGAAGCAGCAAATTTATCATAAACTCCATCATCTTCATACAAATTGGAGAAAAAAATTAACGCCCATCACTTTCAGCTCTGCAAGATCCTCCACCCAATCACTATCACTAGACTTGAGAGCAGTTACACGATTTCTCCTTCTTCTTGCTATAGCAACACCATGAAAGTACTTATTATTTCTATCCCCGAAATTAATCCACTTACACCTAGACTTTTGATGCCAACGAATTTCCTCCTGGATTAAAATTTCTTCATATTCCTTCCACAAAACCTTTTGCAACTTCTCTAAAAACCTATTATCCTCAAAAGAAAGGACTTTAGCAATTCCTCCCAATTTGGCTAAAACACGCGCCTTCCTCCTCCCAATATGACCAAAACACTTCCTTATTCCAATCTTTAACATCAGAAGTAAAAGAAGAAATATTACCAAGTAAGTGTTAGTCGGTGGCTTGCATTTGTCAATAATAGGAGAAAGAATTTTTCACTTGCTCTTCGGTGGGTGGTTAGTAGTTGAAGGGTGGAAGGCTTGTTGCATTAAATGCAACGTTTGGAGAAATCTCTATAAATAGAGAGATTAAAGCCTTCATCCGAAATCATCATTAAGCACAAGAAGCAACAATAGCTTATGTAGTGAGAATAAAAATAAAAAAATTGTGAAAAAATTCTAAGAGTATAGTATATGAGTATATACTGAGAATTTTAAGTATACTCTTTAATTTTTGTAATACTACAAATTGTAGTATAAGAAAGTCTTACTGAAAAATACAATATTTTGTGCTTCTTGTGTGAGTTAGTCTAGATATGATATTGTAATTATCCTTAATATAGTGAAATATTTTTGAAGTTTGTCCTGTAATTTTTTCCTCAGTGTACAAGAGGATTTTCTACGTTAAAATTTGGTGTGCAGTTCTTGATATATTTTGTTGATACAAATACTACTAACTAGTGGATCCTACTGTAAAAGTGTTATTCATGCTTTACTATATCATTGATTCTTCTCACGGATCTGAGTACGCTTCCGCTCACATCCATAAAGTGTTTAAGACATTTGGGGTGCATCCAACTCCTGATTTCCTAACAAGTGGTATTAGAGCCACTTGATCAAATTTCAGATCGAAGATGTCAGTGCCAAAATTTGATGTGGAAAAGTTCGATGGATCCAACGACTTCAGTTTATGGAAACTGAAGTTGCAGGTATTGCTAGACCAACAAGGTCTGTCAAAGGCATTGGAGGGCGAAAGCAAGTTGTCAGAAACATTATCTTCTGATAAAAAGGAGATAAATGGTCAAAGTACATAGCATAATACAACTGAGCCTGACAGACAATGTGCTACGAGGGGTTATGAATGAGAAGACTGTAGATGGACTCTAGAATACTTTGGAAGAAAAGTACTTTGTAAAGACTTTGTCAAACTAACTTTACTAGATGAAGCGATTAATTGTACACATTCAAACTCTTAGGAGAAAAATCAATTCGAGATCATATTAACGACTTCAATCGGATGATCATTGATGTACAAGCGGCTAGAATTACAGTCAAAGATATTGATCAAGCTATGATCTTATTGATTTCACTACCTTCGTCCTATGATAATTTTTGTGATACCATAATGTATGATAGGTCCACCATCTCCGTCAAAACCGTCAAGGAGGCGTTGATGATAAAGGAACATCAGAAACTGGCATCAAGATCCAGTGCTAATAATCCTACAAATGGGTTGTTCATGATAAGAGGGTGTAGTCAAGAAAGAAGATCAAGAAGCAAAAGCAAAGGAAGATCAAAGTCCAAAAATCACAAATCCTTAAAGTGTTTTCATTATCACCAACCAGGGCACATTCAGAAAAATTTTCCTAAGAGAAAGGAGAAACCATGAAATTAAATACTGCCAATATAACAGTTGCAAGTTCTGATGATAGTGATGTTAAATCTATCTTAACAGTTTTCACTAGTGACTTGGATAATGAATGGATCCTGAATTTTGGCGCATCTTTTCATATGATACCTAATAAGAATTTTTTCTCTTCATATCAAAAGCAAGAGGGAAAGTTCCAATTGTGAGACAACATGGTAATTGTTGTTGTAGGTGGAGGAAAGGTACGAATCAGATTGGATGATGGTACTACGAGGACATTTCAAGCGTGGCATGTACCAAAGCTGGGCAAGAACTTGATTTCTTTGATCCTCCGAAAGACCAAATTCTCTGAGGGTGATTTTAAGGTGATCAAAAGTTTGATGGTGGTCATGAAAGGAAAGCTGCAAGGTAGGATCTATCTATTGTTGTGGAACACAATTAGTAAAGTTGTTGTTGTTCTATCCTCTGAAAGACCAAATGATGATGTTACACAGTTGTGGCATATACGACTTGGTCATATGAGCGAGAAGGGAATGACAATGCTTATTGGCAGAGGATTACTGAAAGGCGTAAACTCATTTTTTGTGAAAATTGTGTATTTGGAAAACAAAAACAAGTGAAGTTCAGTTCTGCAAAACACACCAGCGAGGACATTCTGGAGTATGTCCACTCGGATGTTTGGGGTCCAGCTCCTGTTAACTCATTGGGTGGTGCTCGTTATTTTCTTACTCTGATAGATGACTATTTCAAGAAGGTCACGATTTATTTCCTTAAGCAAAAGGATGAAGTGTTCAACAAGTTTAAGCAGTGGAAAGCCATGGTCAAAAAGAAAACTAGGCAGTCAATCAAGCGATTGAGAACCGATAATGATGGTGAATTTTGTAGCAAAGAATTTGAGAAGTTTTGCAAAAATGCTGGTATAGTGAGGCACCATATTGTACCTGAAACACCACAACAAAATGGAGTTGCAGAACGGATGAATAAAACACTTCTAGAGCGTGCACGATGCATGCGGATTAATGCTAAACTTCCTAAATCATTTTGGGCTGAGGCGGTCAATACAATTGTATACTTGGTAAATAGATCTCCATCAACTGCAATTGATCTAAAGATTTCACATGAGGTATGGTTCGGTCGACCTGTAAATTATTTTGATTTAAAGATATTTAGTTGTCCTGTACAGGCCCATGTGAGTGATGGTAAACTTGAGGCGAAGGCAAGAAAATGTATATTTCTAGGATATGCATGAGGGGTGAAGGGTTATAGATTGTGGTGTACAGAAAAGGCAAGTTTACCCAAAATCATTATTAGCAGAGATATCACATTTGACAAGACGACAATGGTAAATCAGAAATGGGAATATGAAGTAGATTAGGCAGAGACAGATCATGGTGCTGAGAAACAGGTGGAGTTAGAGATTGACACTGAGAATATGAAGTAGGAAGAAGATATAATTAAGTCAGCCAAGTACTTCAGGTGTTGCTTAACTTGAAGAAGAACAACAAGATGAACCTGGAGGCAACGATGCTGGTGAAGAAACCAGAGGAACAGAGCCATACAATATTGCTACTGGCAGAGAAAGGCGACAAATTTAGAAATCTCAGAGATATCTGACTTCTATAGCTTGTGCACTTAACTCGTCAGATGCAAATCTTATAGCCTTTGTTTTGGCTATGGCAAATGGTGCAGTAGGAGATGAACCATCTACCTACTGTGATGTAGTAGACAACAAGGAATTAAAGGAATGACTAATAGCAATGAATAAGGAGATTGAATCTCTTCAGAAAAATCAAACATAGGAGTTGGTACAACTTTCAGAGGGGAAAAGAATAGTTGGCTACAAATAGGTCTTCAAAAGGAAATAAGAAATCTCTAGCATTGAACCTCCAAGGTTCAAGGCAAGACTGGTAGCAAAGGGTTATATTCAAAAGGAGGGCTTTGACTTCCATGAAGTATTCTCTCTTGTGGTGAAGCATAGCTCTATCTGGATATTAGCTATTGTAAGTACGTTTGACTTAGAGCTAGAATATCTTGATGTAAAGACGATGATTTTATATGGTGAGCTAGAGGAGCAGATCTACATGAGTCAATCGGAGGGATTCGTAGTTCCTAAGAAGAAGGATCATGTTTGTCTGTTAAAAAAGTCATTGTACGGCTTGAAGCAGACCCAAAGCAATAGTACAAGAGGTTTGATGCATTTATGATTGGTAATGAATATAACATAAACCAATATGATAATTGCATATATTCTAAAGAGCTTTCAGATGGTTTTCGCATTTATATGTTGTTGTATGTAGGTGATATACTAATTGCAGCTTGCAACAAGGCAGAAATTAGTATATTGAATACTTACTTGAGAAAAGAATTTGAGATAAAAGACTTAGGTGCAGCAAAGAAGATTCTTGGTATGGAGATTTATAGGGAGAGGCATTGTGACAGATTGTGTTTGTCATAACAAAATTAAATTATGAAAGTACGACAACGCTTCAATATGAATCAGTCTAAACCAGTTGATACTCTTTTAGCTACACATTTTAAGCTATCTTCAAAGGAATGTCTGGAAACTAAGGAGGAGATGGAGCATTCATATGACTCATATATCTTATTTTAGTGAAGTTGACAGTCTCATGTATGTTATGATGTGCACAAGACCATATCTTTCACATGCAATAAATGTGATGAGCAGATTTATGAGTAAATCGGGAAATGTGCACTGGGAAGTTATGAAATGGATCATGCGGTACTTGAGAGGTTCCACCGTGACGTCGTAGGCTATTTTGGATTCTGATTATGCAGGAGATTTGGACAAAAAGGATGTCATTAACATGCTATATCTTTACAGTCTTTGGATGTACTATTAGTTAGAAGGCGACATTGCAATCCATAGTTGTCAACTACTGAAACTGAGTATATGGCATTAACTAAAGTTGTGAAAGAGAACATTTGGGTGCAAGGTCTTTTGGGTAGTTTTGAATTAGACCGACAAGTTTCATTCATACATTGTGATAGCCAAAGCATCATTCATCTTGTAAAGAATCCAATCTACCATGAAAGGACAAAGCACATTGATGTTAGATTTCATTTTGTCAGAGAAAGTATCAACAATGGTACAGTTGCAATTCAAAAGATAGCGACAACTAAGAATCCTGCAGACATGATGACGAAGTCATTACCGGTTGACAAGTTCAAACATTGCTTAGACTTGGTCAATATTTGTATAGGTTGAAAGACTTGTAAAATGCAAGCCAAGGTGAAAAATTGTTAGTTGGTGGCTTGCATTAATCAATAATAGGAGGAAGAATTTTTCACTTGCTTTTCGGTGGGTGGTTAGAAGTTGAAGGGTGGAAGGCTTGTTGCATTAAATGCAAGGTTTGGAGAAATCTCTATAAATAGAGATTGAAGCCTTCATCCGAAATCATCATCAAGCAGAAGAAGCAACAATAGCTTCTGTAGTGAGAGTAAAAATAAAGAGATTGTGAGAAAATTCTAAATGTCTAGTGTGTAAGCATACATTGAGGATTTTGAGTATACTCTCTAGTTTTTGTAGTACTACAAATTATATTAGGAGAGAGATTCACTGAGAAACACTATATTTTGTACCTCTTGTGTGAGATAGTGTAGATAGGATATTATAATTATTTTTGATATAGTAAATATTTTCGAAATTTGTCCCGTAGTTTTTCCCTCAAAGTACAAGGGAGTTTTTCACGTTAAAATTTGGTGTGCAATTCTTGATCTATTTTGCTAGTGTAAAAAGTACTAGAGTTCCATTATAAAAGTATTATTCGTGTTTTATTATATCATTGATTCTTCTTCACGAATCAAAGTACACTTTCGCTCATATCTATAAAATGTTTAAGACATTTAAAATGTATCCAACTCTTGATTTCCTAAGACTAAGAGTAAGTCATCAGCTAAGTTCCAAGAAATTTTAACCACATTTTTAAAGTCTTGATGTAGTAAGCAAGAGGTTTGAAACCTAAAGGGCTTCCTGGCAGACACACGAGAGCCATCCATCGAAAAATTCAACAAGATAGGGATGTGATCCAAGTTCAAAATAAGGATATATTGAACAAAAGCATGTCGAAACTAGCCCACCCAATCCGTGTTGGTAATAAATCTATCCAATCTCCTGTTAGTAGTACCACGTTTCCAAGTATAGGGTTGACCAGTAAAACCGAGATCCTATAACCCAGAATTTAACAAAAATTCTCTGAACCAATTAGCATCAGCGCTAAGGTTTAAAGACCCATCACAATCTACAATGCTCACGACAAAATTAAAGTCTCCACCAATACACCACAGTCCAGACATGGTCGCTGCAATACCCTCCAAAGTGGACCACAAATCACGTCTAGAAGTGGCTTGTGGGCTCCCATAAACTGCAGAGAAAAACCACGAGGGTTCCTTGTTAAAGGACACCTGAAGATGCACCACTTGTCTATTATTCTGCAAAACCTGGACCTCCCAAAAAGCTTTATGCCAGAGGCACCAAATACCACTTGAAAAACCCACAACTTCCTCCAAAAAGAACCCATCAAAACTGAACGTCTTTACCAGCCTTCTAGCTTTGTTACCAATAACATGAGTCTCAAGTAAAACAAGAAGATGAGTCTTATACCACCCTACCAAATCCTTTAACAGAAGAAAAACCTTTACTACATGCCCCCCCCCCAACAGTTCCATACAATGATGATATTCATAAGCAACTGACAAGAAAAGGTGAGCCACAACAGACTCAAGCACTTTTAGTGGAAGAACCACCATCAACAACCATACTGGTTGCACCATGAGTAACACTACTCTCAATACCAAGTTTCCTTCCTCCCAATGCATCATTATCTCCAAGGTCAGGTGGATCACAATCACCCATCCCTGTAGCCACTTCCTTTCGTTGACGTTGCAGAAAAACAAAGTCCTCTTGAGAAGGGCCATAACATTGGGTAGTTAAAAACAGGTCTGCATGCTTTCCAGCCTCATATCTTTCTGCATCCTTTGGAAAAGCTCCCATGACTCCCTATGCTCTTGGGTTTTTTTGCTTGGGATGGCTATTAGAAGCCACAACGTTAGCCATGTGCATAACCTACACAACTTGTTGCATTTGAGACCGAGAGACTGACGTCTTCTTTTGCTTCTGTATGGTGGGCATGCTAGAATTATTTTGGCTTTAGCAGTTTTCTTACTGGGCCCAGGGTGGGCAACAATATTTCCATCTCTGTTTGAAGGCCTATGAGAAACAGCCACGTGACTAACTTGCCTTATAGTGTTAACGTCGTGTTTTTAAATTGCAATTGCAGTTATGTTATATTTATTATAATTATAGAAAATTACAAAGAAAAAATACTATTAATGCAAACAAAAATTACAATATTATAATCGGATCGCAATTTAAAATCTTGGTCAACCTTATTCCCTTCCTTATCCATATCAGGATCATTCTCTAATAACATTGAAATCTTGAATTTATGGAGATTCCTTTGCTATTAATGTCGTTGTCATTAGCATTAAATCTAGATCCAGCAGATTTCCTCCTTTGACCCTTCTTTGCTAGCATCCAAGAGCCAAAACAGGAAGTTTAACAATTCTCTCCCTTCAAATCCGTAACACCCCAATAACCCAAATTATTAGAATTTAAACATGCTGTAACCACAATAACTTCATTGGCTTGGGGCGCTGAAATTTCGAAGATATTGATTGTCTCATTACTCTGCACCGACCCTTGCATGTCAAACATGGCTGCTAGAGTTTGTTCCACCGGGATATGAAAATCAATGCAATTATCAATCTTATGCCCATATTTTCCACACTTGAAACAAATGATGAGGTGAATACCCTCATTTTCAACCTTAAATTCTTGACCTAGCGCCTTGATACAAGACACAAGTTGTCTCCTTAGATCCAACTCCACACAAATGCGTGCAAAACACTCTGGAGTAAACTGACGTAAGCTCATCAATTTTTAGCATGGTACCCAGTTTTGCTCTAACCCTCCAAAGAAGTTTTCAGTTATACAGTTCCAAAGGCAAGTCAGGAATCCTAACCCACCCTACCATCTTCTTCACTTTATTCATGCGTTTAAACATTGGCAGTCAACGCTGAACCAAAAGATAATGATCAGCCACCAATCTTGGACCTTTAAACAAAGCATGTTTATAATCCCCGTCATTAGTGAACTTGACAAAGAAAAAGCCCTCAAAAAGATCAAGGACTCAAATAATTCCTTTACGCGTCCATAAACATTGCAACCAAGAATCCATCGCTTTGATTCCCAATAAGTTTAACAATGAGGGTGTAATTCCAAGCCTTACATCACTCATTATATTATTTGAAGTTGTGTTTAGAATAAATAAAAATGAGAAATAATTTGATTTAATTTTATTTAATTTAGATATTAAATTTTATATTTAGAACTTTAAAAACAAAAATTGAATTGATTTATAAATCAAATTTTATATTTGAAATTTATTTAAAATGAGAATTAATTTTATTTTATTTTATTATTTTATATTTTAATCTTTATAAGAAATAATTAAAGATAATTATTAAAAATAAAATAGTCTATTTATTTTAAATCTTAACAAATACTATCAAATTTAATAAAATTTTTAAAATAACAAAAATATTCATAAAATTTTAAAAATTAAATTATTTTTTTTAATATTTTAAACACAAAATTTAATTAAATTTATTTTAAACCATTTCTATTTTTTTACATTCTAAATACACTTCAAGAGATACCTCCACAAAAGATTTAGCATCGAAGGGTAGGACAGGCTCCTCGATCCCCAGCATCTTCCACATTCTCCATGGCAACATAATCTTCCAAAATCACCTGAGCTATTTCCTCCGGTTCCAAATCAACTTTAATACTCTTCTTAAGGACGGACTCCTTATAAGACATTTAAGGCATGTTATTCTCCATCTCAGTGACCCTGACATCCATACTAGCATCCATCATCTGAGCCTTTTCATCCATAGACTCCATCACAACCTCCTTTCCCATCTTAACTTTTTTTGTACTTCCCACAATTTGGTCCTCCTCCTCCTTAGTCCTCTGCTCACCGAAAACCACAGAACTCTCTCCACTCATTCTCTCCTATACAACTTTGGCATTCTTGAAATACTAATATTGAAGATGGCTATGTTTTTATCCTCTTTTCACTCTTATTATCTTAGCACCTTTTCACTCTATTACTAAATTTTATAAGAGTTTTATTAGCTAGAATCCTTAGAGTATGTATTACAAAATTAAATAAAAATTATTAAAAAAGCATTTAATATGTTTAAATTAAAAAATTAATATTTTCTTCAATAATTAATTAATATGATATAATGAAAGATAAATTCTCTCTTCCCCATATGGGGTTCTATCTCCCCTTTGTGATGATTTGATCTCTTCTTTTGGATGTCTATTTAATAGGGGTTACCACTCTAATCTTTTGGCAGCAACTCTCTTCATTTTCTTTTATATTTTTCTTATGTAAGTTTCATGTTATGATTGATATGAAATTTTTAGTTTTACTTTTTTCATATCAATCTTATATTTTAACTTTACATAACAGTAAAAAATTCATATTTACTGAAATAAGGGATGTGATTTCCATTTCATACGACCGCACATTATGTGTCAGTTTATATAATGAAAGATGCGACGTCATAGATAACTTACCGACTAAGAACAAAACTATAAATCATGAGTTAGTTTTGTGTAAAGATTATATTTATTCTTTTAATAAATTTATTGTTTTACTAATTAAAATTATAAGTGCCGCTAAACTTTTGGTTAAATGAAGTTATAGTTTATATATATATATATATATATATATATATATATATATATATATATATATATATATATTGAAAGATAATATATACGTATTAACTTGTGTCAACAAAGAAAAATATTTAGGCATGCACTGCTTATCATATTATCTCTCAAGGCACTCTATTCCATAATTAACATGTATACAAACGTTATTTACAGTTTATTATATTTTTAACTTAGATCCTACAACTTAACACATTTAATATTAAATATAGTGCTTATGAAAGACACTGTCTAATTGAAAATTACTCGTTACCAATTTTATAGCAAAACGATAAATAAAAGAATATTTCCTTTATCTTATGTGGTTTGGTTGCAATTCATCAAGTCCTATAGTGATTCATGCATAAAAAAGTTTGGTATCTAATTCATCCTAAAAAAGTGAAATTATGAGGCAACCATTAAGGAACCAAGCTGCAAAATAAGACCAGATGAAGATGAGTTTCTTTTTTTTTTTTAATTTATTCTAGTTTTTTTTACTTGAATGAGGCGCAAACTTAAGTGCTTAACTCTATACTTTTAAAATATGTAGTCATTAACCTTCATGAGGTATTCAATAAAGCTATCGAAGTAGAACTAAACCGTTTAATTTGACCACAAATAATTAAATAATTAATTTTTTAGCAATGCAAGGGTAAATAATTAAAAAAAATAGTTTGATTTTATTAAAAAAATGTGTTTTGACTTTGTTGCAATTGTAATCAAGTTTGATTTTATACACATAATAAATAAAAACCCAAATATAATCAAAAGTAAATATTTGTGCAAATATTTTTGAAAGAAACACTATGAAAGAGAAACTGTGTAAATAATTTTGTGAAATCACTTAGACATTGATATTAGAAGACTTGAATATGAACACACCCCACAGCAAACTTGTAGAACTAACTCACCAAAGCAAACTTATAAAGATCTTTTCTCATATGTTTGGACAACATTCTTTGCTACCATGTGAAAAAAAAAAAGGTAGATGCAACATAAATAAGTAGTAATTGTCATGAGGTAATATGTAACGCCCTAAGTCCAATTACTTCCCTATTTTTTAGGCTTATATTGAAGCAATCAACTCAGGCACGTCACATGTTACTTCTAAACTAACATAGACATGAACCTCTCTCTCTCTCTCTCTCTCTCTCTCTCTCTCTCTCTCTCTCTCTCTCTCTCTCTCTCTCTCTCTCTCTCTCTCTCTCTCTCTCTCTCTCATCATCCTTTTTACCTTATTTGAGTGTATAGATATTACTAAGCCTCGTGAATGATTATTTTGCTCATTTTGGAACAAGTAAGGCCAATTGTCTTTCAAGTTAAAAATCCATATTATTAAGTTACTAATCCAGTAATAATTCCATTTAAGAATACTCATGAGTCCTCTTTGGAAAACTCTTGGGATTTATCTTTTGTATAATAGATTTTACAAGTGCAGTTCTACAAACTATCAAGATAGTACAGAAAATATATTCATCATATATGTGCATATGAAGGGGTTAGAGTGCAGACATTAGTACCTACACAATGTCACATCTATTGGGCCTCAAGCCCATACATAAATCATCAAAATAAAATATAACTAAGGGCATCAGTACCTTGTACATCACATCTGCATTGCACTGTATCAATATCAATATCATTTGTACAAGTACCTTGATATACATACATATATTGAACATACAACCAGACACAAATGTGGTATACTATAATAAACAAGAATATCCACATCCTAGATGTAAGCCTATCACAAAAACTATAATAATTTAGCAGCGATGCCAAAGGTGCGGAAAGAGGATGATGACCACCGATGAGTAGCTCATATATAGCCTTACATTCATGTAGACTGTGTATGAGTTAGTCACAAGGTCATACACACACCAGCTCTTAGAGGGCTCCCAGTAAATCGATAGCAATGACATCGTTAGTTTGTGATTGTGGCAAGGGTTGGAATACCATGGAAATATAAATGGGGTGAGAATTCTAAGAATTCTTAGTAATTCTAGCAAACAAGTGTCATTTCAGTTGCTTCGAGGTTTTCGCAAATATTTACAGATAATTATTAGAGTGACCAACACTAAAATAGTTTAATTATCCCTGTGGCAGAGGTTCATTATTTAAATGTCAATATCCTTATAATTTTAACTTACAAGTTCTATCTCAAAATAACCAAATGTCACATAATAACAAACAAAAATAATTCAAGAGTATATTTACAATAACATAAACTTATAGAAATATTTATTGAAAACTCAGAATCTTATCAATCAAAAACAAAATACTAACACATATCCACAACAATATCTAGAATAACATCATAAATGCATAATTCCATGCAAATGTAATGCATGCTCTCTTTAATTAATGCAATGCAATGTCATGACTCTTTTAATACCTTACAGTACTCAATTTAATTAATTTATCTGTCCATAAGCTAATTCGTGGGACCCCAGATCCTTATAATAAATAAGGAGTCTCATGCTCAACCTACACTTAGTGATAGACTACTTATCAGGCATGAGGTTACCCTATATATGACCGTACTTTGTCACACAACTCTATCCCCTAAAACTAGGGCATCGCTCGTAGTTTCTCAACATAAGGGAATAGCACAAAGGATCACTCACAGATACAAGGATCATGTCCAATATCTTTTAAGTTTGAGCACTTAAGGATTTTATATTTTCATATCAATCTTTATCTTTATGGCTCAACTTTAATAATTTTAAAGGAACATTTCAATTTCTTTATGCATGCTCATCATCCATGCATTCATGACAAATTCCAATGTTTCTAATATATCCAGCAATCATGAGCAATGTATATATCAGAAAAATGAAACAATTCACAGAGAATGGCCCACGACCTACTCATTCATTTCATAGAAAATTCTCGACTCAACAAATATCATTCACCAACACTTTGGCAAATCCAAAATACCAAGTTAAAGCAATTTCCTATCTCATACTTTATTGTTGAATCGTTCATCAACAAGTTTGATAAATTCTCATATTCTTAGGATAAGAATCGTGAGTGAGCTTATCTCATTCATAAGTTATTTTATCTAGGTATCATGAGTCAGCTTATCTTATTCATAAGCTATCTTATCTAGGATTAAAACATTAAACCAATTTAACTAAAGGCCTACAATAGGGTCATAACCATGCTTCAAATTAGTGCCGTAATTAGGAATCAACCTAGTTAATTAACTTTAGCTTAGCTTAATTAGAGTCTAATTAACCTCATTATCATTTACTTAATCTTAATTAGCCAATTCTTCTAAAATTTTAACTTGCCCGAGATGCTAAGCCATTCTCTTATTTCACCATTAATCACCTAATGATCCAATTTGCCACTAAATCAATGTAATTAAGCTAGGTTAAGTACTATTAGCCTACTTTGATTCTCAATCACTTTCCTTGATTCAAAGCACCCTAGACTCGAGACATCACTCAATCCAAGCTTTCAAAAATTTAGCATGCAACTAGTCATTAGCCAACTAATTAAATTAATCTCTGTGAAATTAAGCTTTAATAATCACATTTTAGTTCAAACCATGCATGGTGTTGAACTTACAAAAATTTATATTTTTACAGTTCATTATTTTGACTTTTTTATTCTCTTTAATCTTTTTAATTGAGTTTGTTCTTGAATTTTGTTATATTTTTTGTTATTTTAAATTGTGTTTTAATTTCGTGTTTTTATGTATTTTTGTAGGTAATTGCATATGGAAAGAATAAACATTGGAAGAAGCAACAAAAAAAATAGAAAATTCAATTCAGAAGCCCAGCGCCTGAGCGTTGGGCCTTTAGCACTTGAGCGCGCAACGTACGCAAGAGATTCCCTTTTAGTAGTTCAGCGCCTGAGCGCTGGGAAGTTAGCGCTTGAGCGCTAAACACGTAAAACACAGCGTAACATTAATGGGTTATCGCTTAAGCGCTAGAAGCTCAACGCTTGAGCGTTGGTTGCGTAACAAAACACGTCATTCTGTTTTAAATTAGATTTTTCAACCCACAGAGTGCCAAACAGAGACAGTTTTCAGTAGAGACAAATCCTAGTTTGGTGTGGGCGCATTCAGGAGTGAAGATTAGGGATTTTCTTCTTCCTTTTCACTAGCCTTCTATGGAGTTTATCATATTCTTCTCTCTGTTTTATTCTTTTTCCATGTGTAACTAATTTCCCTTTGTTAGGGGGATGATGAATCTTGATACTTGGATTATGTAACTTCTTTTATGGGTTTAATTTATGTTTCTATTTCATGATTTACGTGTTTATCTCTATTCTTAATGCTTTTCTAAACCTGATCAATTTGGGAATAATTTTTGGGTTTATGTATGATTTGAGAAAATTTGCATGAACTTAGAACACGTGATAAACATCATAATTTCTGCAATCGCTAGGAATAGACATTGTAGGTTATGTGGTCTTTCTTTTAATTCCATAGTTCTTGAAAATGTCTTTCTATTTGGGGTTAGACTAAGGAATTAGTTAATTCCAAACAGCGTAAAAGGATTAATATACCAAGGGATTGGATATTGATTAATTTTGGGAATTGACCATAAATTTTTAAAATAGAACATAATTAAACTAATATTTGATTGTGCATTTAAAGAGTTCAAGTGAAGTCTGAACTCTAACATTTTCTCATCATTGTTTTCAACCCTTGCTTATTTTAATTATTTTTCTTTAATTGTTTCATTCTTACTTTTGTCAAATCTCATCTTTTGTGAAGCCTAAATAGTGTTAGTTTAACAAAATTGGTAATTGGTACTATAATCCTTGTGGGACGATACTCTTTTCACTGCTTTATTACTTGTTACGATTCGGTGCACTTGCCGATTTTACACATCACATAGCACAATTTCCACCATGAACACAAGACCTCAACCATCAACAACTTCCACCATACACTCAAATTTATCATCCATTTCATCATTCTAAGTAAGTTTAAGTATGAATCTATCAAAGATTATCAATCAAACACAAATTGGGTGAAAGAATCACCATGAACCTAAGACCATGCAACTCGGCCAAGGTGAGAAAACAAGCAAGGATTCCACATGCAAGCACCCATTCAAGATCACCTCAATGCATAGGATCACAATTCAAGAGCAATTCGAAGATAAGCCTAGAATCTACCCTCACCCAATCAGGCAACCTAAGACCAGCCCCAATAAATTCAACATAAAAAATCAACCAAGTCATGCATGCAATTGCACCAATCAACCAAGAACAAGGCAAGGAAGAAGCAATAGAGAAAGAAAATCCTTACTTGGTCACCTAGCTCGTGGTCGTAGAGGGAAAGAGGAAGATGAAGGTGCTCAAAACAGAAATTCAATCGGCGCACTATGTAGAGGAAGTGATGAGGATAGTTTTTGTTTTCGGGCACGTATCAGGACGGGCCATTTGATCACTCATGCAAGAGCCTGAAGCTCAATATCCATGGCTATCATGGAGCTCTATCCGTGAGAGAAAAAAGAAGAAATGAAAGAGGAATGATGTGGTGGAGGGGGTGAGGTGTCGGTTATAAGAAAAGAAAGGGAAGGAACTTAGTTCTTAAGCTTTAAGTCGCCATAGGTGGTGTAGTTGAGCTCTAATGCTTTTAAGAAAGTTTTAATTTTCAATCTTTATGATTTTAGCTCCTAAACATGTTTTAGAATTTCTTAGCGTCCTTGTAGGATTATAATTTAAGTCAATTAGTGTTAATTTGGTCCTAATTACTAATAATAGGTAGTTAACTTGAGGTTCATGTAACTTACATGCATGCAACCTTATTGGTTTGAGTCTAATCAAGCCTAAACCCACTTATTTCAAAATTTACCATCAACCAATGAAATTTAAACTTAGCCTAAAAACTTGTCTTGCATGAAATTTTATTGGCTCTAAAGGTAATGATTACTTTACTTTAATTTGATTTAAATAAGATTTTAATCCTATATAATCATCTTAACTTATCCTCATGCATTTTATTAAGTCTTAACATAATTATAAGATCACTATTATTGTCTAAGTTTATTCCTTAATTTATAAATTATGTTCATAATTTTATCCTATTTATTCTAATTTTTACACTAATTTTAAGTTAATAAAATTATTATACTTCTTTAAAATTACTAAATTAATTTATTTAAGCTCCAAAAATTCACCATAATTTTATTTATTAATTTGTAGCCAAATTATAAATTTTTAATCATTTTCCTTACTCTTTTAAATTTTCTACATTTATTTTAGTTAATATTCTAAATTTAACTTACGCACTAAGTTATTTTAAATCAACACGTAAATTGCAATCATTCATAGAAACATACAAATAAATTACACAATTAATTATTTATTAATATGACTATTTATTTAAATAAATTAAAAGAAGGATGTTACATAATATAATTAATTATAAATTTCACTAATTTCTCTAATTCAATGTCTAGTCTTATATCTCATATGAGAATATTTCATTGCCAATGGCTAGATCATAACCAAATAGACTAGTAGAACAAAAGATAGCATGATTATGTATACATATTACCAATGCTTGTTGTAAATACATGTATGGTGCTTTAATGGGTATGCCTGGGATTTTCAAAATGAGACAAATTATGACAAATTTTTTATTTGGGCATGATATAATGGTAATTCATTTTATTTTATTTTTACTCATATATAATGCATGGTTATCAGTTACATACAAAAGTCAAAATAAAATTATAGATTCGTACTCAAAGCACCAACTAGATGATATTAGTTCTAGAGCTCTGTGTTTGGCATCTGTCAGAGATGATGCTAGAATGTGATATGCAATGAAAGCTCAAAACCAATGGAAATTAAAACACTTTTTTCCTTCTTTTCTAACACAATTTATAGTTTGTTTAAGAGAAAATGAAACATACATATCAAAAGTCGCAGATGAACAATGACTCTTTTTTACTATACTTTTTATTGCTCTTCCTCGTTTGATTTAGATCGTGTTTGGGAACGATAAATAATTTTTTTTTATAAAAAAGATTATTTCAATAGTGTAATAATATATTTAGAAAAATTAATTTTAATTTTTACAAGAAATTCAATGTATTATGAAATCTTTTTTTATAATGTTAAAATTTTAATTTATGAGTCTAAATTATTTCTTACATTTTGAGATATAAATACTATTTTGTATTTAATTAAATAATTTTTTTAATTATTTTATATTTATTTTAATAATTTAATATATAAAAATTATTTTTTATACTATTTAAACAAAACAAATTAACTTAAAATCATTTTCCAGTTAATATATCAAAACATAAAATTGATTCTATTATAATCAATTATAATAAAAAAATTTATATAATAATTAATTATTAAAATAATCAAATTTTTATAATTACTCTAAATGCATACTTAAAGTGTGTTTAGTTCAACTTATTTAGCTGAACGAACAATTTTTTTTGTGGATTTCAAGTGTTTGGAATTTTTCATAAAAGTTGTTGATATTAAATTTTTTGTACGGCAACAGCTTTTGCATTTCAGCTGAAATTTGAGCATTTTATAGTTGGGATTATTTTTTACTTTTAGATATAAATATTATTTGTGCTAAATTAAATAATTAATTTTTTTAATTATTTTATACTTATTTTAATAATTTAATATATAAAAATAACTTTTTTATACTATTTAAATAAAATAAATTAATTTAAAATTATTTTTTAACTAAAATATTTAAATATAAAATTAATTCTATTATAATCAATTATAATAAAAAAATTTATGTAATAATTAATTATTAAAATAATTTAATTTTTACAATTATTTTAAACACGTATTTAATATGTAGATTATATTTCTTTTTACTCTGCAGCAGCTTAGCAAGTCAAGTCATTGATCATGTACAGTCATTTTTTTGGCGGTATTTGGGTTTTGTTTGGTCCTTTCAAATTAATAATGAATTCCCATAAATCTCGATACAGAGCCAAATGATAAGATAAGTTTGCAAAAAAACCAAGAGAAAGATAATATACAAACCCACCTTATTCCAAACCGAGACATCATCATCGTCATAGAACCTAAACCATAAGATGAAAAAGAAAGGGGTAAATAAGTAAATAAAAGCTTTGGTGTATTACTGTATTACATACCTCACTCCCAGTTGAAATGCATTATGTATCCACTGAAATCATTGAATAAAATCATGCAAGTTAATTGGCTGATCGATGCTAGCAAAAATCCCAGTTAGTTGCATAATAATTATTAAAAGAAAAATTGACAAACAAACAGGCCTTAGAAATATATAATGGAAAAAACAAAACAAAATGCAAGAGGAAGCATGTAACGAAAATAAAGCTAGTTAATTGGTTGTAACTTATAAGAATGGGAGGAAATGCATTAGAAAGCTCTCTTAATCAATTTTTCGAGATCTAGCAGTTTGAGGGCCTCCTCTTATACTCTTTGCTATAGAAATAGACCAAGGTTTTTTGCATCTCTTGCAGTACCATGAACAGCTCCTCCATCACATCAATGCAAAACAGAGTGGTAGTTGAAGGAAAATATATGAATGGGTGGATTTTGCACGGATGGAGGAGACATTTCCTTAGTGTGCTCTTTGAGAAGGCACTATAAAGAGCTTTTAGTACTAGCTTTAACTATTACCCACAGGCTTAAGGATTGAGAGTGTGAATATTCAAAAATTGCTGAAATGGCCTTAATGTGAGAGTGTTTGACTTATGACAAAGTGCTGACATGGCTTATGCTATAATAGGTCCTGCTTAAAGAAGAATTGAGTGGTGAATGCAGAGTGTTTAACATGGGTTAATAATACAGTTTAGGTAAGCTAATATGACATTTCCACAGCATTTGGAGCTTGCTTTTATATATTATATAAATAGATCGATTAACCTTCATGAGGTATACAACAAAGCTATTGAAGTAAAATTATAGACACAACAAAATAAAAATATAAATGCTCATTAGAATTTAATTAACTATAACTAGTAGGATCAAATTGAATTCAATTTTTACAGATTATTATTTAAATTTAAATGTTAATGTGTTGTCAATATAAAAAATTTTATAGTGTCATTAAATAATGTGTTGTTATATTATTTAACAAATTTGATATTTTATATAAATTTTAATTTATTAAATAATATGATAATATATCATTGTAAGATAGTATATCAAAATTAAACTCATTTATTTATTGATAAGTCATGTGTAAATCTAAAACTTGTAGACCTTAGAATATGACAACTTTTCGTATCATATACTCTTAATTAATTAAAACAAATAAAAATACATTTATAAAACACAGAATTGCGCGAGAGAAGATTTACTGGCTTTTTATTATCTTACTTAGATGTGCTTTTTTAGATAATTTTGTTTTTAAAAAATATAAGCACTTTTATTCATTTTTAACATATTGGATGAATTTTTTTAAAAAAAAGTACTAAAAAAAGTATAAAATGTGTTCTTTAAAAGATGAATTTTAGTATTTTAAAAAAATATTTTTTATAACCTAAAAAAGTTTTTCAAACATTAAAAAAATTACTTCTCTAATATTATATCTAAATATAAAATAATATTTTTAAAAAAATTACATAAAAAATTATTTTAAAAATTTATCCAAACAAATCTTATATCTTGACATTATTTTCACTTTTCAAGTTGAATTTTGTAGGGCTGCACATAACTCAACTCAACCCGACCCAATCAATCTGACCAATTCGACCTAACTCAACTTTGTATTTTTGGGTTGATTCGAGTCATCGGGTCAGATCAGGTCAAATCTAATTAATTTGATTAATGGTTGTGATTCAAGTGACGGGTTCACAAATGCAACCTGTGAACCCGACCCGACTACTCGATGACCCAAAATAAAGCTATGTCGTTTTGTACCACATTTCACTACTTCACTTTCATTTCTTCATTTCACTTTCATTTCACGATTCCTCTTCCTTGATTTCCCAACTCCTCTCCTGAACCCTAGTCGGTCCTTGCCTTGCCACCTTCATTTGCGCCACCACGCCACCAACAATTTCGGCTATCACGTCACCACCTTCTACTGTCACCATCGCAACCCACCAACCCATCAGACCTCCACCACCGTTGGACTAACCCCTTTCTGCCACAAGTCATATCCACGTTGACGCCTTTGCACACGAATCATCAGTAATGGTCGTGACCTAGCCACCGCGAGCTTCAACTCAAGTTGCATCATCGCTTAGATCTGTCACTTCTCTCACCCAGATCTGCGACCCAACCACCAGATCCACGAGCCAACCGACCCAGATCTGGCTGCTACGCTGTCGTACCGGAGCACCGTGATCGGATCTGCAACCAAACCCCTCAGTCGCTTGAGCTGCCGCATGTCACCATTGTCGCCTTATCCTGCATAGCCACCACACTGTGGCACCGTGTGACCACCCCTCCAATCGCAGCCTCTGCACCGCGTGCCAGATCTGCAAAAGGCATAACCCTTCCTCTCTGTTTCCTTTATTCATAGACATATCATGATAAAAATGTGATTTTTAAGATTTTTTCTGTGTAATTGATTGTATGGATTAAGATCTAAAATTATATTTTTGTTTGATATGTTTTTTAGTGTTGATTATTCTAGTCATCCTGTGAAAGGTGTTTCAAATTTTGCAAAGAATAATAGAAAAAAATAGAATTTTGTATTGTAAATTAAATTATTTTGTAATTGAACAACCTGACTACCCGATCTGAACTAACCTGATTGTAGTCGGGTTAGTTCGGTTCGAGTTACTATTTTTTTTTCTAAACTCGATCTAACTCAATTCGACTATACTTAATTGATTTGAATTATTTTTTCTTAAATTCGACTTAACTCCGACTCATGTGCAACTCTAAAATTTTGTTTTCTATCTACGCAGCAAAGAAGAAACTTTTGACTTTTAGATCAAGATTCAAATATTTATGTATTTAATACATAATGGAATTATTGTAATTATAAACAAAAGAGTAATAATGAAAAAAAAAAGTCTTCAGATAATATTGTACATTTCAAATTCAAAATATTTAAGAGAAGCGGGACAAGAAAATAGTAACATGCATTTTTTATCATAAAAAATGCATTTTATTCAATGAAAATAA
Source organism: Ormosia emarginata (assembly GCA_029884605.1). Lineage (NCBI taxonomy): Eukaryota > Viridiplantae > Streptophyta > Magnoliopsida > Fabales > Fabaceae > Ormosia > Ormosia emarginata. The sequence goes on along the minus strand of JAQQTP010000076.1, from coordinate 42,537,359 downwards.
CATATCAATGCAAGAGAGTTTGGCTTGGTTCTTATTTTTTAATTCTAAAAAATTATTACATGAAAATGCTGAATTCTCACATTTAGTACACGATTCCAAAAAATATTCCCAAGTAAAAAAGAATTTTGAAAATGATTTTTATTTAACATTCTCACATTTTCATTCCTATTGAGAAATGTGAATTTGTTATATTTTCATGGCATGTGAATAATTTTCTATATAAAATATTTAAAATATCTACCCATCTATTGCCATATCATCAGCAACAAGATCCACATCATTGCAGGGGCCACCAATCACCACCAATCGATGGAATTTGGCCACCCTTCACTACCTTCAGTGATTGATGGTGCTTAGTTGGAGTCATGCTAACCATTATCTATAATATGACTAGTCATCGAAATTTTCAATCGGAAAAGTATCATTTTACATCTAACAGTATTCACACTCATTTTTATATTGAATATTATTTATGAGGCTCATTCGTGAACAGTATCAAATCATATTTTTGATTTTTTTTTAGTATATGTTCATTAACCAATTTCTCTACATCGTTAACCACTTTTTTATTCTTCGTTAACTAACTTATTTCACGAAGATAAAATACGCGCAGGTAAAATCTTGTGTCATTAACTAATTTTGTAGGTCATTAACCATATTTTTTGTTTTTCATTAACCAACTTTGTTTCTACGCCTTTCGTGAAAAAGTTAGTTAATGAAGAATAAAAAAGTGATTAATTACATATAAAAGTTAGTTAATGGCACAAGACAATATTTTATCCACATAATTTTCTTCGTAAAATAAGTTTCTGTTAATAAAGAACAAAAAAATGGTTAAACGTACGAGAAGTTGATTAATGGACATATACTTAAAAAAAAGAAAAAAAAGAAATATGATTTGGTGATCTGTTCACTGGTGGGTTATTTAACGAATGCGACCTAATGTTAAAATGGGTGTAGATCAGACGCTGGAGGATTATCGATATTATTTTCAATCACCTCCTGCCATGATCGATGATAAACAGTGGCTGGTTACGACTAAAGACATTCCTAAAAATAAAAAAATATCATCTTACACTCTTTTTAAGTGAGTAAAAATTATTAATATTTTTTTTAAAATATTGATTAAGTAAGAAAAAGTGAATAAGAAAAAATATGTATGATAAATAGTATTAAAAAAGTGTAAAAATAAGTGTATGCACTACTTGTGATAAGAGTATAAGAATTAGATCTACACCCCTTTTAGGAGTGATGAACTATTAACACCATTTTTAAGAGTGTTAATTAAGTGAGAGAAAGTGAATAAAAAAAATATGCATGATGAATAATATTAAAAAAAAATAAAAAAGGTGTATACAATATTTGTGTTAAAAATATAAGAATTATTCGTAAAAGAGAGTTTTGGTAAGCCAAATATGATAATCATTATTGCTAAAAATACTTTTTTTAGGAGTAATATTACTTAAAATAGTATTCCCAGATTTTTTTTTTTTCAAAACTTGAACTAAAAAAGAATAATGTTATATTTTAGAGTAATTATAGAATTTGATTTAAAAAAATACAATTTACATTAACTTAGTTCATTAATAATTTCTTATATAAATTTGTAACCTTAATTATCAATTTCAAGTTAATCAAGCCCTTCAATTATTATGTCTAGTAAAATTAATAGTGTCTTATGTGACATGTTAATCAATGTTAATTATGAAAAATATTTGATAAGAAAAACAAATTTGTCAGAATTTTTGTTAGATATATATTGTTACTATTATTAACCCTTTGATAAATAAATAATTTATACTACTATCACATGAAATTACCTTTAATTCTTTGACCAATTCTAATTAAATTTTGTCAATTTTTTTTTATATAACAGTATAACATTCCTCATTAAGTTATAAGTGTGCCGTGATCGGTTAAATATCCAAATATACATAATAGGCACATAGGCCCAAAAGTGCATGATAGTGACATCTTTCCTCCATTTCTCTGTATACACAGTGTCACTCCATCATCTTATATCTCCAAAGTCCACAGCTTCTCTAGAATTTACAATTTACAGCTTCTAATTCACACACTCTGCACCTCTTTGGACACCAATCATCACTGGAGTCCCCAATTTCTTTTTCTTTGGATTTCTACACCAAGATTACTAATCCTTAAGCCTCCACAGCTCCAATGATTGCCAACCTTCAATTCCTACTTTATTTGGATCGCGCTTATTAATAATAGAATTGTTAGATTCGTAGAAGTTTAACAATCATTCTAAAATTTATATGTACATATAAATATACATCAAAAGTGTTTGACAACTCAACATGTCGGTATATTATGTATACACTACGAAGCCTCTCATACTTGTCCACAACAAGTTATAGATGCAAGGCTATGCACTATTATTATAAAGAAATAAAATTATATCCTGACTAATATCTATAACTTTTGACTTAGTGATAAGCAATTGATCTAACAAATGATATCAAAGCGAGGTTGTAGGTTCGAGTCCCCCAAGTGTTGTTGGGGGGAGGGAGATTGTTGAATTTATAGGAGTTCGATAATCACCTTAGAATTCTTATGTGCATATAGGTATATATCAAGGGTACTTGATAGCCCAACATACCAGTGCGTTATGTGTACACTGCGAAGTCTTTTATATCTATCCACAACATGTTATAGATGTGAGACTATGTGATGTCACTATAAGGAAATAAAATTGTATCATAACTAATAGTTACAACTTTTAGCCTAGTTGTAAGCATTTGATCCAACAAAAACTATGAATACCAAAATTAAAAATTCCATAGGTGATATTTTAAATTTTACCCAATTGTATTTTTTTTATGCTAAAATATGATAAGGAGAATTTCCCTATGAGTTTGGGAAAGAATGACCCAGATAATGGGACTATGTAAAGAAATGGGGGAGTAAACATCTCATCCCTGAGGGCTCTTCTACCCTTATCTCAGTGTCAATCCAACAAGCTCCATTAGAAGATAATACGGTAACAAAGAGGGTTCTAGATTGGGATGAAGTTGGCAATGGAAAAAGAATGTGTATGAATTTGAATTGAATATAATTTGCTACACTCAAGATGCAGTGAGCTATTTCTCCAAGCTTGATGGAGGGTGTTTGGGCACATGCCCGGGTTCTAGTCTTGTACCTTGTTGGAATTAGCTTTCATTTTTATTCTTAGCAATAAAACTTACTTTCTTTGAGGGGGAAAAAAGTTTGTGCTTTACGGCTAATATGGCAAGAAAGTGGCTTCAACAATGTAAAGTGTAATATCCTAATACTGATAACGTAGTATATCTATCATATACCTTGATAAACAGTATTAATTATGTTACTTATAACTTAATCATCAACTAATTCATATCATTTAAACAAATAATAATGGAGAGCCTTGCGGAAACTAAAAGTTATATATATAATAACCTAGTATATCTGTCATATACTTGGATAAACAATATTAGTCATGTTACTTCTAACTTAATCATCAACTAATTCATATCATTTAAACAAATAATAATGGAGAACCTTGCAAAAACTAAAAGTTATATATATACATCATTGCAATACATAAACTTCTTATACATACTCAAAGCAATGTAAATAAATACAAGCTTTAACTACTAAGCATAAAAATTACTATAGTATTCATGCTTCTTCTTCTTCTTCTTTCCTTTTGAAGAACTTCTACCTAGATTTACATAGCAACACAGCGAAGTGAGAAACAACATTTCTCAGTATAAGTATACCAAAATCAGAGTTTAATCATTAAAAATGAATAAACCATCTAACTAGCATAAGATCATACTCGCAACAGATAAGTGAGCCTTTGCTCAACAATATCAGAATATATACATAAGCTCTATGCAATATTCATAAGGCAAGCTATAACCTTATCTTATATTTATAACAAACAATGATATCAAACAACCGCCCATACAATCATGGGATATCATCAAGCAAGACAACTACCCATACAGCCGTCACCGAAGGCAAATGCAATACACACATATAAGAAACATAAATCACATATGAGAACAAACACCAATAGATACAATGATTATGTTATGTATGTGATTATGCTCAAAGAAAACTGTACGATAGTGAGGATGCAATGTCATGAGACTTGATTATTCCTCTGGGTAGGGAGGGAATCTATTATCTTAACATGTTACCTCCTTAACCTACCAAGTATGGAGGGAATATATAACCTCCTTTAACCTACTTTAAACTGAGTGAACTTTTCTACTACCTCAACTGTTAGGAATAACAAGTAAGTGTAAAATGTGGTGTGTGTGTGTGTGTGTGTGTGTAAAACATGGTGTTATGTCTAACTCATACATAACTATCATGTAAACTCTATACTAAGTTCATCTTTGCATTACTAATTCTACCTCAACTCTATGAGAGCACTTCATGCACTAAGGCATTTAACCATTACCAACTAGACTTAGTATACTTTCTATCTTTGCATTATTAGCTCTACCTCAACTCTATATGAGCTTTCATGTACTATGACATTCAACTCTTACCAACTAGGCTTAATATACTTGTATATAGTATTCCACACATTCATCACTCCATAAGTGATATCTAATGAAACTCTGTGTTTCCTAAGGGTCTAGATACCTCTCTATGTAAATCCATAATTAATGGATTCACATGGTTTGCTTACTTTCTCTTATATGCTATATGATCTTTCTCTCTAAGAAATACTTCTACTAATGTCTCAACACACTCTACAAAGCATATAAAAGGGATTCTATCAAGTAGAAAACTCAATTCATCAAAATAAGCATTTTGGTGAATTCCTAGAACTCACGCCTTGGCGTACCAATGCCACGTCGCGGCGTGCTACTCTCGGGTAAAATGTTGGGCTGACATTTTGCAGTTCACGCCTCCGCGTGAAACTCCAACGCCGCGACATGGTGCTCTTGGGTGCATTCATGCCTCGGCGCAAGGCCCATTCTGCATAATTCTGCAGAATCAACATTGTTCCATTAAGGAACATCTCTCTTCCAATCTTTAATCTATGGATTCCAAATGTTTTCAACCCTAAACATGGTCTCTAAACATACTAGAACCATCATACAAGTTCTCCAATCACTCATCTTCATGATCAAATCACAAGTGTACTAACTTTTTCCTCTTTAAAGCTCATTCATCTAACCTAACTTTTAAGCCTCGTACATAAAGAAATGAATAGAATAATGAAGGAACAAACACCCTCACATTTTATATGGATGATGATCTTTAAGCTTAGCCTTTGTCTTTGCCTTTTTTCTTCCTCTTTTCTCCTTGTTTATCTTCTCTCCCCTTTGGTTTTCTGCCTTTGCCATGAGAATAGGAGAAGAGAAACCTAATTTGGTTTCTTATATAGGACTACTAATGTGGTAGTAAAACCCCAATGTGCTAAGAACACTTTGATTTCTCTAAATCAAGTTTTCTAACTTTCAAGAAGTTTAAAATAAATCCTAAGATTCATTAAAATCTTGTTTCACCTTTATCTCATCTTTTCATATCTACTGATGGTCAATCTGGTATTAAAACACACAATCAGTATGCTTAAAAATATCAATCTAACTCCGATTATTCTCAAATTTTAACTATAACTTACTTAGCTCATTTGTGACTTAGAAACAAACTCTCTTGGTTTATTTCCCTCAACTTAGCAATTTATGCTACTATCTGAGTCATTTTAAATTACTTTTCACACTCCATATTGAAACAAAGTGCCTAAATGAACTCCGTTTGTCATAAAAATACTCAGACATATGAAGCAGGTATTATGCTACTTCTGTAACGTTATAAAAACCTAACATGTTACTGGGGGTATTACATAGAGAGGCAACGAATCTTCTGGACCTTCCATGGAGCTTTTAAATAGTTGAATTCAAGCAAGTAACGGAAGTTTGTGCTGTTTAATTCCTTTTTAACAACAAATCAAAACAATAACAATTGTGGTTTCCAAGACAAATAAAATAAGATTAAATGCTTTAGGTCTTCGTTGAAAGAAAAAAAAAGCTTTTCTAAAGTTTTTTTTAAAGTAAGTAAATAAATATATATTTATTAATGATTTAATAAAGTGTATCATATCTTTAACTCACTAAATAATTTAAGGATGGATACATTTTTATTTTTCAGCTTTAAAAAGAAATTTACTTTAGAAGAACATTTTCCAAGACTAAATGGATCATAATGGGTGCTTGTGAGCATCAACTGAAGCAGAGATATACCAATTTGAAGAATTAAGATATGAGTTTATCTCACGAGTGCCCTAATAAAATTAATTAAGAAATAAAAAATATTTAATAAAAATTAAAGTATTTAATACATTAAAAATTAAAAAAATTTTACTTTTTATTTAATACTAATTATTTTTTATTCTTTATTAAGTGTTGTCAACACACTTGCTAGCATAACTCTTAACAATAAATGAGGGTAATCATGATTACTTTTTGTTTATTACATGCACATAATCTACTTTAGAAATACCTAAGGGAGGGCGTTGTCTCCTTAAATTATATAAATTTAATTTTAATATATTGTTAATATAAAAAAAATTACATTATTATTCAATTATATATTGTTACGTTATTAAAAATATTTGATTCTTACAATAATTACTTGTTCATAATAAACTTTTTTCAAAAGACAAATTCAATTCTAGATTTCGACTCGGGGAAATGAATCACTTCCTCTTAGGATTCTCTAATTCTTAGACTGATCTTTAGGTAAGAATGTCAAGAATAATTTCGAATGAAATACAAAATCGTGTAAATCAAAATCAAAATTTTATAGTGTAGTAAGTAATGCAGTAAAAATATGAAAAATAAATGGAGTAATGAAAAGATAATTGAAAGAACTTGTTTTGAAAATTAAAGTTTACTGTTGAACTTAAGAAAAAAATAGCATAAGAAGGCAATAAAGTGGCATGAAATGTAAAGGCACAAACAATAAATTGCAACAAAGTAAACTTGGTATATAATATAAAGTGCATAAATGTAAAGAACAAAAAATGAAAGAAAGCAATGTAAAAGCAATAAAAATAAAGTTGCAAGTATGTAAAAGAACAAGAAAATAAATTCTTAGAAAAGTAAAGAAAATAATTAAAAGAGCTCAAATAATTTTTTACAGAATCATTTGATCTAGAGTAGAAAAGAGTTTGCAATAAAATAAAGACTGAAAACATAAATGGAACTGAATTTAAATTTGCATTGAATTAGTAAATTATACAGAGAAAAGATTAGATGGAAACATACTTGACTAAACTATCGTGATTGCTCGAAGTGTCAGAGAGATGTGTTTACAAGTGTTTGAGTAATAAATTTTCAACCCTTAAATGTTTACATCCTTTTGGTATTTATAAATATTCTAAGTAACTATCCTTTTTACAGGATCTTGACATGTGTCTAAAACAAAGAAAATTGGCTAATGATTATTAGTGATCATTATCAAATAACTGTTAGATCTTTATCAACAATCATCATGCTACAAGTAATTGATCAATCTCTATCAGCAATCATTGTATTGTCTTGATCTTACACTTACTACTGCTATTAACTTCTATTTCAAATTCAAACCATTTCTTTTGATTTCAAATTTGAACTTTCAAACATTTATTAGCTTCTAGTCAAGACCTCTTACTTTTGTTTTTAAAAATTCTCAAGTATAGTTACTCTTCAAATCTCAATTTTCGAGACTAACTTGAAGTATCATCTCTTATATGAGATCGAAATCACTTTTCTAATGCTAAATCGAAATGATTATTTCGACAAACTCACATCTTTATTATAATTTCTATTCTAATAAAATTAGAATACATGTACATTCATGACTTAATGAATTTCATTTGTACTAAACTTTACAATACCTCATCAAAATTGCTTTAAATTGAAAATTATTATTTTTATACTAATACTATCTTAAAAGTCATATATATAATAATATATAATTAATTGATAATATAAAAATATTTACCCTAATAATATATTGAAATTATATTCAAATTGTACCCAACCGAGCACCCATCCTTGGAATTCAATTCATACCACGTTTTTGACCCCTTGAATTTTTCCCACTCGCAAGTTCTAGGAATACTCTTATGTGATGTGACATGTAAAATAGTTAACTCAATTGTATAGATGACTAATAACACTAGTTTGACAAATGGTTAATTTAGTTTGGTCAATGGTTAACACAGTTTATGATTAATTATAAATAAATAAATGATTAATTCAGTTTAATAATTAATTAATAAAAAATGTAACTGTATAGTGTGACTCTTTTTCTTTTTTGGATGGAGGTTTTAAGAGAGGAGAGTCGTACCGTAAACCTATTAACATAAATCAAATCTAAGACCTTTTTGTTCTAAATAGACATCATGCCAAGGTTCATTTAGGTTCCCGATCTTGTGGGATATCGGCACATTATTTTTGGTTATGCTCAAATAATATTAGGTTCCCGATCTTGTGCGATATCGGCACATTATTTTTGGTTATGCTAAAATAATATTATATAGTTTACCATAAATAAATTTTCTTATGTATATTTTTCATATGATTATTAAAAGAAAATTTATATAAGATAAATTCAAAATATTTAAATCATAAAGAGAAAAATAAATAAAAATTATTTAAATAAGATCTCACAAATTTTGGCAAAATCTTATCAATGAGATCCTTTTTAATTTTTTTGTATTTATTTCTTTCTTCACATATCATATCATATAAAACAACACACATGTAAAGATCTATCTCCATAATTTACCAATTAAATGGGATACTGAGCATTGTTTTTCGATTATGTTCATTGTTTTTTGTTAGGTAGGATATTATTGCATAATTTCTTGATTTTGTAAGATACTGTTACATAATTTTTTAGTATGAGTTATCATTACTCAATTTATCGATTATATGAAATATTTGGCTATCGTTGTTTTCCGATTATATGTAATACATTGACTATCCTTATTATCTTAGATTAAGTCAGATTTATTTGAATAATAGATTATGTTGTTCACTTGGTTTCTTTTGGATGTATCACATAAAAGATATGCTGGAGACTCTCTCTCATACGCTTATTTCCATCAAAAGGGTGTGCCATCAAGAAAAGGAGAACGAGAACGAGAATTTTGAGAGAAACCCTCAAGGTACGAAAGCAGGGAGAGTGGTGCATGAAGTTTTTTTTACCATTAGGTATTTCTATAGGTTTCAACTAATTTAAACTGCTCGTAAGACTAATCTTTATTTGATTGTAAGAACATGATAGTTATATAATTTCTCTATATGAGTTGTTTTTTTGAAATTTAAACTTGTATTCTCATTTTACGGGATCAAGATTATTTATCTAAATCTACCCTTTGTAGGTGATGAAGAAATGTTTTGTTCATATAATCTTAACGCATTAAATATTTTACTCATCCCTTGAAAAGTATTCTCTTTATTGTATAAATCTTTTTTAATAAAAAATTTGGGTAAAATTATAGATTAAAAGAAGAGATGACATACCCGCCTCCCGTAGGTACCCGCGGGTAATACTTGTAACGGAGGCGAGTAATACTCGTTTAATATTCTTCTGCAGGTATAAATACTCGTTTATGTTATTTCTATTTAATAAACGAGATGGGGGGAGTGGTTTTCCCGTACCATGCAGTGTCATAAAAAAAATTATAAAAATATTTTATATAAAATTATTAAAAAATTTATTATATATTAAAAAATATTAAACATTGTATTTTAATGTAAATTGAATTTTAAGTATTTTAAGCATTTGGAATTATTTTTGAATTAAGTTGTGTTGGACAAATTTTGAGAAATTATGATATTATACTTTTTATTTTTTTATTTTTTTATTTTATTGATTTTTTTATAATTTATTGGATACTACACAGATATCCGTAAAATACTTTAATTCTTTACTGCGAAAGATAATAAACGAATACATATACCTGATATAGAAGTTAGGGGCAAGGGCGGATATTATCCGCGGGGATGGGGGGTGAAAGACTGCTATCCATTCTCGCCCCGCCCTGTTGTCATTCTTAATTAAAAAAAATATTTTAAATTATAAAACACTACAAGAAAAAAGGAGATTTGCGAAGGATAAATCCGCCGCAAATCACTGAAAATTCGCCGCAAATTAACAATTTGCGGCGAATTTTATGGATCGTCCGCTAAAATATGGTCGATGCAAAATAGTTTATAAAATCCGCAAAACTCTCCGGTGACATGTCAAGCATAGTTCTTGGAAAAGGACTAATTTGCGGCGGATTTTTCCGTCGGTAATTTGCGGATTTTTCACCGCTAATTTGCGGCGGATTTTTCCGTCGCTAATTTGCGGCAAATTTTGCGGATTTTTCCGCCGCTAATTTGCTGGCGAATTTTAAAGTGATTTTTTCACCGCTAATTTGCGGATTTTTCCGCCGCTAATTTCTTGGATTTTTCCTTCCCCAAAAATCTACCCAAATTTATGATATTTCCGCAAAAAATCCGTCAATTTAGCAAATTTTTTTTGAATATTAAAAAAAAATTAAATTGAATATTCAAAATCCACAATATAAAATAAACATTTAATCAACCTGTCGAATCCACACATACATGAATTTTAACCTGTCATGCATTTAATCAATCCATAAGATACAAACATAACAAATCGCCTACAAAGTTTGTTCAAATACAAAGTTTAATAATCCTCATTATCATTGTCATCTTCATCATGATCATCTTCACTATTCGATTATCTTCTTCTTTAGTTGTAGTTGTTGGCTTTTGGTTGAGTGCCAACGGCTTGTACATATGATTTCAACTCCTTAATCATTTGGTTCATGTTGACGCCGTATTGTTCAAATCGCATTTTCCACTCGCCTCACGTTGTTGGCTTTGTTTGCTTCCATTTGCCGTTGAATCTGCTAAACACGATCCAACATCTCCTATTTATAGCAATCGCTCCTTAACCTGATTAATATATGTAAACATAAATTCATCAATTCATTTCACGAATAATGAATTAACCAAAAATACGAAAAATAAAATGATTGACTACATCTATCAAAATACAAAAATCAATTAATAAAAAATATTACAACTATTACTTAACTTGATTAATAACGTGCTCAGGAACTTGAGTCGACATAGGCCTTGAGGAAGATGAATCTCCATGATCATAAATAGATGCTTGAGAACCAAGGCCATAAACACGACCCTTCTTAGGACCGCCAACAGTTTTAATCCAAAGCTCTCGACTGGTCATTTGTATACCAGATGCCCCTTCTTCATTTGAGCACTGAGAAGATTGTTCAGATTCCTTTGTTTTGAATTCCTCCTAAGGATGGAAATAAAAAAATTCTTATGGTTATTGTTATAACATGATTGTAATATTAAAGGCAATAATTTCTAAAGAAAGACTAACATATAAATCCTTAGCTTTTGTAGAAACCCATGCAGTACGGTCTTCTTTCCTCAAATGTACATGACGAAACGTCTCATCAACTGTGGGCTCTCTACCCAAAGTCTTAGCCTCGTAATAATGAGAAAAAAATTAATAACAAAATAAAACATATTGCTAAACAACTTGCGATAATAGTTACCAATTTCTGCGCATGGGTGCCTGTAGAAATGCAACCACCAGTGTGCAAGCATCCACCAGTGTCAGAAGCACGATTCATCTTTGCTTGTTGACATTTCTCCTTATACATGCTACTAGCCCAATGCCTGCATAAGTCTTCCCATATGCCTTCTCCAATCTAAAAAAGTCTTTCATTTAAGTTGTGTGCTGCCTTTCAAACAAACGATAGTCTCTTTGAACTACGACTATTATATGCCTTCCGCATATGGTTTTGATGTTGAGGCATCCACCAAACATAACCCTTCAAAAAAATTATGTAAATAACGTTAAAGTTTAAAAAAATTACACTATTACAAGACAAACAAACATAATTATGAGGAATAAAAATTGATACATACTTGAAACTCTCGAAACCACATTTCTCTAGTATCCTTGGGTATTTCTAACCAAGATGTCCAAGGTTGATTATACCTAATCGTATAATCTTTGTTATGGCATCGGCAGCAGGTTTAGATGGCAGAAATCTATGAAACAACTTAAAAAAGGAAATGTAAAAATTTTCAACAAAAAATTTGAATGTGCATTAACTATAAATGAATAACAAATAGTTGTCCACATACCCAAAATCACCATCTGGCTCAACAAATGTCTTGTTGCTTTGATTTGTTACTTCCACATTAGAATCACGGTATCCCGACTCACAGGTACTCGGTGACGGGCCAATAGTAGGTGACCCTGAATCATATGTTGTACCATGAGGTGTATGGGAAGTTGGTGACAGACGCTGAAGTCTTGTGTAGGTATCATAACGTACTCAGCAGATGGTGGCTGATGCAAACCTGTTATGGGTGATATCGTAACAGAGGGTGGAGATGATCTTGACAATTGCCCCATAGGTGGCCTTCCTAAATTGATTCGAAGACGTCGAAGTTGTTGTTTCTCCTTCTCCTTCCCTTTCCCCTTATCTCCTCGTGACGATGACATCTACACAATTAATAAAAATATAATGTAAATATAATTCGAAGCACGACACAAAAATGTATAACTAGTAACTATAACATCTTAATATAATTTTATACTCACAATTATGAGGAAACATTGTCCGAGTTTAGCAACCAATTTTTTTGTTCTATAGTAATTTAGAGGAATTCGTGATCCTGGTGGAGCAACCTCTCTTAATATATCCATAAATGAATCAAAGCATGCATGCGTTACATTATAATCGTATTTGAGGCTTAACATTCGAATTGCCAAGGATAACTCGGGGAATGAGTTTCGCAGAACCATAATGGCTGACTTGAAGCATTTAATAGATCATAAAACTCTTCGGCCTCGGATGTGGAGCATCCTCAACACTCTGTTCAAAACGACTCCTAAAATCCCCAAAGTCCGTTCCACCGCATCACAAACCATATTTTGATATCTATCAACCACGTCTTCGTCCTCTAATATAGGACTATTAGCGTATTCACACTAGAGTTTATATCTACACTAATTGGATCAGCTCTTCCTCTCCATGATCTGTCCAATATCAATACCTAGGTTTGAATCCTTTTTTATACAAGTGAATTTTCACAATCTCGTGGGTTCAACAATTTCCCACTATAACATATCAAACAGGGACACCTAATTGTTCCTTCGCTTAAGTAATGGGAAGATCGACATGCATAATTCACAAACTCTTCAACTCCACATACAAATTCTTGTTTAAGTCCTCTACGACCCGAATAAGTCCTATTATACATCCATCTACGATTTTCTGAACTACCATTTTCTCGCAATGATAATTTTACACTTAAATCAAAATACAAAAATGCAAAATGCACAACATATGTTACATAATTAATATATTCTAAAATTATACATGTATAAATATTTCAATCCAAACAACTAGTATTCTCCACTAATGTGGTCAATTTAGAAAGCCAAAAATGCAAAAGTGTTCTCCAATAAAAGTCCAAATCATATGCATACATTATACCAAGCCTAACTTTTAACAAAAGACTAAGCAAAAGCAATGCAGGTTAATTAACACCAATCAAAAAGAAGAAAGGGTGAATCAAAGAGTAGATCAAACCTGTTGGAGACTGTAACACCGCACCAGTTGGAGATCTCCTCCTCAAGGTGTCACAAAATGCAACGTGATGCTAGCTTTAACAAAAACACAAACTGGATTTATACAAAGTCTTCAATGCCTTCTTTTGCTCTTGCTTTGATCATATACTGGATTTACCATGAAAATCAGAAGTTGGGGTGAGAATTTAAAATTCTCAATAATAGATTTATACAACATAATCTCATAATAAATCCAATTATTATATATAAAACAAGTTACTTAATTATTAAATAGAAAAGTGGCATAAGTCAAAACAATTCATCAATTAATCTTTAAACTTATCTATTAGGATAACAATTGATTTATATGCATCACGAATACACTTTATTAAACACTCTTACTAAGGTCTCATCACACTTATAAATGCATACAAGAAAGGTCCCCACAATTAGGAAAGCTAGTTTTTCCCAAAACAACATTTTGACATTTTTCTCAATTTCAACCCTTGACCTTTGCTCAGTAAAATGAGCATAACTTGAGCTACGTATGTCGAAATGAGGTGAATTAGGTGTCCTTGGAAAGCTAAGAGAAAGAGCTATAACTTTCATGAAGAGCACAAAAGCTAATTCTTATTATATCTTAAGACACGACCCGTGTTTTTTGACACGGGCCGTGTTTTTTGACACGGCCCGTGTTGTTTGACACGGGGTGGGCCGTGTCCTACTCTGTTCTGCACTTTTCCACTATATTTGCACTGGCAGAGAGGGACATGGCCCACCCCGTGTATTCGGACACGGGCCGTGTTACTGGGACAGAAATGCAGAACCGTCATTACGGTTCCATTGGCCAAAATCTTGGATTTTGGCCACTCCAATCCAGTTTCTAGGTGAGTTTAAGTCCCAAACAAGTTCACAAACATGAAGGGAACATAAAACACTAAAAGATTTCACTAAAAATAGATCAAAACACTACAAATTTCTCATCCTTGGTTATTGAAAACCTAAAACTCCAAATTCTCATTTCAAATGGAAATCAAGGTATACAAGTAATGAAAAAGCGTTTCTCATGCCTCTAGAAACCAAATCATGTTATTCTCAAGTTTTCTAACAAGATTCAAGCCAAAACAAGTAAAAACAACTCAAAACCCCAATTCACACATCAAGTCACAACTCAAAAACAAGATGAAAAGAATAAGAAAATGAGTCAAGAACAAGGTTTTCCCCTACCTCAAGGTCTTGAAGATGACGAAGGTTGCTCATGGAAGCTCTTGTCTTGAAAGGGAAGTGAGAAAGGAGAAGGGAGAGGAATAAAAAAAGAATGCCGTAAAATGAAAATGGGAGAAGGAAGAAGATGAAGTAGATTTAATTTTTATGGGGGATTTTTCTATGCGGCGAAAAAAATCTGCCGCAAATGTATTTTTTGAATCTTGCATAATTTACGGCGGATTTTTCCCCGCAAAATATTTTAATATTTTATTTAGAATTTTTTATTATACGTATCAATTTTTACGGCGGATTTTTTTTATCGCAAATTGAAATTTAGATTTGCGGCGGATTTTATAAGCGTAATTATTTGAATATTTTTTAAAATTTTTATTTTATCAATTAATTCATGATAATTTATGCATTATTTATCCGCCGCAAATTTTTTTATCCGAAAAAATTATATTTTACGCTAGAAAAGACATCGAGATTTATGACGGATATTTCCGCCAATATTTTTTTTTGGTGAAGAAAAATCCACCGTAAAATCCGTCATAAATTTATCCGTCGCAACATCCGCCGCAAATGTTTTTTATTTTTATTTTTTAAATTTAAAAATAAATTTCTATTTTATTTAATAATTTATGCGGATACTTTTTTCATAAAAAAAAAAAAAAACTTTTTACGGTGACTGTTTAGCCGGAAAAAAATTGGGAGGAAAAATCCGCGCATAAATCCGCAACAAATGGATCCGCCGCAAAATGTGTAAAAATTTGAGACGGATTATAATCCGCCGCAAATATGTCTCCATTTTTACAATTCAATCCATATAAAAATCCGCCACAAAAACGTGTTTTTCTAGTAGTGAAAAAAATATACATAATTAATTTAAAAGATAATCGAATTTAAAGTTTAAAATTTAAAAAAAAATTAATAATAACATATGTCATTCTTTGAAGAATAGTATAATTGAATATTAAGTCATTCTTAAGTACACGTACTCTATTTTAATATAGCCAGTTTAGTTAGTTGATTCTTGATATGGAGAATGTTATGTGGAACTATGAGGTGAAGGCATGTGTCTCTTGCAGCAATGATGTAATTGAGAATTATTTTATTTATTTTTTGATTTTTTAGGGAATTCTTACACTATTTGAGTGTAAGATTGAGAGTTTAGTTTAATTGATATATACTCTCAATGTATAGAAGTTTTATATTGATATTTATTAACATTTTGATAAATTAATATTTATTGTTATTTATTTATCTTAATAATTAAAATAAAAATATATGTGTCAAAATATTGATAGATATTTATATAAAAAAATTTATACTAACTTTATACATACAGTGCAAACTACTTTAATTCGTAAGAATAATTTCTTTAAGTACAAAATGTTATGGATAGGCTCTTCTTATAAGTGAAGTCTCCAAGACTTAAACTTTTGTCCTTATTATAAATATAATTTTCTTATCACTGTGTTTAATCTCTTAAGAGTGAAAATGTTCCTAATATAAAAAAAAATATAATCAATTTACACTAAATGTTACACCGGCCAAAAAATTTACACTAAATTGTAATTGATTTAGTGAGATTGCTCTTAATATGGAACGAAAAAGTAAAACTCAAAATCATTAAAAAAAAATACAATCTATACGCATTAAATTGAAGTGCTTCAAGTTGTTTTTATCATGAAAAAACCAACACAAATGCAAATTATAAGAAACTCTTTCACAAATTATTGTAGGCAAGTTATCTAAAACTTTCAATTCATTATCTCACACTATGAGCTTGTTTGATATGAAAGATAATGCAAGACATAATAGTATAAAATTTAATAGTATAAGACTTAATATATAATAATTGAGGATATCTGAGTATTTAGAATTGTAATGAAAAAGTCTTTACATGAATTTATACATTAAAACCAAATCAAGCTTAATCTAACTCTTAATGCTTGATTAAGTTAATCATTATTTTAATGTATAAGAAGAATTTGATGGATAAACTTATACAATATAATATTTATACAAAATAACTGATAAGATCATAATATATTATATTAACTTATCATATTAAGTTTAAAACAACATGCCAAACTGACCTTATATATATATATATATATATAAAATGATCTCCATACATCATTTTTCCCCGTACATCCTTTTATACACTAGTTTTTAATGATTGTGATTAAATGAGAGAAAGTGATGTAATCAATGATATAGAAAATAATATAAAAAGTGATATAAAAAAATCAAAGTTATATACACACACACACATACACACACACTTGAGGCATACTAAACCCAAAGTTTAGTCAAGTGGTAAATGAGCATGTGATGTGTGTGTAATCATATAATCATATATTCAAATCACAATTATTGTGAAAAATAAGGGAGCCATTGAAGCAATCTTGCAGCAGAAGTAAGAACAAAGAAGAAGAGGAAGATCGAGTGAGATAAAGAGAATGAGAGAAAGAAAGAATCTGAGATTGATGGTGCAAGAGAAAAATGAGAGAAAATGATTCTCGTTGATTAACAAAGATGTACTTACATTATATATATATACAAGAGAAATAGCTTGTGCTATAGCTAACTTAACTTAACAGAAAAATAACTAACAAAACTAACTAACTTTCTAACTGTTAACAGAATAACAACTTGGTCAAGGTGGCTTCTCTTTATTGAGATCGACTTTGTGTTGTAACACCCTCCCCATAAGCTGGAAGGTGTATATCATACATTCCAAGCTTGCTATTGAGTGCTGAGAATGGACCAGGGGCTAGAGGCTTGGTAAGTATGTCTGTAAGTTGATGAGTTGTGGAGATGGGTAACAGATGAAGTGTGTCGTCCTGGATTTTGTCCCGAATCAAGTGACAATCAAGTTCAATATGTTTAGTTCTTTTATGAAAAATTGGATTATTAGCTATGTGAAGAGCCGATTGATTGTCACAATAAAGGATAACTGGGCTTGAGTGATCAATATGTAAGTCTGCAAACAAGTAAAGAAGCCATTGAGCTTCACAAGATGCTTAGGCCATTGAATGATATTTTGATTCAGATGAGGACCTTGAAACAACTGATTGCTTTTTGCTTTTCCAAGAAATAAGTGAGGATCCAGGGAAAAAACAAAAACCACTCACAAATCTTCTAGTATCAGGGCAAGTAGCCCAATCAGAATCAGTGAAACCTTTTAAGATAGTTGTGGAATCACTCGGGAAGAAGAGACCTTTGCCAGGATTCCCTTTTAGATACCTGAGGACTTTGAGTGCAGCTTGATAGTGTGTATTAGTAGGGCAATCCAGGAATTGGCTAAGGTTGCTCACGGCATAGCAAATGTCTGGACGAGTGTGAGTGAGATAAATCAATCTTCCCAAGAGTCTTCTGTAAACAGTAGGATCCTTAAGTGGTGATCCTGATAGTTTATGTAGTTTAACAGAAGAATCCATTGGAGTTGAGCAAGACTTTGTGGCAAGTAGACCTATGTCTTTCAAGAAATCCAAGGTGTATTTTCTTTAGCAGATATTGAGACCTTTGTGAGATCTTGCAATTTCTAACCCGAGAAAATATTTGAGCACACCTAGATCTTTAATACTGAATTGATCATCTAAAGTTCTCTTAACTTGAGTAATTTCTGAAAGATCATTGCCTGTCAGGACCAAATCATCAACATAAACAAATATAGCAGTGAAACCAGAAGGTGAAGACTTAGTAAACAAGAAATAATCTACCTTGGACTGAACATAACCCAATTTAAACAAAGCCATGGTGACTTTTGTATTCCATTGCCTACTGGCCTGTTTCAACCTATATAACGATTTCTGCAATTTGCACACTAATGTCCTGTCAGAAATTGAAAGTCCGGGTGGTATTTTTATGCAAACTTCTTCAGGTAGATCCCCATGAAGAAAGGCTGTATTAACATCTAGCTGATAGAGATGCCAGTTATTGATGGCTGCCAAGGAAAGAAGCATTCTCATTGTGGTCATCTTGACAACCGGGCTAAAGGTCTCCAAATAATCAATTCCAGCAGTTTGTGTATATCCTTTAGCCACTAACCTGGCCTTATGTCTCTCTATGCTGCCATCAGCTTTGTGCTTCACTTTGAACACCTATTTGCAACCTATGGGTTTCTTATTTGGAGGTAAAGGAATAAGTATCCAAGTTTGATTCTTCTCGAGAGCCCTCAATTTAGCATTGATAGCTTCTTTTCAACATTCATGAATCACTGCATCTGCATAAAATTTTGGTTCTGTGGCAGTGGAAATGGCAAGTGAAAAGTGCTTTTGGGTAGGTGATAGGTTGTGATATGAAATTGAGTTAGAAATGGGATACCTGACCTTGGATGAAGATGATTGATCTAGTGAATTTGAGTTGGCCAGCATACGATGATAATCTTGCAAGTACTGAGGTGCCCTCCTTGTTCTTTGAGATTGTCTAACAATTGGAGAACCAGGTGGTTGTGGGGGTGAATTTGGACTTGGTGGAGCAGGATTATGTATTGGGGAAGCAGGGTGGTTGATATTATGCACTGGATCATTTTATGGAGGTTGAGTGACAGGAAATATAGGAGAGAAATCCAGATAAGTATCTAGATTAGAATAGGAGATGGTTGGAGTAAGAAGAGGTGTGTTGCTGTTATTGGAATCAGCACTGTTGAAAGGAAATATGTGTTCATAGAAATTTACATTTCGAGAGAGAAAAGTTTCTCTACTTTTGATATCAAAGAGTATGTATCCCTTGACTCCATGTTTGAAACCAAGGAAAACACACTTTCTTGCTCTTGGATCCAATTTCTTTCTCTGCACTTGAGATGTGGATGCAAAACAAAGACAACCAAAGGCTTTTAAATCTGTTAAAACTGGATCTTTATTGTATAAAACTTGATGTGGAGATTTATTTGACAGAAAAGGGCTGGGAAGCCTATTTATAAAAAAAACTGCATGTGTAACTGCATAGTTCCAAAAACATTTTGGAAGAGTGGATTGAAACATCAAAGTTCGGGCTATACCTAAGATGTGTTGATGTTTCTTCTCCACAATCCCATTTGGTTGTGGTGCTCCAACACAACTTGTTTGATGCTCAATACCTTTTGATGCATAAAAATCTTTGAGTTGAAATTCTGAGCCATTATCTGACCTCAAGCATTTCAACTTGGTATTGAACTGTGTTTCAATTAAGTTGATGAAGGATTGTATAAGAAAAGAAGTTTCAGATTTTAGTTTCATTAGAAAGATCCATGTATGCCTTGTTTTATCATCCACAATTGTTAGGAAATACCTATGTCCAAACATAGAAGGGAAAGAAATAAAACCCCAAATATCAATATGAATCATATCAAAAGCATTAATAGAAACAGAATTGCTCAAAGGAAAGGGAGAATTCTTGTGTTTAGCATAATGACATACATCACAAGGGTCTTTATTTTTGTTACAATGAATGAAAGGGAAAGAGTTATTTAAAACATTGAGCTTGTTATGAGAGGAATGACCAAGCCTTACATGCCAAATGTCATTATCATAACTAGTGAAATTATTTACAAAGTGTGGTATAGGAAGATTCAGCTTTGCAGAACTCATTGCATAAAAGCCAGCTTGTTGTTCAACTACGCCAATCATCTTCAAGGAAGATATGTCCTGTAATTGACATTGGTCAGAAGAAAAAATTAGTTTACAATGAATGGATTTGGTTAGCTTTGAGACTAAGATGAGATTAAAAGTAAATTTGGGAATGTATAAAACATCAGTAAGATAAAAGTATTTTGAAAAAAGAATGGTTCCTAAAATGGATGCCAAGACTCGGCTACCATCAGACAGTTTGATAGAAATAGGTTTAATTCTTTTGTAACATTGGAATTCTGATAAGGAGTAGCAAACATGGTCTGTTGCTCCTGTATCAAGAATCCATGAAGTGTTACCTGTATTACCTGAACCAGAAGGGTTTGGTAACTGTGTGTGATTGTTAAGTGTGATTACTTGGTTGGTAGTATGCAGATTTGATGATTCTGATTGTGGAAGTAAGGCTAGCAATGCCATTTGTTGGTCAAGAGTAAGAAGCAACTTGGAACTATCCTGAACATCCTCTTGTGCATCTTCATAACATTCTTCATCAGCATTCTTTACTGATGCAGAACATTGATTCACATTGAAATTCTTGTTGTAATTAGGTGGATATCCGTGCTTCTTGTAGCATGTATCCACTGTGTGGCCATTTCAATTGCAGTAAGTGCACACTTTCTGATTATATCCTTTGCTATTAGGACGCTTTCCAAGAATACTAGGTCCTTTGTTGTTGCCTCTTCCTCTTCCTCTGCCTCGGCCATTATTAAAATTCTTAGTAGAATTGAAGAGAACATTAGAATTATCAACAGGAGCATTGAATTGCTTTTCTTGTTGTATAAGCATAGAAAAAGCTTTACTTACTTCAGGTAAAGGTTGCATAAGCATGATGTTGGATCTTACACCAGAGTATTGTTCATTAGGAACCCTTAAAAATCTAATCACATAATCATTATCTCTATATGAGGTAACAGTTGGAACCAAAGCACAAGAACACTTTGCTGCACATGTGCACGATGGAATTAGCCTAAAATTATCAAGTTCTTGCCATATTCCTTTCAGATATGTATAGTAGGCAGTAATTGAAAGATTACCTTGCCTTGTTGAATAAAGTTCTTCTTGCAAATCACAAATGCGATAAATGTCTCCTTGATAAAGTCTATCTTTCAGATCTTTCCATACTGCAGCTACAACTCTCAAGCCACTAATGCTTTTCTTATCTTCAGGATCAATAGACTGTTAAAGCCAAGCAAGAACCATGGTGTTGCACCTATCCCAAGGTTTGAATAAAGGATCATTTGCCTCTGGTTTTGGCAGCGTGCCATCAATAAACTCGAGTTTATTCTTGATCTTCAGTGCCATAGTCATGGCTTCAGACCAATCATGATAATTGCTCCCTGTAAGAGGAGTTGAAATGCACAAAGATCCAGGGTTCTCATTCGGATGTAGGTAGTATGAATTGGTAGGATCACTCATCGGATTAATTGGTGGATTAACCACTCCAGGTTGTTCAATTTCAGCCATTGCTGTGATTCAAGAAAGAGGATGAAGCAAGAAGAATTTTAGGGGAAAGAGGAAGTATTCAAGAAATAGTGATGAACAGAAAAATCAGAGTAACTAGGCGCAGCAGAGCTCCTTCAAAAGGATCTCTGATACCATGTGAAAAATAAGGGAGCCATTGAAGCAATCTTGCAGCAGAAGTAAGAACAAAGAAGAAGAGGAAGATCGAGTGAGATAAAGAGAAGGAGAGAAAGAAATAATCTGAGATTGATGGTGCAAGAGAAAAATGAGAGAAAATGATTCTCGTTGATTAACAAAGATGTACTTACATTATATATATATATATATATATATATATATATATATATATATATATACACACATGTATACAAGAGAAATAGCTTGTGCTATAACTAACTTAACTTAACAGAAAAATAACTAACAAAACTAACTAACTTTCTAACTGTTAACAGAATAACAACTTAGTCAAGGTGGCTTCTTTTTATTGAGATCGACTTTGTGCTGTAATAGTTATGCCAATTTCTTGTGAATTCCCCAATTTTGGCGTGAATGGTTTGCCTATGATCGAATTAGAAAGATGAATCAGTTGAAGTGCATATAAAATTAGTCAAACACAACTTAACCGCAATACAAAAAAAAAAGTGAGGCATACTAAGTGAGAGTATTGCCATATTATAAGAGATGAGGGGATCATATTTTGACACTTACAAATATTACATGAATTATTAGAATTAAAATTTGCTTAAAGATCATTTAATCACTTAAAAAGTGCAAAGAAGTTCTACCCTAACTAATAAAAAAATCTCACCTACCTATAAAAAAGATTATTACAAGATTTTCTTGTTATAATAAATTTTAATTATAAGTCATTTTAAACTTTTATTTTATTCTTTTATAACTTTGTGCATCACAGGAGTCTCACCCTAGTCGTAAGTAAGACTTACTTCTGTGGTTGAATATGTTAAAAATAAAAAGACCCTAAATTAATTGAAGATTAAAAAAAAATTAATGTTCAAGGGTTAATGATTCTCTAAAAATAATCATTCAATATTTTCAATAATGTGAAATTTCAAAAAGTTTTAAATTAAATTAATTGCCAATCTGAGTAGATTTAGAAATTAATAGCTCGTGCATTTTAGCAAGGTAATTGGTAGAAAATTTTTAAATAATAAAATTATCATTTACTTATAAATGTGCAAGATTTATATAATATTTGCCAAATATAATGATATCGTATTTACAAAGATTGACATGATTAATTAAAATATAATATTTACCTAAATTAATTTTTTTAAAAAAGAGATTTTAATTTTATTTAATTAATCTGAGAATATAAATTACATGGTAAATTAAAATTAAAATTAAATAATAAATCTAAACAAAATGATTAAAATTAAAATGCAAGATAAATTAAAGAACAATTCCATGATCTCAAATCCACTACTAACTGTACAAAGATGAATTTAACTTGAATGATTGTTCTATGGGGTGTCTATAGCTACAAGCTTTGTCACTACTAAAGATTATTGAAATATAATTATTGATATAATTCATCTAAAATAACATGACATATTCAAATTATGACATAAATAATTTAATACAGCATAAATTATTCAATCCGTAGATCACAAAAATATTGAATACTATTCCACAACCCACACCTAAGACTACAAGAATTCAGCATGTGATTAAAATATATCAATTTAAATTTATTAATTAACTACAAAACAATAAATAAAAATTAAATTGAATAACAATTAAAGATCAATAATTATCATCATTGTGCAATTGTAGAATAAAGAAAAATATCTCAAACAAATTTAAATAATCTCAAACAAAGATTAAAATTTTATTTTAATCCTAGAAAATAAAGTTAGCTACTCATGATAACTGCTTCGTGCAGCGCTATGCGCCTCTTTCTCGTCCCCAACCCCCTCTTCTCCTTATCTATTAATAAGATATTTTACTTAATAGAAGTATATCTTGTATAAAATATCCTTAATTAATTCCCAAATAATAAAAATATATTGATTGGATTTAGGAAATTAAATTTAAGAAACTCAATCTCCTTAATTGGTCCCCATTTAATGAAAAGATCTAGATTTGATTTAGGAAACTAATTTTAAGAAACTTAATCTCTTTTTATTGAATGCTGCTAATTTTTTGTCTTTTTCTCTCTTTATTTTTCTCATTCTTCATATAACAAAATTAACCTTCGAAGTTAATAGAATAGTTATTGCATTTTTTATTAGCTTTTTAATGCCGTAACAATCACGTCGATATGATATTTGTAACCTAAGACATATTATAAATACAACAATAATGTCAAAAAATATGAGTTGAATATGAATTTGTAGCAAATTCCTTATATTTAAATATTCTTATCAAATCTTCAATTATCTTTATCTTTAAGTTTTCACATCTAATTCAGATTTTTGATGAGACATAAGATTTGGATAAAATCTGTTCAAAACTCTATCTTTATGGCACGTCCTAATATTTTATTGATTTTACTACTTTTACTTTTAAATATCTATAATTAACACATAATTTAATAATTAATTTATCTCAAAAAAATAAATGATAATACTACAAAATTAATAAAATTAAATATATTAAAATATAATAATAACTATTTTTTTATAAAAAAATAAAAATTAAATTATTATAAAAAACTAAATTGAATAGATATATAATTTGTTTAAATAAATTTTGAAATTAAAAATAGTGGAGAGAGGCAGCAAGCCCTAACAAGCAAGCAATGGTAGAGCGTGAGGCTTGTCTGGCTTCTCTCATCCTTTTTTCTCTATCTCTTGCTCAGTGTATTCCAGTGTGTCCCAAACCATATTATACCATATACACATATATTGCATGTGTGTGTCATGTGCATGTGCTTTTGCCCCCGATTGCGCTATCCTTTGTTATAATTTTTAAATTTTGGTATTTGGGTTTTCATCCTCGCGTGTAACTTCCGAACACAAAACAACACATAAGCCATTAGGAACAGAAAGAGCAAAGAAAGTGAGAAAAAAAAATTGAGAAGCACATGACCAATAACACTAACCAAAAAAAAAAAAACACTAACAATAATAATGATAGATATATATATTAGGGACAACACACAACACAAGCACACGCAAATGCAAAACACCCATAACCAAAGAGAGAGAAAGAGAGAGGAACACACGGAGAGAACAGAACAGAAGAAGAAAAGAAGCAGTGGAAAAACAAAGAGAAACCACAAAACCCAGAATCTAGAGAGATAAAAAAGAGAGCAAAAAACAGCTCTAGCAATAGCATAGCATATCATAGCAACAACACAGAACAGAGAAAGAGAAAGAGAAAGTACTTCCCCAAAACTATATATTATTATATATACACATATATACATATTTTTGTGTATGTTAAGATTGTTGTTCTCTCTTTCTTATATTGTATTCATGTGAAAGAGAGAGAGATCTTGTCCTCCTACAATGTCCACTTTGTAGCGGACAAGGTAATCTCTTCCAACAAATTTCCCCTTATAGCCCTCTTACACCAATCAAAATTTTACGTTTTTTCTCGTTAACGCTTCGAATCAGAGCTTCTTTTCCCCTTTTGATCGATACCCATTATTGCTTAGGTACCAAAAAGTGTTTGATTCTCTTTATTCCGTTTCAATTTTGCTGCTTTATGCACTTTTTTTTTTCTTTCAATAAAAGTTTTCAGAATTGGGATTAGGGTTTTCTTTCTATTTGGGTATTTTCCGGGTATGTGTGTATACTCAGCTTGTTTGTGATGGTGGATCTTTGTTTTTTTTTTCTAGGGTTTCATTGGATCGTAACTGGGCACTTGCTGAATTTGGAAAATTCCCGAGTGATTAGGGTTTTGATCAGAGAGTGTGATTGAGGGGAAGACTGTGCTTGCTCCTTCTCTTGCGTGAAATGGGCATGAGCTCTGATCTTTTCGGCGGTTCAAATTGTGGATTTGGAACTACGGTGCTTGAGCATTTGCACTTGGAGATTGCTTAAGATGGTGTTTAACATTGCTTCTGTGAGCATGGAAGAAGATTGTCTATATTATTGACAGTGATCAAGTTTTTGAGAACCCATTTTCGACACAGTACAAAGGCCTTCTGGGTCTTCATTTTGGTGTTTTTGTTTTGGTCTTTGCTGGGGGATGATTTTGGTTTTGGGCTTTGACACAGAAAAAGCTGATGATTCTTTGTTGGCCCTCAAGGAAACAGAGAGGATCTGATTTCAGTGGTCCATTTTCGTTTCTGAAGAAACCATTTGGATTGACATAGTTAGGCTGAGCTTAATACCTTACCATAGTGCTCCTAAACGTATACTGATTGGGGTTGTGTCTAAACTATTTACCGTTGGTATTAGGACTTAGTTAGATTAAGTGGTCGCTGTGCCACGCATTGATTTTGAATCAATTTCCAGTAATATTAGTTTGATCTGTTTGCATATTTTGGTGAAGGGAAGTAAACCTTGGTGGTTTCTATAATTTGTGATTGTAGTGAGTGAAAGGCTTATGGAGGAATATTAAAGCTGGAAATGAATGCGGTGACATGGTGCATGGACAGGAGCATAGTTGCTGGTTCGTTCCCTTTCTGGAACAGCACTACTGGAAACTAATTCAAGCACTCTCAATTTTGGAAGGATTTCACACTGGGCATATCTGGATATTGTGCAATGTCGCGCTGCTTTCCATTTCCACCACCAGGATATGAAAAGAAGACTAGAACGGATGAAGTGGACTTATTAAAAAAGGTTAATATACTATTCCTATATTCACATTGTACGAATAATTTGGCGTAACATTATTTGTGATACAAAATGGAGTTTATTTGCTCAATGTCAAATATGCATTGATAAGGTTCATTTTCTAAATGGAACTTGTAAATTTTTTTACTAGAATAGGTGCTATCATGCTTTAATGTTCATTTTAATTATGTATTCTATAATTTTTCATCTGTTTCTTTTTAGTAATGATAAATTCGATGTGTTTAGAGTTCATTGTAAATTGCTAACCAAAATACTTTTACATGGCCTTTTTCAAAGTGTCATATGCGCAATGAAAGTAGAAAAGATCTTGTTTAATTGGGGTATTGGTGCAATTGAAGATGATTGGAGGCTTACATGATGGTATTTTTTTTTTTTGCCAATGTTGATCAGTGGGCTTGTACACTTTTGGTCATTGGAAGTTGGTTCATGTGATTTACAACTTTCCATAGGTACACGTCATATCAGATGTTGGCTTTATCTTTCTTATACGCTTACGAGATTCATGTTAGGCTTTTCTGTGTTATGTCCAAAATTTGGATTTTGGACTGTTGTGCTACGCAGTGCCGAATATATAAGTTCCAAGAGGAGTGAGTGGAGAAATTCTGTTGTTGCTGGTGAAGGGGCAAGGATATTATGATGATGTTTAAATGTTTAAATGCTCTTCCTGTTCTATGCACATCCATCTTTGCATAAATTTCACTAAATCCTTATCATTCTACCGTCCAGCCTTGGAAATTTATTTATTTATTTATTTTTGATAGAAAGCCATGGGAATTTATTCTTTTAAGTGAATTTGTTTTGTACTTTCATGTCAGGAGTGTTGATGTATCGTTTACTTAAAAGCCATCTATAATATTTGGCATGCCTGACAAAGTAAAAACCTATTATTGCAGTCAGTCTGTTATACTATATAAACTAATGCTTTTGTTTTGGATTTTTTGCTGGTTTCGTAAGGGTGTATGTGTGGGTTTTTCAAAACATAGTCTGTGATTAGAATTGAATAAGTAATAATCAGTCATCAAGTTTTGAGCCCTTTTGTTGTAAAAAAATGACCTTTGGGCTTGATGGCGTGCCTTCCCCTTTAAAAATAACATGGCACCTTAGTTTATTGAAGCAAAGATTTAGTGTTGGTAGATATTACCCATATCTAATTGGATTTTGGACATTCTTCAGATGTACTTTATAATACTTGCTGATTTTTTTGAAAGCAACGATTTTAAATTTTCTTGTTTCTGTCAGTCATAGAACAGTGCTTAAATTTCAAATTGTTGGGTGGCTTACCTGGATATGTTGCCTCTTAGGCTGCTCTAATAATCAGATTCTTTTGGAGTATAATGGATTAATAGGATTTAGAGACTTTTTGGTTGCAGAATAATAATCACCTTTTGGGGTTTAGAAGGACTAAAGGGAGTTATTATTGATCTGGTCTTGCATATGATGGGAAACTTCTATTTCTATTCATGTTGAAATAACAGGTATAAAGTTTCAACGGCAGCCCATGGTTAGAAATACTATGCCTGTTTACTATTGGCTGCAGGCTAATCAGATGCATATTCTTAATTAACTTAGGACGATAAAGGTTAAAACAACTACTGTCAGCACCATACACTGGCCAAAAATGGTTCTAGATATTCTTGGCTTAGCCAATCGATTTTACATAAGTGGGAGTGGAGAAGTTGAAAACTAAGAATTCCTGTGAATTTGATTGTAAATAGTTAGGTGTATTGATTATCAATAATTCTGAATTTTTTTTCTTGGTTTCTTGTTTTGGTCTTTCTTCCTGGCCAGATTTTGTTGTGATTATGAAGGAAAACTCTACGAGAAACCATTAAAAAAGACCTTGATTTATGAAAATTTGGTTTTTGACATAGCACAATGGCTGGTTTGATCTATGTAATCAACTCCACCTAGGGGGAAAAGATTTTTGTTGTTGTATTCTCCTTAGATGTTCCTATAGGAAATTATGGAATCATGTGAGAATTCAACAAATAGAAAATGTACTAACTATTTGGTCTCTGGTTCGCTGGCTACTACCACTTCTTAAATTTCAAACATGGGATTTTTTGGAGCTCCTTTATACTCTTTTTGTTCAAAATTCCTTGTTTTGTGCTGTCTACTGCACTTTACAATAAACTTCTCATTCTTTCTATTCAAAGAAGAGAAAGGAAAAAAAAAGAAAAAGAGAAAAGTCTCATTCTATTACTTTACTTAGTATTAGATTTTTTCTTACTGTGATCTTAATTGATCTCATCAGTCATTAATCGTACGTTGAATGGTCGCAGATTTTTCTCCTATAACTGAACCATGTGTCTTAATCATGCTTATATAAATGAAATTGTGTGCGATTTTGTTTTCCAGAAACATGTAAAAATGATCAAGTTTATTTGTGGTGAAACTAGTAGATTGCCATTATGACCTGATCAAGAGTGGAGAAACGTATTTGCATATTGTTCTTGTATAGTTCCTTTTGGAAAGATCAATTTATGTGTCCACTGAGTTCATATTATGTTTACCTTGATTAGATTAATAAGTTACATTTTTTCTGGGCTAAATCTAATTTTCTTATGAAATCATCAAATGGGTGATGCATGCAAATCAATAAGTTCTGGTTGATATTATATTAGAAATGGATGAACTGATTCAGTATTTTTGTCAAGTATATGCATTGAATTCTGTGTTTTTAAATTTGACTGACAATGATATAAGTTTCAACTTTTTTTTATTTTTGTGAAAATGTGAATGTCAACTTTTCTTTTTGTTTAAATGTAAGTATCTTTTTCGTCTTGTTTGTTGATGTGCTGAGTTGTTAGTGTAGCTTTTCCTTTCAATTGGTGTGGTGTGTGTATGTTCTACCGCATCTCAACTTAATTGATTATCCTGTCGTGTTAATAGTTTAGGAATTCAGGATCATAGTTATTAATAGTGAGCCAGCTAAAGCACTTGCAATATACCTCTTCTCTACAACTTTAACATTGCAAGTTTCATGTAGCGATACTATAGCACATGCTATGTACACCATTTGAAAAGTTCCCTTGAAATTTCTGATTGTGTATTACTGTAAACCCCATTGTTTTGCCTGTGATGCTTTTCATTTGAAAAGATTGCTATCCTGTGAGTTCACTGGCAGCCTCTGGGCCCCTTCTCAGGTATTGACTTGTCCATTGGTGTCTGGAGATGCCATGGCCAGTGGCCTGATCTCTCCTTTTCTAATTATTTTTCTCTCTATTTCTTTCTATTAGACCCTTTCTTTGTTTCAACTTTTAATTGGATTCTGTTAGCAGTAGCATCTCTTATAGGTAGCTGAGTTTTCCAAATTTGATTACTTTGCATGCTTTCAATTTAGGTTCTTAGTAGTAAGTTCCTTGCAAAATGAGTTCTAATGAGAGGTCAGACCATACCTGGTGAAGTACTGTCACTATGCAATGATCTTGCGTATAGTGAAGAAGATAATGATATTTAGGTTTCTCATGATAATGTACTTCTAGACTCTTTCAACATTGACATATTTATGATTTAAGTATTTGTTGTTGCATATTATAAGAAATTGCACCTCAAATATAGGAGTAGTGGTCATTCTGTGTTGGAAGTGGATACTTGATCCTGATCATGTGAGTATGGATTTTATTTATTGAGTAGTATGCTTTGCTGTTTACAGAGACACCTTTGGCTCCTATTTTGAAACTTTGTGCTCAATCAATATTTGTTTTTAAGGCATGTTACTGGCAATTGTGTGTTGTAATATGTTGGCAGTGTGGGAGAGTTTTGACAAGAAGTAGCCGACCTCACCTAGTGGGAAAAAGCTTTTGTTGTTGTTATTGTTGTTACCGGAGAGTTTTGAAAATCTTTTATTCTTAGTTTTTGTATCCATATGCTATGACTTATCTGCATATATGCCGTGTGTTATATGCCTATGTGACTTATTTTCTCTGACCAGTGATTTAAATAACCTTTCAATTGGTTCAGTCTATTGATTTTTTCCCTCCTAAATTGGGAAGTTCCTGTTTGCTGCACATGAAAAGGTCAAAAAAGGCCTGATAGTATAAGAGAGCAGGGTTCTTTTGAAAATTTTGAAGAGAAAGAGAAAATATAAAGGTGAAGCATCCTTTGCAGGGTGAGGATGTTTGAGTGTGGAGATTGGAGTTATGGAGATCAGTTAGATTGTCACATTGGATGATTCATTGAAGGGAGTGTAAGTTGCAGTATGATTTACTTCTAGGGATTAAGGCTGTTTGCTTGTATTTTCAGCTGATAGGAATTTAAAGGACATTTAGAGCATTGCATGTTGGGTGCTAGCTTGAACTTAATTTTAATTGGATTTTGCAACTTGAACTTTGTTATAGTTTACTTGGAGTTCCCTCTGTGTAGAAGTTTTGGAGGACTTTTAGAAAACTGTAGACTAGGATTGTATTGCTTTTCATAAGCCAAATAATTTCCTTTAAAATCATTTTAGGTACTGAATGAGATTGTTTTTCCCCTGAATGTGTATTTGATAGGAACCTAAGAATAACTAAGGTTTATTCTACAGGAGGGACAACCAAGTACAGGGGGTTTGGGCCCTAAAAGTGAGAAAACAAACAGAGCCTTAGCTGTAACTAATTGTTGAGCTGGCAGAGAGTGAGAGAAAGGTGAGGATTCTGTTGAGAGTGAGTGGGGGGAGTATATTTGTGGGTTGGTGAGCATACGGGAATTAGGCAAGGATTGGCTTGGGCATTGGGAGGGGACTAGACACCCTTTACCTTTCTAGAACTATCTTTCTTCTTCATTGTATTCAGTTCATTTGAATTCCAGAAAATACAAATCTGGTTCTGATATCACCTTGATATCAACCAGTAATTCAGTATAATTTCCTCTGTTCTATTATTTCCGTACTGTGTTTGCCTGGTTCCTATTAGTATTACCTTTGGATTATTGTATTAGCAACAAGAAAAAATTTAGAATAATGTTTAGCTTTAGGTACTGAGAATCAAGATTATTAAGTTTTGAAGATGATTATTGCTTTATCATTTGGTTTGATATTGTTTGCAAGAGTAAAGTACTTAAACCGTCTCTCTATTTTTCTAATTTCTATCATTACATTCCCTCTATTTTTAAAAGCTTGACCAACCTCCCTTGAATAGAGGAAGTTTGTGAAAAAAAGTTAGGAAAATCCAGGGGAAGATGATTTGCGGTTTTCAAGGGGGCTATTTGTACATCTCGAGGGACGTTTGTATGCTTTTGAAATAGAATGGAGGTGAAAGTAATTCATTCTTTTTACAATCATTTTCCTAATTGGTTTCTAATATTTAGAGATTGGCAACTCCACGTCTATGAAGACTGATCCTGTTAGGCTCTGCCCCCATGCAGCATTATAGCCTGTTTCAATACTCAATTTAGTGCTGAAATAAGAAGTCTCAGTGTTAAAACCGATTTAGTGTATGTTTAATGCATACAAAAAATGAATTTAAGTGAAGTGCTGAAATCATTCAGCATATGGTTGGTCACAATTGAATTCAGCAGCAACCCTTTCCTTATTAAAATGATTAAATTACAATAGTTTTCTTTAGTGTCTCCTTTTACCCAGCATTAAAATGAAATTATTTCAGACATTAGCAGTTCAGTGCTAAAATTTTCAGTTTGTCAAATCCACCATGTAGGAATTGCCTTGTGGAGCATTTTAGTACGCATCCCATCACTTCATTTGTAATGGGTGTTCAAAACCTAATGGGTATTAAAATAAAGATTCTAGGATCTCATCTGTTTTGCTTAGGAATTAGGATGCTTCTCTAGTGGATAGAGATTATCCTAATGGAGGCCTAACTTCTAATTTTAAGTATAGGATTTGTCTTTGGTCCCATATGGTAGACTATTGTATTTAACTATGTTGTATAGGAGCCTCTTGTGACTGACAAGATGAATGAGTAGAGGCTTTGTTGTTTGATCTCTGCCTTAATTTTGTGAGGAACAACATGATCAGGGTTTCTTCTATTTTGCATTCATTTTGAGTTAAGTATTAGAGAACATAGGAAGGTGTTTCCTTGATATTATTGAAGCTTCCTGGCTTTTCATCTGTGGGTTATAACTGGTCATGTATATTTTATTTGCTGGGGTTTCTTATTTTGCAATCCTTAATAGGACATTTGAGTTGCACTTCAACTGAAGATTACACATGAAAGATGATAATCGTGTTATTTCTTTTCTCTTTATTTCAACATCAGAAGGCTTTAAGTGTTATATAACTTCTATTTCATACAGAAAAACTTTCTTTGCAAATGTCATAGCATATGTTAATTGTAATGTGTAATGAAGGCCAAAAAAAGATGTTAATTGGAATGGCCAGCTTTAGCCTTTAAGAATGAGCATGTTTCTGTTGGATTGAAAGATCTAGTAAGTGAGACTGCTAAGAAATTTAATCATTAAAGTGAGATATTGCTACACTCTTTTATTGTGATTAAAACATTCTGCAATGAAGTTGTGTTTCCCTTCTTTGTTTGGTTATAGTTGGCTAAAATTTGTAACTAAAATCTGGAACATTTTGTAGGTAGGCAATGAGTATCTAATGGCCTTTGATTTGTTGTTATTTCTGGAGTTTCTTCTTTGTAGCACTATGATCTACATGGAGACAAGGACCATGTTGTTTTGCATCTTTTACTGTTGAAATTATTCTCTTTTTTTTTTTTGTTGCTCAGGTGGAGTGGAGATTGTGAAGCCATTGTGCTTGTTTCCTTGTTTGATTGCTGTTAATATCTGTTTTCAACATATGATTTGCAGGAAAAGCAGAGAGAAAAAAAACATAAAAAAGAGAAGAGGGACAAAGAGAAGAGGGAAAGTAAGGAAAAGAGAGAAAAAGAAGGAAGGGATGGAAAGCATAAGGAAAAGAAGGACAAAAAGGAAAAACACAGAGAAAAAAAGAAAGATAAGGACAAGGACAAGGACAAGGACAAGGGGAGAGACAGAGATAAAAGTAATATCGGCACTGCAGACAACAAAGGATTTCCAGGACAAGCTGAAGGTCCCAATGCAGGTAAACTTCATCAAAAGGAAATCAAGCAAAATGATAAGAAGGGTATCTTGTTTGAGGAGAAACTTGCCAAACAGTATATTGGTAACAATTGGGAGAAGGCCAGAGAGCATAATCATCTGGCTGAGGAGAACAAGGATTCGAAATTCCTCCTGGAGTTGGACAGGAGGATTAAGGACAATGATGGAGGAGCTGGCAATCAGTTGGTTCAGAAGTTTTCAAATACAGACCATAGAAAGGATGAGGGGACTGTTAGGTTGGTGGCTAAGGGTAGTGGCGCGTGGCCTGTTGGCAAAGAAAAGCTCAAGGATAAGGATCTTGATGCTAAGAAGATTGATGGGAAAGGAATACGGGCTGAGGTCCGACCTATTGGAAATGCAACAGTTCAGAATCTTGCTGCAAATTTTCATCCTAGAGTTGATGGAATGCCCAGACTTTTGGAGAAGAATTTTGACAGGACTTTGGAAGCAACAGTCGAAGGAGAAGAAAAGGTTAAGGAAAAGAAAGAAGAAGGAAAAGAGAAGGTTAAGGAAAAGAAAGATGAAGGAAAGGATAAGGTTAAGGAAAAGAAAGATGATAAACGGGGAGGTAAAAGGAAAGATAGGGAGAAGGAGAAGAAAGGGCATGGGAAGGACAAAGACAGGGATAAAGAGAAGAAAAAGGAAGAGAAAGCTAAGGAACACACTGAACTTAAAAACACAGAGCAGAATAAATTAAAAGAAAGCAACAAAGCTGGCCCTAAGGGTGTAAATTCTTTCACAGAGGTTTCCAGGAACAGCCATGAGAATGCTGTTAGTGGGGAAAATCTCAAGAAACGGAAGGACATCGAGTCAAATGGAGTTCCACGTGGTGAGTGTTATTTATGATGAGCCTTGTTCTGATTCCTACTCAATGATCCTGTTAAGTTGTAGTTAAATACAAATAGGATGTGTCTCTTATTGGGTTTGGAGTAATTTTTTGTTGACCTAATAGGCTAATACCAGATACTACATCCTCTGAGACAATGGTGGATTTTCCATGATGTCACATGCTTATATTGATATTTTAATTGTTGGTATTTTTCCAATCACATTGATCAATTTTCTCGAGTTTGTACACTCATTGTTTTGCTGTTGGCTGACAAGATGATTAATTATTTTAATTTTTTTACAGCCAATGACAATTGGCCCAGTAAGTTGCCAAGACCATCTTCCTCTCACCCCTTCACTGAAAAT
Source organism: Ormosia emarginata (assembly GCA_029884605.1). NCBI lineage: Eukaryota > Viridiplantae > Streptophyta > Magnoliopsida > Fabales > Fabaceae > Ormosia > Ormosia emarginata. The sequence continues at coordinate 42,502,462 of JAQQTP010000076.1, read as the reverse complement.
GGAAGGATATTAGAACCTTGGCAAATTTCCATTCCAAATGCTTCAGATAGGCCAGGAATAGCCACTGGTGTTAAGGTAGATAAGAAGGAACGCAAGATAAACGGCATCATTGAAGCTCGACCATTTGCAGTTTCCTCAAACAAGACTCACACTGCTACTGTACCAGCTGATCCGGTAACTGAAGCATCTGCAAAACCACCCCATCCAGATACCAAGTGCCTAAGCCAGGTATATTCAGTACCTAAAACGGAGGAGTGGTCTGGTTTTGATGATCAAGAATGGTTGTTTGGCAGCAATATTTCACAAGAAAGAAAACCGGTGGTGGGATCTTCAGAGGTTGGGGAGACACTGCAGGTATGGGCAGAAGCTCTGCACATAGAGACAGCAGATGTTTTTGCTCTGCCATATGTCATTCCGTACTGATTGATTATTTAATTGGCACACGATGCGTCGATTATATCTGCACAAGGAAACCCTCCTTTGGCACCCTATATGGGAAGAACTGCAGCACCTGGAGGCTAGAAATAGATTCCAAATTTCTTGATGCATTCTTTTGTTATTTGCACACTGGCAACAAGCAACGAGTGACTGAGTGCTCGCCTTGATCCTTAAACTGTTTGGATGGTGACTTCTGTCTGACTGACTGCCTTGATCTTGTAATGATTGGAAGGGAAGCCTCTGTCACAAGTGATTGCATGCTTGGTGCATTGCTGCAGGCCAGGTTTGGGTGCGATTCTCGCTTTACGCATCATAGTAATTCTTAGACAGAAAGACTTCACACAGGCAGCCGTGCAGGTTGTGGAGAAGGGGGAGAGGTACATGCTTGTGCAACTTGTTTATTCTATTTTTGCTGGGAGCTGAGCTGCTCTTTCTAATTGAGAATGAGAATGTAAGTGAAACTAGATGTGGTCTTTGCAACTCCACCACAATTTTGATTTGTAACATAGAACTCCTATTTACAAGAATATGTATGATAGAGGGGGAAAAAAGTAACCGGATTCATTTTTTCAGTTTCCTGTAAATTTTATTGGTTATTTCATCATTTTGCACCAGTGCTACTCTTATTGATCAAGGTTGAATAGAATTTTATTATAAAAATGGGAAAATAGAACGTGCTGGTCAACCTGTTTCTCAGAAGTCTGGATGTTCTGAATCATTCAAAAATTGTCTAAGTGGGTTTTACTTGATATCTATGACTATTAGCTTATCGAGAGATTATGAGAAGTTTGAATGAGAGATATGAAAGTGTTACTACGTTTTTAAAATTTGCTTTGAATAATTTGTTTAAAAATATGTTGGCCATACTCTTTGCAAAATAACCTCGAATGGGTCAACAAATTGTTTTTAATCTTTTCATCCTACAAGACCTTTCGTAGAGGTGAAGACAAGTCAATGCCAGTCATGTGCCGGAAGCCAAATTAAAATTGGTGCAACCATTAGTTGATATTCTTTGGGTTGATGCATTGGATTTGCAACCCTTTCGTTTAAGTTAGCTAAGTTACAGAATGGACCAATGCAATCATGGATCAGGATCTTTTCAAGTATTTTATTCTTTAAGTAATTAATTGTAGGTGAGAAAAAGACATAAAAAAAATTATTAGTGAAATTTAATTAAAATTTATGATTTTTTTTTATAACTTTTGTGTTTTTCTCTCTTTTATAACTTATTTTTTTTTTCTGTTATAATTAACCACTTAAAAATAAAATAAAAATTAAGAAAATCCTCATTGGTGCAATCATTAAATCAAATGAGCAAATTATAGAACGCGTCATGGCTGAGAAGGAGGACTTCATTGAGGTTTGGGGGTCTTATCATAATGATTGAACCTAGTGGTTGCGTACCAATTATGACTTTTGTTGTAGATATGACAGTAAGATTCAGCAGCAAAAAGAAGCAATAAGGTGCTAAGTCTTTTTCCATGCACAGCCAAATTTCTATCACGCCAAAGAAATCAAAATAACACCATCACCTAGTCCAAAACATCTCTGGATAATGTTGAGAATAATTGACTTAACCTGTAAGGTATAAAGATAGTAGGAATGATTTTTTTATGTAGAGATAAACCTACATCAAATTTTTATGTAGGGTAGCCCAAAAATAATTGATTTTTGGACAAATCTTATGACGAAGGTCCAACAAATCCCACACTAACTTAGCTTTGAGACATTCCCCCAAAGACATGTAATATTGCCTCGCTTTGTGAATCACAAACCTGGTAAAGAGGGCATGGTCCCATATCCACAATTAACTAAGCTGCATCATTTTAAAAAATAAAGCTAAGCGACCAAATAAATAAATGAAACTAAGCTACACATAATTAATAGTGGAGTTTGCAGTAATTAGACAGAGGGAGTTGCTGCTATATATATATATATATATTCAAAAGTTTATATAAGTATTACATATCTGATTAAGCATTTATAAATGTTAAATTTTTCTATCAACTGAGTTTGTTCCTTGAATGGGGATTTAGATTATACATATATATATATTTGAGGCCAACCTCCTGGAAAGCACATTAGATACATAAGGACAGATTTTGCCACTCTGCAATTTGCAAAGCAGTAGGACACCTGTGGCTCTGGTTCATCATAATTCATGATTGCCCATATTCCCTCCTTCGTGGCTATCCTTTCTTCTTGACCCCATGCGTTCCGAAGATAAAACATGGGCAATGTAATTATATATCATTGTGTATGGGCTTTGGCCGAGTAGTGCTACGCCTTAGTTTTGGTTTAATCGTCTTAATTAAACTGTACATATATGACTTCCAAAAAACTGTTATAATAAAATTAAACTGTTATATGCCTCACTTTTAATTAAACTGTACAAAGTCAAAGTCTATTTGAAATTTCTATCTTAATTAAACTGTACATATATGACTTCAAAAAACATAATCATGGTTTGAACAAGGGATAGAACTGCATCATTTTACTTTAGGAGGTCAAAGAAAAAGAACATAATTATTCGGAGGATCAAATTAAAAAAAAATAAAATTATACATATAAAATACTAAATTTTAAAAAAATTAGGGAGACAATGAATTACGTGCCGCCCCTGGTTAGAACATGAGTTTATCTTCATGGATAGGCTATCAGATATCACTTGGTAAGCAGATTCCAAGCTGAAACAAAGACAAGGATGGTGAAGAAAATCTTCAGACTGAGAAAAAGAAAAGAATGGAAAAAAAAAAAAAAACAGAAGAAGCGAATGAATAATTACAAGAATAATAGGAATTATTAACAAAATGGTGATGTAGAAGTCTTAAAAAAAAAGCATGATATAATTAATTTCATGAAACATTTAATTCGTGAACAAATTAAGGTAACCTAAAGCAAAGAGGGAATTTTTTTTTTTTTTCTAACAAGTGCCAAGGATTCGAGCTGTCAAAATAGGTTAAATTTGATGGATTAACCCGAATAATTCGATAAAATAAACAGGTTGAGTTAATAAAATTAAATATAAAATTAAAAAGAGTTTGAATTAGTCCAGTCCGAATTAGTCTGACCTGCTTTGATAACTCTACATAAGACCGATTTGGATTAATAAAATATCAACCCGAAATTCACATAACCCAATCTGGTTTGACTCGAAAATGACTTGGCCTAAGTTGGCCTAACTTGAATGGGTCGAGCCGACCTGTTTTGCAACTTTACCAAAGACACTTGTTAAGGAATTAAAAATAAAAAGTTTTTATTGCAAAGTAAAATTTTAGAATCCCCAATGTATTAAATGCATCACTTTCAATAAAAATTTTATGAGTAATGTTATATTTTTTTATAAATTTTTTCTAATAATCTTTTAATATTAAATGAAGAAATTATTAAATAAAAAAGTAAAAATATCTAATGTCTTGAAAACATAAAAAATATTTTATATTTTTTTTTATTTAATAATTAAAAAGATTAGTAAGAGGATTGAGTGAGATGATAAAACATTACTCAAACTTTATATCTGTGATTCTTTAACAAGGACACTTGTTAACAAAATTCAAAAGAGAAAAAGAAAAAACAACTACATCTCTAAAATCAACACCCCTAAAAGTCACCAACCAGGTTTTGCTAGCCTTGTTCCATTTCCTGTATACAGGTAAATGTAGGGAAGGGAAGAGGAACACATGTGCAAACCTTCACCTAACAACTTAAATTTTTAGTAGAATTGGTAATTGAAATATAATAATATCATGTATTGATGATCAACTCTCTTAAAAGATTAAATTATTAGATGCATGAATTATAAATTGCCTATTAATAATAATTCTTGGATTCAAACCCAAATTATATAATTGTCGTGAGTAGATGGTTGATTAGGTAAGCCAACCCAGTTGACTGTCACAGCCATGTATAATTTTGCTGGTTACCTCTTCAATTAGCTACTAGCTTGGAATCGCAGCTGCACCATGTACCAAAGCACTTGAGTCACTTAATTAGGAAAATATCCTTCCCCAAACCACACCCTTGCCCCAACTCCAATGCCATTTAGAGACCCTGAAATCTAAATGGCTCCTCGTATGGTTGCTCTTCACTTACCTTATGATAAAAGTAAGAATCATTTTTTTAAAAAAAAAAATCATATTTACTTCAATTTAAAATAATAACTCTCAGCTTCGTGTTTGTGGCTGGTTTCACCCAACCTTTTCCTAAACATCATTAGCAAATTGGTAACATTCTGTCACCAAATGCAAAATGTCCTTCACAAGAAACTCACATCGTTGGCAGTTAGTGTTCGTGCCACTCTACATACTTAGCAGCTTCTAACATCATTTGTCATTAATTAGTTTACCTTGCACCATTTCACTCAAGAAAATATTCTTATTATTCCATGTTCTCGATTTCATATAAAACCCACGAAAGGAGATGTTTCACTTGGTCAGTTTAGGAGAATATTGAAGGGATAGTTTATGCAGTTACACGGGTCGCACAAATAATAAAGTGATAAGTATAATATCGTTTCTATGAATATTGTGTGATTATCAAACTATGATCATTTTAATATTTTATGCTAATAAAAATATTGAGATAATTAAATAAGAAAGTAATTTTAAAATAAAAGAAAGTAAATAAAAGCAAGTAAATAAAAGTAATAGAATCAACCAGTGACTAGGACTCTAACTAGAATTTCCTTGCAACTACTCACTATGATGAAAGTCAATTATTTTTGTCATTCACAAAGTTTAACGTTATTCGATCCAATATATCTACATTCATGGATAGAAAGAGTTTATTATCATTAACAAGATTACAAGATGATGTCTGTTGGCACTCTCAATCTCTTCTACTCCATAACTTCTCACTATTATCTCTACATCTCTACCAAACTTCTTAATCTTAACATCACTTCTCATAAGTCTACCTATTCTCCAATACAAGTATTTATAACCCTCAAATAATTTATACGACAACCAACCACCTTCACTCTGTATCCTTATCAAGATAAGACTTTCCTAGTTCCCTATTTAAAAACAAATATATCACACATCTCTATATTATTCTAGCATTAATTATAATTCAAAATTCAAAATCTACTAATAAAATAGGAAACAATAAACACTTATGAAAATAAGAATTTGGGTCAATCCCAACAGGATTATCCTATTGTAACCAATTCTCTTTCTCGAGTTCAAAAGAACGTGTTAGAATTAAAATAATAGTTGCTCTTGAAGGTACGTCAATTGAAACTCATTAAGTTTTATGATATCCATTGACTCCTCGAGAGATTAAGCCTATCTCTAAGTCATAATTCATAAGTTCAATAATTAGATATTTCAAATATTTAGATTTTATCTTTCGATCATTCACCCAAATTTTTTAGATCTATCCATATATGGGTACGTACATATAACAAGCATTAAGAGCACTATAATTAAATTAAGAATCAGTAAATTCACATTAATAAATAATAAATTAAGCACTTATCATAAAAGAGTAGAAGAATTATATCTTGTGCTTAGACTAACACCTATCTTCCCATAAAACAATAAAACACAAATGGAATTCAAATATACAAGGCAAAACATAAATCAATCCTAGCAAGTAAAAGAATAAATGAGCTGAAGTGCATTGCCAGATTTCTCCAAGATGCTTCTTCGCTTTGACTCTACTCCTAATTTTTATCCAAGGTCTCTTTGATTCCACTTCTAATCTTTGTCAAAGGTATTTTTTTAGGGGCTCTTTAATTGTCTTCTTTTTTTAATCACAAGCTTTCCTCTGTGACGGTTTTCCATCAATAACTTTCTTTTCCTTTAGTCGTCTTTTCTTATTTATAGATTAGGTATCTAACTTTTTTAATATTTTTGATAAGGATTTCAATCTAATTAGAATCAATTTGAATTTCTCCATCAATTTTGAGATTTGGATAAAATTTTGAATTTGGATAAAATCCCTTTAAAGCATCAATTTCAAGATCTCCTACTTTAATCCTCTAGATTACACATGAGAACTCAAATAAAAGAAATAAAAGGCATAGGAAAAATAAATTTATTTAAAATTTAAATAAAATTATTAAAATCAAATAAAATTCTAATAAATAAAACCTAAAAATGTATGCGATTTTGCATCACATCAAATATGCCTTTGTGGACGAAACTAAGCAGAATTGTTATGTGCACAAAGTTATTTTACCTTAACTGCATTGCAAAAAATTAGTAGATATCGACTATAAAACCAATCAATGCAGAACATAAACGTAACTTAAGCCTTCTATGGAGGCAAATTAATATAATTTGATCACCACAGATTCACACCAACATCCAACTTGTAATACTTATCTTCACTTCAACTACTTTTTCCGAGTTTATTCACTTTCATTAATGGGCAGATGACATAAGTTTAAGCTCAAAGTAGATGAACATGAAAGCAATCTGTAACATGAACAGCAAAGGTTGGGGACCAATGAAAGTATGGCTCAAGTGCCTTTATCCTCTTTGGAATAGAGCCTTGATATTTTAATGGAAGAAGATATTTGCAAGAAGGGGGGAGTTGAAGTTATTAATCAGTAAGTTTGGCAATATGGCCCAGAGTCCAGACTTTATACATGCAATGATATTTTATTATATACATGTGAACTTTTCTAACTGAATTTTTATTCGTATACTATATTTTATCTTGTTCTTAGAATGAAAAATTAAAACATCCCTGAACTCAAGGATATCCGTGGAAACTGTCTCGGGGCTCCAAATTCCGGTTTTTTTTTTTTCACAGGGAGGGGAATGGACCGTGGTACATTTGAGGTTGGGATCGAGGACAGGGACCATATCTCTTGCCGGGTCTCCATCCCTGCCAAATTAATTACCATAACGCTCTTAATAAATATACATGTATTAATAAGTATGTCTATTTTAGTATTTTCAACTTTAATTTATATGTATATTAATTTAAAATAAAAAAAATAAAGAGATAGGGGTCCCCAATCGACCTAACCAAATGCCCATACCTAATTCCACATTCAGAGAACAACCCTAACCACTCTTCTCTCACTCTCACACTTTCCTTGACTCCATCTCCCTTACCACTGCAGTGACGCCAGCCCTCACCACGGGCATTGTCTCAACTTTATTTGTCGTCTCAACTGCAAACGACGCACCACTCCATTGAAATCGATTCGTCAGCAGCTCATCCTTCGCAACCTCAATATCTGTCTCCCTCATGTTGATGTCATCATCGTGGTACCTATTCGTCATAGCCTCTCAACAACTAGTGCAAAGGACTGCCCTGCTCCATTGCCACCCGTGCAAGCTCCATCGTCGCTTAGGCCAACTTCGTTGCTGCTTGCACCACCATCCTCGTCAGTTACAGCTTTGAAATTTCAAGTGTATGTAGGATTTCTCACTCTTTCTTCTACCAATGTATATTGGGATTTCTCTATTAGGGTTCCTTTATTGGGGGTTTCTTTATTAGGGTTTCTGAGTTGGGGCTTTTGTATTGGGGTTTATTAATTGGGATCTCTGAATTGGGGTTTCAACTTAAGGATATTATCTCTGAATTGTTGAAGGATGTATTTTGAAGTTGTTGAAACTTGTATTTTGAATTTGTTTTAGGATTTTGAACTTGATGAACTTTTGAATTTGGTGTTCTAGACTTATTATTATGTTTGAGCTTTCTTTTTTCTATTTTTCAATTTTTTTTTTCAGTTTGGGGTTTCCCTAAGGATATTTGCGGGGAGTCAGGGAACAAGGATATGGAAAAAATCACCCCGAGGCGAGAATTAGGGACTGGAACAAGGAGCAGGGAGTTCTCACCCTACTCGGGTGCCATCCCTACTTGTTCTTTGTTATATATTCACTATTACAATTTCAATATAAAAGATCATATATTTAAATACAACTTTTTTAATGAATATAAATAACTGTAATTTTTTTGTGAGCAGAATTAATTGCAACTTTAAATGGTGTAGTTAGAAGGCAAGTCCGAAAACATCTATATGTCTACATGTACGTAAAATTCTCTTAAAATATAATTCATAACACTATTAATAGATAATTCTTTGATGAGACTACTCTCCATTGCTTTTAATTGGGATTGTCGATGATCATCTTTTTCTGATAGAAGCTTAGTTTTATGGTGTATTCAAACTTTTTCGCTCCTACCACTAAGGAATAAGTTTATTGGCTCTTTGATTTCCATGACAGTTTCTTCCTTGCGGGTCTGTGAGTAATATGGTGTAGCAGAAATAAAGTCGTGTTTGAGGTGAGGGAAACCCCTTTGGACGAGCTCATGCAAAAGTTATTCTACACGAACGATTCATTTCAATGCTTGCTAGTTAACTAAGATGGACTTACACTTCAACATTTAATTTCTTGGTCTCTTCCTTCGAGGGGTGTCTGTAAATTTAACGTTGACACAAGCTTTTTGGGAAACCCCAAAAATTAATACAGGTTATGTTGGGCTGATGAGTGGTAAGAATGGCCACTGGTTGTTGGGTTTGCTAGTTCAGTGGGTGTGGCCAACTTAGTGGCGAAATTCTTTGCACCAAGATAAGGTTTACGTATTGCATGAGACAATTGTTATAGGTTGCTTGTTCGTGAATAAGACTATATGGATGTCTTGCACTTAGTGATAAAGTCGAACTCTCCTTTCCATTCCCATTTTGTCTTTATTAATGATATCCAAGAGTTGTTACTGAGAAATTATGAAGTTCGCTTATTACACACTCTTCGTGAGGACAATAACTGTGTCGAATACCTTGCCAAGCTCGTTGCATCTAATGAAATTCGTCTCCAGATTTAGAATTCACCTCCTCTAAACTTATCACCTTTGTTGCTAGTTGATTCTATAAGAGTTTTATTTATTTATATTTATTTGGTTTTGTTGTTTTCCATTCTAAAAAAAAAACCTTCTAAATCAAGTGTAAAATATTTTAGAAGAATAAATGACATTATTAAGACGCATAGTTTTGTGTGAAAATTTAAGAAAAAAGTTATCAAAATGTAATTAATATTGACTTAAAAATTATTAATAAAATTATAAATAAAGAGTAAAAGCTATATAAGTTTTTTATATTTTTAAAAAAGTCATTTAACGAGTCAAAATAAATTAAATTAAACTTTGTTCATTCTATTTACACAACTTAGTATTAAATTATAAATATAAACCTAAATTAGAAGTGTAATCAAATATTGCTAAAAATAAACAAATGATGACACGCTGCCCACTGATGCTCTTCAAGCTCATCGCGGGTTGGCTAATTACGCTCAGTGCACTTCTAACGCTGATGAGTACATCTTATACGAGATATTCTTGTGTACATTATAAGATGTATCGCGTTAATTTTATATATATACATAAAAATAGAAAAAAAAAATAATTTTTTGTGATTAGTGAGTTTAATAAGACTATTCATCTCCTATTTTTATTTTTTTATGTGTGTGTAAAAATAATGTAGTATATTTTGTATACACACAAAAATATTTCTATCTTACACTGTCTTAGCTAGGGACTGCCCAAGAACAAAAATGGTGTGGAAAGTGTTGGCCTTTACAAACGTCAATGACTTCAAGGCGGATGATCATCATCGTGTCTGGCTGCGTAACTTAACCTCTAGAGATGATTCAGATTCAGATCTCTTCGTTGCTAGTATTTGGTGGGTGGGTGTGGCATGTGAGAAATGCGGAAGTTCATAGGATCTATAGATCCATAGTTCAGTTATATGTCACTCTAAGATGGTTGCTATAAGTGTAAATGAACACACACCTCGCTCTTCCAGGTTGGTACGTGGGTGGGTTGCCTCCATATTCTGGTTATTATGCTAAACTTAATGTGGATGGAAGTTCTTCATTTGGGAAACCCCAAAAGAACAGGTTTTGGTGGCAGTTGGTTTTTTTCAGGTTTCATTGGCCATTACACAAACCTGCAAGGTGAACTCATGGCTGTGCTTGTTTCATGGTCTTCGCTTACGTGAGACGGGTTGGAAGAGGGTTCTCAGTGCACTAGTTTTTTTTTTTTTTTTTTTTTGTGATCACGAGATATCATATATGTTTGGCTCATTTAAACTGTTTATGAAAATAATTTTTATTTGATTACAGGAATATAAAAATTATATAATATCTTTATAAAAATTATTTTCTTGATATGTCCTTGTCTATGGGATTAAGGTTGCATGCTTACGACTTCGCCTGAGTGAAATAGATTCCTTTGATACAGCTAGATTTATTAATGGACCGCAACCTCTGACCCATCGATATAGTTGTATCATTGATGACATAAGTTGCTTCTACTTCCGGAGAAATTTTAGGGTGAAAACTTTTTATCTTAGGTTTATAAATTAACTTTTGTCATGTATTGAGTTATGATAGTATGATAAAAATATACATATTTTTAATAACATAACTTTACACGTGGTAAAAGTTGATTTGTATATTCAAGTTGACAGAAGTTTCCACTCAAAAATTTTCATGATAGGATTGTAAAGTAAAATACGAAGAAAAAAAATATAGAGCAATTTTTAGTTAAATATAATCTATTATAAGTATGCAAATTATTATTTAATAGATGTGAAATTGTAAAAACCTTGTTAAAAGTACGCTAATTTTTAAAATTATTTTTATACTTATTAAATAATAATTTAAATATTTAAAAAATAACATAATAGATCGTATCTAATTAATTTTTTTAAAAAATGTGAGATATACATTTAATTATTTGTGACATCCTTAAGCAAATTCATTTGTGTAAATAACATTACTGATCAAAGAATAATTAAAGAACATTATTAATGGAGGATCTAATTAAAAAAATCACATATAAATTACTAAAATTTAAAAAATTTAAGGAGCCAGGCACCCTCACAATGAATGACACGCCACCCCTGGTTAGAAATGAGTTTATGCGAATGAATATAGTTACTAGAAAATCCTATTATTCACAAAATGGTGATGTAGTAGTCTAAAAATGAGGCAAGATATAATTCATTTCATGAAACATTTTTAATTAGTGAACAAATTAAGGTTGCCTAAATCAAGGAGTTAAAAGAAAAGTGCATTACTGGGGTTTAAGGGACCCTGGCTTCCTATACAGAAAGATTGTTCAACACCCCTAAGAGGGACCGACATGATCATAACTCACCAAACCAGGTTTTGCTAGCCTTGTTCACTTCTTGCACTGTACAAATATTCTAAACCAAGGGCATGCAGGGTATCCTGTCTCAAATATATGTACAAGCCATAAATCTGCTAGCTACCTCGTTTATTACCTACTGGAAAAATGCTTTTTGCACCGGTGAATTCTTCTATGGTGATGTAAATGTGAGACCATAGCTGCATTCTTTATATGGACCAAACATATTTTAACACATACACATTGCATAATCTATGTCAACAATCTAATCATGAAAAGTGTGTTCATTATTATATTTGCTAAATGATCTTTAGGGATTATTTTGAAATTTTTTTAAAGATTCAGTTTTTTCAGGTTCTCGTCTCCTCCTCCGATGGTGGCAGCGTAAAAGCCAGAGTTTTGAACATGAATGTTCCCATGTGCATTGGCTATGGACACCACTTGAGCTGCAGAAGTGACGAGAAAAGTGCTATTGATGTGTGAGGTTGGGTTTGTTCTTCAGGTGGAGGGTGATTTGGGAGAATGGAAGATTTTGGTCAATTTAGGATTAGGGTTCGTCAATTTTGATTTGGAGCTGAAATATTTTGATTTAATTTTGATTTTAAAAAGAAATGGATTTGATTTAAGTTTTTTTATGAATTTCAATTGAGTCCAAAACATTGAATCTTTAAAAAAAAAATTAAAAAGGTCCCCAAGGGACATTAAGCAAATATAATAGTTAACATATCCTTAATGACCAGATTGTTGATATGGATTATGAAGTGTGTGTGTGTCAAAAAGTATTTGGTTCATGTAAGGAATACACTAATGGTCTCACTTTTACATGATAACCGGATAATTCATTTTTTACACTTTTTTTTTCTCACATTTGTAAATGTGTCAGAATCAAAGTAAAAATATACAAAAAATAAGATGAGTCAACTGTAATTAAATGATAAAAATTGTATAAATATAAAATGACGTGTATGTTAACATGTGAGTAGCATTGTTGATTAACTCCAATGCAACTGCATCATACACACCAAAGCACTTGAGTCACTTAATAAGGAAAATAACCTTCCTAAACCACGAGAGATCTTAATATACACAATTGTGTAGATTAAGTAAATAAAAATCTGACACATTATCATTTTTTCTATTTGTGTTTGTGGCTGGTTTCACCCAGCCTTCGCTTAACATCATTAGCAAATTGCTTACAATTTGTCACCAAATGATAAATGTCCTTCGCAAGAAACTCACATCATTTGGCAGCTAGTGTTGGTGCCACTCTACATACTTAATTAGCTACTTCTAACAACATCTGTCATCAATTTAATTAGTTTACCTTGCACCATTTACCACAGCAAGAAAAATCTTATTCTCTCATGTTCTCGATTTCAAAAAACATCCACGAGTTATTTTACCTTGAGTGCTTAGCCAAAAAATTAAGAGTAGATGTAAACTATAAACCAATTAATGTAGAACATAAACCGAATTTAAGCGTTTTAAGGAGGTAAATTAATCTAATTTGATCACCCCAGATTCACCAATATCAACTTGTAATATTTTCTTCACTTCAACTACTTTTTCTTATTCACTTCCATTAATGAGCAGATGAGATCTGTTTAAGCTCAAGGTAGATGAACATGAAAGCAATGCCTTAGTTGGATAGTTGGATCTGTAACATGAACAGCAAAAAGGTTGGGGACCAATGAAAATATCTTAGGCCCAAGAGCCTTGATATTTTAATGGAAGAAGATATTTGCAGGACTGGGGGAGTTGATATTTTGAATTAGTGAGGTTGGCAATATGGCCCAGGAGTCCAGACTATACACGCTCCTTTTTTTTTTTTTTTCAGTTTTGGAGAAAATAGATTGTTGAACGGATGCAATACAATGCCTATATGCAGTATTATTCTATTATATTATATACATGTATTGGTCATCAGTAGCAGTTTTTACTTTTCCATCTGAATTTTCATATGTATACTTTATTTATTCTAATTCTTTGCCATATATTCATTAATATACAATCCCAATAAAAATCATACAATCAAATGCATTATTTTTTTACGATCATAATTAATTGCAAATTTAAAAGATGTAATTAGACCATAATTTTGATCTACTGCTACTGCAAAAATTGTGGCACTAAAGGGAATGATAGGGTAAAAGAATTTTACACTATTAATATATCAAAGTTAAATCTCTTTTATTAACTGTATATATTTTTTTTTGGCGTACAGAAAATTTCTTGAGATAATTCATTGGGGTTCTAGTTTGTCTGTTGAGGAAAATTAAATTAAAACGACTTGCTAAGTGAACGCAAGGGAAATTAAAGGTCAGTGTCAGTCCAACATAGATCATATAATGAATGCACATGACATGGTTCTAGAATATTATTTTAAGTGATTTTCCTTCGTTCTCTCCTCTTTAAGATTGCAATTTTTATATTTTTATATTAAATAATATATATATATATTTTTATATTTTATCTAATATCATTTATTATACATATTTTTTTTTTTTTTTCACTTAATCACATTTATTAAAAATAGTATGAATAGTATCTACACTCCTAAAAGAGATGTAAGATAATTATTTTCCTTAAAATCAAAGTATATATATATATATGATTTTTGTTTAGAATTAAATTCTGAGAGTTACTTGTATAAATATAAAATGATAAGTTCCTTTGTAGTACAACCACAACAGTGACGGACAAAAGAGTAAATATTTGTAAAAAATATTCTAACGTTCAAGTCAGTAGATGTTCAAGAAGAATATAATGAGATTTAAGAATTAATTCATATATTGTCTTTCTTGTTTATTGCATTTATATGAGCATTTTTTGAATATGTAGTATTTGAACATTTAGTATATATCGAATGATGCTATCTAAGATTATGGCAACACGATCGCGAGAGATCATAGGAACAAAGTCGTAGAGATCGATATTTTTTTGTCTTTATTCTCTTACTTGTACAAAATATGATTAAAATTTATTTTTATCATTCCGCCTAATATTAATTTGAGCTATTTTATGTACACTATACGCTTGAATGTCAACTTAATAAATTGAATTACTCTTATTCTTTAAATCAATAACTCAGTCCAAAACAGCTCTTGTGAGCAAAATAAAGGCCATTGATTAATTAATGTTGACTGTTAGCTAGGTATGGTAAAGGTACATTCCAGAGCATGTCTTAATTACCTTCCACCATCCAGTCACGCAAGCAGATGCAATTATAGTTATTGTGCCCATCCTTGATCTAGAATTGTAGATAATGTCTCCATGGTAAAAGCATGGGTGTCCATAAAGCTTCTCTGTTCGTACTTATGCAATGAAAGTCATGGATTATGTATTTCTGGGAGATGATTGGTGAGGTGATTGGGACACTTATCGACTTTAGTTCAAAAGATTATTACAAGTGAAGAAACTATCAGAAGAACAGTTCCGTACTTTGATTTCTCTTGAGTGCATATACTAAGACAGACTATATACCATTTTTACAAAAATTTGTACAACCCATGCTAGTTATCTTATTGTCCCTTCATTGTCTCGCAAATTTGCTTGAGTGGACGGGGGAGGCTAATCAAACCTGTCCGCACAAATTATTCGAGAATTGATAAGAGTAGGAAGTAGTTTGTAGTTTCATTAATGGAAAATAATTATTTTACATTTTTTTTAAAGGCATATGTATTATTTATATTATTTTTAATAGATGTAATTGAATAAGAAAAAATAATATATATATATATATATATATATATATATATAATGAATAATATTAGATGAGATATAAAAAAGATATATATATATATATATATATTGATGTAAAAATATAAGCATTTTTCATTAATCACTAAAACTTTTGTCAAATATTTATCTGAAGCATAGTAAATGACATTCATGATCCCTTCTTTTGTTGATTTTTTTTAAGTCATACGCCATAATTGCATTACATTAATTACACTAATATATTTATAAATTCTCTTTTAAGAATAAATAATATAAAATAAAAATAAATATAAGAAGCAAAGATATTCATCTTTTATTAATATTATATTTTTTCATTAATAACATGTCATTCATTAATAATAATAAAAAGTTATAAAAGAAAATATTAAAGATGAGAGACGGCAAATCCTCTAGCCAAACATCAATATCATCAAGTCCTGAAGACTAACGAGTAAATCGATTAGCAACAGCATTACTCTTACAGAATATAAGAGAAAGATTTTAGTAATTTTAATAGTCTATAAAGAGTAAATCAATATCATCATCTTACATTTGTTCATACTCTACCTCTTCGATTTTTCATCATGGTTAGCAATTTTAATAGTTTCAACGATAAAATGTTTATGAATGTGGGTAAAACATAACTTGGAATTTCATTGACCACTTTAGAAAATATTTATATGAATAATTTTTAAAAATAAAAAATGGATACTTTACAAAATTATTAAATACTATATGTAAAATTGAGTCGAAAGTTATATAAATTTCATCTTTTTAATTTTTATATGTTAGCATTAATTGTCTTAATAAAACTGATATATTTCATTCATAAAGCACAATGCAATCCAAAAGTCGTTGATAGAATAGAAGTAAACTGTAATCTTAAATGAATTTTACCTACAAATATAATGTCAAGTATTTGAATACTTGAACTATCATTTTAATTTATTTTTTTCTTAATTATCATCCTCAATTTAAAAATTAACCTAACAATAGGAAGGATACCTTGGTCAAAAAGACCAAATAAAACACAATGCAATAGATTTTTTGTTTTAGTTGTTAGTTTTTGTCATTTACCTCTTGCGTAGTTGGTGAATATGCATAACAGTCTAAAAAAAACTCACCTAGATCTAACTCTGATTACCGGATGAGATAAACTAGTGAAACCACTCATTCATCCAACAATTAATAAGTGTGCCACTCATTCATGCAAGAGTGTGAAAATACCTCATATTCTTATTTTAAAAAATTAACATAAATTTATTGTGATTAATTTTTTTTTAACAGAGTTATGCATACACCTCATTATTTATCTTTTCCTTACACATTTTACAAGTTGATGTGTCTCTCACCGCCATAAACGGCTTAAATAATAATGAGAAAACTCTGGCTGACCCCAATGACCTACCTAAATATCTAATATCTGAGTTCATACAAACAACACATTAAAGAGCTCCAGCGAAGTTGGTTATAGGCTTATAGCGAATGGAAAATACTTCTACATAAAATTTTAATTTAAGATGCATATAGTACCCTAGCATCAAAGACAGTTTGAGCCTAAAATAATGTTGAAACGGTGAATTAAATGTGTTTTAAGTAATTTGAGATACCACTAATCACAATAATACAAAAAAGTAAAAAAAAAATAAACATTTAGCAAATTACGGGATATACATGCACAAATCAATGAGGATAATATCATTTTTTTCCTTTAAATTTGTGAGATGTCACCACATCAGAATATTAATTGCCATGTGGGACATAATAATAAGTTACTCCCTCCATCCTATTATATTTAGAAAATTTGTTTTGTCTCAAATTATCTGTCATTTGATAATATTAAAAAAATATTAATTAATTTCTTTTAACTTTTCTCAGATAATTTATTATCTCAACTAAATCAATAACTA
The DNA here is from genome assembly GCA_029884605.1 of Ormosia emarginata. NCBI lineage: Eukaryota > Viridiplantae > Streptophyta > Magnoliopsida > Fabales > Fabaceae > Ormosia > Ormosia emarginata. The sequence goes on along the minus strand of JAQQTP010000076.1, from coordinate 42,485,282 downwards.
CACCTAATTCATAGTAAGTTGACTTTTACAATTTATTAAAAAAGATAATTTAATCATATCAAATTATATTTTTTTATATTTGGACTATTTAATAGTATCATTAATACTTATAAAAAACTTTAAAAAATGATTATAATAGGAGCGGCGGGAGTAGTTAATTGTCCTGTAGCATTTGATCATATTAATGACAAATGTGCCTGTATAAATAATAAGGGAAAGAAAGAAAAGAAAAGTAAAACAGAGCTCTATATATGTATATATATAATGTATCTTATTAGAAGAATATTTATTGCAATAAATAAAAAAAGTGAATCTTGATCATTGAATTTTACATGAATGATAAAGATTAGAATATAAATATATGTAATTTTTTAAGTGATTATATGATATATAAATAACTTTTAATTTTGATTATCTATGTATGATTGTATGGTCAGATTTACTCATCTCAATGCCTCATAATAAACAAATTTCTCACTAGATATGTATATATATATATATATAATATGAGGAGGATCGAACACCAAAGTAAGTTTTTTTTGATTTACACTTTTTTTAATCTAGATTCACTTTCATCTTTCATTAAAAGTAACCGTTAGATGAAAGTAGATCTAATCACTTGAAAATGAGTGTAATAAAGAAATTTCACAATAGATATATCATATATATATATATATATATATATATATATATATATATATATATATATCCATTTTCTATTGACATTTTCATTTTTTCCTAATTATGGTAATTGGAAAATGCTAATTTCTCATTAAGTAGCCTAAATTAATCACATTGGTTAAGAATAGATTAACTTCAAGGGAAAAGTACTTTAATTCTTAAAAAAATGATCATCTTACATTATTTTTTATCTATTTTTTAATAATTATGATTAAGTAAAATTTTTTTAAAAAAAATATAATTAATAATATAAAAAATAGTGTAAAAACATAATGAAAGAAAAAATGTGATAAAAAAATAAAGTTGATTCTTTAAATAAAAAATGTGAGTCTCTAACCGTTTATTTTGTACGAACCAATGGCAACCAAACGCACAATAAGTTTTCATTAAATCTCCAACCAGCCATGCATGGTCATCGGTCCCTCTCATCACACACACCACTCCATCACTCTCTTTCTATATATTCTTGTTGGCAATCTCTCACTTTGGAACAAACCACCAAAGCCTCTTTCCCTTTATCTTTCACATTGTTTCACCAAAAAATTTCCTCTAGCTAGCTTTCTAGGGTCAAGCCAATATGGTTTTCCCACAGGAAGAGAGTTTAGTCTATGATGTGAGGCTATCCTCAGTTGGGCCTGGACGGGCCACGGGGTCGGATGTGTTCCACAACCCGGGTGGTTTGGACTTGGCCATGAAGCTTCACTACCTTAAAGTGGTTTACTTCTTTGAGAGTGAGGTTGCACAAGGGCTAACCATCATGAAAATAAAGGAGAGCTTATTCACTTTGTTCAACCACTACTTCATCACTTGTGGCCGATTCCGACGATCGGAATCTGGCCGACCGTTCATCAAGTGCAATGATTGTGGATCCAGGTTCATTGAGGCCAAGTGCAAGAAAACCTTAGATGAGTGGCTAGACATGAAAGATTGGCCTTCCCACAAGTTGTTGGTTTCTCAACAAGTCATTGGCCCTGAATTATCTTTTTCTCCTCCTGTTTTGATGCAGGTGTTGTGCCTACACATATTTTTGCATGACACATGACACACACATATTAATCATTTATTATTGGTCTAATTTTTCTCTTCCTGTTTTGATGCAGGTATTGTGCCTACACATATTTTTGCATGACACATGGCACACACATATTAATCATTTATTATTGGTTTAATTTTTATTTGCATATCTCTCCGCCCTCACATCCTCTCTCATACTTGAATTCAAACAACTCAATAAAAAATTATTAATTATGAGAAAAAGTTATTACTATGTGAGAGATTCTTTTTTAATTGAGTTGTTAATGTTTGATTGATGATTAATAGAATTATGGAAAAGAAGAAGAGACAAAATGTCTGAATTCTTCGTAGTCCTCTCAAGGAGAGGCAAACTCTTGTGCGGACCACTCAGCCAAGTTGGTGACTCCAGAAAATCCACTACTCTTGGTTATAAGTCTTTTCCGCTCTTTGGATTTCTATTTATGGCCTATTTTTTTTACTCCTTTTCCTTTGTATAAAAAAAAAAAATAGATTCTATGTTGTGTAAATAACTTTATGAAAACTATGATGAATTTTATTAGGGGTGTAATCGAGTTGAGTCAAGTCAAGTACTTAAAAGAAGTTCATGTTTGACTTATGAAAAAAAATGCTACTCAAGTTTAATTTATTTGTTTAAATGAGCTAAATTTAAAGTTTAGGTTTAATTTATTTTAAAATATGAAACTTGAGTTTGACTTATTTAATTTGTTTATAATTTGATTATTTTTTTTTTTTTATCAAATATTTTATTAAAATATTTTTTAAATTTATTAATTTAGTATTTATTATTTAATAGGAATCTTTATACTAGAAGATTAAAAAAAATAATAAGAAGAGAGTAAAAGATTTTTAAAAAATTAAAATTAGATAAGTGATAGATCTTAATAAATAAATAAAATTACTATTATTTAAATAGAATTACAATCTACTAAGTAATATCAATATACAAATTTTTATCATCTATTTTTTTTATATGAAATTATAATTTTTTTGTCATTGAATATATACGCATTCGAACTATTTGTAAGTCTTTTATTGGTAAGTTTATAAAAATTAAACTTGACTCATTTATATAATTAAACTTAAATTTAAATTTAAATTTATTTATTTAATTAAATAAATGAATTTAATCGAATATTTAATAAATTAAATTTAAATAATTTATGAATATCTGAACTTCTACAATTAAATACACATGCAAGTGAAAAATTGAAAATGTCAGTCAACTTAAATGCATACTGGTCAGCATAAATGCATGATATTTTAACTTTACGAGGGTATTAGAAGGTAAAATGTTTTTTAGATAATTCAAATGGGTTATTTTGTGACAACTTAAATAAATGGTGAATGTCTCTAAGATAAGTTAGTGATTTCATTTACTTATATAATAATATTTTTTATTATACGTAATGAGTTAAAATTAGAATTTATTATATAAGTATTAAAGATCATCACTTATCATTTTATTGATCACGATATGGTGATTTTTGTGTAAAATGTGAAGAATTTTAATTTCAATTCACTATGTTTAATAAAAAAATTACTATATAAATAATTTGAATCATCACTTATTTTAGAGATATTTATTACTTATTTGAATTGTGACAAAATTATTATTTATTTTGAATTGTACAAATAACATGACTATAATAAAAAAGTATTAATGATACACGAAAGTGGAAAGATTTTTTTTTTCTTATTGATGAAAAACTTTTACTTATATTTAGAGAGAAATGATTTGATCTGGTAGTCACTTTTTTTGGGGAGATATTTTCTTTTTCATGAGAATAAATAATAGTTTTACAAGTTAAGTCTATTTAAATCATTTATAAAAAAATATTCTTTATATGATCTTGAAAGAAATTATATGTACACTAAAAGTTTCACACCAATTTTACACTATTTAAAGGCATGAATTTTGAATTAACAAAGTATATTATTTATAATTAACAAGTTAGTAATTAATTATCACATAATCATTTAGTAGTTGATTTTCACGATGCAATAATTTATTATTAAACCGTTAATTAAATAATATATCTTATTAATTGAAAATTTATACATCATTTACTGATATAAAATTCGTGCACAAATTCTCATGGACAATTGTCATGTGCAAGCATCATTTTCCTTTCCTCATGAAGAAACCAGGAGTATCTCTACCCTTAAATATATGTAGGACTCACAATGGGGCTTGTATTTACGAGACTCAATCAAACTTCTTACCCTGTTAGTTAATTAATCCACTTTTTTTTTTTGTTAGAGAATTAGTCCACATCCTTTCTTCAACAACTACCCTGACATTCACATACTGTGTAGTATGGTGTTGTGGACCACTCTCTGCAAAAGAGATAAGGTAGATCGTAACATTGACCCGTAGGCGGTGTAGCTTTCACTCCTGGGTATAAAATACTCCTGAAAGAGAAACCTCGCTCGTCTTACTTGGATAAACAAATTCCTCATAAAACTCATACAATTTTTTATGCAATTCATCAGATAATTGAATATACTTTGGTCTTACTATAAACTTACTATAATGGTTCACATAAATGTACCTTAAAATTTGTGAGAATAAAATATGTAAAAATATCATTATTCATTCATAATTAATACAGTAGTAGGTTACTAGAAAACGAATTTCTCGTTTTGTTTATATGTTTTAATGCTTAACTTGTTTAGCCATGAAAGTTCACCGGCATAAATCGAAAACAATCACATTAATGTAATTGGTATGTCAAATCAGTTTTGAAAAAGTTCCATCCTTATCACGTCAAAAATTAGAAGCAAAAATTAAAAATTTTATCCTTAAAAGATCACAGATTAATTTGTTCAAAGATATATTTATGTAGTAAAAAATACATTACGAAAAAGAGAGCGACATATAATTTTCAATCAATCTCATTTTCCTCAACATCAAGTTGTTTTGCATTAAACAAGAGTCATGAAATTCAAGAGTAGACTTTGCTTTTGCAGATAACTCAATTTAAGTGTGGTGGAATTTCATTGGGTCTTAGCTGGGCTCATGTACTCGGGGACCCGCTTTCAGTTTCGGATTTCATCAACACTTGGGGCCAAGCCATGAATAATTTGCACTTAAACAAGCCCATCAACATCCCAAGATCCGCCCCAGCACCCTGCCAACCCGGAACCAAAAAAGATCCAATTTCCACAAAACGGGTCAACCCGGTGGGTGACCATTGGATCCCACCCAACAACTGCAAAATGGACACATTCTCCTTCCACCTAACTAGCTCCCAGATGAACTACTTGCAAGCACAGCTTTGGGGTCCAAGTGTTGACCAAACCCCTCCTTTTGAATCCCTATGCGCGGTGATTTGGCGATGCGTGGCCCAGGTTCGGGGAGGATCCGAACCCAACACTGTAACCATTTGCAAAACCGACCCGTATCATAAGGGCAATGACATCATTGGCAACAACCAAGTGATAAAAAAGGTTGAGGCTGGAAGTGAATGTTCTATTGTTGACACTGATTTGAGAGTTTTGGCAAGCATGCTTGCGGATCAAGGTGTGGATGAGAGGAATGAGATTGAGGAAGCAGTGGAAAAAGATCAAGGGGTGACAGATTTCTTTGTCTATGGTGCCAATTTGACATTTCTAGACTTGGAAGAAGCCAATGTGTATGACTTGCAATTGATGGGACACAAACCCAGATTTGTGTACTACACCCTTCAAGGGATTGGAGATGAAGGAGCAGTTTTGGTGCTGCCGTGGCCAAAAGGTTCTATCAAGAATGGTACTGATGGGAAGTTTGTGACCATAACTTTGCCGGAGGATCAAATGGTGAAGCTTAAATCTGAGCTCAATATGAATGGTCTTCTACTTGAGGGTGACTTTTAATGAGACATCATAAAGTATTTGTAAAACAATAATTGTCGTTTTTGTTGTTGTTGGTATGTTTGCAGGCCGGGGGCGAAGTATAGTTTGTAGTATCTTAGTTTATTGCCATGGATTTGGGCCCCATAAGCGTTCGTGTGGCATGATCTAATTGCTTTGTATGAGTTGTTATTAAATAAATTATTGAGAAATATTTTATCATCTTATTTAATTCTTCTATTAATTTTTTTAATTATTAAATAAAAAAATAAATATTTTTTATATTCTCAAAATATTAGATATATTTATTTTTTTATTTAATATTTTTTTAATTTAATATTAAAAAAATTATTATTAAGAATTTGTAAGAGAATATAATATTACTCTAAATTATTTCATTTTGGAAAAATGAGCTATTGTTCACTTTCTTTTCTTTTGATTAACATTTATGAACGTAACAAAATTTAATGCTAAGAAACACAAATTTATTCATGCCCTTAACATGTATGTAACATGAGAGGATATTGATGTATTTTTATATAATCTTTTTTTACATGAGCTAAGAAACACAACACCATTGACACAATACCATATATGTGTAACATATATGGGGGTAGTTGTTAAATTGGATTTTTCTTTCTCTCTTTCTCTTTTTACAAATCCTAACGCGATTCTTTTTTTTTTTTTTTTTATCCACTAGAGGGGGTGATTTGGGCCATTTTTTGGCCTAGAATCACCCCTCTACGTCGTTCTTTTTCTCCTTTTATCTAAATAAGTGGTTTTTCCACATAGATCTGGTTTTTCTTTCATGTTTTTCTGTGTTTTCGTCGTCTGCGTGCGGTGGTGTTTGGTTCGTCGTTTTGATGTGGCGTCATTTGATTTCCCGTTTTGTTGCGGTGTTCGTTTGCTTCAGATTAGTAGATCAGTTTCGATCCATTACAGATTCAATCAAGACTTGGACGTCAACGTTATAGATCCGGAGGCATGGGTTCCGGTCACTTTGATTTTGTCACATTTGTAGGCATTTTGCCGTGTTATGCTATTAACCTGGGTGCTGTGAGTTTGTTCGCAGATTCATCCTTTTCAGTTTTTAGCAATGTTGAATTTATATTGTTCTCGATGTATTTTACCAATTTGAATGAATGAATATTTTTTTTTTTAGTAAAAAAAAATATTATGTTACACATCAAAATTGAAAATATCTCATTATTATTTGAAGTGTTATATATGTATAATTATAAAAACACGTTTTTATTAAAATATTGAATAAACACTGATTTTGTTTCTATAAAGATAAATGTGTCATTAATTTAGTCATTTAAAGATAAATGCATCAAAATACTCATCAATCGGTGACTAATTTTATGTCAAAATTTGATATTGCAGGACCATTAATTTGATGTATATTATTGGAAGACCAAACTAATGACACTTGCATTTTGGAAGGACCAAAATAGATTACTCAAAAAAATTTCATGCTTCATAAATTAGGAGAGTAGTTTATTTTGTTTTACCTTACTCTTTTATTATATGGTTTAAGAGATTTGACTACAAATTGGGAATCAAATGCGTTAACAAAAGGGAAAGAAGGTATATAAACACCAAAAAAATCTGATGGAATTAATGTTAGGTAACAGAACCTTGTGTGGGAGTGGCAGATTCAATTCTTCCATTGACCATGCAAACTAATAAAGTGATCTTATTCATACATCACTTTTCTTGCACTTCCTCTTTTTGAGAAAAGGAAAAAAAAAAAAAACGGAGAGAGAGAAAGAAGATAATGAGAGAGGTATACGGAAAGTGATATATATCAATAAAACAATAACATGTCTCCAACTAATACGGCAATTCATTGTGCTTCATCGGTAGTCCAGTGGAAAGGTTTTGAGCATCTCATATTTTAGTTTAACTCCAGTGAATTCAGAGTTAATGATATTACAACAACAAAAAGCATTTTTTTTTAAAAAAAATTATGTGGGTAGATTAAATTAATCAAGTGATGTCATTATATTTTGTTAATTTTTGTTAAAGACTATTTAGATCAATGTATTTTTTTAATGGTTTTGCTAGAATCCTTTTAGCCTTTTCCTTAATGAAACTATTAAAAAAACATTAATCTAAATGATCTGTCAAAATTAAAGTTTTGAACATAACATGATTACGCAGTTTGACTCTTTCTAATGAAAAGAACACTTGTAGTTTGTTCTTCGCTTCTTCTATTATTGTGAAATCTTAATTTACTGGAGTTGGACTTAAAAAATGAGATGCTTACATAGTGCTTTGAGTTTGATATATGCCTACTCATTTCCTTTTTCTTCTCTCTTGTATATTTTATGTTAAAAAATGGGTAACCAGCCATCATCCGTTATGAGTCATGCATTGTTAATAACATTCATTTCAGTTATATTTTGATAGGGAAATTAACCTGAATGTCTTGTTAAGTTAGTTAAAAAGTAAATCATAGCCTTTAATGGAATTATCTGTCCCTCCCGTTGGGGTATTCATTTTGTATTTCTCATTTATGCTTTTAGCATACTGTAAGAAAAAAGAGCCCATAATGCAGGCATTATGATGATCATGATCGATAACTTCAGCATTAATTTGGGAATCTTTATCAGTTATTAATATTCATGACGTTATCTCAGCTAATTTCCTGGCACATTGTAGTACAATTAGACTTACTACCACCCTACAGGCTACATGCAAATTGGTGTCATTCTTGCCATGTGGTCTCTAATCTTGTTTGTGTCGATATTATAATTATCCCGAGGAGAAGGTTAATATACACTAACCAATTTTTTGGTGCATGAATACACCATCTTTTTCATTTATAATAACCGGTTCTGTTGTCTTTTTTTTTTTTTTTTTCCTTTTAACACACCGCTGCGACCCACTTCACCTCTTCACTCCCACCACCTCACTGCCACTCCCACCACCACCAACCTCACCCCTATCCCACCACCCCCACCCTTTCTCCCTCCACCTCTTTGACCCCACCATCACTACCTTCTTCCACATCGTCAGCCACTAGCAAACTCAGTCACCCAAATCTTGGATCTATCTCCCACCACCGCACTGTACACAGCCAGATCTTCAGCTTGCAACCCAAGCCAGAGAACCAACAAATGCACCCACCCAAACCCTAGACCCACGTCGACTCACTACGGTCCTTTGCTTTGAGCAGCCACACTCTTACGTCACCAGATCTAGTCAACTCATATGAGCCGTCACCGCACCTCCACGACCAAACTCGAGCTACCCCCCACATGACATCGATGGCTTCCTTTCCATGTTTTTGTGTGTTTTTGCAAAGCCAGAAGAAGTCTCGGGTTGGGTTTTCATCGATGGAGGTTGGTGGTTCCAAGCTTCGTGGTGGTGGTGTGGTGAGGATCGCGGTTGAAGGCTGGGCGGATGGTGGTTAGGCAATGACGGGTGGGCAGCAGTGGTGCTACTTCGCCAACTGCGGTGGTGTTGCTTCGTCGGTTGTTCTAGACGACAGGCCATTTGAGGTGTTGGACGACAGTCAAAATGTCTAGAAAATTTGACAAATTTTATCGGTCTAGAAGGTTCTCAATCTTTAATATCAACTTATAATTTTTTTATTAATAAATCAATGGTTTAAATCTGGTACATACATGCAACTTAATTTGGTTAGTACATATTAGAATGCGTCATTCTGAGCTATATTTGGACGGAAACCTAAGATGCAGAGACACCATCACTTATAAACAATGATAAATGACAAATATAGACCACCTCAATTACTTCAGTAGTTATGAAAACTAAATTCATAATTATAATCATTGGTATTGAGTTGAGACCACATGTCGCTTTGTGGGCTCTTCATGATGTTAGGTCACTTTGTGAGGTTTCTTTAGCATGGATTTCATGTCTTGAAGGAAGGAAATCAAGTATAGTTAATACTCTTGCTAATTTCTCTTTTCAAAAGAAAAATGTTTGCTGTGGTCTTTGTGGGTTCTTCATGATGTTAGGTTACTTTGTGAGGTTTCTTTAGCATGGATTTCATGTCTTGAAGGAAGGAAATCAAGTATAGTTAATACTCTTGCTAATTTCTCTTTTCAAAAGAAAAATGTTTGCTACACACAATTTATGAGTCACATATCTTTATATTTATTGAGATAACAGAATTAAAGTGTGATTGTATATAAAACGAGAAAGATAAATTATAATTATATGATAAAAAATATTATAATTATGAAATAATATGTGTATAAATATGTGTATGTAACATTTTTACTAATTTCTTATGTCTTGAGTGTAGGTGTATTTAATGTTGATGAAAGATCAAGAAGAAAAATATACGGAGGAGCAAAGTAGCTTGGCATGAGAAAAAAATTGTTATTATAGATTAGGTTGAAGGTAAAACCTTAACGTAGTAATATATTTGCATACTAAATTCTATAATATTTTCATATTTATAATTATAAAAATATTTTTTAAATTATCGATATATTATTATATATAAAGTTTATTGCGAAATTGATTCTATAATAATTAATAATTAAAAAAATGCTTGACATGAAACTTTGATTAACAGTAATTGGTTCGATATTGTTTTTATTTATAACTAATCATCACTATTAATTGAAAGTTTATTTATGCATATTTTCTTATAATTTAATTGGTATGCATTATTAGTGTAAATGAGTTTTACATTAATATCCATTAATATTTTGACAAATCTGTACTTATTATTATTTCTTTCTTTTATTAATTAAAATAAAAACAAATGTGTTAAAATATTAATAGATATCTGGATAAAATAGTTTATATTGGCAATGCATACTACTTTAATTCATTTTCGCGTGTGCGTGTGTGTGTGTTAGAGAGATGATCAATTTACACTAATGTGTGTGTGTGTGTGTGTATTAGAGAGATGATCAATTTACACTAATATAATTTTTTTTCTCTTACACTTATTTTCAACCGTTAATTCTAGTTTCATCTAATGATTACATTTAATGAAATAATCTCAACCATTAAATGAAAGTAGAACTAACGGTTAAAAATAAATGTAAGAGAAAAAAAACTTACGCTGATATAAGTTAATCCCTCATCATATATATATTTTGATACTGCAAGGTAACTTTGGTTCCTGAGCAATTGAAAATACTACTATACTAGGTTGTATTCTTATTTGATACACGCGTTTATACTTATTTTATAATGTTGGTTTGAAACTTTTCAAAATATCATTAACTTAGGTGTTATTATACCATTAAAAAATAGTATTTTATGATAATAATTATTTAAAATGTTACTTATTTTATAATGTTGGTTTGAAACTTTTCAAAATATCATTAACTTAGGTGTTATTATACCATTAAAAAATAGTATTTTATGATAATAATTATTTAAAATGTTAAATTCTTAAAATAATATTTCAATCCATAATTAAATAATAGTCACACAGTTGGTCCAAATAGAACTAAAAATATTACGGTGATATTACTTCTATAGAAGTAACAGTACACAAAATTCTCATAGAGAAAATACGAGGGATTGATGTGAGGAAAAAAAAATGAGAGAGAAACTTTATGTGTAAGTATGATTATTGAAAATATTATTGGCTGAATTGATTTGTGAACTTGATTGATATAACCAGTGGCGGAGCCACATTATAGTGAGGGGGTTACATGTTTCCCTTAAAATTTATAAAAAAATATATTTATAAGTATTGAGAAAGTTAAAAGATTTTAGTGTCTTTGAAGAAAAATTATTATCCCATGCCTCTATTTAACCTAATAGATTGAAGAGAGAATATTACAGTATTTATTATTCTCTTTGTATGTTTTTAATGTTTCTTGTACTTGTTTTTATAGTTTGAGTTTATTAATATTTAAAATTTTAATTTGTATAATATAATTTTATTGAAAATTTCAAATTTAGCGTAAAAAAATAATTATTTAAATAATTGATAGATTAATATGATAATAAAAATATTTTTTTAAAAAGAGCATACTTGTATATAGACAAATTTTATAAAAAGTATTTCTTTAATTCAACTGATAATAATTAATTATTATTTATTTTTATGTATGTCATAATATTTTTAATAAATTTATATCATAAGAATTTATAATTAGTATAGTGTTCCCCTACCCTCGAGCGTGGCGTTGAATTTATTTGTGAACTTGATTGATATAACTCAACAAGATCCCATATCCTTAATATTAATTAGGGTGAGTTAACTTTGAAAATTTCTAACCAAAAATAAACCAGTTAATAATTCCGACAGAAAAATGACTTTACTCAATAATTTGATTCTTTTAGTATTTAATATTAATCGGTGTCAATTTCAAATTTCGTTACGTGGTTTTTTAATCCAATTTAACTTAATTATCTGACTTGAGTAAATGTTATATTTTAAAAAAGATTAATAAAATCCAACTGAAAATAATTAATTATTATTTATTTTTATCTAAGTCATAATATTGAATAAAGAGTATAGAATCATCCTAAATTTTCACATTTTAATTTAAAAAAATCACCATCATAAACTTGAAATTTTTCCTAATTATTTCTTAAACTTTAACTAATAACTCAATAAATCATTATGTTAACTACCTGTTAAATCATTAATGGAGATGTCATGTTGTATCATTTTATCCATTCAAACTCATAAAATCTGAGCTGTTTAATTTTTTATTCATTAAAACCTCATTTTTTTAATTATATTTTACTTTTAACAGATTAAATAAAAAAACTAAATAATTCAATTCACCATGCAGGTAAACGAATTTCGTTTTTTTGTTTTAAAATAATTTAATTTGATAAGAGTAAAATATAATTAAAAAAATGATGTTTTAATAAATAAAAAAAATCAACGGTCTAGATTTAATGAGCTTGAATAGATAGAATGATATCACGTGACATCTCTATTAGTGATTTAACAAATAGTTAATGAAAAGATTTATTGGATCATTATTTAAAATTTAAGGATTAATTAAAAAAAATTTAAATTTATGGTGGTGATTTGCAAAAAAAATTAAGTTCAAGTTAACTCTTTAATTGTCTTCTTTCTTTAATCACAAGTTTTCCTTTACGGTGGTTTTCCACCAATGACTCTCTTTTCCTTTGGTCATCTTTTCTTATTTATATATTAGGTATCTAACTTCTTTTAATATTTTTTATAAGAATTTCAATTTAATTAGGATCAATTTGAATTCTCCATCAATTTTGAGATTTGGATAAAATTTTGAGTTTGGATAAGTTCCCTTTAAAGTTTCATTTTCAAGATCTCCTACTCTAATCCTCTAGATTACACATGAAAACTCAAATAAAAAGATAAAAGATATATAAAAAATAAAACTATTTAAAATTTAAATAAAAGCATTAAAATCAAATAAAAATTATAATAAATAAAACCTAAAAATGTATACGATTTTGCATCACATCAAATATGCCTTTGTGGACGAAACTAAGCAGGAGTGTTATGTGCACAAAGTCATTTTACCTTAAGTGCATCGCAAAAAATTAGTAAATATCAGCTATAAAACCAATCAACGCAGAACATAAACGTAACTTAAGCCTCCTATTGAGGCAAATTAATATAATTTGGTCACCACAAATTCACACCAACATCCAACTTGTAATACTTATCTTCACTTCAACTACTTTTTCCGAGTTTATTCACTTCCATTAATGGGCAGATGACCTAAGTTTAAGCTCAAAGTAGATGAACATGAAAGCAATCTGTAACATGAACAGCAAGGGTTGGGGACCAATGTAAGTATCTTAAGCTCAAGTGCCTTGATATTTTAATGGAAGAAGATATTTGCAAGAAAGGGGGGGGGGAGTTGAAGTTATTAATCAGTAAGTTAGGCCCAGAGTCTAGACTTTATACATGCAATGATATTTTATAATACATATGTGAACTTTTCCAACTGAATATTTATTTGTATATTATATTTTATCTTGTTCTTAGAATGGTAAAATATCCGTAAACTTGAGAATCCTCATGGAGACCGTCTTATTTGAGGTTCTAAATTTGAGAAATTTTTTTTTTGCGATGATAGGATGGACTGTGATAGATTCGAGGTTGGGATTGGGGTCGGGTTTGGAATAGGGTTGGGGTTGGGGATGGAGATCATATCTCCTGTCCCATGGGATTCCTATCCCAACTAAATTACCATAATGCTCTTAATAAATATACATATATTAATAAGTGTGTCTATTTTAATAATTTTATCTTTAATTTATTTTTATATTAATTTAAAATTAACAAATAAAAAAATAAAGGAGTAGGGGTCCATAATCAGCTAAACCAAATAACCATACCTAATTCCACGTTCAGAGAACAACCCTAATCATTCATCTCTCACTTTCACACTCTCATTGACTCCATCTCCCTCACCACTGCAGTGACGTCGCCTTAGCCCTCACCACCAACATTGTCTCAACTCTGTCGTCTCAGTGTTCCATCATCTCAACTTCGTCGTCTCAACTGTGCATGGCGCACCACTCCGTTGACATCGATTCGTCAGCGGCTCATCCCTCACAACCTCAATATTTGTCTCCCTTATGTTGATGTCGTCATCTAGATGTGGCAAAACAGGTTCAACTCATTGGGTTGGCCTGCTAACCCGCTATTTTTTTGCGGGTTGAGTTCAAGATTTCAACCCACTTTTAATTTTCAACCCGCATAATTTGTCCCGCTTAACCCGCGGATTAAGCGGGGCGGGTGTGAGTTGGCCCGTCGGGTTGAGTTTTTTTAAAAAAATGTTACAAATTAATCTTATTATTTGTGTTTGTGATATTTTTATGGGTATGATACTAAATTTATTTTATTTTTTAATCATTATAAATTATAAATTTTTTATTTTTAAATTTTTATGATTTTTTTATTTTTTATACATTTTGTTTTGTTTTTTAAGATCAACTCACTTTTTTTTTTTTTTTTTTTTCTTTGAACCCGCCAACCCGCACTAAAGCGGGGTGGGTTGACTCTTTCAACCCATTTTTCAAAACGGACTAACCAACCTCGTCCCGTATTTTTGCGGGTTGAATGCGGGGCGGGGCGGGGCGGGTTAACCCATTTTGCCACCTCTACCGTCATCGTGGCACCTATTCGACGCAGCCTCTCTACCACTAGCGCGAAGGACTGCCCTGCTCCATTGCCACTTGTGCAAGCTCTGTCATCGGTCGAGCCAGCTCTATCGTTGCTTGGGCCAACTCTGTTGTTGCTTGTACCACCATCCTCGTTAATTGCAACTTTGAAATTTCAAGTGTATATGGGATTTCTCACTCTTTCTTCCTCAAATGTATATTGGGATTTCTCTATTAGGGTTCTTGTATTGGGTTTTCTTTATTAGGGTTTCTAAGTTGGGGATTTTATATTGGGGTTTTTTTTTTTTCTGAATTGATGCTTTTGTATTGTTTATTAATTGGGGTTTTGAATTGGGATCTCTGAATTGGGGTTTCAACTAAAGGATATTATCTCTAAATTGGGGTTTTGTTGAAGCATGTGTTATAGAGTTGTTGAAGCTTGTATTTTGAATTTGTTTTAGGACTTTGAACTTGGTGAACATTTTGAATTTGGTGTCTAGACTTATTATTATGCTTGAGCTTTCTTTTTTCTATTTTTCAATATTTTATTTTATTTTTATTTTTTATTTTTTTCATTTCGGGGTGTCTCCAAGGGTATTTATGGGGAGTTAAGGAATAGGGATAGATAAAAAATCACCCTGAGATGGAAATTAGGGACGGGAACGGGGAATGGAGAGTCCCCGCCCCACTCGGGTACCATCCCTACTTGTTCTTTGCTATATATTCACCAATCCAATTTCAATATAAAAGATCATTTATTTAAATTCAACTTTTTTAATGAATATTAATTGTTGCGACAGATCGCGGCGGGATAACGATTTAAATTAAAAAATTTAGGAGTCGCAAACAATTTTATTTTCTTATTAGGAAAAATTAGAAAAACCTAAGAAAAATGGTCTACGTTCAAAAACTCAGTTCCGAGAGCCTAATTATGCACAGGAAAAAGTGAAGACTTAACCTCACAATACCCCTGATATATCCGTCCTAAGACGATTACCCTAAATCAATTGTGCAAAATTTTTATAACTCTTAAAAATACTTATTTTACCATTTTATTAAAAGATAAACTAAACCGACAAATAAATTATGAAAATTTAATTTTGGATTGGCAGAATAGAAATTCTGCTCCAGCGTATCCTCGGATGCAATGAAGAATTCAAAGTTATGTCGTTCTTTAAAAAATAAGGGTGAGTTGGTTGTTTTTAATTTTGAAAAGATTTTTATTTTGAAAACGCATTTGATTTTTTTTTTATGTTTAGAAAAAAGTTCGAATCATCAAGCTATCACAACTTAGATGATTTTAAAAGTTACAAGATTAACAAGTTGTCACAACTCAACTAATACCAATTTATTCTTAAATTAATTTTAAAATAAAAAAGTTTACAAAATAAATAAATAAATAAACCAAACTAATAAATGAATAAACTAAAATAAATAACACGTGTGTATAATGAAAAATAATACTACAAGAAAAAAAAAAAAGCAAACTTACTTCCAAGGCATATAAAAAATGATATGCTTAAAGAAGTTAGTGCACAGGACCCTAAGCATTCTTAATAAGCCCAATGGTGTAATTTTCTCGAACTCTTATACTTAGTATTAAATCTAATGATATAATTTTTTAGAACTCTTATACTTAGTATTAAGCCCAATGGTAAAATTTTTTAGAGGACAACCATTAAGAACCATCCCTTTATATAGAAAGAAAGAGGGAGAAAGTACATGACTTCTCTAATGTGAGACTTAGTGATCTAGACATCTTAGTTTTTTAATTTTTTTTTATTTTATTTTTTGAATTTCTTTGATGATCCGGACAAATTTGGATGCTCACATTCCATAATTTCATGATATTGCACAGTATTTTGGGTATTGGACGCATTTTGTGCTGCCTCCTTTGCTTTCACTGCTTTTGGAGGAAATTGAGGGCCATCAGAAGGAACCGAGGGGGGCAGTATTCCACATCAACCACATGCTTGTATCCATCTAGAGATTGGCGAGGAGGCTTACCAAGCTCGGTTTGCCTCCTTATAGAGGATGTGCGCCATCCAACCATATCTATGATCATATGAAACATTAGCAAAAACAACGCGACATCTAAATGCTCCAAGTGCAGATAGAAACTTTCCATCTTCACTATCAGAAGCCATTCTCAAAAGAAGAGGTGGTTTGTTGGGTTTACCATCAGTAAGAAACAACTGACTACCAGTACGACCAGCCAAAAATGGAGCCATCGGTGCAGCAAGCTTTTCAAAGACTGGGACACCCAACAGAAACAGAAGCTGCCCTTTTCCCCTTACACCAAGATGTGGAGTTGCTAAAGTGATAAAACTGATTGCCTCCAACCTAGCAATCATTCCTCCTTTTGAAAAGCTCGCTCTTTGAGAATTTTCTGTCATGCCCTTCACTGGATCACCAGGTTGGTCCTTATTATAGGTATCAGGTGAATAAAGGACAGCAATTGCATATCAATCAAGCATCCTAAAGAATGGGCTAGAAAGGATATTCTTTTCAGGTTCTTTGTCTTTTTAACAACTTGCATGACTTCATCAGCTAATCGCTTTCCAGCTCCATCAATCCCAGTAAATGTCTTAGTATAAGTATTTGACGAACTTGCATATATTAAAAAGTTTTTTCCAAGGCGCCTTTTCAACTCTGCTTTTGCATAAGTCCAGTGACTTATGCTGCCCATGATACCATGAACAAGAACGGGGAGATGATTGGGGTAGTTTGAATTCCCTATGCTAGCAATAGACTTTCCATGAGTGATAGTATTCATAGCTTGAGCTCCCCTGGTGTCCCTGTCCACTATTTGTACCGGAAGGGAAAGTGAAAGCATTGTTGGAGGAGGAGGATAAAGAACAAGGCGAAGAGGACGATGAAGCATAAGAAGACGAGGCTATTGGGCCTTGATGTGAACCATGCTTGAGATTGGAAATTCGAGGTGAGTAGCCACAGCGCGCGTGAATGAACGGGGCAGTTGTCATGTATGTATATAAATTTATGAAGCACCGATACGGCTTTCAGGCCGTCATACCGGTGTCCGATACGTACTAGACACGGAGACGCACACAATTAAGATCATGCAATTGTTGATCAAACATAAGCATTAAGCAAAAATGGAAGAACAATTGTCGAAAAAACATACATAAAGTTCTTTTTTTTCTTTTTTTTTTCAGACACGTTCCAAAACGCTCCGAAATGCCCCAAAACGGCCAGAAACGCGTAAATGAGGGGTGAATCAAATTAATCTGAAAAATTTGAGATTTTTTTGGAATTAAACTTATCTAATAGATTCAGCCTATTTAACTCACCTTAACCCTATATCTTGAGTCGAAAAATACCCATTCATCCATGGTTTTCTAGATCTGCGGCCTCATTCTCCGATCTGCAATTACAACTTTTCCGGTGACTCTCTAACCTCCATCTTCGACCTTTGTTGCGCCTGTCCATGACACGCCGTGGAGTAACTCATTGCAACACTGAAGCTCATCTTATCTTTCCTTGCTCGAAGCTCTCTCAGTCTCTCTGCTCGAAGCTCTCTCACTCCTCAAAACAGAGACTTTTCGGTGGAAGCCAAAAATTCAAAACAATTTGTCTTTCCTTTGCACCTTTCAAGTACAACACGTGAAGCTCATAGTTGCAAATGGCTTTAAGGCTTTAAGTCACTTTATCTTTTCTTTTATTAATATTAAAGTATTTACTTTTTCTGTCACAGTAATCAATTGACTGAAAAACGAAAAGCTTTTAAGTTTAGTTTATTGTGTGCTCATGTTTTGGATTTTGGAACTACCAATTATTGACTTTTTGGAACTATTAATTTTTTTAAATGTTTATCATGACTCTTTTTGGAACTATTCATTTTCAGCAACTTTTTATGCTGATGGCTTTAAGCCTTTAAAGTTTACTCACGTTTTGGAACTAGCAATTTAATTGTTGTGATTGAAAAACTTTTAACTCTTTAATTCATTCAATGTTTTGGAATTATTAATTTTTTTAATTTTTATCCTAACTTTTTTAATGATAATTTTTAATATTTAAAAATTTTATGATTGATAAATTTTAATATGTAACTTTAATTTTATGATATTGATTAATTTTATAAATTATAATTTTTGGATTTAATTTTTAGTTTCTAACAAATTTTAATTTTAATTTTTTTAGATCAATCTCTAAGAATGTCTTAGCCTAATAGCAATTCTAACAACATAATTAGTAAATTTGTTGTTGATGACAAACAAAAAATAGCTACTCCTCTTTGGGCTTATGTTATAAGAGATGAAGTCTCTGCTCCTGGGGATGGTGGAAATAGAGGATGGGTATGTAATTTTTGTCAGAACCATTATTATGGTTCATATATTAGAGTTGAGACTCACTTGCTTAGACTTACTGGTGTTAGAATTGATAGATATCCAAAAATGAATGACGAATACTTAGTTGAAATTCAAAAAGTTGTTGAGTGTGCTGAAGAATCGAGAAAACCAATAAATGTTCCCCTTCCTCCTACATCTATTATTGATAACTCATTTCAACAATCATCACAACCTGTTTTAGGAAATAAAAAAAGAACAGACAACCCTTTAAATAGAACTTTCAATGCTAGAGCTAGAGAGCAACTTAAGTCAGAAATTGCTAGGATGTTTTATTCTGTCAGTTTGCCCTTCAATCTTGCGCGCAATCCTTATTATATTAGTTCATATTAGTTTGCTACAAATAATTCTATTGTTGGTTTTATTCCTCCTGGTTACAATTTTCTAAGAACTACATTGTTATAAAGGGAAATGGCAAATGTTAAGAGATTACTTGAACCAATCAAAGGGACTTGGAGTGAGAAAGGAATACGTATAGTAACTGATGGATGGACTGATGCGCAAAGAAGGCCACTGATTAATTTTATGGCTACTTCAGATGGAGGTCCTATATTTTTAAAGGTCATTGATGGTTCTAAGGAGATAAAAGATAAGAATTACATAGCAAGCCTAATTATATCCACTGTTGAAGAGGTTGGACCCAAAAAAGTTGTCCAAATTATCACTGATAATGCCCTTGTGTGTAAGGCAGCGGGACTTCTTATTCAAAATGACTATCCTCATATTTTTTGGACTCCTTGCATAGTGCACACACTTAATCTTGCTCTAAAAAATATCTGTGCGGCTAGAAACACAGAGAAGAATGAGGTTGTTTATGAGGAATGTCATTGGATCACTTTAGTTAGTGATGATGCTATGTTTATTAGAAATTTTGTCATGAACCATTCTATGAGGCTTACCATATTCAATGAGTGTGTGACTTTAAAACTACTTTCCATTGCTGAGACGAGGTTTGCTTCCACAATAGTCATGTTGAAAAGACTAAGGCTCATCAAACATGGTCTCCAAAATATGGTTATTAGTGAGAAGTAGAACACCTATAGGGAGGATGATGTTGGAAAGGCAACACATGTGAAAGCAATTATTCTTGATGATTTTTGGTGGGACAAGGTGGATTATATTCTTTCTTTCACAAGGCCTATTTGTGATATGCTTTGATTGTGTGAACTAATAAGCCTACACTTCACTTGATTTATGATATGTGGGACTAAATGATTAAGCTAGTGAAGACTATAATATTCTACCTTGAAAGGGTCAAAGAAGGAGGTACATCATCTTTCTATGGTGTTGTTTATCAAATTCTTATTGATCGGTGGACAAAAAGTTGCACACCCTTGCATTGCTTAGCACATTCACTAAATCCTAGGTAAATTCAAATGATTCTTTTTTAATTTTATTTTTTTAAATTTAACTTGCTGCATTTATGGTATTAATATTAGTTAAGTTTTGTTTTTTATTAAATAGGTATTATAGTCAACAATGGTTTCAACAAGGACCAAATAGAGTTCCTCCACATAGAGATCATGAGATTTCCACTGAGAGACAGAAGTGCTTAAAAAGATATTTTACTGATCCTGATGAAAGAAGAGAGGTAACAAGAGAGTTTTCTAAATTCTCTGGAGAGCTAGACAAATTCGGCCTTCAAGATTCTTTAGCGGATAGAGCTCTTTCGGAGCCAAAAGAGTGGTGGATAACTTAAGGTTCTGAAGCCTCATTACTCCATGGCATTGCCTTGAAGCTTCTTGGACAACCGAGCTCATCATCATGTTGTGAACAGAATTGGAGCACCTACTCTTTCATTCACTCCATGAAGAGAAACAAGATTAATCTTAAAAGGGCTGAAGATTTAGTATATATACATACAAATCTTTGTCTTTTGTCTAGGAAGAGCGAAAAGTATAATAGTGGAGAGAGCAAAATGTGGGATCTCGCTGGAGATGAATGGGTGCCATTTGATGGTGTTGAAAGCCTTGAGATTGCATCTTTATCACTTGATGAACCGGAGTTAGAGAAACAGTTATTATCCACAGATAATGAATAGTTTAATTTTGAACAATGACTTTAGTATTTGATGAAACTATTTATTTTGGATTTTGGATTTTTCTATGATTTATCTGCTGATACTTAATACTTTAAGTTATTTAAAATGACATATTTTATAATTTTATATATATATGTGATGTCGTATCTTGTCGTACATGTATCTTAATTTTTAAGAGATTGTCGTATTCCCGTACCATACCCGTATCATACCAGATAGTCGTACCCGTATCTGTGTATCATAGATATAAATAGAAAATAAAAAATAGAGAGAGTTAGAAAGAGAGAAGGTTGGAGAGAAAATGACAGAACCAAATCCTTATTTCACTCCTTTCAAGGCAAAGTGGCATATAGAAACGCCATAAACGTTGTTATCTTCTTGACCAACTTACACCACTGCCCATGTCCTTCTCTATCTGTGTGTGTGTGTGTGTAGTGTATAGTTTATAGGGACTCAAAAGTCAGAAAGTTAAATGTCCAACGCGATTTAATTGTAGATTGTATTCTCCAATCATGGGAAGAAGGCAATTGTGAATGCGATATAACTCTGATGATGTAAACGACATCATTAGGCAATAAATGACACGCAACTCTATTGCGACTTGGATCGCAATGCAAGTGTCAAAAAATAAAATTATTAAAAAAAAAAGAAATAGAGTCACCACTAATTTTATTTTTATTAGAAAAAATTGAAAAACCTAAAAAAGATGGTTTATGTTTAAAGATTAAGATTTAGAAGTCTATTTATGCATAAGAAAGAGTGAAGACTTAACTTCATAATACTCCTAATACTTCTGCCCTAAAACGGTTACCTGAAATCAGTTGTGCAATTTTTATAACTCTTAAAAATATTTATTTTATCCCTTTATAAAAGATATAAAGAAATTAACAAGTAAATTATGAAAATTTAAATTTGACTTGACAGAATAGAGATTCTGCTCCTACATATCCTCGGATGCAATGAAGATTTCAAAGCCACGTTGTTCTTTAAAAAAAGACTGTCGGTTGATTATTTTTAATTTTTGAGAAAAAAATATTTTTTGTTTCAAAAATTCATTTGATTTTTATTTTATTTTTTTAAATATTTATTTGTTTTTAAAAAAATGAATCATCAAGGTGTCACAACTTAGATGATTTTAAAAGATGCAAGATTAATAAGCTATTACAGCTCAGCTAATCTCATTTTATTCTTCTTTTAAACCAGGCTTAATTATTTTATTTATTTATTTTTCTTAAAAAAATGAATTATCAAGCTGTCACAACTTAGACGATATTTGAACTTTCAGATTAACAAGTTATCGCAGCTCAGCTAATCCCAATTTGTTCTTTCTCAACAAAGCCCAAATATTTTATTTTTTTATTTTTTTAAAACGAATCATCACGTTGTCACAATTCAGATGACTCTAAAAGATTTGAGATTAACAAATTGTTACAACTCAGTTAATCCCTTTTCCTTTTCCTTTTAAAAAATGCAAAATTAGTACATGACCACCTTTTAAAACAAAGATCAATAACATAATGAACACACCGATAAAAATAAAAACAAAAATCAAAAGATCAACAAAGGAAAACAAAATACTTTTTTTTCTTTAAATAAAAGGTCAAATATCAACATTTTTATTTCTACATTAGCTACTAAAAAAACTCAAGTACAAAAAAGAACACACTAAAAAAAAGGCCATCCCAACACAAAGAATTATAAAACCTTTAAAAAATAAACTAAACAAATTTATCTAGCCCAATTAAAAGCCAAAAGAAAGAAAGCTAATCCCCTACCCAAAAAAAAGCATAAGAATTATTTTAGCTTTTTTTTTATATAATAAGTCAAATAAATAAAAGAAGAGACATTTAGTCTTTGGAGCAAAACCACGAAATAGAGAACAAAAAAAGGGGGTTTCAAATGGAGCTTGGAACGGAAAAGAGGGCGGAGATCAAGGCAAAGGCACGGTGCCACATGACATTTCACGAAGGCGATGGTGGAGGCTAGGTGGCCTGGTTACGGTGGGCGAATTTGGTTCGTTGTGTGATGTGGGTGGTTGTTTCTGGTGGAGAATGGTGGTTACGGGTGGCAGATTTGGCTTCTTGGCATGGTGGGTCGCGATGGTGGAAGAGAAGTGGGGTTTCGGGTTTGGGGGTTGCCTGGAGTGTGGTTGGGTTTGTGCAGCAGCTGCTTGGACGAGTTGTTTAGGTGGACGGCAGAGTGCGCACGACGGAGGTTGTGAACGATGGTTGGGTTCGTAGAAAAGGGGAGAGACAATGAATGCTATGGAAGAGATGAGTGTTTTGACATGGTTGGGGTTGGGGATGGTAATGGTGTTGTCTCTGTTTTTTTTTTTTCTTTTAGGTGAAGTTGTTGGTGGTTAGAGGTTTTCGGTTTGGTGGGGGCAGCGGTTTGCGGCGTTGCGGGTTGGCGGTGGGGGCCTGGTTACTTGGAGCTGCGTGGTGGATGACAAAAGGGGTGGCTCACGGTTGTGGTGGTTTATATGTTTATGATGATGAAGGTTGAAGGTGGTGGTGCTTGGGTGGAGCAAGGTGTGGGGGGTTTATGGTGGTTGGTTTTGTGGAGGTGAGTTGATGGAAGGATGGATGATGGGTGGAGTAGTGAGGTGGTTTTGGGATTTTGGTGATGATTGTAAAGGGGTTCTAATGGTGGTTGTTGGAGGTTTATGAATTATTGAGTGAAAAAGAAAAAATCTCTTCCGTTGAAATGATTAGTGGGGTTGAAGTTTGGTGTTGGTTTTTGAGTTGTAGTTCACTCATGAAGGTTCCTTTAAACACTAGAGAAATCAAGATCAAGACCATAAAATAACCAATCTTCCCTACAGTCTCCCCTGTTTTTTGTGTATCTTCCTATCACTTAATATTTCACCATATATCTGTTCTCTCTTGGTCTCACTCTCTACTATCTCTGTATTTTTTCTTTCTTCCAATTCCCTCAAGTTCTCACATTCCTTCTTATATAGCTAAACTCCAATGAGAAACCAAACAAAACCAACATAGGGAGTAAAAACTGTGTGATGGAGCTACAATGGAGCAGTTGCAGTAAGTAATGAGGAGCACACAATAATGTCTCTGTTGTGGTGTTGTGTGTGCAGGGAAAATGCCAAAGAGTAGTGGGATGTCTTGCTCTCTCTGTGTGTACGTGAAAATAGAGGATGTGTGTGTGTGCAGTGCAGGTCTGGTGGAAAATGAAAAAAAAAAAAAGAGAAGACAAGGAAGGTGAAAATGAGCTTATACTCAAAATGGGAAAAAACAACGGGGAAAAAACATGAAGGGTGCAACGGTAGCCTCTTCATCTTTTTTTTTATATTATTTTTTTATTTATTTTTTTTAGAATTTTTGTAATTATAATACTTATTGGGCTAAACAAATTTTTTTTGCCAAACAAGAAATGGGCTAAACAAACTTTTGGGCTGAAAGAGGAATGAGCAAAAAGAAAATAAAACACTTATCATGTTATTAATTTTTTTTATTTTTATTTCTTTTTTTTCAAATAAGGAGAAAATGACTTAAAAAAAAGGTCCTAGCAAAATTAGGTGTTCACAGTTGTCCATCTTTACTTGTTTCTTATTAGAGATTGTGAATAATCGTAATTTTTTATATTATCGTTGTAAGAAACGAGTAAAGACGTGAACTTAAATTTTGTCCGGTGATGAAATGATGTTAATTGCAAACTAATGAGTTCAAATACGAATTTACGAACTATTGCAACATCGTTAATCCTACCAAGGTGAAGCTCAGCGTAAAGCCAGAGACGTCACCATATTGTCAATAAGCTGTCGCAGCTCAATTGACGTTTATTGACTAAAAAGAGTTTTTTTTTTAAATAACTTTGGGTGACCTCGTGACCTGGAATTGTAAAAGACAATGGGCTTGACTCAAAAATTAAAAGGCAATGGGCTTGACCTAAAATTAAAAGACATTAGGTATGTGGTGTCCCGAAATTTCAAAGACATTAGGTATCTGGTGTCTAGAAATTTAAAAGGCAATGGGCTTGGCCCGAAATTTAAAAGGCATTGGGTATCTGATGTTCCAAAATTTAAAAAACAATGAGTTTGACCCTGAATTTAAAAGATATTGGGTATCTGGTATCCTAAAATTTTAAAAATAATGGGCTTGGCCTGGAATTTAAAAGACATTGGGTATCTGGTGTCCCAAAATTTAAAAAGCAATGAGCTTAACCCAGAATTTAAAAGACATTGGGTATCTGGTGTCCTGAAATTTAAAAGACAATGGGCTTGATTTGAAATTTAAAATGACATTGGGTATCAGATGTCTCAAAATTTAAAAGACAGTAGGCTTGGCCTGAAATTTAAAAGACATTGGGTATCTGGTGTCCCGAAATTTAAAAGACAATAGGCTTAGCCCGGAATTTAAAAAGCAGCGGGCTTGGCTTGAAATTTAAAATGATAGGAATTTTAAAAGGTAATGGGCATCTTTGCCCAAAAAGATTTTTTTTCTTCTTCTTTTTTCTTCTTTTTTTCTTTTTCTTCTTTTTCTTTATGAAAGAACATTAGGCCATGAACCTAAATTTTGTAAAAACATGTCATCAAATCAAGGACTTGAGATTTTTTTTTGACACATCATCAAGTCATGAACCTAAAATTTTGTGAAAGCCACCAAGCCAAGGACTTGGATTTTGTTGTTGTTTTTTCTTTTTTTACATCTCATCAGGCCACGGACCTGGAGCTTTATAAAGACATCAAGTCGAGGATTTAGAATTTTTTTTTGACACACCATCAGGCCATGAACCTGGAATCTTGTGAAAGTCATCAAGTCAAGGACTCAGAAATTTTTTTCAAACTTTGTCTGTTCTTCTATAGTGAAGCTTGGCGTGAAAGCCAGAGACGTCACTTTCACGAGCTATTGCAATGATTGACTTTTGATCATAAAAAGATATTACAATGTTCATTCCTACAACTCAAAATCTAAAGATCATGTCAATATGATGTCATAATCTTTCACTTATATTCTCAATGTTAATTGTTTTTCTCGGAAAATTTTAATCCATCAAATCCAGGCACAGGCTCTCGCAAACTAAGGCTTATCAACTTGTTTCAAATTCTTTAGCAATCTTCAAACATTGAGTATCTTTCCTTGCAAGTTTGATCATCAGGCACACAGTCCCTCTCTTTTTCCTAGCTCTTTTCAAAATCTTCACTTCCATTTTTTTTTCGGGTACCTTTTGTTTCTGGGTCATCCCTTGAGATAACATTTCCTCTTCAATTGGAACTTATAAGTTCTTCTCAGTCTGAATTGTTCATCAGTGATTTACCATTAGATGGTCACATCTTAGTGTTGTACTCATGTTCACCTTACCTGAAGGATTACGTAATAGGCAGACATGAATTCAAAAGTACAACAGGAAAGAAGTGAACAACTTCCAGATTAGTTTTAGAAGTTTGACTATACAAAGGGTATTTACAAATAATGAACATATGGAAAAAGGCACAAACAATGGTATAAGATTCAAAGTGGTGTTACCCAAATACAGATTAGTTTCATCTTCATAAAAATGATATTTAGTTGCCTACTAGACTTTATGACCAAAGATTTCCTTCTACTAAGCATCAATACCAAGTCAAGTTGAACCAAAGAGAATTTTGCCCCAGTTTAGGACTGAATTAAATAGGGCAAAAATTCGCCCTAGCGACCAAAAGATTTACCTGAGTGTAGGTCAAAATGAATCAGGAAAAATAGAAATTGCCCTAGTTTAAAGTCGAATCAAACATGGTAGAAACTTGTCCTAATGTAAGGTCAAATTGAACCAAAGAGAAATTTGTTACAGTCTAGGACTGAATTGAATAGGACAAAAACTCATCCTAGTGACTAAAATATTTGCCCCAGTGTAGGTCCAACCGAGTTAGAAAAATAAAATTTTGCCCAAGTGTAAGGCCAAATTGAACTAAAAGTTTTGCCTCAATATACGCCAAACCAAACAAGAGAAAAAAATTTGCCCCAGTGTAGGGCCAAATCGAGCTAGAGAAAAAAATGCCCCAGTGTAAGGCTAGCTCAAATAGGGTAGAAACTTGCCCCAGTGTAAGCCTATCTTTTTTTTTTCTTCTTTTTTTTTTAAAAGATGAATGAGCTAGATATTTGGATGAACATGACATTTTGCCTCAAAATTAAAACTTATAAAAATAAAAATAATTATTCATTGATCAGAATGGATTTTTTAAGAATTGTAACGTAACCAAGGTTAGCGGTTATGAAATGAAAAATATAAGGCTCAAACAAGTGTTTAAGGGTTGAATGAGACCAATGATCCTTATTCTAAATTGAACTTTGTCAATTGCTTTTGCGCTTTTAAGCACACTTTTCTCTTATTGTTCTCTATTTCTTTCATTTTTCTTTTCACTTCAATCATTCACATTTGTCATGACCCATTTCATTTCATTTTCTTTCTTCTTTCTTTCCTTTCTTTCTCTTTTTATCACTTTTTTTTTTTAGCCTGTCATCATTTCTTTTACTACCCCTTTCACCTTTTCTCTTTTTCCATTATGCTTCAAAACAATCATCATGGTAATTAACCTTTGTTTTGTGCTATCCCCTAGTATAGGAGTGATCCTTGTCCATGGTTTATTGAAGAAAACTTTCAAACTCAAAAAAAGATAACGAGGGATAATGAAAGGATGAATTTTTGTGAAGGAGAGAGAAAGATGACAGATCTTCATTTCAAATCTTGATTGCTTATTTTCAAAAAAATTAATTTAGAGACAAAAGGATAATGCACACCAAGTGATTACTTCTTTACTCCATTTTTTTTCTTTTTGATTCTTTTTTTTTTGTTTTCGCAAAGGGCACCTGCACACGTGAGCTGCATGACCACCAAAAGTTTTCTAGAATGAGAGTCTCATGGGATCTGAACCAAAAGAAAGCAAGTAAAGAAAAAAAAAAGAATGATAAGAAAGACATGACAAGAACATAAGTGTTAAGAACGCTGAGATCCACATAAATCCATTACATTAATACTTCAAGAAAGTTTACATAAGTTCAAGCATCACAAAAGTCTAAGATGGAAATCACATCAATTAACGCCTCAAATTTCCAATTGTTCAGAAGTTTCGAGTTACTGGAGGACGATATGAACGCAGTGACGGAACATTATTGATTTGGTATGAGGTTTGGTAAACACTGACTTCTAGCTCTTCCTCTTTTGTCGGTTCCATCGTCTTAGGAAAATTACACTCTATATGTCCAGCAAGTAACTTACCTGATCTTGTAAGGTTCTCAATCCTTTCTCCAGCCGAAATTAAGTCAGAAAAATTTTCATAGGTAGCCCCTGCCATCAACCCAATAAAATGTGCTCCTTGTTAAATAATATGATGCATTTATGTTTTATTTATTTTATTTATCTTAAGGGTAGTTTAATCTTTTATTTGTTGCATATATATTGTTACTATTTTTTCTATTCTTGTAAGCTTGGCTGGTATACTTTTGTAATAGAGAACCCTAGCCACTTTTCTCTTCTCCCTTGTTCTTCTCCTCTTCTTCTCCTCTTCCTCATATGCATTGCTAATCTTTATATGGTATCAGAGCAGGATACGACTATGAGAAGTGCACCTAAGAAAAAAAGTAGAATCTTGCGGGCTAGAGTGGAAGCCAAGAGATGTAATCACAATGGAGAACTTCTCAAACCAAGCGCAGGGAGCTTGTTTGAGCTCGTAGAGAGCCTTCTTCAATTTACAAACTTCACATGGATTATGAGAACCACCTGGTGGAGGAACCATATAAATCTTTTCTTGAAGATCACCATTCAAGAAAGCATTTTTAACATCCATTTGAGAAATGTGCCTCTAGCAAATAGATGCAACTGCAATAAGAGTACAAATAGTAGTCATTTCGGCAACAAGAGCAAAAGTTTCTCCATAATCCAAACCATATTATTGAGAAAAGCCTTTAGCAACTAAGCGAGCTTTGTATCTCTCAACAGACCCATCAGACTTGGTTTTGATCTTGTATACCCAACGAGAACCAATTGCAGTTTTTTTTGGCAGAAAAGAGACAAGATCCCAAGTATCTGTCTTGTGCAAAGCAGAAAGTTCCTCTGCCATAGCCTACTACCAAAGGGGATCAAGAACAACCTCTTTATAAGAAGAGGGCTCAGACAAACTATGAATAGAGGTTAAGAAGGAAGCAAAAGAAATGGAATAAGTAGAATAAACAAAATCTGGTAATTTAGTGGACTTACGATCACGATGAGGATAACGAGGAGGAGGAGGATCCACGATCATAGAAGGTTCTTGGAGAGGCGCGGGGACAGAGGAGGCATCTGGATCTGCAGAACTACTAGTATCAACTCTGCAAAGCTCAACATCAGAATTATTTTGGTTATGGGTCATAGGAAGAGGAGCGGTGTCAGAATCTGTGTGAAAAGGATTAATGTGGGTGAGATCAGATTTGGTAAGGACATGCTAACCAGAAGGAATAGAATAAAAGAGAATATGCTCAAGAAACACAACATGACGTGAGATATAAAGTTTTTGATTTACAGGATCATAGCAACGATAACCCTTCTGACCATGACCAAAACTAAGAAAAACACAACTTACTACGTTCTACATGAGGACGAAGAACAAAGCAAGTAGAACCAAAGACTCTCAAGGCTGAATAATCAAGAACACAACCATATAATTTCTCAAAAGGGAGACAAACCTGAAGTAACAGAAGATAGAATTCTGTTAATGACATGTACTGTAGTGAGGACAGCTTTCCCCTAAAACTCACTTGGATCAAAGGCAGACGAAAGAAGGGAATGAACAGTTTCAACAATGTGGCGATGTTTCCTTTCAGCAACTCCATTTTGTTCAGGAGTGGCAGTACACGAAGTTTCGTGAAAAGTCCCATCAGAAGCAAGTAATTCAGAGAATTTATTAGAAGTATATTCACGACCTAGATCACATCGAAAGCACTTGATAACAATATTATGTTTAGTTTTAACAAAAGCACGAAACATATGATAAATGCCAAAAAATTCAGAATGATGTTTCATAAAATAAACCCAACAATAATGAGTGCAATCATCAATGAACAATAGATAATATCTAGAACCACCTTTGGTTGTAACTGGTGATGGTCCCCATACATCAGAATGAACCAAGTTAAAAGATGCAACAAAAACTGAAATACTTTTAGAAAAAGGTAAAGCAGTAAACTTAGCAAGTTTGCAACCACAACAGTCAGAAATATCATTAGATTGCAACTTTCCTAAAGCCCCTGTAGAAGCTAAGTATTTCAGATAGGAAGAAGAAACATGTCCAAGACGAGAATGCCATAAATAAAAGTTAGAAGACGAGGAATTCAAACGAAAAGACGACAGGTCAACACTAGAAGCTGCAACATCTGGAACTCTCAGTTCATCCAGAATATAAAGCCCCCCTTGCCTACGGCCTGTCTCAATCAGCCTCCTGGATTGCAGATCCTGCACAAAATAAGAGGTGGAAGAAAATAAAACTGAGTAACCAGAATCACATAATTGACTAACAGAAACAAGACTCAAAATGAGATTAGAAATGTAGTAAACATCTGAAATGGACAAATGAGATGTGGAAACAGACCCAGTGCCTACTAATGGCATAGGAGTGCCATCAGCAATCATGAATGACACAGATGAGGCAGGATATAAAGACATAAATGATTTAAAATCAGATGAAATATGATGAGAGGCTCCAGAGTCAAGGATCCATATGGGTGAAGATATACCTGATGAGCTAGAGGAGGGCAAACCTATATTGGATTGCGCAGACATAGCATGTGGTTGTGTGGCAAGAAACCTCTAGAATTGCTCAGCAAGATCATATGCTGTAGGATTAGAAAATGATGTACTCTCAGCTGACAGAGGAATAACTGCAGCAACATTTGATGTTGGAGGCTTGAAGTTTCGTTGACTAAACTGACTGGTAGGTCTCCATTGAGATTGGTTGTTATGCTTGTTGCGACTTATTCAACAATTTTAGATATTAAGTTTTCCAATGGCCCTTCTGCTTGCAAAAACTACATTCATCGTAACTAACATTTCCATGAGATTTACCTTTGTTAGAAGGCACAACAAAAACAGATTGGTTAGGGAAGATTCCTTTGTCTACATTCCCTTTTCCTAATTGAGACTTCAGTCAGAACTCTTTAGCTAACAATTCATTAACAACCGAATCACCAGTTGGAAGAGGATTACGGTGCAAAATTGTTACATGAAGCCCTTCAAAATCATCTCGAAGAGCCATAAAAAATTGAACTAGACGTTGTTCTTTTCTACGGTCAATGTACGACTTAAAAGCTTGAAACTCAGAAAATTTAGTAAGAGCCAACTGGTCCCAAAGATTGATCATGGCAGAGTAAAATTCATGTATGCTCATGTTGTTTTGTTGAAGAGCTCGAATATCTATCTCCAACTGATATTGCTTTGCAAAATTGTACTACACATACAACTTTTTCAAATGATCCCAAACCTCCTTGGTCATTTCATATTTTGCTAGTTGAACCCCTATAGACTGCGAAATAGAGTTGTTGATCCAAGTAATAATCTTCGAATTATTTACCTCCCAGGTTTCTAGCTCTGTTGCATATTTTCCATATTTTTCATCTTTTGGCTTAACAGAGGTTCCAGAAACATAACCCCACATTCTCTTGCCTTTCAAAAAATTCTTCAACACATAACTCCAATATGAATAATTCTGCCCATTCAACTGCACACTAATAGATTGAATAGAATCATCCTTTTCTCCAGCCATTGCAAACAATCATAAAATAGAGAAAAGAAAATCTCAATTTTTGCAAATAGGTATCTATAAAACCCTAATAGAGAGAACCCCAAAAGGAAGAACGAATTGCTAACAAAAAATCACCTAGGTTGCTGTCGAAATGAACGAAATGGCGTCTGGGTCGCGTTCCAAAATGTTGCAAAATGGGTCGCTAAAAAGTGGCTAGAATCATCCTTGCTCTTGATACCATATAAAGATTAGTAATACATATGAGGAAGAGGAGAAGAATAGGAGAACAAGGGAGAAGAGAAAAATGACTAAGGTTCTCTATTACAAATTGACTATCATTTCACTCGACACCACTTTCAGCATGGGACCATCACTTTACCCTTCATATCTTCCTCCATGCAAATTGTTGACTTGTTTACAAAGTCGCATTCCACTCCACGTTTTCGTTTCTTGATTAGCAAACTCTCGATGTTTCTTGTTGATGCATCATGAGTTTGAGGAGGGATGTTAGACAACATGATGCATTTATATTTTATTTATTTTATTTATCTTAAGGGTAGTTCAGTCTTTTATTTGTTGCATATATATTTTTACCATTTTTTTCTATTCTTGTAAGCTTGGCTGATTTACTTTTGTAATAGAGAATCCTAGCAACTTTTCTCTTCTCCCTTATTCTTCTCCTCTTCCTTTATATGTGTTGCTAATCTTTATACTCCTCAGGTCCCCATGAAGTATGAGTTCATCTCTGACGAAGTTAATGGTGATTGAACCTGGGCTGCCAACATTCTCCATCTTTGAGCATATTGCTTGAAAGTCTTGTCATTCTTCTTTTGCATTGCTCCTAGCTGTTGTCAGGTAGGTGCAGTGTTGATATTGAATCAATATTGCCCCAAGAATAAATTTGTCAAATCATCCCAGCAAGAAACCTTTAAATGATCAAGTTGCATATATCATTCCAAAGTCGGCCCAGTCAGGCTTTCATGAAATAAATTGATTAGGAATTTTTGATCCCATGACCCAATGGCTATTTTAGTGATGTAAGTCTTCAGATGAAACTTTGGATTGGTATTTCCATCATACTTTGAGAAATCTAGAATTTTGAAGTCCTTAGGGATATTAACTTTAGCCTCCGGGCATAGTTCATCGATTCCCATCGAATCATACAAGTTAGGGTCTTAAATGACTTTAATTTATGCTTGAATCTTTTCGATCAATTCATCTTTTAATTTTTCTTTTTTTGAGTTACTATTCAGGAATATCTTCACTGGCTGCTTATGAATGACTTCTGCATTGTTATTCTCCCCTTCATGACATCTGTTCATAGAACTATCCCCTTCATTTGCATCTATTCTAGTGTCGGCATAGGTTTCATTTATTGTTCTAAAGATCTCAATTAAGTGTCTAAGTAAATTCTCCACCCTTGATTATCTTTCTACCATTGCATCAATTCTTTCTCTCATTTCATCCATCTCTTGACCCAAATTTCTTTCTGAGTTTGACATCTTTCACAGCCTAGTTTGCGACCTCGTCTCATAGGTTCAGGTTTGTGCAATCAACATTTTCTGAGAATGAGCAATGGTCCAAGTTTTTTTTTTTTTATTATTATTATTATTATTATTTTAAAAAAAGAGAACATTAAATGGAATTTAAAAAAAATTTCCTTTTTTAAAAAAATTGAACATATACAAGAACGCATGATGAAAAATTATTTTTTCTTTTATTTCAAAATATATGATGAATGCAATAGTTAGTCCTTTAATAGTGACTTGTCCACCCCTTTTTTTGTAAAAAAAAAATTAGGAAAAAAACTTTTTTTTGAAGGGTACGATTATGACTTATTATATTAACGAACCATACTACTTATAATATATATGTACAATAGAGATTATGACATGGATAAATTTAAAAATAATGAAAAGGTACGCTACCTTTGTGCCCTAAAGGATTGCCTTAAATTTAAGGAGTTCTATCATAAGGATCTATGGGTAATTCTGATCCGTGAGAACTTTCATGGGGTGGCTCTATCATTCTAAAGGCTTCTAGAGCTAAGTCTCATTTTAGAATATTGTCCACAAATAGTGAGTAAACCACTAGGTGTGAGATATTCATAAAAAATGCACACTTTAGAAGAGGTTTTCGCAATAACCAAACAGGATGTATATCTAAAATGGCTACCACTACGCAACCTCTACCTAACTTAGACATCACTCAGACCAGGGTATAGGGTCCCACTTGAATATGTGTGATAAATGTATAAGTGCAGTGTGTGTATGGAGCATACAAACCTTTATAATCCTAAAACTACCACATCTGCGAAACAAAGCAAACACAATACAAATTCCTGATAATCATATATTTTATACATTAATAAACCTTCATTTTTAGTTATTTACACTCTTCATGTACTTAATTGATTAAGCCTGGTTATGTTTTGTAAGTTTGGACTCAAATTGGACTTAATTGATTTTTTCAGCACTATTTTGGTTTTACATTATTTCTGTATTTCGGTCATATCTTGAGTTCTGATGTCTTATAATTATGTATTTACCTTGTAGGAAAGATAAAAGAGAGCTCTACAACTTTCATGAAGAGCTCCAGGGAAAAATCAGACATCTAGTAGAGCTAATTGGGTTTGGAAGTCAGAACACGAGTTTTGTGATTGTAACCCGAACAATGTGCAGTAATCATTGCATAATTCGAGTTTAACGAACTGAAATGGGCTAAAAATTTGGCATCTGAAAGTTAAGACACATATCTACAACTTTCATGAGAACACAAGAGCTCAATTGGATAGCTTAGAGGTCATATTGGGTTTGGAAGTCAAAACAAAGGTGCTAAAATTGGGCCTGAATAGTCTGCAGTAACTGGATTATATCTTGGGCTGTAGGACGAATTTGTGGATGATTTTGGTGGCTTTGGAAAACTGAGACAATTTTATAGAACTTTCATAAAGACCACTTTACTTCATTCTGACATTATCCATGAGTTCATCATTGAATGATTTCGGAGACAAGAAATTTCAATAATTTTTCACTCACAAAAGTTCTTTGGCATTTTCCACTCATCCACCCAGTCTTCCACTCACTCATTAATCAATTATCTTATCATTTTGTATCCCTAATCCTCTATAAAAAGGACCATAGGCAGATCATTTAGGTAATCTTGGCTTAGCTTCGATTATGCTATTGTTGTAATTTTATTTTGTTCTAAGTTAAAATTATGTTCATCTTTTTCTTCTACTCTCTTTCTTTCTTCTTGCTCATGCGTAACTAATCTTCATCTTGCTTGGGTGAAGGAGTGAAGCTTTTGGTAATAAAATAAGGTTAGATTAATTTCTTTCTTGTGCTTAAATGATATATTATCAAGTGATTATTATACGGGTTGTATTTAGTTTCCAATCAATTTAGAAACCCTCCTTGTAAAGTGGAGTTCTTGATTCATTGTAGACAAGTGGTTTGGCACAATGAATGCTTGAATCCATTTACAAGTGTAGGTGTTAGTAAATAATTAAAGGAACCACAATATAACTACGTATATAATTCTAAATGGACTTTAAATGTTTTATTCTCCGATTGGAACCTCCATTGTGCGTGGATTTCAATTGAGTTATAAAAAAAATTAATTTTGTCCTTAATTTATTACCAAAAGTGGATCTCCTGGCCCAAGCAAATTCTTTAATTTAATTATAAACAAGTTTAATTATCTTTATTGTTGTGACAAAGTCTTCCCTTACCTCAAAGAATTTTTCTTCATCAATTCCCTATGGATCGACCTCGAACTCCTGAGAAATTTATTACTTGAGACAACATGTACTTAGATTTGCATCCTTTAATCCGCATCAATTCCCAAAGGTTCTTTACCCTAAGGTTTGCATAACAAATAAAAATTATAGTTAAAATAATCAATAAATAAATTAAATAAAAAAGAAAAAGAAAAAGAAAAAAACAAAAACAAAAAAGGTAAAATAAACATATAAACGTCACAATATTTGCACAACCAATTTACAAAGGCTTGACTCTCAAGAATCCTGTAACACCCTTTTCTGAGTCTTCTAAACAATAATTTTGATTAACGAGCAATTTTTTACTATTTAGTAATTTCGTGCCTTTGTAAAATTATTTTGATTATTCCGTCAGCGTTTTGATCGTTTTGAGTGATATACTTTCAGTGTCGGAAAATAAAAATTTTTCTAGTAGGAGAAAACTTTACGTAATTTAATTTTTACCGTTAGGTAATTATTTTACGTAATCTGATTTGATATTTGTGCATTTTATAATTTTTGTGATTTTTGTGGATAATTATGAATTTTTTTACTGTTTGTGGGCCCAGGGGGTGTACGTGGGCCCAGGTAGGTCCCGCAAAGCAAAATTTTTTCTACGCATAGAAAAATTTGTACTGTTTAGACGGAGACAGGGGATCTTACTAAACCTGAATCCGGAAATAGTTTTAGAAAATTTCTTGTACTGTGTTTTATACTGTATTTAATTTATCGGGCGATAAAAATACAGTAAATATATAATTTCGTGGGGTTTTAGCAGATAAAAATATAAATTAAATTGCTTAAGTCAATATTGGTGGTTTGGATATACACCATTGATTTAATTAATGATGGAGACTTGATCTTGATTTAATTAACGGTGGAGATTTGATCTTAAAAGTGAATAAGATCATTTATAACCGTTAGATAGAGATTAAATCAATGGTAGAGATTTAGTCTCAAAAAGTGACAAAGATCATTTATAACCATTGGATTTAGAAGTGATTAAGGGTGGAGAATTGGTCTTGTAAAGTAACAAGGACCATTTATGACCATTGGATTTATATTTAATCAATGGTGAAGATTTAGTCTTAAAAAGTGATAAAGACTAATTATGACCCTTGGATTAAAAGTTTGAAGGAGCAATCTTGACCCTTTATTTTGGAGACACATCTAATGGCTAGAATTTAAAGGAGAAAGATTGTTAGCCATGGCAACCATTACCCAAGAGGGGGGGTGAATTGGGTGATGACTAGTTTTAATGCAACTTTGACAAATTATGCATTTTAAAACACTCAATAAATAAATGCAGTGAAATATGCACAATAAATGTACAACTATTATAGATTACTCAACTGCAACTTGAGATATAGGATAAATCAAGCAAATAAGCTAAATATCAAGTTAACTCAAGTATATAATTAAGGTGCAAATGTAAAGAGATAGAGTTTAGAAGATCAAACACAATAGTTTATCCTGGTTCGATCACCAATCCACTTGTGATCTACGTCCAGTCCTCAAGCAATTGCTAGAGATTTTCTACTATCTTCAAGCTTCAACAGGTGCTTGATAACCTTTACAATTGAGAGCACTCAACACACCTTGATACCTCACCCTTGTACTTGAGCCTCAAATATGGATACCTCACCCTTTACAACTTTTGAGGGATGCCTCACCCTCAAGGGATACCTCACCCTCTCTTTATATATTACACAAAGTGTAGAAGATAGAAACTCTCTTGAAGAGTAGATAATACAACTTGAAGCTTATGGGTATAAAGGATTTACACACTTAGCTCAAAACAAAGATTTGGAGAAAAAGATGATGAAATTCATTCTCATAAGTGTTATACCATTAAGAAACCATAGGTCAAGAGAATCATATATATCAAACATTCACCTTGATGAAATATACTATAGGGATCAAAACATGTATAGAACTAATATCAGCCACCCTATATGCAATGACAAAATTAACAAGTTAGTATCCAATTAGGCACTTTGTCAATGCTAAGCATACTTCTCGTGTAAGGAAAGCATCTAATCTTTTAAGATCAATTTATCAATAAGTATCACATAATCAATAGCATATAAAATACCACAATAGTTTAGGGATAGAGATACTTATTGAGCTAGATAGAGAGTGATGCTCCTTTAGAATGTTCTTTATTTATAGGTCCTTTGAGTTTATACTTTCTTCTGTTGAGTATTCCATTTCATTACACTTGAAGAAAGTCTCATCATGTCCCTTTTCATTCAATTCTTGTCATTTACCCATATATGCTTGACACTTTGATATTTGATGTCTATACTTGAAGTACATAGAGACACTTACAAAGCTAACTTTAAAAATTCTCTAAAACATGGGTTAGCATCAAAAATCATTTAGTCTCATTTACAAGCATAAATTAGGTTGATATATAATGTAAAACATGTATTACATTATCAACCATGCAATGTTAGCTCTAACAAGAATAAAGGAAGAACATATGCACTTGAATCCAAAAATATGATTTAAGCATTTTAAGGCATGATTCAAGTTTATCAAGAAATACATGATCAACATCAAAACTTATATAAGCATTTTGGGGCAAACAAGAATCTTGTAAGGCATGTAATATCAAGTAGGGAATTCTAGTATGCACGCATGCCAATCAAGGACAAAAAAAAATTCCTTATTGTAATGAAAGAATTGAAAAACCATGGAATTATAATCTTTAAAACCATTTATGATTCATTTCAACATATATTTCAATGTAAGAATAATTAGAATTTAAAGGCAAGTTCAGGACACAAATTATGTTGAGTGAATGGGTGCTTGATATGTGAAAGAGGTCATGGCAGGGAGTCCTTTTTGATGACTAATAACCAGTTAGTGAAGTGTGGTAACCGATTATGGTGTAGAAAATCAGAAACGGGTAGCCATAGATTAAGTGAATAACCGATTAGACAGTGAGATTAATCGGTTATTTTCATTTTGGAATAGAAATTGGAGTCCTCTGTGAATCAAAATAATCGGTTATGGAGAGGTGGTAATCGGTTAGGGGTTATTTACAACAGAGAAATTGCTTCTGGTTTATATGGATAACCGATTACCTTGTTTCTCTAATCGGTTAGCTATTTTAGAAAACAAAGAGGCAATGCCTCTGTTTGAGGGAATAATCGATTAAGGGGATGTGCTAACCGATTAGGGATAATTAGCTAACCTGGTTATTTTGCTTAACGAGAGAGCACAAAATTGCTTCCAATATACAGAGGTAACAGGTTAGGGGCTTGGCCTAACCGATTATTTTGGCTTGACAGAGACACCATTAATGTACCAGAAATTTTCAAAGGCCAAAACCAAATTGTTCCCTTCTTGGATTGATTGTTTCACTTCCATAGCCATTGAAATTTCATGAAAACATCACTTAAATAAACCAAATCATGCCTCCTTGAATATCATTCTTTAGATTAGCTTTATTTTTCATTTACTCAAACCATAAATGCAACTCAACATGACAAGTTATGCAAAAAAAAATATTTTTAGCAGGAGTTAGATACATGATTTATTCAATATGCCAAGATCAAGGATATTTTCATCAAATATGTTATTTTAAGCAAGAAGCAAACTAATCTAGCATATGTAAAGATGTGTTCAAGAAATTAAGCTAGAGAAGCATAAACCAAGTCTTCATTTTATCAAAGGTTGCAAGTCCAAGCTTCTTGAAGCCAAGGAAGAGAGCTTGAAGTATTTTCTGATTTTGTGCTTAGAGCAGCCACTTTTCAAGATATCTCAAGTCAACTTTTGGCCTTTAAGCATACCTACAACATTTTTCAATTTTTCATTTTTGGTACCCAAATTTTCTTGGGTCCTTGTGTGTTAGTTTTTAATATTAATCCATTGTACTCTCATAATGATCATTTTTTTTATAGTATATAAATTGAGTACAATAAATCAAATAATCAATTACAATTAAGCACATAGCTTATAACATACTAACTTTCATGATATATAGACAATTCAAATCATAGCAAGCATACCTAGGAATTGTAGAACCTCATGTACCATGATATATAACAAATTAATGCGCTATGGTACAATAAGAATAAACATAATCATGTGCTAACAATAATTTTTGATCCCTAGAACATGGTGAATTTTGGTCAAGACACCTCAAGATAGGTGTTCCCAAAATTAATATTTTCTTGAATGATGAAAATGAATGTTTACAAAAG
Source organism: Ormosia emarginata (assembly GCA_029884605.1). NCBI lineage: Eukaryota > Viridiplantae > Streptophyta > Magnoliopsida > Fabales > Fabaceae > Ormosia > Ormosia emarginata. The sequence goes on along the minus strand of JAQQTP010000076.1, from coordinate 42,445,579 downwards.
TAAGAAAAATAAACAAAGAATTTATTTGTCAAATAGTACATGAATGCAGTTTTAAAAGGATTTTTATTGATTTATTTTGTGTAAAAAGTTTCTAAGTGTTTTACTAAACATGAGATTTAAATGAAAATAGCAATGATAATTTTAAGGATATGCAAAGAAAGTGAAAAAGGATTTGTAAGGAAAGTAAAAATGAATTTGAACAAATGGGTTTGGTTTTTATGACCATCGGTATTTCGGTTTTGAAAACAAAGAATTTTTAATGATTTTGTTTGTGTAAAACCATATCAATTTAGAAGAAAAATATTTGATGGCTTCAATAGCCAAAGACTCTACGATTTTTGGAGGTTGGAATAATTTTGATTTTATGAAACAAAGTAATTCTAAAGTGGAAACAAAATGTTTGAACAAAATGTTTTAGTATAAGGATTTTGGAAAGGGAATCAAAGTATTTTATCACTTGAGAAATGAACTTTCATATGAAAATGAAAAAGAAAAATTGCAAGAGTTTGAATCTTAATTTGTTTTGAAGAGAATTGATTTTAGAATTGATTTGGGAAAAATGGAGAATATAATGGTGATTTGAAAATTTACTAACGTATAACTTATTTTCAAGCTTTGAAATACGTTAGAAAATGTTAAGTTTTGAAACGTTGATTTACATCAATGGAAAAGTGATTTTGTGAATTATATTTTGAAAAAGAATTTCTTGAGTAAAGAATCATGGAAAAATATTTTCTTGAGTAAGAAAATATATTAAATGAAGTATAAAGTTATATTATTTTGAGAAAAGTTAAAAGGAATTTTTAAAGGTCAAGAAATATTTTTTTACGTAATGAAATTATAGTGAAAAATTATTTACGATATCTTAACGTGATTTTTAAGTTACGTGATATGAAAAAATATTTATGTGATTTTAAATACGTTGAAATATTTATACACGATTTGAATTTTCGTTTAAATATTTTACGTGATTTGAACTACTGTTAATAAATCATTACGTGACTGAATAGCGATAGAATATTTTTTTATGCGATTGTGAAAATGGGAGAAAATTGTTATGAGATTTGGAAAGTGTTTTAAATATTTTGAGAATGATAGAAAATGATTTACGTGACGTAAAAGAATGATTTTTAAGTTACGCGATTTTGAAACAAGTGGAAAAACTTATGCGATTTGAGAAGCGTATGTTTTTACGCGATTGAGAAAAATGTTAAAAATTAGTACGTGGTTTAAAAATGCAAATGAAGAGTTGCAACATTTTGAAAACGTAATGAAATGTTACAAAATTTTGTAAACGTAATGCAAGATGAGTGTTACATGTATTGTAAAAAACGTAATAAAAACATTTTGAAATTTTAAAAACGTAACAAAAAGTGTTATGGTATTGTGAAAATATAAAATAAGTGTTATGGTATTGTGAAAACATAACAGAAACGTTTTTGGATTGTGAAAACGTAATGAAATGTTACGCGATTGTGAAAATACGGTAAAAGTGTTTTACAACTATGAAAACGTGATAACATGATTTTACATTTTGAAAGTACTGATGATGATTCTTGTTGAACCAGAAGTGTCCGTACTGTTGTTTGTGAAAAACAACGAGTTTTGCAATCTTGTACGTGATGCATTTTAAATGCATTGGAAAAAAAATAATATATACGTTTGAGGCATATGATTTAATTGAACAAATGAATTTGAAAAGAATGGCCCTTGTGGTTAGACTTGTACTGATATATTCGTGCATTGTATAAATTATATATGAGAAATTATGAGATATACCTGTGATTGGTATTTGGTGCATTATACATGCATTGGAATAGTCCGAGATGAGAATTTGGATATGGTGATTCCCTAGGTGAAACACACCTCTTGAGTGGTGCGCGATATGCGTAGTGTAAGTCACTTGTTGACCTTGGGGGCATCGGGGTGCGGGTTGCTTACACGGTGGTTGGTCGCGCTTCTTCCCGTAGGTTAGACCGATGCAACACACCGATGATCCTCGACCGAGACACTATTCTTATTCAAGATCGATAAAGACATCATTGTGTATATCTAGATGTGCAAAATCAAAATGAGGATTATAAGCACGTGGTCTGAGGTATGTGGTATGACCGACGATCTTCTCGAACATTTCTCCGACCCGAGTTTTAGCTCCATGGAGTAAGAAATCGAGTCTTGTGTACATGCATAATCTGAACATTTATATCTGTGTGATATATTAATTGAGGAATATTGGCTATGACAATTGTTTTGAATACTTGGATGATGATGATGATAATCATGTTGATGACATTATTGTGATTATTGTGTGATGATAATAATGTTAATGGTATGATGATGATAGTTGATTAATGTTGAGTGCATTATTGGAATTACGGTTGATGATATATCTATATGATATGTTGTTTGCGTTATCTACTCTTCATGCCATGTTGGTACTGGTGTAGGTGATCTCACCTCTTTGTTATGTTGTTTTGCTATGTCTGTATTGTTAAAATCAAATGATAGAATGATCGAGTTGTCTTAGACATAACGGGCGATGGATACTCAGAGATTGATGAAAACATTGAAGAGTGGTCATCTCGAAGTTTGAAGGTATTCGAGTAGACAAGGAGTAGAGTTCGATGCAAATGTTTGATACAAGATAAGGAATGAGTATGTTAAGTTTTAACGTTAGTGTTGTCTGACAAATCTTTATTAAGTAGAACTCAAATGAGGTTTTTCTTGTTAAAAAAAAAGTCATTAGTTTTATATTTCTCTTTAAATTGTGAAATATTAATTGGTGTCAATATTGCATAATGACTAGTTGAAATATGATTTTCAATATTACCTAATATTTTCAGTAAATTTACGTTTCAGCAAGAAAGAAATTTTGAAACCCATATTTTCGTAACTCAAACCTTTTACGAATTGATTTTCAGATTATGAGTCGGGAGTCAGACATGTGATACCCTAGGGAGGGTATTACAATCCCCAGCGGAATCACCATCTGTCACGACCTACATCGCAGCGGGAGCGGCGAAAAATAAAATTAATTTGGAAAAAGAAATGGAGTCGCCATCAATTTTATTTTTATTAGGAAAAATTGAAAATCCTAAGAAAGATGGTTTATGTTCTAAGATTAAGATTCGAAAGTCTAATTATGCACAGGGAAGGGTGGAGACTTAACCTCACAACACTCCTAATACATCCGCCTTAAAACGATTACCTTAAATCAGTTGTACAATTTTTATAACTCTTAAAAATATTTGTTTTATCCCTTTACAAAAGATAAAAAGAAATTAACAAGTAAATTATGAAAATTTAAATTTGGTTTGACAAAGTAGAGATTCTGCTCCTACGTATCCTCGAATGCAATGAGGAATTCAAAGTCACGTCGTTCTTTAAAAAAAGATTGTGAGTTGATTATTTTTAATTGTTGAAAAAAAGATTTTTTGTTTAGAAAATTCGTTTGATTTATATTTTTTTTAATTATTTATTTGATTTTAAAAAAACGAATCATCAAACTGTCACAACTTATATGATTTTAAAATATGCAAGATTAACAAATTGTCACAACTCAGTTAATCTCGTTTTATTCTTTTTTTTAACAAGGCTTAATTATTTTATTTATTTATTTTTCTTAAAAAAATGAATTATCAAGCTGTCACAACTTAGATGATTTTTTAAAACTGGTAGATTAACAAGCTGTCTCAACTCAACTAATCTCGATTTGTTCCTTCTCAACAAAGCCTAAATATTTTATTTTTGTATTTTTTTTAAACGAATCATCAAGTTGTCACAACTCAGGTAATTCTAAAAGGTTCGAGATTAACAAGTTGTCATAACTCAATTAATCCATTTTCATTTTCTTCTTAAAAAAATAAAATTAGTACAGGACCACCTTTTAAAACAAATATCAATAATATGATGAAACACCAATAAAAATAAAAACAAAAATCAATAGATCAACAAAGGAAAATGAAATACTTTTTTTTCTTTAAATAAAAGGTCAAATATCAATATTTTTATTTCTACATCAAAGAACTAAAAAAACTTAAATACAAAAAAGAACACACTAAAAAAAGGCCAGCCCAACACAAAGAATTATAAAACCTTCAAAAAAAAAAAACTAAACAAATTTATCCAGCCTAACTAGAAGCCCAAAAGAAAGAAAGTTAATCCCCCACCAAAAAAAAGCATTAGAATTATTTTAGCTTTCTTTTTTTTTAAACAATAAGTCAAATAAATAGAATAAGAGACATTTAGTCTCTGGAGCAAAACCGCGAAATAGAGAACAAAAAAAGGGGGTTTCAAATGGAGCTTGGAACGGAAAAGGGGGCAGAGATCAAGGCAGAGGTGCGGCGACACACGGCGTTTCATACAGGTGGTGGTGGAGGCTACGTGGCACAGTTACAGTGGGCGGATCTGGTTCATTGTGTGATGTGGGTGGTTGTTTCTGGAGGGGAACGGTGGTTACGGGTGGCGGATCTGGCTTCTTGGCATGGTGTGTCGCGATGGTGGAAGAGAAGTGGGGTTTAGGTTTGGGGTTGGGCTGGAGCGTGGCTGGGTTTGTGCAGCAGCGACTTGGACGAGTTGTTTGGGTGGATGGCGAGTGCGGACGACGAGGCTATGAATTGTGGTTGGGTTCGTAGGTGGGGGGGAAAGGACGGTGATGCTATGGAAGAGATGAGTGTTTTGACATGGTTGGGGTTGGGGATGGTGATGGTGTTGTCTCTATTTTTCTTTTTATTTTTTAGGTGAAGTTGTTGGTGGTTAGAGGTTTTCGGTTTGGTGGGGGCAACGGTTTGCGGCGTTGCGGGTTGCGGTGGGGGCCTCGTTGCTTGGAGCTACGGTGGTGGACAGCGAAGGGGTGGCTCACGGTTGTGGTGGTTTATGTGTTTATGATGATGAAGGTTGAAGGTGGTGGTGCTTGGGTGGAGCAAGGTGTGGGGGTTTGTGGTGGTTGGTTTTGTGGAGGTGAGTTGATGGAGGGATGGATGATGGGTGGAGTAGTGAGGTGGTTTTGGGATTTTGGTGATGATTGTAAAGGGGTTCTAATGGTGGTTGCTTGAGGTTTATGAATTATTGAGTGAAAAAAAGAGAATCTCCTCCGTAGAAATGATTAGTGGGGTTGAAGTTTGGTGTTTGTTTTTTAGTTGTAGTTCACTCTTGAAGGTTCCTTTAAACACTAGAGAAATCAAGATCAAGATCATAACATAACCAATCTTCCCCACAGTCTCCCTTGTTTTTTGTGTATCTTCCTATCACTCAATATTTCACCATATATATGTTCTCTCTTGGTCTCACTCTCTGCTCTCTTTGTATTTTTTCTTTCTTCCAATTCCCTGAAGTTTTCACATTCCTTCTTACATAGCCAAACTCCAATGAGAAACCAAACAAAACCAACATAGGGAGCAAAAACTGTGTGATGGAGCTACAATGGAGCAGTTGTAGCAAGTAATGGGGAGCACACAACAATGTCCTTGCTGTGGTGTTGTGTGTGCAGGGAAAATGCCAAGGAGTAATGTCTTGCTCTCTCTGTGTGTACGTGAAATGGAGGGTGTGTGTGTGCAGTGCAGGTCTGGTGGAAAACTAGGGGGGAAGAGAAGACAAGGAAGGTGAAAATAAACTTATACTCAAAATGAGAAAAGACAAAAGGGAAAAAACATAAAGGTGCAATGGCAGCCTTTTCATCTTTTATTTTATATATTTTTTATTTTTTGTAAGATTTTTAGTAATTATAATACTTATTGGGCTAAACAAATTTTTTTGGCCAAACAAGAAATGAGCTAAACAAACTTTTGAGCTGAAAGAGGAATGGGCCAAGAGAAAAGGAAACATTCATCATGTTATTAATTTTTTTATTTTTTTATTTCTTTTTTTTTCAAATAAGGAGAAAATGAATAAAAAAAAAATCCAGATAAAATTAGGTATTCACAAATATAATTAACTGCAACTTTTTTGTGAGCGAAATTAACTGCAACTTTAAATGGTTTAGTTAAAGGGAAAGTCCGAAAACATCTATATGTATACATGTACGTAAAATTCTCTTAAAATATAATTCATAACACTATAAATAGATAATTCTATGATAAGACTACTCTCCATTGTTTTTAATTAGGATTGTCGATGATCATCCTTGTTTGGTAGAAGCTTAGTTTTATGGTGTATTCGAACTTTTTAGCTCTTACCACTAAGGGATAAGTTCATTGGCTATTTGATTTCCATGACAGCTTTTTCCTTGCGGCTCTGTGAGCAATATGGTATAGCAGAAATAGAGTCATGTTTGACGTGAGGGAAACCCCTTTGAACGAGTTCATGCAAAAGTTATTCTACACGTATGATTCATTTTGATGCTTGCTAGTTGACTGAGATGGACCTACACTTCAACGTTTAATTTCTTGGTCTCTTCGTTTGAGGGGTTTCTGTAAACTTAACGTTGACACAAGCTCTTTGGGCAATCCTGAAAATGAATGTAAGTTATGGTGGGCTGATGAGTGGTGAGAATGGCTATTGGTTGTTTGGGTTTACTGGTTTGGTGGGTGTGGCTAACCTAGTGGCGAAATTCTTTGTACTAAGGCAAGGTATATGTATTGCATGAGACAACTGCTATAGGTTGCTTGTTTGTGAATAAGACTTCATGGATGTCTTGTACTTAGTGATAAAGCTAAACTTTCCTTTCCATTCCCATTTTATCCTTATCAGTGATATCTAAGAATTATTATAGAGAAGTTAAGAAGTTCATTTATTGCACACTCTTCATGAGGAAAATAACTGTGTCGACCACCTTATCAAGTTTGGCGCATCCAGTGAAATTTGTCTCCAAATTTGGAATTCACCTCCTCCAAACGTATAATCCTTGTTGCTAAATGACTCTATAGGAGTTTTATTTATTTGTAGTTATTTGGTTTTGTTGTTTTCCATTCTTGAAAAAAAAAAACCTTGTAAATCAAGTGTAGAATATTTTAGAAGAATAAATAACATTACTAATACGCACAGTTTTGTGTGAAAATTTAAGAAAAAAGTTATCAAAATGTAATTAATATTGACTTAAAAATTATTTAAAAAAAAGAGTAAACACTATATAAGTTTTTTATATTAAAAAAAAGTCATTTAACGAGTCAAAATAAATTTAATTAAACTTTGTTCATTCTATTTACACAACTTATATGTAAGTATTAAATTATAAATATAAACCTAAATTAGATGTGTAATCAAATATTGCTAAAAATAAACAAAGCATGACACGCTGCCCACTAATGCTCTTCAAGCTCATCGCGGGTTGGCTAATAATTTGGGCGTGGGTGGGTTGCCTCCATAATCTGGTTATTATGCTAAAGTTAATGTGGATGGAAGTTCTTAATTTGGGCAACCCGAGAAGAACAAGTTTTGGTGGCAGGTCGTTTTTTCAGGTTTCATTGGCAATTACAGAAACTTGCATGGTGAACTCATGGCTGTGCTTGTTTCATGGACTTAGTATTACGTGAGACGGGCTGGAGGAGGAGTCTTAGCGCACTAGTTTTTTTTTTTTTTAAACTACGAGATATTTTATATACTTGACTCATTTAAATTATTTATGATATTAATTTTTATTTAATTAGATGAGTACGAGAGTTATGTAATATTTGAGAAATGATTTATCCTCTTATTTAATTTTTTTATTAATTTTTTTAATTATTAAATAAAAAAATATTAAATATTTTTATATTTTTATTAAATATATTTATATTTTTATTTAATATTTTTTATTTAATATTAAATTAATTATTAAAATAATTAAGTAAGAATATATAACATTATTCGTAATATTTTTATAAGAATTAATTTTTTAGTATATAACTTGCATCTTTACCTATAAGATTAAGGTTGCTTACGACTCCACGTAAGTGAAACGGATTCCTTGGATACAATTAGATTTATTAATGGACCGCAACCTTTGACCCATTGATATAGTTGTGTCATTGATGACATCAAGTTGCTTCTACTTCTGGAGAAATTTTAGGGTGAAAACTTTTTATCTTAGGAATATAAATTAACTTTTATCATGTATTGAGTTATGATAGTATTTTAAAAATATACATATCTCTAATAACATAACTCTATACATGGTAAAGTTGATTTGTATATTTAAGTTGAGAGAAGTTTTCATTCAAGAATTTCCATAACTGAGGATTGTAAAGTAAAATTTGAAAAAAAAAATGTAAAGTAGTTTTTAATTAAGCATTGTTTATCATAAGTATGCAAATCATTCTTTAACATTTATGAGATTGTGGAGATCATGTTTAAAGTACATTAATTTTTAAAAATTATTTTTACACATATTAAATAATAATTTAAATATATTTAAGAAATAATGTAGTACACCGTATTTAATTAAGAATTTTTAAAAAATGTGAGAATACATTTAATTATTTGTGACATCTGTAAGCGAATTCATTCGTGTAAATAACATTACTAGTCAAAGAATAATTAAAGAACATTATTAATGGAGGATCTCATTAAAAAAATCACGTATAAATTACTAAAATTTAAAAAATTTAAGGAGCCATGCACCCTCACAATGAATGACACGCCACCCCTAGTTAGAAATGAGTTTATGCGAATGAAAGTAGTTACTAGAAAATCCTATTATTCACAAAATGGTGATGTAGTAGTCTAAAAATGAGGCAGGATATAATTCATTTCATAAAACATTTTTAATTAGTGAACAAATTAAGGTAGCCTAAATCAAAGAGTTAAGAGAAAAGTACATTACTGGGGTCTGAGGGACCCTGGCTTCATATACAGAAAGATTGCTCAACACGCACCTCTAACAGGGACCGACATGATCATAACTCACCAAACCAGGTTTTGCTAGCCTTGTTCACTTCTTGCACTGTACTAATATTCTAAACCAAGGGCATGCAGGGTATCCTGTATCAAATATATGTCCAAGCCATAAATCTGCTAGTTACCTCTTTTATTACCTACTGGAATAATGCTTTTTACACCGGTGAATTCTTCTATGGTGATGTAATTAATGTGAGACCATAGGTGCATTCTTTATATGGACTAAACATATTTTAACACGTACAATTCATAATATATGTGATCAGCAATCTAGTCTTGAAAAGTGTATTGACGATTATATTTGCTAAATGATCTTTAGGGACTTTTTTGAATTTTTTTTAAAGATTCAATGTTGGACTTAATTGAGATTCATAAAAAACTTAAACCAAATCCATTTATTTCAAAAATCAAATCAAATCAAAATATTTCAGCGCCAATCAAAATTGAAGAACCCCATTCTTAAATAACCAAAATATTTCATTCTCCCAAATCACCATCCACCTAAAGAACAAACCCCACCTCGCATGTTCCAATGTGTCTGGGGAAAGACCCGAAGATGGGTCTGTTGTGATGAGGAAGTCTTCTTCAGACGGACCCTCGAGTTCAACCATTGACTAGTTTGGGTTCTCCATCTTCACCATCACAGGGGTTCCTCCCCTTGGCTCTCTTTCTTCCCCCACCAGTTGAACAAAGGTGCCATTTTTTAGGGTCTGATCTAAAAAAATTAACAACACCTATTTCAGTTTTCTAACAAAAACTTTTTTCCCCCTTTTTTTGTGTGTTTTTTTCTACCCCATAATGAAAATGAGAAAGGAGAAGGGAAAAAGGTTATGACTTTGATCTCATTCATTGTCAGGAGAGGAAATGAAAACGAGAAATGGGAAGGGAGAGAGATGCGTGGAGGAGGAAGCAGAGCGAGGCGTCTCAAATGACATTGGGAGCAAGGTTACACATGAACTAGTTTTTCAGAGAGAGAGAGAGAGTAAAAGGAGAACACTATTATGATTTATGACCTATTGGATGAGTCCAAAACTGATCCCATCCAATTATACCTCGCAACAATAGGAGGGGCTTCTCTAAGCGTAATAAGAAGGAGCTAGAAAAAGATGGAAAATAAAAAGGAAATTTAAAAAAGAGAGCAAGATATTGGAACACAGGAAAGGGAACAGCTCAACACGTCTTTGATTTTGATTTTTGATTAGGAATGAGTATTATTTTTTGTCTTCCTAAAAAAAATGTGTAACAAGAATTGAACAAAATCATTTTTTTAAGGTTCTCGTCTCCTGCTCCGGTGGTGGCAGTGTAAAAGCCAAAGTTTTGAACTTGAATGCTCCCGTGTGCATTGGCTATAAACACCACTTGAGTTGCAAAAACGACAAGAAAAGTGCTATTGATGTGTGAGGTGGGGTGTTTTCTTCAGGTGGAGGGTGATTTGGAAGAATGAAAGATTTTGGTCATTTAGAGTTAGGGTTCTTCAATTTTTGATTTGAGGCTGAAATATTTTGATTTAATTTTGATTCTAGAAAGAGATGGATTTGATTTAAGTTTTTTTTATGAATTTCAATTGAGTCCAGCATTAAATTTTAAAAAAAAATTAAAAAGGTCCCCAAGGGACATTCATCATAGTTAACGTATCCTTCATGACTAGATTGTTGATATAGATTATGAATTGTGTGTCAAAATATATTTGGTTCATGTAAAGAATACACCATTGATCTTACATTTACATGATCATTCGAGAATTCACCTTTTACACTTTTTTTTTTCTCACATCTATATAGGTTTCAGAATTAGAGTAAAGATATATAAAAAAATGAGACAAGCCAACTATAATTAAACAATAAAAATTGTATAGATATAAAGTGATATATATTTCAACGTGTGAGTAACATTGTTGATTAGCTCCAATGCAACTGCATCATACACCAAATGATAAATGTCCTTCGCAAGAAACTCATATCATTTAGCAGCTAGTGTTGGTGCCACTCTACATACTTAATTAGCTACTTCTAACAACATCTGTCATCAATTTAATTAGTTTACCTTGCACCATTTACCACAGCAAGAAAAATCTTATTCTCTCATGTTCTCGATTTCAAAAAATTTCCACGAGTTATTTTACCTTGAGTGCTTAGCAAAAAATTAAGAGTAGATGTAAACTATAAACCAATTAATGTAGAACATAAACCGAATTTAAGCCTTTTATGGAGGTAAATTAATCTAATTTGATCACCCCAGATTCACCAATATCAACTTGTAATATATTTATTCACTTCAACTACTTTTTCTTATTCACTTCCATTAATGGGCAGATGAGATCTGTTTAAGCTCAAGGTAGATGAACATGAAAGTAATGCCTTAGCTGGATACTTGGATCTGTAACATGAACAGAAAAAAGGTTGGGGACCAATGAAAATATCTTAGGCCCAAGAGCCTTGATATTTTAGTGGAGGAAGATTTTTGCAAGAATGGGGGAGTTGATATTTTGAATTAGCGAGGTTGGCAATATGGCCCAGGAGTCCAGACTATACACGTTCCTTTTTTTTTTTTTCAGTTTTGGAGAAAATAGATTGTTGACCGCATGCAATACAATACCTATATGCAGTATTATTCTATTATATACATGTATCGGTCATCAGTAGCAGTTTTTACTTTTCTATCTGAATTTTCACTTGTATACTTTATTTATTTATTCTAATTCTTTGCCATATATTCATTAATATACAATCCCAATAAAAATCCTACAATCAAATGCATTATTTTTTTAAGATCATAATTAATTGCAACTTTAAAAGATGTAATTAGACCATAATTTTGATCTACTGCTACTGAAAAAATTGTGGCACTAAAGGGAATGATAGGGTAAAAGAATTTTACACTCTTAATATATCAAAGTTAAATCTCTTTTATTAACTGTATTTTTTTTTTTGGCGTACAGGAAATTTCTTGAGATAATTCCTTGGGTTTCTTGTTTGTCTGTTGAGGAAAATTAAATTAAAGCGACTTGCAAAGTGAAGGCAAGGGAAATTAAAGGTCAATGTCAGTCCAACATAGATCATATAATGAATGCACATGACATGGTTCTAAAATATTATTGTAAGTGATTTTCCTTCGTTCTCTCCTCTTTAAGATCGAGGTACATACATATGCTTTTTCTTTAGAATTAAATTTTGAGGATTATTTGTATAAGTATGAAATAATAAGTTGTTCCATAATGTAGTCACAATAGTAACGAATAAAAGAATAAATATTTATAAAAAAATTTCTGACGTTTAAGTCAATAAATATATAAAGAGAGTATAATAAAATTTAAAAATTAACTCATTTTGTTTTGTTTATTTATTATATTTATATGAGTATTTTTAAGATATCGATATCTGAACATTCAGTACATATCAAATATTATTATATAAAATCATGATGATACGAATCATAGGAAATTATAAGGACAGAATCATAAAAACAAATACTCTTTTATCCTTATTCACCTATTTATACGAAATATAATTAAAATTTATTTTTATCGTTACGTCTACTATTTAAACTGTTTTATGCGTACCGTATATTTGAGTATCAATCTAATAGATCAAATTACTCCATCAATAACTCACTCCAGAACAACTTCTGTGAGCAAAATAAAGGCCATTGATTAATTAATGTTGTTGTTTTTTACTGTTGGCTAGGTATGGTAATGGTACATTCCAGAGCATGTTTTAATTTACCTTCCACCATCCAGTCACGCAAGCAGATGCAATTATAGTTATTGTGCCCATCCTTGATCCAGAATTGTAGCTAATGTCTCCATGGTAAAAGCATGAGTGTCTATAAAGCTTATCTGTTCGTACTCATGCAATGAAAGTCACGGATTATGTATTTCTGGGAGATGATTGGTGAGGTGATTGGGACACTTTTCTACTTTTGTCCAAAAGATTATTACAAATGAAGAAACTGACAGAAGAACAGTTCCGTACTTTGATTTCTCTTGAGTGCAGATACTACGACGGACTATATACCATTTTTACAAAATTTGTACAACCCATGCTAGTTATCTTATTTTCCCTTCATTGTCTCGCAAATTTGCTTGAGTGGACGGGGGAGGCTATAATCATGTAACCTGTCCGCACAAATTATTGAATAATTGATAAGAGTAGGAAATAGTTTGTAGTTTCATTAATCACTAAAACTTTTGTCAAATATTTGTCTGAAGCATATATGACTGACTGGTAACATAGAGTAAATGACATTCATGATCCATTCTTTTATTGATTTTTTTTTAAGTCATACGCCATAATTGCATTGCATTAATTACACTAATATATTTATAAATTATCTTTTAAGAATAAATAATATAAAATAAAAAATTCATAAAAATATAAGAAGCAAAGCCACTCATCTTTTATTAATATTATATTTTTTTCATTAATAGCATATAATTCATTAATAATAAAAAAGTTATAAAAGAAAATATTAAAGATGAGCGACGGCAAATCCTCTAACCAAACATCAATATCATCAAGTCCTAAAGACTAACGAGTATATCGATTAGCAACAGCATTACTCTAAACTTGGTTTCAACGATAAAATGTTTATGAATAATGGGTAAAACATAACTTGGAATTTCATTGACAACCTTAGAAAATATTATATGAATAATTTTAAAAAATAAAAAATAGATACTTTACAAAATTATTAAATACTATATACAAAATTGAATTGAAAGTTATATAAATTTCATCTTTTTAATTTTTATATGTTAGCATTAATTGTCTTAATAAAATTGATATAATTGAGATACCACTAATCACAATAATACAAAAAAGTTTAAAAAAAAATTAAACATTTAGCAAATTACGGGATATACATGCACAAGCAAATCAATGAAGATAATATCATTTTTTTCCCCTTTAAATTTGTGAGATGTCACAACACCATAATATTAATTGCCATGTGGGAGATAATAACTTACTCCCTCCATCCCATTATACCTCTCGTTTTAGAAAATTTATTTTGTTTCAAATTATTTGTTAATTGAGAATATTAAAAAATTATTAATTAATTTCTTTGAACTTTACTCCTATCATTTATTATCTTAACTAAATCAATAACTACACATAATTCATAATTAGTTGACTTTTACAATTTCTTAAGAAAGGATAATATAATCATATCAAATTATTATTTTTTCTACATTTGGAATTATTTAATAATATTATTAATATTTGTACAAAAACTTTAAAAAGATAGTTATAATAAGACGGAGGAAATGGTTAGCTGTCATATATATATATATATATATATATATATTTATATTTTCGCATTTTTACTATATATTGGAAAATGCTAATTTCCCATTAAATAGCCTATATTGACATTTTCGCAGGAAGAACATTTTTACTACTTATGGTAATTGGAAAATGCTAATTTCCCATTAAATAGCCTAAATTAATAATAGATTAACTTAAAGGGAAAATTACTTTAATTCTTTAAATACAAAATGTCAGTCTCTAACCGTTTATTTTGTACGAACCAATGGCAACCAAACGCACAATAAATTTTCATTAAATCTCCAACCAGCCATGCTGGTCATCGGTCCCTCTCATCACACACACTCCATCACTCTCTCTATATATCGTTGTTGGCAATCTCTCGCTTTGGTACAACCACCAAAGCCTCTTTCCCTTATCTTTCACATTGTTTCACCAAAAAATTTCCTCTAGCTAGCTTTCTAGGATCAAGCCAATATGGTTTTACCACAGGAAGAGAGTTTAGTCTATGATGTGAGGCTATCCTCAGTTGGGCCTGGACGGGTCACCGGGTCGGATGTATTCCACAACCCGGGTGGCTTGGACTTGGCCATGAAGCTTCACTACCTTAAAGTGGTTTACTTCTTTGAGAGTGAGGTTGCACAAGGGCTAACCATCATGAAAATAAAGGAGAGCCTATTCACTTTGTTCAACCACTATTTCATCACTTGTGGCCGATTCCGACGATCGGAATCCGGCCGACCGTTCATCAAGTGCAATGATTGTGGAGCCAGGTTCATTGAGGCCAAGTGCAAGAAAACCTTAGATGAGTGGCTAGCCATGAAAGATTGGCCTTCTCACAAGTTGCTGGTTTCTCAACAAGTCATTGGCCCTGAATTATCTTTTTCTCCTCCTGTTTTGATGCAGGTGTTGTGCCTACACATATTTTTGCATGACACATGACACACATATTAATCATTTATTATTGGTCTAATTTTTCTCCTCCTGTTTTGATGCAGGTGTTGTGCCTACACATATTTTTTGCATGACACATGACACACACATATTAATCATTTATTATTGGTTTAATTTTCATATTTGCATATCTCTCCACCCTCACATCCTCTCTCATACTCGAATTCAAACAACTCAATAAAAAAGTATTAATTATGAGAAAAAGTTATTACTATGTGAGAGTTTTTTTTTTTTTTAATTGAGTTGTTAATGTTTGATTGATGATGAATAGAATTATGAAAAAGAAGAAGAGACAAAATGTCTGAATTCTTCATAGTCCTCTCAAGGAGAGGCAAACTCTTGTGTGGACCATTCAGCCAAGGTGGTGACTCCAGAAAATCCACTACTCTTAGTTATATGTCTTTTCCGCTCTTTGGGTTTCTATTTATGGTCCCTTTTTTTTTTTTTACTCCTTTTCCTTTGTAAAACAAAAAAAAAAATATATAGATTCTATGTTATCTAAATAACTTTATGAAAACTATGATGAATTTTATTAGAAGTGTAAACGAGTTGAGTTAAGCTAAATATTTGAATGAAGTTCATGTTTGACTTATGAAAAAAAGATGTTACTTGAGTTTAATTTATTTGTTTAAATGAGTCAAATTAAAAGTTTAGATTTAATTTGTTTTAAAATATGAAACTTGAGTTTTACTTGTTTAATTTGTTTATAATTTGATTATTATTATTTTTATCAAATATCTTTTTAAAATATTTTTTAAATTTATTAATTTAGTATTTATATTTTCAAAGATTAAATAAAAATAAGAAGAGAGTAAAAGATTCTTTAAAAATTAAAATTAGATAAGTGATAGATCTTAATAAATAAAGAAAATTACTATTATTTAAATAGAATTACAATCTACTAAGTAATATCAATATATAAATTATTATCATTTATTTTTTTTTTTTATAAAATTATAATTTTTTGTGATTGAATATACACATGAGTTATTTGTAAACTTTTATTGACAAGTTTATAAAATTTGAACTTGATTCATTTATATAATCAAACTTAAATTTAAGTTTAAGTTTGTTTATTTAATTATATAAATAAATTTAATAGAATATTTAATAAATTAAATTTAAATAATTTATGAATAATTCAACTTCTACAAATATATAGTGAAAAACTGAAAATGCCAGTCAACATAAATGCATACTGGTCAGCATAAATGCGTGATATTTTAACTTTATGAGGGTATTAGAAAGTAAAATATTTTTTGGACAAATCAAAAGCACTACTCTCACGTGCAAGCATCATTTTCCTATGCTCATGAAGAAACCAGGAGCATCTCTACCCTTAAATATATGTGGGACTCACAATGGGACTTGTATTTACGAGACTCAATCAAACTTCTTACCCTGTTAGTTAATTAATCCACATTTTTTTCTTGGGTTAAAGAATTAGTCCACATCCTTTCTTCAACAACTACCCTGACAGTCACATACTATACTGTGGGACTCACAATGGGACTTGTATTTAATCGATTTTCAACCCGACTCAATCAAACTTCTTTGACCCTTATTTTTTGTTAGTTAATTAATCCATAAATTTAATTTTTCTATTTTAATTTTTATGATTTTTTTTTTTTTTATACAATTTTTTAGGATCAACTCAGTCACATCCTTTCTTCAACAACTTTTTAAAATGGGCTTTACCTCTGACAGTCACATACTGTGTAGTATTGTGTTGTGGACCACTCTCTTCAAAAGAGATAAGGTAGATCGTAACATGACCCGTAGGTGGTGTAGCTTTCACTCCTGGGTATAAAATACTCCTGAAAGAGAAACCTCGCTTGTCTTACTTAGATAAACAAATTCCTCATAAAACTCATACAACTTTTTATGCAATTCATTAGATAATTGAATATAATTTGGTCTTACTATAAACTTATTATAATGGTTCACATAAATGTACCTTATAATTTGTGATAATCAATATGTAAAAATATCATTATTCATTCATAATTAATACAATAGTAGGTTACTATAAAACGAATTTCTCGTTTTGTTTATATGTTTTAATGCTTACATTGTTTAGCCATGAAAGTTCACTGGCATAAATCGAAAACAATCACGTTAATGTAATTGGAATGCCAAATTAGTTTTGAAAAAGTTCCATCCTTATCACGTCAAAAATTAGATGCAAAAATTAAAAATTTTATCTTAAAAGATCACAGATTAATTTGTTCAAAGATATATTTATGTAGTAAAAAAAAAAATTACGAGAAAGAGAACGACATATAATTTTCAATCAAAATCATTTTCCTCAACATCATGTTGTTTTGCATTCAACAAGAGTCATGAAATTCAAGAGTAGACTTTGCTTTTGCAGATAACTCAATTTAAGTGTGGTGGAATTTCATTGGGTCTTAGCTGGGCTCATGTACTCGGGGACCCGCTTTCAGCTTCGGATTTCATCAACACTTGGGGCCAAGCCATGAATAATTTGCAGCTAAACAAGCCCATCAACATCCCAAGATCCGCCCCAGCACCCTGCCAACTCGGAACCAAAAAAGATCCACTTTCCACAAAACGGGTCAACCCGGTGGGTGACCATTGGATCCCACCCAACAACTGCAAAATGGACACATTCTCCTTCCACCTAACTAGCTCCCAGATGAACTACTTGCAAGCACAGCTTTGGGGTCCAAGTGTTGACCAAACCCCTCCTTTTGAATCCCTATGCGCGGTGATTTGGCGATGCGTGGCCCAGGTTCGGGGAGGATCCGAACCCAACACTGTAACCATTTGCAAAACCGACCCGTATCATAAGGACAATGACATCATTGGCAACAACCAAGTGATCAAAAAGGTTGAGGCTGGAAGTGAATGTTCTATTGTTGAGACTGACTTGAGAGTTTTGGCAAGCATGCTTGCGGATCAAGGTGTGGATGAGAGGAATGAGATTGAGAAAGCAGTGGAAAAAGATCAAGGGGTGACAGATTTCTTTGTCTATGGTGCCAATTTGACATTTCTAGACTTGGAAGAAGCCAATGTGTATGGCTTGCAATTGATGGGACACAAACCAAGATTTGTGTACTACACCCTTCAAGGGATTGGAGATGAAGGAGCAGTTTTGGTGCTGCCGTGGCCAAAAGGTTCTATCAAGAATGGTACTGATGGGAAGTTTGTGACCATAATTTTGCCGGAGGATCAAATGGTGAAGCTTAAATCTGAGCTCAATATGAATGATCTTCTTCTTGAGAGTGACTTTTAATGAGACTTCATAAAGTATTTGTAAAACAATAATTGTCGTTTTTTTTGTTGTTGGTTTGTTTGCGAGCAGGGGGAAATATACAGTTTGTAGTATCTTAGTTTATTGCCATGGATTTGGGCCCCCATAAGCGTTCGTGTGGCATGGTCTAATTGCTTTGTATGAGTTGTTATCAAATAAATTATTTCATTTCGGAAAAATTAGTTATTTTTCACTTTCTTTTCTTTTGATTAACATTTATGAACGTAACAAAATTTAATGCTAAGAAACACAAATTTATTCATGCCCTTAACATGTATGTAACATGAGAGGATATTGATGTATCACAACACCATTGACATAAATATTATGTTACACATCAAAATTGAAAATATCTCATTATTATTTGAAGTGTTATATATGTATAATAAAAACACGTTTTTATTAAAATATTGAATAAACATTGATTTTGGTTCTATAAAGATAAATGTGTCATTAATTTAGTCATCTAAAGATAAATGCATCAAAATACTCATCAATCGGTGACTAATTTTATGTCAAAATTTGATATTGCAGGACCATTAATTTGATGTATATTATTGGAAGACTAAATCAATGACACTTGCATTTTGGAAGGACCAAAATAAATTACTCAAACTTTTCATGCTTCATAAATTACGAGAGTAGTTTATTTTGTTTTACCTTACTCTTTTATTATATGGTTTAAGAGATTTGACTACAAATTGGGAATCAAATGCGTTAATAAAAGGGAAAGAAGGTATATATACACCCAAAAAATCTGATGGAATTAATGTTAGGTAACAGAACCTTGTGTGGCAGCGGCAGATTCAATTCTTCCATCGACCATGCAAACTAATAAAGAGATCTTATCCATACATCACTTTTCTTACACTTCCTCTTTTTGAGAAAAGGAAAAAAAAAAAAGAGAGAGAGAGGAGATAATGAGAGAGGTATAAGGAAAGTGATATATATCAATAAAACTAGTGGCAAAAATGGGTCACCACTCATTCGAGTCAGTTATTTTCGACCGACCCATTTAGAATCGTAAGTTTAAACCGACATTTTACTTAAACGCTTATGTAGTGTTAAAAAGCGGTATCATCACCCATTAGAAACTCATTCGGTCATATAAGTTTTCGATTGACATTTTACTAGTCCAGTCAGTCCATTTTATCAGGCTATTCGATCCAACTCATTTAACACCCCTAAATAAAATAATAACATATTTGCAACTAATACGACAATTCATTGTGCTTCGTGGGTAGCCCAGTGGAAAGGTTTTGAGCATCTCGTATTTTAGTTTAACTCCAGTGAATTAAGAGTTAATTCACATGATATTACAACAACAAAAAAGTATTTTATTTTTTTTCATAAATTAGGTGGGTAGACTAAATGAATCAAGTGATGTCACTATATTTTGTTAATTTTTTTTTTAAAAGACCCTTTAAATCAATGTATTTTGGAAATGGTTTTGCTTAGAATCCTTTTAGTCTTTTACTTCATGAAACTATTTAAAAAAAATTAATCTAAATGACCTTGTCAAAATTGAAGTTTTAAACATAACATGATTACGTAGTTTGATCTATGAAACCAACTCTTTCTAATGAAAACAATACTTGTAGTTTGTTCTTCACTTCTTTTATTATTGTAAAATCTTAATTTACTGGAGTTGGATTTAAAAAATGAGATGCTCAAAACCTTTTCACTGGCCTACCATTATATCCTATATAGTAATACTAATTATAAATTTTACATAGTGCTTTAAGTTTGATATATGCTTACTCATTTCATTTTTCTTCTTTCTTCTATCTTTTATGTTAAAAAATGGGTAACTAGCCATCATCCGTTATGAGTCATGCATTGTTAAAGACATTCATTTCAGTTATATCTTGATAGTGAAATTAGACTGAATGTCTTGTTAAGTTAGGTAAAAAGCAAATCATTTCCTTTAATGGAATTATCTGTCCCTCCCGTTGTGTTAGGCACCATGCTTTAAATTGATATAGAATGGGTAATTGGGTATTCATTTTGTGTTTCTCATTTCTGCTTTTCTCATACTAAGAAAAAAGAGCCCATAATGCAGGCATCCTGTCTTAGAAATTGAAAACGATCGATAACTTCAGCATTAATTTGGGAGTCTTAATCAGTTATTAATAATCATGATGTTATTTCAGCTAATTTCGTGGCACAATGTGGTACAAGTGGACTTACCCTACAGGCTACATGCAAATTGGTGTCGTGCATGCCATATGGTCTCTAATCTTATTTGTGTCGATATCATAATTATCCCGGGAGAAGGATAATAATAATGTACCAATCAATTTTTTGGTGCATTATTATAATTATCCCCGGGAGAAGGCCAAAAAAAAAAAAAAGTACCATCTTTTTTCGATTCCCCCTTTATATTTTATTTTTGACACACTTTCACCGTGACCCACTTCAAGTCTTCACACCATCATGTCACTGCAACCCCCACCCCTACGCCGCCAACCCCACCCTTCCTCCCTCCACCTATTTGACTCCACCATTACCACTTTCTTCTATGTCATCGCTCATTGTGCCCACCAGTAAACTCAATACCCAAATCTCGGGTCTATCCCCCATCACCGCGTTGTACACTGCTAGATCTTCATCTCGCAACCCAAGCCAGAGAACCAGCAAACCCAAACACTGAAAACCCTTGATCTACCCACTCTAGCTCCCCACGGTCCTCTGCTTCAAGCCGCCACACTCCTACACGCCCCTCTCTGTGTCGTCAACCCACACGAGCCGTCACCGCACCACCACGACCAAACTCGAGCTACCACCCACACGGCATCAACGCTGCATTTAGCTTCCCTTCCTAGTTTTTGTGTGTTTTTACAAAGCCAAAAGAAGACTCGGGTCGGGTTTTCACTGATGAGGCTGGTGGTTCCAAGCTTCGTGGTGGTGGTGTGGTGAGGGTCGCGGTTGAAGGCTAGGCGGAGGATGGTGGTTTTAGCACAGGGAAGGGGGATGGCTATGGTGGTCTATTTGGATAGTGATTAGGCGACGAAGGGTGGGCAACAGTGGTGCTACTTCGCTGGTTGCGGTGGTGCTACTTTGTCAATGGTTCTGGACGGCGAGCCATTTGAGGTGCTGGATGGCGACCAAGATGTCCAGAAGATTTGGCAAATTTTATCGGTCTAGAAAGTTTCGATCTTTGATCTCAACTTTTAATTTTTTTATTAATAAATCAATAATTTAAAACTAAAGTGCATACATGCACCTTAATTTGGTTGATGTATATTAGAATGCGCCATCCTGAACTATATTTGGATGTAAACCTAAGACGCAGAGACACCATAACTTATAGGCAATGATAAATGACAAATATAGACCACCTCGATTAGTTTAGTAGTTATGAAAACTAAATTCATAATTATAGTCATTGGTAATGAGTTGAGACCACATGTCACTTTGTGGGCTCTTCATGATGTTAGGTCGCTTTGTGAGGTTTCTTTAGCATATATTTCATGTCTTGAAGGAAGGAAATCAAGTATAGTTGATACTTTTTCTAATTTCTCTTTCCGAAAGGAAAATGCTTTTTTCCACAAATCCAAATTCGTTACAAATTTAAGAATGATATGGGCATCCAACGTGGCAACAGCCAGTCGAGTCCAAGGAAAAAAATGTGCTTCTTCTTCGGGTGCTACTCGCGTCTTTGTTCCTATGTCGAAGAACGAACTTCCTCTTCAAGTGCGAGTCGTGACCTCTTCCTCCTCTATGGCTCTACGAGTTGCGTTTCCTCATCATCCTCCATGGGACGATGTCCCTATGTCGTACACTGTCACGCTTCCTCACCATTTACTGCTATTGTCTCTTCCTTACCCTGTAATGGTGGAGATATTGTATACTATACTTACAAAATGAGGTTTGCAGCATTTGGAATTCACAGGTTGAAATACTAATTCGACATCTCAAAACAAAAATACAAAGATATGTCCAATTTATTTTGTGCACAAAATCCATGAATTCGAATAAAAACACTATCTTATGGTAATTATGAATGCTATTTCTTATTGCTTGTTACCTGATCGATAAAATGCTCAAGTCCAAACAGTTAATATGGCTAAGAAGTTGCAACTGCCATTGGTAATGTAAACTGATTTGTTACTCAACTTGGGTGATGGTGGAATGAAAAGTGTGCATTGCCCTATTACTGCAAGTTTTAATGTGATCTTTTGTGAGGTTGTTTAAAATTTGAAGACTTTGATTAGACTGGTCTATAGAATGCATATTTGGGGTACTATGCTTATTGACTTATATCAGATTGGTCAATATTATATGTGATACATGGATCTGCATACATGCATAAGAAGTAGGGAATGCAGTAATTGGAACCTAAAGAAAATTCATGATTAAAGGCAATATACAACATAATCCAATGAAATATATAAACATGAACAATAAGTACATGATCACATATGGTCTTAATATTGACACTGGCTCTCGTAATTCTTCCATAAGCAAAACTAGAAATTTATGAATCTCATTTATTTGCTATTAGTTGTACGAATATGCTAGATCAATTTACATTCAATTTTATGGATATTTTACGAATTATTGTAATATTGGTGCTTGGATTTTTTTCTTACTGAGGTCTGATTTAGTCTTATTTTAATGTTAAAAGTGTTGCTTAATGAGTTATGGGTTTGTAAAAAGTGCAAATCCTTATAGCAGCAACCTATAAGCATTGAGGTCAATACTCTTAATCATTGGGTATGATGGGATTTGGGATGTAATGTCAAGCCAGGATGCAGTTAGTCTTGTGCTCTAAGGATTAAAAAGGCATGATGATCCACAATAATGTGCCAGAGAACTAGTTAAGGAAGCATTGTGCCTAAATACATCAAATAATCTTACTATGATTGTTATACGTTTGTCCTTTGTTGAAAGCATTGTTGAATCACATCCACCCAAAGGCGAAGGTTCAGAGCTTGCAGTCTATTTGAAGATGCCCAAAATAGATTGAAAAGCTTGTTGGAAGGAAATTAAATGTATATACAGTTCTCATTATTCATAATTATTCCTTTCATGCGAAGATTAATTTATATTTTTAGGCTATTTCGGAAAGTTAGCAACAAAGTTATGAGTCCATATCCATATAGGTTAAGTTTTCTGAAAGCTATTTATATGGTTATAATTTTTCTTTTATAGTAGCAACCAATTTTATGAAAAAAAAAAATCAACAGTTAATAAAGTTAGTTTCCCTTTGGATTTTGTGACACAATTTTATGGTTTAATCATTGATGCCTAGGTTTATCTTTGTCTTCTTCATCTAATAAAAGAAACAATCCCACTCTGAAAAAAATAGCAGGATTCTGATACTTGTGTTAGATGCCTTTGAAAGGAAAATTGCAATGCCTTAGAATTAGATACCATTCAATTACGACTCTCTTTTTTTCTTTTAGTGTTGATTTTATTCTTGTACAGCCTGCAGTTAGTCAAGCAGAAATTTGACTCAAGGAATGAGAACAATGATAGCTCTGGCAATAGTATGTTGTCTGGAGCATTTGCATGAGCTAAACCAAAACAAAGGCCAACTATGAGAGAGATTATAGCATTGTCGAAGGAATGAATAAAGCCTAATGGAGCAACTCTATAATCATATTATCTTTGATGGGCAGAACCAGAAAGCACTACAGAATTAGTGTTTCTTTTCCATCCATAAACAACAGATCCCAAGCTTTAGGAATAGTTGTATAAATATTATTGTATTCATTTTAGAATTCTTGAGCACAAATTGTTATTGTATTTTCATGCATAGCTGTAACATTTGAAAGTTAAATATAATAGAAAGAGTCATTTTTTCTGCACCTGCAAGTTTTAGTGTATTTAACAATGATAGAAGCAATATTTGTTTGACAGCAGTAGTATCATTACAATTTCAGATATAATTTCACAATGAGAAAGAAATAACAAATTTAAATATGTCTTCGCTTAAACAAAATCCTTCCAACAAAAATAAGAAAATTGTAAAATCAAGTAAAGCTTAGTAATTGCAAAAGCAATCCTCTTTTAATAGCTTGGATATAATTACAACCAACAAATAATATTGAGCCTCATGTTCCTATGCAATGGCTTATTCATGCCTTTAAAGTGGTGGCTCATCATTCATCTATTTATGTTGTGGCAGGCTATTTTGTAGATGTGCCTACAATGGTACATATGCCAAAAAAAAAATCAATTTATATTAAAATCATCAAATTGCCATTAGGTAATAGACCAATACTTGTAAAAGTTCAAAATATATTTTACAGCCTATAATTTGATAATAACATGGAACCTGCAAAACAAACATACTATTTAAAATAGCCTACACTATAGTCTATAAAATAGAACCTACCAATACTATAATTGCACTTGACTTACTTCACCTATATGTTTATGATTTGGATTGAAAGGAGATAAAATGTTTGTATTATCATATTCGTTTCTCCAAAAATAGCTTTTCTCACACTGTAAACATATATATACAAAATATACATAATTACTGTGCAATGTCATAATATTTACAAATAAAATTATAAAACAAATCAAACATTTACAATGAAATACGAATGGAAAGTCAAAGTATAATAGTTCCCTTAAATATGTGTTCTCTTGTGTGCTTATCCCATCACTCATTTGAGATCCCAAAAAATCATCACTTTCATTTATCTGGTTTCTAGTTGCACAAAGATCATACCATAAAATATTCAAAATAAGATACATATGTTGTTAGGTTCAACTAAATAAAGCAAATTTGAAAATTTTGATATTAGCTTTTTTTTTTACTTCCACAATTTTTACTTTTTTGGCTATTTTTTTTTATCTTCTTCCTTGTAAGCTTCTTCTTCACAATTTGATCAACTTTAGAAGCTTCCTTTTTTTTATGGAGGGCACCCCTTACTTAGAGCCACTATAGGATCAAGCACTTTAGTTACTTGCTTTGGAATCACCACACTAGTATCTTGGTCAATAAGTGGAGCGTTAATCATCTCAGGAGATGTTTCTTTGCAACTTAACTCAAGCTTTAAGTCCTTGATCCAATTTATCACTTTCAAGAAATCATCATTAGTATTTAACCCTTTAGAAACAACTTCATAAAAGTCATCACACATTTTATTAAGTTGTTGCATTTCAACATTTCCACTTGAATGATCAAAACTACATTTAATTAATGTGTGCCTTCGCTTTTGATGCATACTCCACTGTGACGAAACATACTTAGGTGGTAGTGAATCTGTTTTACCTATAAGCTTAAGTACACATAGAATATGTCTATATAAAATACCTTTAAACTCAAATAAGCAGCATTCATATTGCAATTCAAATTGATTTTCATTGAAGGATACTTTGAAAGTTATCTCTTTAATTCTCTTATACACCTTCTTACTTTCTACAATGGAAAATACTAAAATCAAGCCTTATGTCCCCTTAAAATAAGTATTACAATACATCATAAAAGTAACCTCTACTTGAAATTCCTTGAATTTTGCATTGGTAAATTCTTTTTGAAATTGGAACTCAAAGCCAAAATGACTTATACAAGCAATTATTATATTAAATGAAGCAAAATCAGCCAAGATCTCCTTTTCAATTTTATCTCTTAGTGCATTGTCATATTGTTCAACAAATTACTTCAATGTGATCTTTGAGTTCACATACCCATCAAAAAATTAATTCATACTTTCACTTCATCGTGTTGTTGACATTCCAGTCCAAAAAGTGTCTATCACATACACAGAAACCCAACGATGTCGCTCCTCATAAATCCCTTGCAACCACTCATTGTCGTGTAGTGTTAGACCATTTGTGTACCGCAAGTGCACGGGTCGTTCAAGTAATACAGATACGAAGTAAAAGTTCGTTCCCACGAGGACAAGGTTTCCATTACTAAGTAGCAACCAATAGCTCAGCTAGATTCTAGTCAAGGACATATAAAATAAAAGAAAGCAATTAATCTAAATCTAAATTACCAAAGCAATAACATAGGAGTTTGGAAATCTAGGGAATCCTTCTTCACTTCCTACTTCATACTAATGATATGCAATCCTTACAAGTAACATCAATGCTTAGTTAGTTTAGCTTGAGAATCTGATTTAGTTAAAAGCCTATGTCTAGGTCGATCAACCCTGGTGTCATTTACCTAATCCACTATAGTTCTTATGGTTGCATGAGGACTAGTGTAAACTCCACTAATGAACGATCTATTCTCAAACACACGCTAATACATGGCTAAAAGGTATATTTCTATCCAGTTAGCGAATCAACTCATCCAAGCCAATTGAACTCGTCAAACATGCATCAACCATACCATGTCCATCTCCACAAATCCCTATGTCTAGTTCATTTGCATCAATTAAGATCATGCAATTGTTGATCAAACAGAAGCAAGCATTAAGCATAGGCATGGAAGAACAAAGCTAAACATCAATAGAAACTCAAAAGATAACATAAACATCAATAATCATATAAAGATTCAAAGTATTTCCTAAATACGAACAATCAATTGAACACGAATTTACAGAGTAAAACAGTGCTCAAAAGATAAAGGAGAAGAAGAAAACTCAGGGAGAAGAGGAAGGATGTCATTGATGAGATCCTTGAAGCTTGAATCCTTTTCTTTAAGGAAGAGAGCCTCCAACCTAGCCTCCCTAGGCCTCCAATCAGCCCAGAAATGAAGCACAAAGCCGTAGCTCCTCTAAAACCTAAAACTATCTACGGAACTCTCCAAACTCTCTTTACAAAATCTAATAAAATCTATTTATAGACTCAGCAAAACAGAGGCACGCCGCGGCATTGATTTGCCCACGCCGCGGCGCGTATCAAGTTAGGTCAGGGACGCCGCGGCATTGATTTTCCACGCCGCGGCGTTCAATATTTCGTAGCCTCTGACTTTGGATGCAGGGGATCTCAACGCCGCGGCATTGAACAGTACACGTCGCGGCATTGTCTACTGATATGCTGATTTTGCTTTCTCTTCCAATTTCAGCTCAATTGCTCCACATATCATCTTGTTTGGAGCCCTTCCTATGATAGAGAAAACACCAAATCAGTAACACATATAAATTCACTTAATCACATATCAAATATGCACAAATTGCTCAAATACATACTGGAAAGGTATCAGAATTAGATATAACAAATATAAGCATAAAACCTTCCAAATATGCATGAATACAAGGACTTAAGCAATCAATAAAATACATATATGGGGCATAAATAACTACACTTTGTGTAGTTATCATGTAGATTGTAATCTTCAATCATTTCTTCCTAGCTCTTCATGAAATCATTTTTACTCAAAGAATTATAGACAACATCATGCAAAAGTGTTTTTGACAGATTCATAATCAGAGTGCCTGCCTAAGTTTTGAGGAACTTTCTTCATTAAGTGCCACAAGCACCATTGGTGATGAGCTTTTGGGAAGACAATTTCAATTGCATTTTTCATTGCTCTGTCTTGATCAGTAATTATGGCATTTGGAGCACGTCCAGACATACATTCTAACCATGTTTTAAACAACCAAGAAAAGGTTTTAGTATCTTTATTTGACAATAGAGCACAACCTAGCAATACAGATTGCCCATGACGATTTACTCCTACAAAAGGAGCAAAAGGCATGTCGTACTTATTAGTTAAGTACGCGGTCAAAAGTTATGACATCTCCAAAGTATTCACATGCAGCCATACACCTAACATCAACCTAAAATACATTTCTTAATCGGCTTTCATCGTCCACATTCATTACATAATAAAACTTACTATTTTGACTTTGCATTCTCATAAAATAGTTTTGAATTGCTTCAGCATCTACAATCCAGAGTCATAGCTTCCTTACTTTGTTTATATAGTTTCTACAATCTTTTCCCCCAAATATAAGATGATCATACATGTTTGCTTTCACAACTAGAGATCGAAAATTTCTACTCACATTAATCCCATCTTGATCATTAAGTTCCAGTTTCCTTTTTATATAAGGTCCTAACTCTTAGTTGCATATGAAATATCATGCTTTGGTTGGGCTTAGTTCATGATTATGCTCAAGCATAACCCTCGAAACTATAATTGTTCCATCTAAACATACACATGCATTCAATCTAGCATTACATTGTGTTTTTGTAATACAATTTGACTTTAGAAGATTCTTTGAATTGCTTATGTACTTTCCTGAATAACTACAAGCCAAAGTGAAATATTTCTTTCCATCATCTCCATATTTTGAACTTAATTTACAAATTCCAAAACCGTTGCACTGACCATAATCCATGTAATACCTAGCAACTTCATCTTTAGAATTAAATGTCATGCCAACTTTCAATACTTCATCTTCCATGTTAGCATTTGATGACATTTCTAAATTAAAACCATCATTTGTGTCCTCTTCATTAGAGACAAATCCTACTTCCGTACTTTAAAAAAATATCAAAATAAGTACACATTAAAACATGACTTGGCTTATTAATTAGAATACAAAATTCACACATGCTAGTAGCTATAACAATTGTAAGTCTCTAAGGAAAAAGTTGCAAGCACATTTACATTTGCATCTAAGATTTCCATTTGTAGTCAACAATTTAAAAGTCACATAAACATAATGCACAGAAAATTAAACACATATTAGTTCCCAATAAATGAGAAATGTGATTGTTTATTGGTTAACAAATTGTTACTCTTGTTGACAATCTTACACAGTTTAATGATACTTTTAATATTAAATCCTTGTAGAATTAATATAGAACTTAAAAAATAAAGCTTAATACAGTAGAACTAGCAATAAATTACTTACAATGTTGAATAGCTCCTCTCAAAGATTTGGAAGAGTTAGAGCTGGTGAATTGTGGGTTACTGAGAATGGGGTCAAGAGGAGAGAGAGGTGTGGAGAAGCCAGAGCCTGTAGCTCTCTGCGTTTTGGTCAAGGGAAACAACGAGCATTGCCATATGTGCTTTGGTTGAGTAACCATCAACGTCGCCTGCTAGTTGGTGAGAAGAGCAACAAGATAGTGGCGTAACTTTGGTCAAGGGAGCAAAGATTACTTACATTTGGTTTTTCTTTTTATTTGTCACTCTTGAAAAAAAAATAGTAACTCCCTAAGCCACATCATTAGTGTAGATTTCTACGAAAATGCTTTCTAAAATATAACAACTCTCTTTCTGAAAAAGTTTGGTACACATTATTTATGAGTCCTATTTCTTTATATTTATTGAGGTAGTGTAAATATGTACAAAACGAGATAAGACAAATTATAATCATATAATAAAAAATATTATAATTATGAAATAATATGTGTGTATGTGTATATAACATTTTTACTAATTTCTTATGTCTTGAGTGTAGGTGTATTTAATGTTGATGAAAGATCAAAAAGAAAAATATACGGAGGAACAAAGTGGCTTGGCATGACAAAAAAAAAATTATTATAGATTAGGTTAAAGATAAAACCTTTACGTAGTAATATATTTGCATAAAAAATTTATAATAATAAAATTATTTTTAAAATTATCTATATATTATTACGTATAAAGTTTATTGAAAAACTGGCTCTATAATAATTAATAATTAAAAAAATGCTTGACATGAAGTTCTGATTAACAGTAATTGGTTCGATATTTTTTTTTAACAAATCATCACTACTAATTGAAATTTTATTTATGCATATTTTCATAAAATATAATTGGTATACATTATTAATGTAAATGATTTTTATACTGATATTCACTAATATTTTTAAAAATCTATATTTATTGTTATTTATTTTTTTATTAATTAAAATAAAAATAAATGTGTTAAAATATTAATTGACGTCAGTGCAAAATAGTTTATACTGAGAATGCACGTCACTTTAATTCATTTTGATATATGTGTGTATATATATATTCTGATACTACAAGGTAACTTTGGTTCCTGAGCAATTGTAAATACTACTATGCTAGGTTGTGTTTATACATTATTATTATTTTATACACGTGTTTATACTTATTTTATAATGTAGGTTTGAAAATTTTCAAAATATCATTAACTTAGGTGTTATTATACCATTAAAAAATATTATTTTATGATAATAATTATTTAAAATGTTAAATTGTTAAAATAATATTTCAATCCATAATTAAATAATAGTCACACAGTTGGTCCAAATAGAACTAAAAATATTACGGTGATATTACTTCTATAGAAGTAACAGTACTCAAAATTCTCATAGAGAAAATACGAGGGATTGATGTGAGGAAAAAAAATGAGAGAGAAACTTTATCTGTGTAAGTATCATTATTGAAAATATTATTGGCTGAATTGATTTGTGAACTTGATTGATATAACCAGTGGCGGAGCCACATTATAGTAAGGAGGATTACATGCTTCCCTTGAAACTTATAAAAAAAATAATAAGTATTGAGAAAGTTAAAAGATTTTAGTGTTTTTGAAGAGAAAATATTTTCACATGCCTATATTTAACGTAATAGATTGAAGGGAGAATATTACAGTATTTATTATTCTCTTTGTATATTTTTAATGTTTCTTGTACTTGTTTTTATAATTTGAGTTTATTAATATTTAAAATTTTAATTTGTATAATATAATTTTATTAAAAATTTGAAGTCTAACATAAAAAAAAAATTAATTATTTAAATAAATTAATAGATCAATATGATGCTAAATATAACTTTTTTTAAAAAGACATGCTTATATAGATAAATTCTATAAAAAAAGTATTTCTTCAATTTGACTGGTAATAATTAATTATTATTTATTTTAAAAAAATGATTATTTTATAATTTTTTTAGAAGTATAAAAAATATTAATATTTTTTAAAGATATTAATTAAATAAAAATAAATAAATAAATAAAATATATATAATAAATAATATTAAAAAAATATAAAAAATATATATATATTATTTGTGATAAAAATATAAAAATTATTTTTTTTATATATACCATAATATTTTTATCATAAGAATTTATAATTAGTATAGCGTCCCCTATCCTCGAACGTGACTCCACCATTGGATATAACTCAGCATGATCCTATATTACTAGGGTGGGTTGAATTTATTTGTGAACTTGATTGATGTAACTCAACAAGATCTCGTAAGATCCCATATCCTTAGTATTAATTTGGGTGAGTCGAGTTTGAAAAGTCCTAACCAAAAATAAATCAGTTAAGAATTCTGACAAAAAAAAATGACTCTACTCAATAAATTTGACTTTTATTATTGATTTGATTTTTAAAATTGAGTATAAAATTAGAGTTTAGAATTAGAATTGAATTTTTTAATTTTAATTTTTATATTTAAAATATTATTTAAAATTAAAATTATAATTTTATAAATTAATTCTATGAAATTAAAAAATTAAGTTAAATATTTCTCAATTCTTAATATATATTTTAAAAATTATTAATTTCATAATTTAAAAATTAAACTCTATCTCTTTCTCTTTTATATTTATTTATGAACAATTATATTTATTGAAATTTTATATTTATATAAAAATTATTTTTATATTTATATAAAAATTATTATAATAACTTTTTTTTTCTAAAAAATTTATGAATTTTTTTAAAAAATATGAATATTATATTATTAAAATATTATTATATAAATATTTTTATTAATTTTAATTTTATAAATAATTTTTTAATGTTTTAGATCATATCTTTAAATAATAAATTATAATTAAAATTAAAATTATAATTTATTATTCTAATTCTTTGACAATTCTAAATATAAAATTTAATATTTTAGACTAATTTTAATTCTAAAAAATTAGAATTAAAATAAAATTTTATGTTTCAATTCTAATTTTTTTATTTAAATAGACTTAATATCAATTGAAATTAAAATTTTATGTTTTAATTATAGTATTTTAATATTAATCAGTGTAAATTTCAAATTTCGTTACGTGGTTTTTTAATCCAATTTAACTTAATTATCTGACTTGAGCAAATGTTATATTTTTAAAAATTTAATAAAATCGAGTTAATTTTTTTTTTTTTTGGTCATCCAGTTAATCAAACCCAATGCTAATAATAGGGTATTGGGACCGGAGCCGTTATTTGGATCTAGCTCTTCTTTTTTTTTTTGATAGATTGGGTCTAACCCATTTAGTCTAACCCATTTAGTCTTTTGCTTTTTGGTGCTGAATTCAAATTATTTTGTCCTATCTTTTTAAAGCCCATTTAGCCGGAAGAAAGAAATGATTCAAATGGACTGGTCCAATTTAAATTGACTTACTTCTTATCTTATATAAATTAGCTCGGCTCTGTGGGTCAACTCATTTTTAGCTTCCTTATCAAAGCGCCATCCAACATAGCCTCCGTTTCCATTCGTTAAATTACCAAAAAGTTTTTTTTTTAAAAAAAAGACTGTATTAAAGTAAAAAAAGAGAAACCAAAAGTTTACAAAAAAATTCCAAACAATAACGAAACAAAAAAAAAAGAAGACAAAATTAAACATTGACGTGATGTTTGATTGGATGGAATGATTTTGAAGAAATGAAAATGAGAGTGAGAATAGAATAAAATTACATGAAGTTCATGCACATTTCTTGTTTGGTATGAAAAGGAATAAAATAATCACTTCATTCCATTTTTACGTTGGTATGTTATAATTTTTTTATGTAAAATATAAATGTTATAATTAATTAAAAATAATATAAAATATTTTTTTTACTTTTTGGGTAAATAAAAACATAACAAAAAACGGATAAAAAATATGTGAGTTGGATTAGGGGTGCTTATTGACTAGTATTAAGTTAATTTTGTTGATTTACGTGTCTTTATAAAACTATTTTGCATATTACATTTTATTTGATCGTTTTGAGTAATTTCTTCGTGTCGAAAATAATAATTTTCGGTAGGAAAAATCTACGTAAATTAATTTTTACTTGTTTAGTCTTAATTAATTTACGTAATCTGATTTGATATTTGTGAGTTTTGTAATTTTTGTGATTTTATGTGTGATTTTGGAATTTTTACTTGATTGTGATTTACGAGGTGTATGTGGGCCCAATTATTCTAAAAATGAAAAAATTTTCACGTATTTTATGCTTGTTTAGACGCGAGACGGGGGATCTTATTAACCGAATCCGGAAAAAGAAAATTTTTTTCTTGTATTTTATCTTGTATTTAATTATCAGACGATAAAAATTAATTATATTTTTGTGAGGTTATAATGGATAAAAATAAAATTCTATATTATTAAAATATTATTAAGATAACATTAGTGGTTTGGATATCCAATTAATTTAATTACTGAAGAAATTTAATCTTGATTTAATTAACGTTGGAATTTGATCTTAAAAGTAAATAGGATCAATTATAACCGTTGGATTGAAATTAAATCAAGGGATTTAATCTTCTAAATGGCTATGACCATTATCAACCCTTGGATGTAAAATTAATCAATGGTGGAGATGGATCATTAATGACCATTGGATTTGGATTTAGATCAATGGTGGAGAATTGGTCATCAAAAATGATTCAACCATTTTGACTTGGATGAAAAGTTTGAAGGTGTAATCTTGACCATTCATTTTTGGAGACACATCTAAGGATGGGGTTTAAAGAGAGAAGATCCAATGGTCAAATAAGTTTACCTATAATGCTTTTAATTATTATTTTACCTATAATGTTTTAAATTAATATCTAAAATGACTAAAAACAAAATGGTATCAATTGTCATATTTTTGCATGCATGAAGAGGGGGGCACGGTTGAAGAAGCGAGGAAGGAAGGAGGCCAAGATAGAATAGGCTTTTTAAGTAAAGAAAAAGGATAGAAAAGGTTAAGGAAAATTGCTGTGTTAAGACAATTTCCTATTGATCATCAATTTCAAACTTCACTTTTTCTTCTCCCTAATAGCATGCTACGGCAATGCTCTTCTTTGGAACTAAAAACACTCATTTATATTTCATAATATCATTTCTTCATTCTTCCACTTAAGTTTCAAGACCAAACCAAAGCAAACTCCATTTCTCTCCCAAAAACACACCATTCGGCCAAGTCTCCAATTCTCTCTTCCATTACTTTTTAATTTCATACAACCTAGTTTCTTGAATCCTTTCATCATTCTAAGAACCTTTGTAGTTCACACCAAGTTCTAATTCTTCCATCTTGAAGACTTTTACCAAGATCAAGTTCTAGAGCTTTTGTTGGTGAAGTGTAAGAAAACTTCATTTATTCTTTTCTTTTTCATGTTCTAAACCATGTTTGATCCATGGTTCTTCTTGTTTGCTTGATATACTAATTTTCTTGTATTTGTTTCATGTTTAAGAACTTGTATTGGTGGAGATCTTGCTTCAAAGACAAAGCAACAAGCTCTTTGGTGGTTCTTGAAGAGGTAAGAGGAGATTAAATCTCACCAACCAAGCATGGTGGTGAGGGATGGTTTTATATTTGATGGATGGTGAATCCAAGGATTCTATCCATGGTCATGTAATAATTTGTGTGTATGTTATGTGCTTTAATTATTTTTGCTTATGCTTGATATATTTTGCATGATTTACTTGTGTTTGCATGCTTAGTATAATTTTTAATTGCTTATATGGTAAACTTATGATATCATGATGATATATGTTGAATATATTATGATGGATGTATGTTGAAATAAGCAAAATTTTGGCTCCAAAGGCCATGGAGGAGGTCACGGTTTTGAGCTTCCAAGTTTAGGGTTTTTATTGAAATTTTTCAAAACATAAGTTGATTTTTAAGAACTAAAATAAATTTCAGCCAAGACACCAATTAAATTAGTGTTCACAAAAAAATGATATTTTCATAAATGATAAAATTGGATGATTTGAGAAGTAAAGGAAATAAACAAGAGGGTTTGTTTTATAAGAAGAGTGTACGGTTTTAAGTAGTATTTTCATGAAGTTATTTTGTGTAGAAATAAGAATGAAATTTATTTAAGTTAGAAGAAAAATATTTCATAGTTCCCATAGTATCTATAAGGTTTTGATAATTTTAAAAAAAAAATGTTTTGATGCAATAAAATATAAGAATTTTCAAATAAGGATTTTGGAAAGGAATTTAAGTGTTGAACTTTAAATTATTTTAAGAAGAATTAATTTTTAGAAGTGATTTAGAAATATAAAAAAAACGTTTGTAAGCTTAAACGTAGAATTTGATTTAATGTTTAAAATGATTTAGAAATATAAAAGGAACGTTTGTAACTTAAAATTTCTAACATAGAATTTAAGTATTGGGTTTTGGAAAATGTTAAGAGATTTAAATTTTGAAATAGTAATTAAATCAATTAAATATGATTTGGTAAGATTAAATCAATAAAAAAGTGATTTTGAGAAAATATAGTACGGAAGGGATTTTTGATTGAGAATAAAAAGAGAATAATGCAAGAAATTATATTTTTATAAGAAATGTTCAAAATAATATTTTTAAAGTTAAGAAATATTTTGTGAAGGGTAAAAACGGAAAAAAACGATTTACGTAACTCAAAAACGTAATTTTTAAGTTACGCGATTTGAAAAACGTTAAAATATTTCTACGCGATTTATAACGTGTTTAAATATTTTACACGATCAAAATGTTGTAGAAAATTTACTATGCGATTTAAAAATAAAAGCTTATTTTTATGCAATACAGTAGAAAATAGTTTCGCAATTTTTAAACGTAACAGAAAATGTTACAAATTATTAACGTAACGAAAATATTTTGCGAATAAGAAAAATACGGTAATGTGATTTAACTGTTTATTATACAATATCACCTTACATTAAAAATAATATATGAATCTTGTATAAGAAATTAAGAAGTTTGCACATGTAATTGGCATTAATCCATTTTACGAGCGAAAAAATATTTGAATCTGGAATGAGAAATTATGTGATTTACCTTTGGTTGGTAATTGGTGCATTACACATGCATTGAAAATGGTCCAACGGATGAATATAGCTAATTGCTGGGAGAAACGTCTGGCACTCTTGAGTGGGTGCGATATGCGTAGTGTAGGTTCTTGGTTGACCTTGGGGGCATCGGGGTGCGGGTTGCTCGCAATGGGCAATTGGTAGCTCTTCTTGCACCGAGTTAGACCGTCTGCAACACAAAAAGGACCGAGACACTATTCTTAATCGAGATCGACAAAGATCGTGTATGTCTTAGATGTGCGAAGATATAATTATAGCACTTGGTCGAGACGAGATACCTATCTTTTCGATCAATTTCTCGACTTGAGTATTAGCTCCATGGAGTAGGTCATTGAGTCTACGTGCGCAAAAATAAACATCTATATCTATGTGATGGTGTTTGTGTAATTATTTTGTGTTTTAAACAAAGGTGATAGTGGCATGATGGTAATTATTATTCTTGCACTATGATGATGGCATAATTGTGATCGTGATATGATATTTTTGGTATAATATGTTGTTTGTATTATCTCTGCTATTATCTTTGGTATTGGTGTAGGTGATCTCACTCTTTGTATGTATATCTGTTTATTGTATTTATATTGGGTGAAAGACGTTGAGAAAGATATGGTACTAGAAGGAGAAGAGGAATTACTTCTCACATTAGGAATGCATGAGTTAACAACATGTCATCGGAGCTAGTTTCTTCGGATATGTACGTTTACGGTTTCATGGAGGAGCTAGAGAGTGGAGGACAAGTCCAGGATGTTTTATGAGGGTCTGCACATTAGTATTAGTAGGTTGTATCGTGGGAATCCGTTTTTACGTGTACTATCTTTGTTCATGTTGAATTTCCGTTGTATATCAGTGCGACATTGGGACACTAGAAATTATGTCCCAACGGAAATCGACATAGTGTCGTCACCGGACACTGTTCGTAGGGCTACTCGTCATAACAGATTCCTACCGAGGAACCCGAGGAGGACCCATCTGAGGGGTCTTCGCTAGTTAAACTTGGGCATGTTTGAACTCTGATATAAATAATGTCTGTAATTATTTAAGTGTGTTTGTTGTTTCAAGAAATGGTCTGTAATTAAATAAACCTGACAGCCTTTGTGTAATATGTATAATGATGTATATTATGTGTGATGATGTATAATAGTTTTATTTTCCGCTAAGTTTATTTTATTGTTATAAAAAAAATTTACAACTCGTATTTTATTATAACATCATATTTTATAACTTGGGGTAATTTGGTAATAAAGTAACATAAATGTGGCCTTTTCTTGGGTGTTACACTTATCGACTAGATTAGGTTAGGTTCAATTAGCTTTATTTAGATTTAGTGTGTGTTTGGAATAATTATAAAAGTTTGATTATTTTAATAATTAATTATTTTAATAATTAAGTTATAAAAATTTAATTATTTTAATAATCGATTATATTTGGATATATTAATTGAAGTAATTTTAAGCTAATTTATTTTATTTAAATAATATAAAAAAATTATTTTTATGTATTAAATTATTAAAATAAATATAAAAAATTATTCAATTAATTAAAAAATTTATTTAATTAAAAAAATAGTATTTACATATAACTGTTTGGAAATAATTCAATAGCTTTTACAAAAACTCAAACATTAGTTTTTTTCTAAAAGTTGTTGTGGTACATAATTTAGACATCAACAACTTTGTGTAATATTAACCAAATATGTTATTGAATGATTGCAATTACTTTTATGAGTAAAAAAGTTGTTGAATTGCATAAAAAAATCATACCAAACATGCTCTTAATATTTTGATTTAATTAATTTATTAACCTAACCTCGGCTTAGTTATAACTCGACTAATAAATAGATTGAGGTCAAATCAATTCAAAATTTAAAAAAATATATATATAAATTTAGACATTACACATAACTAAATAATAAAAGTTTAAAAATATGAAACTAAAATTAAAAAATGTTTTACACTATATATTTCACAAAAAAATATATTAAATAAAAATGTTATTACACTATGAATAAGATATTAATTTAAGTCAAAAAAATTATACATTTTATTGTTAATCTTTTTAAAAAAATTATAAACTTTAAAATATTATGCAAGATCTGCCCAAATCCAACTAACCTGAGTTATATCTTAAACTTGACCTAAAAAAAATATTAGTCCCATTTTTTAAAATATGAACTCAACCTAATTAATTTCCGTGCCAAGTTATCTGGCCTGGATTGGATCTTTTGCACCCTTAGGTTGTGTGTACAATTTCATCTATATAATAATTTATAGAATTCTAAATCATTAAAATTTTCTCCTCTCATTTCTCTGGAAAGTTCTCTCACACTTGATGTGTTGAGTGATGAATAGAAAATGTTTATTCTACTAAATTTTTAAAAATTATTATTTGCACAACTTTATGAAACATATCACTTCACATATAAAATATATGACAGAATTAAAATAAAACTATACAAAAAATAAAATTAATTATTATTAAATAATAAAAATTATATAAATATAAAGTAATATATATGTTCTTTCTTCTCCAAATGAAATGAGTCATAGTAACATTTTTTTGTTTCAATAAAATGGAAAACCTTTAAAAAGAATGTTCACGTAAATAACACCCACATATAATAATCACAAACAAAAGGCAAAACAAAATCTAAGCAAAAGAAAATTCTAGAATTAATCTTTGGTGGGCACATAGTGGTAAGACTGTATATGACTGAGGGGTCCATTGATTTTTGACCAACTATCAGTCTATCACTAAGTAAGCATAAACCAGAAAAACGACTCGTTAGGTTCTTCAATTCAATTTAAACAAACCTCCAATGCATTGCTGTCTCTCACCGTTGTTGACGTCAAGAAAAATTATTAAGATTACTTTTAATTACGTGTATGAATTTTTATCTCATTTATTTATCGGCACTGAAAAATAAACCAACAGCTAATATATAAATAGATTTTAAAAAAATGGAGGGACTATGCTCAAGCCTCCAACTATAGCTACATTACCAATGATCAAGAACTTTACCTAAATGAACTCGTAGTAAAACTGATGCCAATCAATAATCATATGCAGGAGACCTTTGTGTGTAAACATAAAACAGGAGAATTCATGTTTATCACGAAACAGGATACAAAATAATCACATATAATTAGATTAATATGGCTAAGAGTAAGGGTATCTAATAAGTCGGGTCAACCTATAAACTGACGAGTTTTGATCTAACTTAACTTATAAAAAGATGGGTCGAGTTGAGTTGGGTTGAAAAATGTTTCAACTCGCAGTGTGTAGGTCGGGTAGCGGGTTAGAACACGTCCAACCTACACTATCCACCCATGTTTTTCTTTTTAATAAAAAGTCGTTTAAATGATAAAAAGTATATGAAAAAAATAGAGTGAAGTTAATGATTATGTTAATACATATGACATGCGTGATGACACTAATTTCGATTAGTTAGACTAATTTATTATTTGAGTTATGACTAGATTTGTTTAGTTTATTCTAAACTTAGTAAGACTTATTAGTTGTTAATTTGTTATGCACTTATTGACTTATAGTGTTTAATTTATTTGAGATTGAGACCAATTATGTTTGAGTAAGGTTGGTTGAGACTTATGACATTAATTTGTTAAATTGAGACCTATTATATTTGAAATTGAGACTTATTGATAGAGAGAGAGTTAGTTAAAGGTAGTTATGATAGTTGTGTCACCTAAGCATGGTTAGTTAAGTCAGTTATTGAGCTGGTTATTGAGCTACTGGTGTATAAATATTCAACACACTGAATGAATGAGTAATGCGCGTTTATCAGATTAAACTTCTTCTTCAAACTCTCTGTAACTTTCTTTCATTTTCTCTGTTCTTCATTTTCGTTTGCTTTATGTGCCTGGCCCTGATACCTTTCATGGTATCAGAGCTTGATCGATCATGGCTTCCGTTTCAACATCTTCCACGATCAACTCCACAAATCAATTTGATCTTCATACCTTCTCAAATCTAGTTTCACTCAAGCTTGATGAAGAGAATTTTTTGCCATGGAAACAACAAGTACTTGCAACAATCAAAGGTTATAAAATTCATCAATACATTACTGGTGATTCAATTCCAGAAAAGTTCAATACATAAGAAGATGCAGCAAGAAATATAATTAGTGAGGAGTACCTCAATTGGGAGCAGCAGGATCAACTTTTGTTGTCTTGGTTGCTTTCTCCTATGAGCAAACCCTTTTACAACAAGAATGGTTGGATGTGAGTATTCTTTTCAAGTCTGGCAGAAATTAGAAGCATTCTTTGCATCACAATGTAAAGCCAAAGAAAGACAACTCAAGAATCAACTCAGAAACACAAAGAAAAAGTCATCTGTAAGTTCTTATTTGCTTGTAATTTAGAAAATTGTTGATACGTTGGGTTCAATTGGTTCCCCTATTGATGAATCTGAGAATGTTGGAGCAATTCTTGATGATTTATTAGAAGATTATGAAGCTTGTGTAACTGTAATTATTTCAAGAAGTGATCCTTGTAGTGTTGGTGAACTCGAATCTCTTCTTATGGCTTAAGAGGAGAGAATTAAAAGATATAGAAAAAGTGAAGTAGGGTTAATCCAAAGAAATGTAGTACAAACTTAGGACAAAAGAAATAATATTGGATATGGTGAAAATCAAAATTATGGCAAATTTGGTCAAAGATCTAATTTTGGCTATGATCAAGGCAAAGGTGTTTTTAATAGTAGAGGACAAGAAGGATTTAGAGGAGGCAGATTTGGACGAATTGGAGGAAGATTTTCAAATGGGGGAAAATTTAACAGTGGTGGTTTTAACAATAGTGGAAGGCCTCAATGTCGACTCTGCAAAAAGAATGGACATACTACTATCAACTGTTGGTATAGATTTGATCAAGCTTTTTCAGGATCTCAGTCATATTCAAGTTCTAGAGAAAATGGTTCAAACAACAATTTCACTGCAAATGCAATGCTGGCCACTCAACAACCAGATCATCAATTTACTGGTTTGATACAGAACTCTCAGATGAGTGCAATGCTGGCCAATCCAGCAACACTGTATGACCTAAATTGGTACCCGGATTCAGGAGCAACACATCATCTTATACCAAATTCTACTAATCTGCAACATAAAATGGATTATGGAGGCACACAAATAAGTCTTTATGGGTAATGGTTCAGGTTTGTCCATTCATCATGTAGGGCACTCTAGATTCAGTTCAATTCCTGCAAACAAATCTTTCTTTTTAAATAATCTTTTACATGTTCCAAATATAACTAAAAATCTGCTAAGTGTTGCTCAATTTTTCAAAGATAATGAGGTATTTTTTGAATTTCATCCTGACCATTGTCTTGTTAAATCACAGGTTACCAAGGAGATCCTTCTCCAAAGAACCCTTAAAAATGGCTTGTATGTCTTTAGCAAATTTCTGCCATCAACTTCAGCACATTCAATCACATCTCATCTTGCTTCAGCACCTTCCACCACAGACTTCAGTCTATGGCACTCTAGGCTTGGATATGCCTCTGATCCAGTAGTCAATAGAGTACTAAAAAGTTGTAATTTTCCAATTTCATTGTACAAATCTCAGTCACTTGGTGTATGTTTTTCTTGTTGTATGGGGAAATCCCATCAGCTACCTTTTTCCTTCTCTCAAACTATTTGTACTACACCTTTACAACTTATATACACTGATATTTGGGGTCATGCTCCTATGAATTCTATAAATGGTACTTGTTACTATATTCTTTTTGTTGATGCCATTTCAAAATATACATGGATTTACTTATTATATGCTAAATCTCAAGCCTTCTTAGTGTTTCTTAAATACAAGACAATGATTGAACTCCAATTAGGAACTAAAATCAAAGCCTTACAGAGTGATAGTGCTAAGGAATTTTTGGCTTTCACTAAATATCTAGATTATAATGGTATTCAACATAAGCTGTCTTGTCCTTATACACATCAACAAAATAGGAGTGTTGAGAGGAAACTTATACATG
This sequence comes from Ormosia emarginata, assembly GCA_029884605.1. Lineage (NCBI taxonomy): Eukaryota > Viridiplantae > Streptophyta > Magnoliopsida > Fabales > Fabaceae > Ormosia > Ormosia emarginata. Next base: position 42,403,413 of record JAQQTP010000076.1, on the reverse strand, counting down.
TTACAGAAATGGGTCTTACCCTTCTTGCTTCAACCTCACTTCCTCTTCAGTATTGGGGAGATGCTTTTCTAACAGCAATGCACATTATTAATTCTTTGCCTACTCCTCTTCTTAATCATTTCTCTCCTTTACAAACTCTATTCCAAATTAAACCATCTTATCTTTCCTTCAGAGTGTTTGGTTGTGCATGCTATCCCTACACAAGACCTTATAATCAGCACAAACTTGATTATAGATCCATTCAATGTGTTTTTCTTGGCTATGCTACTTCTCACAAAGGATACAAGTGTTTGTCACCTTCAGGAAAAATCTTTATCAGTAGGCATGTTATTTTTTATGAACATTTGTTTCCTTTCAAAACTTCTCCAAATTTGTTTCTTCCACATTTTAGTATATCTTTTGTTTGTAATTCACCTGATATTCTTGCTATTCCCACTGTCTCTAGGAGTGCACTACCTGTGAGTAGATCTAACTATATAACATTGCCTTTTGTGTCTGATAATTTTCCTGAGCAGAATTATGTTCCTACTGGTACTTCTGCAGTTTCACCATCTATTGCAGTTTCTAGTTCTTTGCAGTCATCACTTATTGTTCACAACACTCATCAGATGATAACCAGGGCCAAGGCTGAAATTCACAAACCAAAGATTATGCTTGCTGTAGTTGAACCCTCATTAGTAACTCAGGCTTTACCTCAGCCTCACAGGAAGCAGGCTATGTTGCATGAGTACAATGCATTACAAAAGAATCCAACTTGGTCTCTAGTAGAATTACCACCAAATAGAGTTGCTATTGATAGTAATGGGTTTTCAAAACAAAATACAATCCAGATGGCTCAATCCAAAAGTACAAAGCACGTTTAGTGGCAAAAGGCTTCAATTAAAAACCTGGATTCGATTATACGGAAACTTTCAGTCTAATTGTCAAACTTGCATCCATCCGAGTAGTCTTAACTATAGCTCTTGCTCAGAGTTGGCCAATTCATCAATTAGATACTAATAATGCTTTTCTCAATGGTGTTCTTCAAGAAGAAGTATACATGCAGCTGCCTCAAGGCTTTATTCAAGGCAATTCCAAATTAGTTTGTAAACTGCATAAGGCTCTGTATGGCCTTAAACAAACACCAAGGGCCTGGTTTGAGAAGCTTTCCTCTGCCCTTTATAGTCTTGGATTCACTGCTACCAAGTCAGATACCTCCTTGTTTATCAAATTCAGTTCCACCTTTACTATTTTGCTTCTAGTATATGTGGATGATATCATAATTACTGGTTCTTCTCTAACTGAAATTTCTGCTATTATTCACACTCTAAATGCCACATTTGCTCTCAAAGACATGGGCAAACTTCACTACTTTCTTGGCATTGAGGTTCATAACACTTCTTCTGGGGGTCTGATTCTAACACAAACAAAGTACATTCAGGATCTGCTTGTCAAGGCAAAAATGTAGGACTGTAAACCTTATTCCACTCCAATGATTGCTAATCTCCATTTATCAGCAACTGGTAGTCCTCCATTCAGTGATCCTAGTTTTTACAGATCCATTGTGGGTAGTCTATAGTATGTCACTATAACCAGGCCTGAGTTGTCCTTTTGTGTAAATAAGGTTTAACAATTTATGCAAGCACCTTTAGAATCTCATTAGAAAGATGTTAAAAGGATCATTCGATATCTTAGTGCCACATCTTCTTCTGGTTTGCATCTTCAAAAATCTCAGCATCTTACCCTCACTGGTTTCAGTGATTCATACTGGGGGTCTAATCCTGATGATAGGAAATCCACATCCGGATATTGTGTCTATCTCGGTGCCAATCTCATCTCGCAGTCTTCCAAGAAACAACATGTCATTTCTCAAAGTAGTACTGAAGCTGGGTATAGAAGTCTTGCTGCTCTCACTGCTGAGCTTACATGGTTACAGTCTTTACTTACTGAACTCAAAGTCAATTTGCCTCATTCACCTCAGGTTTTCTGTGACAACTTAAGTGTTGTACTCTTTGCTGCAAATCCAATACTGCACTCCAGGTCAAAGCATTTTGAGATTGATCTTTATTTTGTCTGGGACAAGGTCATTAATAAGCAGCTGGTGGTTAGTCATATCCCTGCTCGTGAGCAAGTGGCAGATATTTTAACTAAAGCAGTCTCTAGTTCTTTGTTTACTTCCTTTTGGTCCAAACTCAGAGTTGAGTCTCTTCAACAACTGAGTTTGAGGAGGGATGATAGAGAAAGAGTTAGTTAAAGGTAGTTATGATAGTTATGCCACCTAAGCATGGTTCGTTAAGTTAGTTATTGAGCTGGTTATTGAGCTACTGGTGTATAAATATTCAACACACTGAATGAATGAGTAATACATGTTTATCAGATTAAACTTCTTCTTCAAACTCTCTGTAACTTTCTTTCATTTTCTCTGTTCTTCATTTTTGTTTCCTTTATGTGCCTGGCCCTGATACCTTTCACTTATGGTGTTAATTTATTAGATTTTGTATTTTGACTTTTTTTCAAGAATTTTTTTTTAAAAAAAAATGTCAAATTTACGGATTTGACCCAACTCAACCCACTCTTGAGCAGGTCTGGTTGAATGAAAAAATCTCTTCGACCCAACTCAACTCACTATTCTGGTAAGCAAATTGAGTTTAAAAACGCTGCTGAATCCATCCAACCCACTTAGCGGACACCCGTAGCCAAGAGGGACAAATTTTTGTTTTAAACAAACTATATGGTTAGCATTGTTTTCTCAGCATTAATCTTAAATCTGATTTGATCTAGAGTAGGAAGATAGACATATCTATGACTATACATACACAGAGAAAGAACAAAGTAAAATCGTAGTTGAGATTGCCAACGAGTTTTCCATTTACTTTTTTGTTCAACAACCTGATTGCAAAGTCAACAAGTTTGATCATTATTGCAAAGTCAACAGGTTTGTTCAACAGCAAGATTACCCTTGTGTGTAGACATAAAACAGGAGAATTCATGTTTATCACAAAACAGGATACAAAATAATCACATATAATTAGATTAATATGGCCAAGAGGGACAAATTTTTTGTTTTAAGGAAACTATATGGTTAGCATAATGGAGACTGCGTGTAGAGCAATGGCACATGTTTTCTCAGCATTAATCTTATATCTGATTTGATCTAGAGTAGGAAGATATACATATCTATATATACACAGAGAGAAAGAACGAAGTAAAATCGTAGTCGAGACCGCCAATGAGTTTTCCATTTACATTTTTGCTCAACCACCTGATTGCAAAGTCAACAGGTTGGATCAGTATGTAACAGCAGCATGACACATGCAACAGGAGAATAATCAATAGTCATGTTTATCACGAAACAGGATACAGGAGACCTTTGTGTGTAAACATAAAACCGGAGAATTCATGTTTATCACGAAACAGGATACAAAATAATCACATATAATTAGATTAATATGGCCAAGAGGGACAATTTTTTTGTTTTAAGCAAACTACATGGTTAGCATAATGGAGACTGCGTGTAGAGCAATGGCACATGTTTTCTCAGCACTAATCTTTTATCTGATTTGATCTAGAGTAGGAAGATATACATATCTACATATACAGAGAGAAAGAACAAAGTAAAATCGTAGTTGAGACTGCCAATGAGTTTTCCATTTACTTTTTTGTTCAACCACCTGATTGCAAGTCAACAGGTTTGATCAGTATGTAACATATCATGCAACAACACCCCCCCCCCCACCCAAAAAAAAAAAAAAACAGCATGAATCCATTGGTAGGACCTAACATCACCATGATTAAAATCCCGGAAAGAATTATATGAAAAAAGAAATAACTAGAAGATCACAGTTAATATCATCAGAAGGTACCTTCCATCATCATCATCATTATTATTATTATCATTATTATTATTATAGACGTGGACTTTATTAACTAGTATAGAATTATACGTGTGCTGAAGAGCCATCTATACATTTAATACCACTACAATTCACACACTTGTTCAGTTTTTGTGGTGGTGAGCTGGGATTGAAGTTGACACATTAAAAACGGGAAAAAAAAAATGGATAAAGGACAAAAGCCAGAATAGAAATCAAAACACAATCACTCATCCCAGGAAAATTTCATAAGGATCTGACATAGTCATCATAATTCATAGAAAAAAAGGAATCAATTATAGGTAAAGAGCAGCAGTAAAATTTGCAATTTCAATAGACACAGTAAATAATAATGTAAGCCCGCAGCAGGAAGTATCTGCTATACCTTCACGAAAAAGAAATCCTAACAGAAACAGGATAACCGCTAGAACTATAAATTTTTTGAACTTAAAAGAGAAAGCATGGTACAAAGAAGGAGTCAAATTCCCATTAATAAATTATAACAAACACTTGTAACCAAAAAAAAAAAATTATAACAAACACCCAGAAATATCAGAAACCAAAAGTGCATAATGAAGCAATTTCCATTACAGCCCAAAATTGTATGATACTCTCATAATCCATTTCTTTGTTTCCTGACCGAGATAAGGTAAACAAATCAGTAGGAAAACAATTTCGGATTTAAGTACAAAGTAGTACCACCTCATCGCTGTGATTCTGTGAATCCAATCTATCTTATCCAACAAATACCAAATAATGCAATAAATGTACTGTACTATTGAGCAAATATGTAAGAACAAAGCTATATATGATAAAACCAGATCCTGTCATGCACATTGAACTTGGAATTATCTTTGAAATATTTCCTACATGTTTAGATTATCTTATTTTGCACTAAAAAAACCCATTTTCAACCAAAAGATTTATGTTGAATATCTTGATTATAAGCTTTTCTGATAACAAAATGTAATCTAAGCACTTCAATTGTCAAAACAAGATTTAAAAGCGATTGTGAACACGACCATAGTCTGCCGATCAAATTAAAAAGAGCATCACCTATACTTGCTTCAGATACCTAAAGCGTCTCAAACAAACAAATAGAGCAGAAATCTATAACTAAAGCTGCTTAATAATAACCACAACATCTTACCAATGATCAAGAACTTTACCTAAATGAACTCGTAGTAAAACTTAAGCCAATAATCATATACAGGAGACCTTTGTGTGTAAACAAAAAATAGGAGAATTCATGCTTATCGCAAAACAGGATGCAAAATAATCACCTATAATGAGATTAATATGGCCAAGTGGCACCAATTTTTGTTTTGGCAAACTATATGGTTAGCTGAGTGGAGACCCCGTGTAGAGCCATGGCACATGTTTTCTTAAGCATTAATCTTATACCTGATCTGATCTAGAGTAGTAAGATATACATATCTATATATACACACACAAAGAAATAAGGAAAATCCTAGTCATAATTCGTTTGACAATTCATCCCTCTGTTGGCGCATTCGAGCTGCCCATGACATATTTTCTCCAGCATCCTTGTTCTTACTTCTTCTCGTCAGCTCAGACAGTTGAGATTGCCAACGAGCTTTCCATTCACGTTTTTGTTCAATCACCTGATTGCAAGGCAACAGCTTAGATCAGTATGTAACAACAGCATGATTCTAGCAACAATACCCCTCCCCCCCCCCCCCCAAAAACAAAAAACCCTGCACTGTGAGAACAATTCAGAGTAAAATGGACAACACCAAGCAAATACAATAAATTAAAAGGTCCTCTTTACTTTAGAAGGCATGATTCATGAATCCCCTTGGTAGAACCTACCCATCACCGTGATATAAAATCCGAAAGAATTATATGAATAAAGAAATTACTAAGAACACAATCTTATCAACAGGTATCTTCCATTATTATTATTATTATTATTATTTATATCTGTGACAACTTGACATTATTATTAATTAGTATGGAATTATACATGTCTGAAGAGCCATCTATACATTTAATACCACTACAACACACTGTTCTGTTTTTGTGGTGGTAAGCTGGGATTGAAATTGACACATTCAAAAAGGAGAAAAAAAAAATGGAAAAAGGACAACAGCCTGAATAGAAATCAAAACACAATCTATTTATATCAGGAAAATGCCATAAGGAAGGATCAGTCATTGTCATCATAATTCATGAATCGATAGCATGTATCAAATTTGCAATTTTAATAGACATAGTATAGCAGGATGAATCTGCTATAGCATCAGGAAAAAGAAATGCCAACAGAAACAGAATGGACTGTTAGAACTGTAAATTCTTTTTCAACTTAAAGAGAAGATATAATACAAAGGAGTCAAATTCCAATTAACAAATTATAATAAGCACCCCAGAAATATCAGAAGTCAAAAGCGCATGATGAAGAAATTTCTATTTCAGCCAAAATTGTATGATACTCCTTTAATCGGTTTCTTTGTTTCCTGACTGAGATAAGGTAAACAAATCAGTAGGAAAACAATTTCAGATTCAAGTACAAAGTAGTACCATCCCATCAGTGTGATTCTGTGAAGCCCATCTATCTTATCCAACTAATTAATGGAATAAACATACTGCACTATTGAGAAAATATGTATGAAAAAGTTTTATATGATTGAAACCAGATCCTGTTATGCACATTGAATTTGGAATTATCTCTTAACTTTATACTACATGTTTGGATTAGCTTATTTTGCACTCAAAAATCCCTTTTCAGCCTAACGCTCTATCTTGAACATTTTGATTATAAGCTTTTCTGAAAACAAAATAAAGTTAATCCAAGCACTTTAATTGTTAAGACAAGATTAAAAAGCAATTATGAACATGACCATAATCTGGCGATGAATCTAAAATAGCATCACCTAAACTTGCTTCAGATACCTAAAGCTTCTCAAACAAACACACAAAAGCAGAAATCTATAACTCCAGCGACATAATAATAATAACCATAAACAGATAAAACTTCAGAACATATTCCAACCCATCAAAGGGCAAAAGCTCGTAACAATCGGTGACACAGTAGGAAAAAAAAATGTGAAAAAAAAAATCATATAACATATAACAATCACCCACCCATTAATTCCAAAACAAGCAAACCCATTAACATAAAAACCAGAACAAATCAAGCACACCCCATAAAAAAAAAAATCAATTTTTATCAAATAAGAACTCATAACAATACACAAAAAAATAAAAAATATCATATAACATATAACCAAAAAAAAAAGCAAACCCATTAACATAATGACCAAAACAAATCAAGCACACCCCAGAAAAAAAAAAAATCATTTTTTATCAAATAAGAACCCATAGCAAACCCAACCCAGAAAAAAAAAAAAACCTCATATAACGTACATGATCATCATCGTGGTAGCATGTGCGAGCTTTGAAGGCGAAGTTAATGCCCCTGGCCATGTCACTATCGTACATGGCTCTCCTACTGGGATCCGACAAGGTCTCGTAAGCCTCCTGAACCAGAATGAACCGCTTCGTGTACTCTTCGACCCGACCCGGAGGCGACACGTCTGGGTGGTACTTTCGGGCCAGCTGCTTGTACGCGTGCTTGATATCCGTCAAGGAACCGGATTCGGGTATGCCCAGAAGCTCGTAGAAGCTCAATTGGGGAGCCTCCTCGGCGGCCACGAAGCCGTCGTTGAGGGTGGCTTTCGCCTTCAGGGATCCGAACGCGATGGTGGTTGGGGTCGGGTATTTGATGGTTTTGGTGGGGCGAAGGGATACCGGAGTTGCGGTGGGGACGCAGAAGCGATTGTCGCTTGGTGGGATGGTTAAGCCATAGCTCCGCATCTCTCTAAATCTAGCTTTTGAATTTCAGTGGTTCTGTATCTGTTGTGGGTAACGTTAACTGTCGGTGTGTGTGTCTCTCTCGCTGTATGTTTTATAATTTATATGGTTCTGGTTTTATTTATTTTTTTGAAGATTTGGAGTTTTGCGAAATTAGGCCGTTAGGATAATTTAATATAGATTTAATTATTATTTTTAATTCCTTTAAATATAATTATTTTTTAATTTTAATTTTTTAAAAAAAATTACCTCATTTTAGTCTTTTTTTTTAATATTAAAATATGTAAAATTAATTTTTAAAATGAAGTCCGACATAAACTAATTTTATTTATATCGAAATTTAAAGATATTAAAATAAAGTCAAAAATTTTAAAGAGATTAAAAAATTAATTAAATCATTAATATAATATATTAAAATATTATTAATTATTTGATTTAAATATTATATTTTATAAATTTATCTTATATATTTAAATAATAGATAATTTAATTAATTTTTTTAAATGATATTAAATTTGATTAAATTTTGATATATAAATTTTTTAAAAAAATTTCTTTTATAATTCTAAATACTCTAATACCTTCTACCCATAATATAAGATTTTATATTATTAAATTTTATATTATTAAGTTTTATCTTATTATATGTACCAAATAGTTCTTCAAATTATGTAAGTTGTTAGAATATAAAAAAAAATGTAAGTTGTTATAATATCTTATAAATATAATACTTTAATAATTTGAATTCATGAAAGTGATGGTGCACCTTACATAATAAAATGAGAAATTATAATGGTTGATAAGAAAATTAAAAGAATTTAATAAGATACATATATTTACATCATAAATCATATATATGTGATAATTTCTATTTTTTATTTTTTATCAGCAACAATAATCTATTATTTTATTCTTTAAAATACATTACTCACTTTAAAAAATTCAAATCCAATATTTAAGTTGACTTATCAAATAATTGTTAACTAATAATTTTATAATATATTTAAATATTTATTAAATATAATTAGCTGTCGATAAGTGTATATCAACTCTTTGTAAGTATCATTTAGAAAAAAAAAAAAAACATCTTTGTAAGTATTATTATATTAAGGGGAAAAAATAAGTACTATAGTACTTTCTTATGTGCATAATTCAGAAAAAGTTATAATAGAAGCAGTTATAATGTCCATAGTTCTCTTGATTCTCTATTTGATGCAATATTTTACTGATTTGACAAATAACTTACACAAGAGACGAGAATGAAAATTGTTGTCGGCAGTGATCATTATCTTCCTATTCCTATTCGTTATACGGCTTCACGCATGCACATCAAAACTTATGCTACTTTTCGTCTTCCCATATTTTTCATAATGTTCATCATTTCTGTAAAAAAATTGGTGTCAATTTTCTTCAATTTGTTTAAGATAATAATCTTAGTTTCAATGATTTTTATGCATTGGGTTTCTATCATCAGGGATCCAAAACAGACCAGTTTATTATACTCTTCTAGAGTGGTATAACATTCAAATGGGTTTCTATTAATATTTAGGACTTTTAAGCCTACTCTTCTAGAGTGGTATAACATTCAAATGGGTATCTATTAATATTTAGGACTTTTAAGCCTTTAATCATCTTGATCCAACAGACGAAATTTTTTGTAGTACATTTTGGGGTGCTTCCAAATATCATGGCTCATAAATGTGCTGATTATGAGAGTAGAATGTAACATATTCTTTAACTTAATAGTTTAAATAATTATAATTTTTTTATTATATTTTTCTCTTACATTATTTTTTATATTACTCTTTATATCATTAATCATATTATTTTTTTATATCACTTTCTTTCACTTAATTATAACTATTAAAAAATAATATAAAAAGTGGTGTTTGGAAAAAATAATATAGAAACATCATTTTTGTAGTTTTAATTATTGTTATGAAAATTCAATAATACTTGTGTAAATTGTCTAATAATTTTAGTGACTTTCTAGGTTAGTTTAAGCATAATGTAATAATATATAATATGAAAAATAGTTAGTATTAACCCAGAACTTGACATAAATGACTTAGATGATAGAACTAAATATAAAACATTTATTTCTATATCATAGATAATTAAAATGAGCTATGGTAAATTTTGAAGAATTAATTGAACTAATTTGACATTTTTAATAATATGGGATAAGTGTTTAAAGGTCAAATTAAATAGGAAAGCAGCTTGAGAAACTATGAGATTTTTGTGGAAATGTCAAGTAGAGGATGGAGAATATTTTGGAAATGAATTCAGGTTAAGGCAGATACTTGTAAGCCTATTAGCTTAATTCCTTAAGTTTAACTTAACTTAAGGAAGAGTAATATAGCTTAAGTGATAATTAATAGTGCAAAGAAAATTATAGAACAGTGGGTATAAAGACCAAATGAAGTCTTAAAACTTTCTATAACATTTCTTAAAGTTAGAAAACTTGTTAATGAAATATCAAATATCTAAGAGATACAATACTTTCAATCATGCAAGAAAGTTCAATGTTCTTATCCTTTTCCCTAGAAAAAGGAAGAAGGAAGAGAGAAGAAAACAAGAAAGAATAAGAAAAGGAATAGAACTCCAATCACTAAGAAAATGGTTGTGTGTGTGAGAGAGAGAGAAAAAGGAAGAAGGAAGAGGGATGTGTGTGTGTGAGAGAGAGAGAGAGAGAGAGATGAGAAATAAGCATGGATATATATATATATATATATATATATATATATATATATATATATATATATATATATATATATATATATATATATATATAGTACACAATCATTAGAGTTTGATATTGATGTATATAGTGATTTTGTTGATATAGTAAATGAAATAATTCCAGAAAATGATAGTTACTTGTGTATCTAGTGCAATTTCATGAGTGTTAATCGATTAAACACTTCCAAAATGTAATTCCGTATGAGTTAATCGATTGGACCAAGAAGGCTAATTGATTAGGCTCTTCTAGAATGTTAAGTTTTGGGGGTGTGTGTGTGTGGGAGGAGAAATAAGCATGAATATATATATATATATAAGTTCACAATCATTAGAGTTTGATATTGATGTATATAGTGATTTTGTTGATATGGTAAATGAAATAATTCCAGAAAAATGGTAGTTACTTTCATGAGTGCTAATCGATTAGGCACTTCCAAAATGCAATTTCATGTGAGTTAATCGATTGGACCAAGATGGCTAATCGATTAGGCTCTTCTAGAATGTTAAGTTTTGGGGTGCTAATCAATTAGACCAATAAGGCTAATTGATTAGACTCTTCTACAATTGCCAAGTTTTGAGTGCTGATCGATTAGATTGAAGAAGCTACTTGGTTAAACACTTCTAGAATGTCATGATTTTGGATGCTAATCGATTAATAGAGTGAACTAATTGATTAACTAGACATAAAACACAGTCCTATATGGTACCATATGAATCAAATTGAACGGGAACTTTAACTAAGATAATGTTTATTATGAATGTGCACTTATTGACTTAGAGAAAAGATGATTTTGTACACATAGTCTTTTTGATAATGATAATTTTGTACATTTAGTTACTTGTGAAGTAGAATAATCAATTTATGCACTTAGTATATGATGAATTGATGATATTATGAACTTAGTTCTCTTGTGCACTTAGTATAATTGAAATGTACACTGACTATGATTATGAGGTATACTAGAATTGTATTGCTCCTTTGAAATATTAAAGCTGAGTTAGAATGGAATGATTAATTAAGAATTGCTCCTTTAAATTATTAAAGTTAAGCTCGTATTGAATATAAAATTATAAGTGCTCATAGAATAAAATATTTTGGACATTTTTCTTTGAAAAGTGGAAGAAAATGATCCTTAGTTGCCATTCATACATGAAGGGTAACCCTCTGAATTAAATAATCAATTTTTGGCATTAGTGAGTTTTAAAAATGATCTTGTATAGGGGAAGGGAATTCAAAATTCTAATTATGAATCATGAAAATAACCCTCTATGAGGAATGTGATCCTAAATTCCTCATTAGTTTCCTTAGTCATAGTTTCACTCATTAGTAGAATCAGGGTTACTTAAGATAATATTGTGTAACAAAATGGACAGTATATTGATAGTGTGAGACCCAAATTCACTCCTTACTTTCAGAATATAGAACCCCAGGTTAGTGGTCATACCTATTAAAGTACATTGATATAGGTTATGGGAATGAGTTTAGAAAGATGATAATTAAATAAGCACTAACAAAAGAATTATATATGAATGAATCAACATGAGAATGTTATCAATAAAGATCATACAGTTGTTATGAGAATTTGAGATTATTATAGTGATATTGAGTTGTAACTCATATCTGAATTGTTTATTAAGAATATAACCTATGATCTATTGATGATGAATGTTATAAATTATTTAGTAAGGGTAATAATTGAATTTCCGTATCGAGAAGAAAAATAACTTGTTTTGATTTTTGTCACATTTCTATGTTATATTTTAAATATTGAAATAATTTTTTCCGAAACAGTTAGAATTATTGTGATGCCATTATGTATATATATATATATATATATATATATATAGAACTACTGAGAATTGTAGAATTCTTACCTCATGTATTTGTAGTATTTCCATGATAATTTCAGAAAAGAAATCTTCTACAAAGTAAGATGAAGGAATATGGAAGTAAAATGCATAGTCTACTCTTTTGGTTTATAGTTTTGTTTCTACTTTGTAAAATGGTTGTACATGGTTTTATAAATATTCGTGCCTTAAGAGTCTGGTTTGTATATATTGTACAATGGTTTATAAATTTGTATAAAAGGGAATTTCCAATTATTTGTATATTATTTATCCATCACAAGGCTCATACATATGTTATTTCAGTATTAGAGAATGTTAATAGTAGATAATGATGTGCTTAAACTTAATTACTTTTATATAATTCTAGATATATTACTAATATTAGATTTGGAACATTATATAAAAAGGTATGGAATTTAAATGGATATTAAGATTTGGGACTTCCAAGTTTTTAACAAAACTTGATATTATATCGAAATATATTTTTTTATTAAAGTATATTTATTATCTACTATCTACTATCTATTATATACTATCTATCTACTATTTATGCAATTCAAAGTTTTAGCTATAAGATAAAAATTACACATGTCTTTTTTCATTAAAAATGACACATGTTATCTTTTCATGCAAAAGATCACTATTATTCATTCCATATGTCAAATTCTCATAAAATATTTTTTCTTTCATATGTGTGGCATGTGTGGGAAGAAATGATTATAGATTATTTTATTATAAAAACATTTAATAATTAAAATGCATTATTTTAATAAATTTTTTAATATTTAATAAATTATTTTAATAAAATATTTTAATAATTTAATATTAAGATATTGAATAATTAACATTTGATGAAAAATATTTAATAATAAATACACTTTTTTAATTTAATATTTAATAATTAAATAAAAGTATTTTATAATAATAAAAAATTATATATTTTAATATTTATATTCTCTTTTGTAAGTACATTTGTTATTTTTTTTATATTATTATAATTACTTTAATACACTTGGTAATGATAATGTTGTTATCATTGCATATCTAAGATAAATAAATTAATAGAACAAAAAATGATGACTCTATACTATTTATTCCACGGGTACACAAGCAACTTTTCAACTTTCGTATGTATGTCACGTGTAAATATAAAAAGAGTATTGAAGAAGCTGATTACATAGGTATGTGATTTCAAGCTAGCAATTTCATTGTTAAATAATTATTCTATCATCAAATGAAGTAGTAATTTTGTTAATGCTTCCAAGATTTTGTTAAGCAATAAATTCTTAATATTTAAATTATATTGTTATATCTCAAGTTGATATTATTGGTGGTATATTTTAGGCAAAATAAAAAAGGTGACTATAAAGTTATAAATGATAAAAATTTTACATTAATGATAAGTTTGATATAGTCTTTAAAAAAAGTAAAAATTTAAAAGATAATTATTTATTTTTGTGACAGTAAACATTTCTTAATTATATATATATATATATATATATATATATATATATATATATATTAATTGTTAAATAATTATTTTCTTATCACTTAAAGTAAAAATGTTGAAATAGGTCCGATTCAATAAGTCAATATGTTTAACTTGTCAAAAAAGACAAATTAAGTTGCATTTTACAACAATTTTTTAGGTGAGTAATTTTAACTTAACTTGTATAACTCGAAGGTTAGGTTATGACGAGACAGAGTGAGTTGACTCATCGAATTACTTTTTTTTATTTTTTATTTTTTTGGCGACAAATTAAGTAAGTCAACTTATGTATTGACTCGTCTAATCTGTCTTTTGTTTACTTTTTTTACATATTAACACACATAACTCATTATTTTTTTATTTAATTTTTGTTAGGTTAACTTGTCAAACTTACCAATTTTTTTTATTTTAAGTGAATTAACTCGCCAATTCGCCATAAAAATGGGACGGATACAAAAAAAAATGATAAAAAATATTACCATGTATTTTTTTTGTTACATATTAAGATGTATTTTTTATAAAATGGTAAAAAAATATTTCTAATTAAATAGTAATGTTATTACTCAAATGGTACTAATATTGGAGTTGATAATATTTTGTTATTTAAATTTTCAAAGAAAGAGTGATCATATCTAATTTAAAGAAATATATAGTGTATAATTTTTTTATTTTTTAAATTAAATAATTAACTAGATATAAGCAAGCACGTTGCGATGTGCGGGTAAATTAACAAAATTGTATGACATTTTGTTTAGATAGCAAATATACTTTGGCTTTATACATTATATATATTTTTAGCAAAATAAAATAAATAATTATGTATTTGAAATTTGATCTCATACCAGGAGGGTGATCACTTATACAAGACCACAGAAACCATCCCCCCAATGCATATCAAACTTTCGATATCCCCTCCAAAAAAGTATATGAAGTAAATAAACCCAGCTCACCAACATTCCCTGCAAACCCCCGTCTTTACCAAGCACAGCTTGAGTCTGGTTGGCATATATTGTCTCTCTAGTCTCTAGAAATAGACAAATAACCAAAGAAGATCTCACATGTTGAAGAGATGCACATGTCTTGACAGTTCCAAAAAAAAAAAAAACACCTGAAATGAAATCAAGATTCAAAACACATTTCTTATGCCTGTAATAGATGTCACATTTGCTTCTTTTTTTTCTTTTAAAAAAAAAACGAAAGCCAATTCGCAAATGGACAACCCATAAAAGAATTAGAAGTTCAATTAAATTAGAGTGTCTAGCTAGGAATTTGTAGGGTCACGTCCAGCCAATGCCACAAGGCAAACAACTTGGCATTTCAACTCTTTTCAACTTTTAGTGAAACATGATGAGTTGCCAACACATCATGCATAAATGCTATGCTTTTCCAGTAAATTATGTTCCCATTTTCTTTTTATAAATAGAAGAGCAGGAAGTTCAATTAGACATAAAATTGAAGAAGCAAATTCTCTTCAATAGAGAGCCTCACCAAGAGAAATAGTGAGAGAAAATAGAGAGAGAAAAATAGAAAGTTTTTTTTATCTATCTAAGGGTAAAATTTGTATTCCCATTATTGTTATAGTGGAGATTTAAGTGACTTACGAGTCCTGTGATTTTTTCTTACTCACATTGAGAAGGTTTTCCACGCTAAAAATTTTCTGGTGTTGTTATTACACTTGTTTTATACTTCTGTATAGTGCCTATTTTTGAGTTCACAGAAGAGGAAAATTATGCTGGCATTTCCCAACAGTGGTATCAGAGCTCTCAGAGCTCTCGGATACTAGGTGCTGAATTTATAAGAAAATTCTTAGTATGTTCTGTGGTTGCAACATTGTCTGATCTTCCAAATCAGAAAAGAATTATTCTCGTTGCTGGAAATAACGTGTGGTGGTGTGAAAGTGCTACCTAGGAAAGTTCTAGCTAGGAAAGACTTGGTATTTAAGTGTGTCCATTAGTAACCCACCTCTCTTTTTTGGGAACTTACCTGGTGCATTGTTTGCATACTACAGCTATTGTTTCAGTATACAGTACTATTTATCTGTATGACACTATTTATATATATAGTATTGGCCTGTGTAACTCAAGATGGAGGGAGCTATCACTCATGATGGAGATATGTTCAAGTTAACTGCAGATAACTACTCCTATTGGAAGCCAATGATGGAAGACCACTTATACTGCAAAGATTTGCATGAGCCAATCACCCAGAAAGATAAATCGGAGGGGAAGACCGACAAAGATTGGGAGCTCCAGAATCAGAAAGCAGTAGCTATGATCCGAAAATATATTGACAGAAGTTTGTTCGAGCATGTATCAACTTATACAAATGCGTATGAGTTGTGGACCAAACATGAATCCTTGATTCAAAAGAAGACGCCCAGAAACAAAGCCAACCTTGTCAGACGATTAGTAAAGATGGAGTACTCGGACAGTCAGAACATGATTGAACATTTGAATACTTTCAAAGGTATTGTAAATCAACTGACGAAGACAGAAATGAAGATAGATGATGAGTTGCAAACTCTTCTACTCCTCAGTTCTCTACCTGAGAATTGGGACACTCTAGTTGTCACTCTCAGCAATTCTGCTCTAGATGGAAAGCTTAGCATGGATTCTGTTACAGATAATTTGTTGAATGAAGAGTCAAGACGGAGAGAAAGAGGCTTGAACAACCAGTTTGAAGCCAACGTTGTTGACAATAGAGGAAGGAGTAAGAATCGTGAAAAAGGAGGTCGTGGAAAATCACAAGGTAGATCCAAATCTCGTACTAGACTAAGTTGTTATTATTATGGCAAATCAGGCCACAGGAAGTCTGAGTGCAGATTCTTGAAAAGAGATCAATAGGCTGGAACAGTCCATCCCGACCAGATAGACCCAAAGAAGAAGAAGGAAGAAGGAACAACTACTGCGGTGGCCTCGAATGATGAGAATATATTTCTTGTCGGAGAAGAAAATTATCTAAACATTGCATCCGATGATTGCATATAGATAATTGATTCTGGAGCATCCTTCCACGTCACACCTCATGAAGGTTTTTTCTCATCATACCAAAAAGGAGATTTTGGTACAGTGAAGATGGGCAACCATGTCACAAGTAAAATCGCCGATATTGGTAAAGTAGCTTTGATAAGTGAGAATGGAACCAGGCTTGTGCTGAAAGAGGTAAGACATGTACCTGAGATGCGTCTAAACCTTATCTCAGCAGGTAAACTAGACGAAGCTGAGATGATAAACCAGTTTGGTGCCGGCAGATGGAAACTCAGCCGAGGAAGCATGATTATTGCTCGCGGCAGAAAGTAAGGCTCTTTGTACATTATGCAAGGAAAGATATACAAGGGGGAGATGAATGTTACTCAAGACGCAAGCAAAGAATTGTGGCACAAACGATTAGGCCACATGAGCGAGAAGGGTGTAGAAATCTTAGCAAAACACTATCTTCCAAACATAAAAGGCCAACCACTTGAATCCTATGAAGACTGCCTAGCAGGAAAACAACACAGAGTATCTTTCAAAAGATCAGATGATACAAGAAGAAGAAAGCAGATTCTGGATCTTGTTCACTCAGATGTTTGCTCAACATCTGAAAGGTCCCTTGGCGGTGCCTAATACTTTGTTACCTTCATTAATGATCACTCCAGGAAAGTGTGGGTGCATTCATTGAAGACGAAAAATCAAGTTCTTCAAGTTTTCAAGGAGTTTCATGCTTCTGTAGAACGAGCATCTGGAAGAAAGTTGAAATGCTTAAGAACTGACAATAGCGGAGAGTATAAAGGTCTATTTGAGGATTATTGCAAGACTCATGGGATAAGACATGAGAAAGTACCCCCTAAGACACCTCAGATGAATGGACTAGCTGAGAGAATGAACAGAACAATTGCAAAGAAAGTCAGGAGCGTGCTTTCTCATGCAAAACTCCCCAAGGCATTTTGAGGTGAAGCAGTAAAAACTGCAGTTAATTTAATTAATTTGTCTCCTTCAAGACCTTTAAATGGAGAGATTCTAGAAGAAGTATGGTCTGGAAAGAAAGCTTCGTATGGTCATTTGAGAGTCTTTGGGTGCAGGACATTTGTCCACATTCCTAAAGATGAAAGAGCAAAGTTTGACGCAAAAACGAAGGAATGCAAATACCTTGGTTCACCAAGTGATGAACTTGGCTTCAGATTATGGGATCCTGTAAACAAGAAGATTGTTCGGAGCAGAGACGTGGTATTCTATAAAGATCAGATAATCCAGGATATTCAGCAATCTAAGAAGCCAAAGACCATTGTGGTACACAATTCAGGGGGAGAGATTCCTCAAAGGAATGAGCAACCTGATCAAACAATACAACCCCATCAAATGGAGCAACTTGATCAGACAGAACAACCTAACTAGACAGAACAAAGTCAAGCAATGCAGGGAGAACAGATGGAGACTGATCAGGTAGAACAAGAACCTCAAGTGAGAAGATCAACGAGAGTCAGACAACCATCAAGAATCTCAGATGATTATGTCACTCTCACTGATGAAGGAGAACCTCAAAGTTTCATGGAAGCCATTGAGACGAATGATAAAGAGAAATGGATGCAAGCCATGCAAGAAGAAATACAGTCCCTAAAAGAAAATCAGACGTATGACCTGGTGAGATTACCAGATGGACGAAAGGCATTGAAAACTAAGTGAGTATTCAAACTCAAGACTGAAGAGAACAACCCAAACCCCAGGTACAAAGCAAGGATTGTTGTGAAGGGGTGCAACCAGAAGAAAGGCATAGATTTTGAAGAAATCTTCTCACCAGTGGTGAAGATGACGTCCATTAGAGCGATTCTTGGTCTAGCTGCAAAACTAGACTTGGAAATAGAACAGCTTGATGTTAAAACAGCATTCTTACATGGAGACTTAGAAGAAGAAATTTATATAGAGCAACCAAAAGGTTTCGAAGAATCAGGCAAAGAACATCTAGTGTGTCGTCTGAAGAAAAGCCTCTATGGTTTGAAGCAAGCTCCAAGGCAATGGTATAAGAAGTTTGATCTCTTCATGACTCAACACCATTTTAAGAAGACCTCCGCAGATCATTGTGTGTTTGTGAAGAACTATGGAAATGGTGAATCCATCATACTATTGTTGTATATTGATGATATGCTGATTGTTAGAAAAATAAGACAAAGATAGCTGCTCTCAAGAAGGCATTAAGCAAATCTTTTGCCATGAAAGATTTGGGTGCAGTAAAGAAGATTCTTGAAATAAAGATCATCAGAGATCGTTCCAGAAAGATGTTGTAGATGTCACAAGAAGACTATATCAAGAAAGTTCTTGAAAGGTTCAACATGCATAATGCCAAACCTGTGCACGTTCCATTACCTGGTAATCTTAAACTAAGCAAGACGCAATGTCCAGGAAATAAGGAAGAAAAATAAGAGATGAACAAGGTGCCCTATTCTTCTACAGTGGGTAGTCTTATGTATGCAATGGTCTGTACAAGACCAGACATTACTTATACTGTAGGAGTTGTGAGTAGATTCCTATCGAATCCAGGAAAGGAGCATTAGAATGCTGTGAAATGGATACTAAGGTATCTGAAAGGAACTGTCAAAAGGTGCTTGTGCTTTGACAATGAAAATCTAATACTCAGTGAGTATTCAGATGCAGATATGGCAGGAGAGGTGGATTCAAGAAAGTCTACATCAGGATATCTGATTACTTTTGCAGGGGGAGCTATCTCATGGCAATCACGACTACAAAAGTGCATTGCTTTAAGCACCACAGAAGCTGAATTCATCGCAATCACTGAAGGTTGCAAGGAGATTCTGTGGATGAAGAAGTTTCTACAAGAGTTAGGCCAGAATCAAGAAAGCTATGTTCTCTATTGCGATAGTCAAAGCGCAATACATCTCAGCAAGAACTCGACATTTCATTCAAGGTCAAAACATATTGACGTAAGGTATCATTGGATTCGTGATGCGTTGGAAAGTAAACTGCTGCAGATTGAGAAAATACATACCAAAGACAACGGGGCAGATATGATGACAAAAACTCTACCTAAAGAGAAGTTAGAAGTCTGTAAAGAAGTTGCAGGCTTAGCATCAACCCCAAACTGATCTAAGGATATTTCCTCTTTGGTTGGAGGGGGAGAATTGTAGGGCCACGTCCAGCCAATGCCACAAGGCAAACAACTTGGCATTCCAACTCTTTTCAAATTTTAGTGGAACATGATGAGTTGCCAACCCATCATGCATAAATGCTATGCTTTTCTAGCAAATTATGTTCCCATTATCTTCTTATAAATAGAAGAGCAAGAAGCTCAATTAGACATAGAATTGAAGAAGCAAATTCTCTTCAATAGAGAGTCTCACCAAGAGAAATAATGAGAGAAAATAAAGAGAGAAAAATAGAAAGTTTTTTTTATCCACCTAAGGGTGAAATTTGTATTCCCATTATTGTTATAGTGGAGATTTAAGTGACTTACGGGTCCCGTGATTTTTCCTTACTCACATTGAGAAGGTTTTCCACGCTAAAAATTTTATGGTGTTGTTATTACACTTGTTTTACGCTTCCGCATAGTGCCTATTTTTGAGTTCACAGAAGAAGAAAATTATGCTGACATTTCCCAACAGAATTCAACATTAAATCTGACTCCCCAAATTGAGCAAAGCAAAATGAAAGATTAATATAGTCTAATCTCCAGGAGTCAACAAAAATCAACTAATCAATTCAGAATCCAACAAATTCAAACTACCTATATAAGAATACAATCCAATAACATATCCCTTATTCCCAAAGTGTGCTTGAAAAAATATGAAGAATAATAAAGTTCCTTTTCCTTTTTTTTTTTTTGAAGATTGATACCTCAAGTTTTGTCAAATTTGTGACAGATTTCATCTTTGAATCAACTGGGTACTTTCTTGAGCTGTCCTTTCTTCCTCACAAAAAGTGTGCATGTCCTGGAAGGAGCAACAATCATTAAGCTCTGAAATAATTAGTTGTTAAAAAAACAATTTAACAGAGCAAGCTAGCTTACTTGTGATCACCAAGCCTATGGATGATGATTATAATGCCTCTGACTCTAAGAATAGAAGATGGAAAAACTTAAATCAAATGTGAAATAAAGTAGCACATCTGTACCTCAATGAACACTGATTGAGCCTAATGCACTTCTTAGAAGATCTAAACCACCCTCCCTATACAATATGATAATGAGAAACCCAACATGTTGCAAAACGTTGCACTTCCCTGCAGATATAAGAAAGAATAAAAAAAAAGAATATCAAATGACTTGAATTTTACAAAGAGCAGCACCATCTCTTTCTTTCCCTTTCTTGGCATCTATGAAGTATAGATACTTCGTAATGTCTGTCGTACTCGTGTCGGATACGTATCCTTATCCATATCAAATATTCGAATACTTGATAAATATTAGTTTAATTTTTTAACAAAAATTATATTCCCGTACTATATATGTGTCATATTCGATATTCGTACTCGTATCCATGTATCATAGCTTGACAGTGAATGCAATGAAGGGTCCTAGATAGGGGCAGCTCCTCTTGTAGTATAAGGGAGGCCTTGGTCTCTCTCTTCCCTCAATTTTTTTTTTCTTTTGAATGTAGTATCATTTATTTATTTTTTATTTTATTTTCTTTAGCTTGCACCCCTCAAATAATGAAAATTTTAGGATATAGCTCTGCCACTGGTCCTAGATGTGGACATTGAGAGGGGTGATAGAGGCTCCAACTAAGACATGCTAATAGCCAAATAATTGATTGAGTCTGAAGGATAGCTGCAAGAGTAGAACAGCTTCGCTATCTATGGGATGCAACAAAACGCCACTACACCTTGAGATATCACAAACTATCTACAGTGTATTCAACTCCTACATGGCTACACCTTGATCATTACATAAGAATGAGTATAGAATCCACTAAAGTTAATGACAAAGATTAGCATATGGTTAAAACAAAACTCCCAACCTGTCCCTATTAAACAAAAAAAAATGATTCCTTTCATATCTCCCCACTATCCAAAATTGAATTTCCTCTGTATATTGTGTAGAATTAGAAGGATTGATTGTACTTTAAAAGAAAAAATTAGAAGGATTGAAAATAAGCTTAAGAAAAACCATATTCAAGTACCTTTGGAAGTAGGAAATTCGTTACCATCCATGTCCGAGGGATTTTGGAGATGCTCTTTAAGGTGAGCAATTAATGGCCTTTGGCCATTCATTCAACAAGTAATGACATTTCTGCCACACACTCTAATTTCTGTAACCAAAGGGTCATTATTTCAATAACCGAAAAGATTGTAACATAGAGAAGAGGCAGGAAAAAGAGAATTTGGATTCTCTCTCGTTACTGGAGGTGTAGTTAAAACATTTGGATCATTTATTTTTTATTTAACGATTAGTATTTTTATTTTTATTTTTTAACATTAAAAATATTTTTTAATATTAAATTAATACTAATCATTAAATAAAAAATAAATAATATAAATATTACTGAAACAGCTATTAAAAATACAGCTGCCAAAGAGAAGCCGAATCCGAAAAAAGATTGTAAGGGGAAGAGAAGTTGTTTGTTGACGTGGCTTAATGTTAAGCCGAATGAAGCACGGGTTTTGTCTACGGTGAATTGTCAAGGAGGAAGAGTATAGCAAGATCTTATATGTCAGTTGGAAAAAGAGAAGTTGTGTTGATATGGCAATCTTATAGCCTTGGAGCTAGTTTTTATATATTTATAATGAGCAATAATAGATAGATTGAATTAAAAAAGAGTTGAAATTGAATAAAACTTCGTTAATTTTTTATTGTTGGATAAATGTTAAATTATGTTTTTGTGTTTTTTATTTAGGGTTTTGAATTTTTTTAAAAAAAAATGAATTTAAATTAGACACTTATTAAATATTTAAATCTTAAATAAATAGTTTATAGTTATAGTTATAAAATTTAAAACTATCATTGGAATGCATGGGAAACAAATTTTGAATAATATATATTATAATTATTAAATACATCTTTGAAATTTCATTTCATTAATTTTTATACTTTATTAGTTTTTATTTAATAGTTATACTCTTTGAATTTTTAGTATTATTAGATAATGATCACTTAAACTATAGTTTATTTGGATAAGCTTTGAATAAACGTAATTATAAAATATCATAAAAAAGTAATTTTTTATTAGATTTTTATGAAAAGCTCTATTTTATCATTTTGGATATAATTGCATAAATCACTTTTTGAAAGATATGAACATAACATTTATCATTTTAAAATGATATAAGAATATTTTTGTCAAATTTTTTTTTTCCATCTCTTTAAATGAGTTTTCTTTCTCCTCTATATATTCTTTATTTTTTTAACTACTCATTGTAACTTTTCAAAATAATTAGAAATATAATTTTTTTATTCTGATTATTTTAAAAAAAATATCTAAAAATACTTTAAAATTTTTTAGAAACGATTTTTTTAATTAAAGAAGTGCTTTCAATAAAAAAAATATAAACATAAACAAATACATACTAACTATTTATATAATACTTTAAAGTTTTTATTTTGGGTAAAATAATAAATATATATTAAAATAAATAAATTTATATAATAAAATTAAGTTAAATTATTATATATAAGAATAATAGTGTGATGAAAGTTATTATTCTGTGATAAAAAATGCTAGTTACATGCAAAGTATGATTTTGATTAGAGCTGACAAAACAGGTTCAACTTGTTAGGTTGACTTGTTAATCTGCTATTTTTAAATGAGTTGAGTTTAATGTTTGAATTTGTTTTCATCTTCTAACTCGTAAAATCCGTCCTGCTTAACCAAGTTAAGTGGGACAAGTCTTCAATTAAATCGTCGGGTTGTTAGTTTTTTTTTTTTTTTGTTGAAATATTTCTATTTTGCTTTTTGTAACTCATTTCTTTTTATTCTTTTTAGTCTTTTTTTTCCATTCCAAATTTGCATCTACTCTTTCCATGAGTGAGGACCATGACTCACTATTTTTGTGCCTTTTTTTATAATATTTTTTGTTATATATATATATATATATATATATATATATATATATATATATATATATATATAGAGAGAGAGAGAGAGAGAGAGAGAGAGAGAGAGAGAGAGAGAGCAGGTTAATCGGGTTGACCCGCCAATCCGTTAGATTTTCTCATTTTATCCTTTATGTAGGTCAACCTGCCAATCCACCTTAAAACGGTGTGGGTTGGCTTTTCCAACCAATTTCTCAAAACGAGCCAACCCAACTCGCCCCACATTTTGACGAGTTGAGACGGGTCGGGACAGGTTGAGGCGTATTGTCTCGTTTTACCAGCTCTAATTTTGATAGGCTCCACGTGTTTTGATACAAAGTATGATTTTGATAGGATCCATTTATTTATAATTTTTATATCTATCTTTCTTTATATAATTTTGTCATATAAAAAATACATATAAGATAATGAATTCAATTGCTTACCCTCTTTCTTTTTCCATCGGGAATCTTCATTTAATTCACTTATTTGACATCGTTAATTTTTTAAGATATGTAGTGTTCTGAATCATGATCTGAGATCTAGTCTCATGGGCCAACTCAACACACATGTAGTTGAAGTTTGTTGTTGAACACCTGAAGCACGTGACTTTTAGTCTAGGGGTGATCACAGGTCGGGTTGATTTAGGTTTGGGGAGAGAAAAAACCAAACCAATTAAGTGAGATCGCGTTGGGTTGAATCGGTTTTGGGAAGAATTTTTCGGGTAACCCGAACTGAACTAACCCGATTATAATCGAATTGGTTCAGTTCGGGTAGTCGGGTTGTTCTCATTCTCTATCAATTCTCAAGAGTCTCTTTCTCTCTCTCCCCCCACAATCCCAAAATCACACACAGAGGATGGTAGATGACAGCATGACTAGCAGATCGCGGTGGTAGACGACGGTCGTCGGAGATGGCCAACACAGATCGGATCTGTTAGATCCCGAGGGCAAGACTTGCTCCCAACCTCTATCAGACCCCTCCTCCGCCCTCACCCCAACATCCCCAACCTCTGCAAGAGACTTGTTCCTCTGTTCTCAACTCATTCTCTAGCCTCGACGTCACCGCCAAGATCTGGATACTGGATCTGCCCCTTCTGCTTCCAGCATAACCAGCCAACCACTTCTCCCCTCATTACTCCCAAATCTCTGAAACCAACCTCCCAGCGAACTCTACCCTCACTACACCATTGTCCAATACATCCTCCCTCTCCCTTCGGTCTTCGCTGGTTTTCGTGTTCGCCCTCGACACCTGCAATTTGGGAGTTAAGGTTAGGGATTTTGTAATTTGGGAAGAGAAGAAATTAAAAATGTGAGAATGAGAAATGGGGAGGACTCCCCAGATCTACGCTGTAACACCCTCCGTAGGGCGTCACATTTAAAAAAAATAAATAAATCTTAAAACTAATTAAAATTATTTTATAAAAGCTTTGAGTTTCAAAATATGGATTTTAAAATTTCTTGTCGCGGAAATACAAACTTACCGGAAATTTTAAGTAAAATGGAAATTAAATTTAACAGATTAACATACACATCACCAATCATTTCATATAAGTTAAAACGTAATATTTACTGATCGGAGAAACAAGAAGAAACCCAAAGACGGTTACTACCAATAGCACGGTAACAACACTAACGAGAAAAATTCAACCTACATAGTCTGTTTCTTCACAATTTGCATCTTGTTGAAACTTGAAAGTCCACTCAATGACGCCGTCACCATCTCCAGAATCTTTCTCCTATAGGTTTGAGTATGTGTTCCGCCTACTATACGAATTCAAATAATACAAACCAAACAAACAACACAGAAAGAGGCGAGATCCCTTTCACCAATACCAAGTACGTTAGTAAAGAATGATTCGAATGACAAAAGTCATTCCATACACACAGAATAATCACAATTATAGTCATGTTATCAATTTACAAATATTTCTAATATGCATATAACCTAATAAAATAAACAAGAATAACATTATCGGGATCGGGATAGATATAACAATTCATACCATATAAAATATCATAACAAGACAATAAAAATAAAGATTAAATTCAATAACAATAGCTCATGCGAGAACAAAAATACAATAATGCACGGACAAAATACAACATATAAACAATTAATATCGGATATAAAAGATCACAAATAAAAATATCACGTATAAAAGATAACGGATAAAAGAAATAACAAATAAAAGATAATAGATAAAAATAATAAATAGAAGATAATAATGCACCACATATCAACATATACAATAAGACATAATCCTACTCCATGGGCTAAACCACACAAACACAGGACATCGAGAGGAACGACCCGCAAAGTCCTCTAGTGCCACTACGCCCAACCAAACTATTGCACTGTCTCACGTTGTGTCTATAGCCCCACGACACAAGGAATCCATCATCCGGCGTGGTGTAGTTCACGATCTCACGTTATGGCACTACGAGGCAATGTCTTATTAGACTTCACCAGATCTCGATTAAACATAGTGTGTGTCGAGTCCACTAGTGTGTCGTCATTTACCACGGCCCGTAAGAAAAACCAACTGTCCACATATGGATTTTATGCACACTAATGCCTCCAAGTCCATTCAAGATCGAACCACACTACGCTTTATCGCACCGACAATACGATGTGATTCACCTCGTCAATCAATCCACCAAAAATTTTGGCATAAACTCAATACACAACCAAAGATAAGAAAATTATGAAAATACCCTCAAGAGGTAAAATATATAAAGCTCTGTACGGGTTCTCATTTTCCCGAAACCGAAAAATTCTCAAAAGCAAGTTCACATTTTCCCGACAAAGAAAATTCTCAAAAGCAACATTTTCCCGACAAAAATAAATACGATAACGTTTAATCGCGTAGAAATTTTATCGTATTTTCACAATTCCATCATTTTTATAAACGTTTGCAAAATGCGTAAATATATTTTTCTGTTTTCAAAATCGCGTAGAATTTTTAATACGTTTTCTCAATCGCGTAAGATTTTTAAATCATTTTCTTGTCCAACTTCCTTAAAATAACTGTTTAAAACAAACAGAAATAATAATTAGTACTTTTAAATTACGTAGAATATTTTTCATAGCATATACTGTCTTTTGGACATCTTTTCTATCTTATTTATCCGTTTTTACTAAAAATTGACAGTATTTTGTTTAATAAATTATAATAATGGTTTCCTAAATTTACCATTTAAAAGTCCTTTTCATTTTTATTAATACCAAATAATTATACTTTTGAAAATTCCTAACGTCTTCAAAACACACGATGAGCTATCGTTAGAAATTTTATAAAGCTCTTGTATTTCTTCTTACAAAAAAAACCATTAGTATTAACCTCTTAAACTTAATTCTAACTACTTTATTTCTTTAAAACTCATTGTAGAAAATTTACTTTAACTTGTATTGCTTCTTCTTGATTGAAAATAGCTTGGAATTAATTTTAGAAATCATGAATGTCTAATTTGGCATGTTGGCCGAATTTGATAAAAATTTTGCATTTGATTTCCAAATTATTTTTCACCTTTTAAATACATGTTTAATCTCTTGTATTGTCTACATTGATTTAATCCTTACCCTAGAAAATAGTTTTAGAAATCAAAGTGTTGAAGTTAGACATGTTGGATGAAAATGTAAGGTTATGCCATTTAATTTCCAAATTCATTTTTCTTGATCTAAACAAATGGATATCTTACCAATTCTCTTAGGTTAATTAAATCAACTTTTAAGAAAATTAAGAGAACATTTTGGTTCCCCATTTGGATCATGGCCGTGAGCCTTGTTAATGTGTTCTTTGGAACACTCATGCAATCCTTGACATATTATTTGCATCCTATCTATTATCATGCATTTCTAACACATGCAATATTATTAAAGCTTGTAGACATGCAAATTAAAGCTTGTAGACATGCAAATTATTACAAATATCACATAAGAAGGCTACTAACAAATACACAACAACCTACTAGCAAGCACCAAATTATCAAACATACAAATAACAAACACACAAATAATTAACACACCAAAACAAGCACACCACCGAATCCTTATGGATTCTACAAGCACAACCACATATATTCCTCACCACCAACACAAGGTTGATGAGGGTAATCTCCCTCTTACCTCTTGTAGAAACCTCCAAGCCATTGTATGTCTCCTTCAAGCAATTCCTCTCCACCAAGAGCTACTTGAAAAATCAAAGAAAACATACAATATTAATATCTAAGGCTTGAGTAAGGAAAACCATGAATCAAAATATGGTTTAAAAGGAAAGAATAAAATTAATAGTGAAGATTTCATAAACTTCACCTTAAAACCCTAAACCTTGAGCTTGGAGAACAAGGATGAAAATGGATGATTTAGGAAAAACTTCCAACATGAAAGTTCCTTAGAATGGTATGGAGATTCAAGATCTATGGTCATTTAGAATTTTAGAAGCTTGGAAGGTGATTTTTGGTAGTTGGCGAATTCAAGAGGAAGAGAAAAAGGAAAGAAATTTGGTTGCTTGATCTTGGTTCTTTGAAGAAAAAGATATAGAAGAGAACAAATGAAATAAATTGATGAAGATTGTCTCCATTTGGGAGCTTTGGCCGTGAACACAAAGAGAGAAAAGAAGGAAGAATATTTGAGAGTTTGGCTTGATAGCTTTGGAGAAAGATGAAGACTTTGGGTTAAAAGCAAAGTCTCCTATTTTGGAATGCATGGCCGTGAATGGTCTTGAGAGAAAGTGAGAATGCATGGTCACAAATGCATAGGAAATGAGAATGAAATAAATGATTGAATATTGCTTTCCTAAAGGCATTCAATTGCCGTAGAAGCTTGGAGAACAAGAGTGAATTAAAACATTAAAATTGCCTTCTTCCCACATGCATTTGCCGTAAATGCATCATGACAAGAAGTCATCTATATTGACTTTGTCATACTTGGGTAATTAATGAAAGATAGAGAGAAATCAATTGATATATTTTGCCTTGCAAAGTTTTAGCTTTGCCGTAGAAACACATGCAATAAAGTCACTAAGATTGACTTGGTCTCACTTGGTGAATTAGATGAAAGATAGTAAGAATTGATTGTAATAATTGCCTCACCAAATGCTTGGCTTTGCTGTAGAGTGAAACCAAAGAAAAGCGCACCAATGTTGACTTGGTTAGCTAGTTGAAAGATAGGAAAGATAGAAATGTGATATTGGCTTTGCAAAAATTTGCAATTGCCGTAGAAGGAAAATCAAAGAAAAGAAACCAATGTTGACTAGTCTTCATTTATTCAATTTGGCTTTTTCTACATGAATTCACTTTGGTGAATTTGGCTTTCTATGTAAACTTCATTTTGTGAATTTGGCTATTAAAGCCAATTCTCTTCTCTTCCACCGTAGCACCATTGCTTTTCAAGAAGTCCAACATTATTTGATAACTTATTTTCTATTGGTTCTTAAAAATTCAAACCATTAACCTTGACTAATTTTCATTGGTTAATTATTTACTAACTTAATTAACATTGGTTCTTATTTTTTTGTTGATAATTCACTATTGGTGCATACTTATATATATATTTTATATTTTTTATTTTTTTATAGTATACTTTAACCAATGAACAATATTTATTATTTATAAAGTCAAGATCTATTATCCGATGGATAATAAAATATACATAGATTTTATTTTATACTCACAGAGTAGTAATTATTATTGATCATTTTTTTTTCTACTGATTACCCTTGATGAGTCATAAAGCGAGTCATCACAGAGAAATTTCTAGAATATGTGACTCACTACAATGAGTCAGTATGATGAGTCATCGTGGAATTTTCTAGAACGGGTGGTCGGACGTAAGCGGTCAGCGTAGATATTTTACAGAAGCGATGAAATCGGCGATAGCGAAATCACGATCTTCGTCGATCAGATCATCGATCGGCGTGGCGATCATGATCACCGAAGATCAAGATCGTCGGTGAGTCATCACCGAAATGCATCATGTCCCAATCACTAATCGCGGTTGCATCAGGCCCCGATGTCAATACCAGTCATCGAAGAAGCTTCTGGAATCGCTGAGGTGTCGCGCCACGTGTCATCGTCATATTGGCCCATTGCGATGAGTCATAGCCATCAATTTTGACTAACTTCTTATTGGTCCACGTGTACAAAGACTTAATAACTAAACGTGGGTCCCGCAAAATATTTACGGGTCTGTAGTCACTTATTTATCTTGGACTAATAAAATAATATTATAATAATATAAAATTATTTTATTTGTGACAATTAAATCTAAAAATTAAAAGATTAATTTTAAGCTCATTCGAAATTGGGTTTAGTAAGATCACCCGCCTTCTCTCGAATAATTAAAAACACATTTTCCGGTCCGGAAAAATATTATTTTCCTACCCCTGGAAAAATCACACAAAAAGTCCATATAAAATCACAGACAAGAATATTGAAAGATCGTATCATGTAGAAAACAATTAAAAACAGCAAAAACAAGATAAACAAATGACGTTCGGGACGTAACGGTCATTTTCCTATTTTTTTTCCACAACGTAGCTAATCATGCAAAACGTTCAAATAAAATTACAGACAATGATATTTGTCTCGTATATCAACCGAGAAAAATTAAAACAATGATTCAAGAAAAATTTTATTTCAATTGTCTTGAAGAAAAATACGTAAAAAGCGATTATATAAAATACTGACAAGATTATACATCCGTTTTTCATACGAGAAAAATTTAAAACAAGAATTTGATAAAAATTTTATTTCTTTGTATCGAAACAAATTATGTAAAATGACCAAATAAAATAACAAACAAGATATTATTTTTACGTATTTCATACAGAAAAATAAGAAAAAACAAGAAAAAAGTTGTCTTTTACCCAAAAGTTGGGATGTTACATACGCCGCTGGTGCTCCCAAATCTACGTCGCCGTCGTCCCTAATGGTCTGCACTGCACCCATGTTGTAGAGAGAGAGAGAGAAAGAGGGAGAAGGTAAGATAGGGTAAACAAAGAGGAAGTGAAACTGATATGAGACACAGAGGAAAGTGGAAACATTGTAATCAAGTAGTCTAGTAAATGATCGAGTTGATCGAATTCTATTCGAACGGACCCAATGACCCGAACCAACCCGAATATTTTATGTTAAGTTGGGTTGGATTGGTCAAATTCTCAGGTCATTGGTTCGGGTCGATCATCCCTATTGTAGTCTACTGTTGGCACTCCCGCAGAAGTTCACTCGTGGCACACCGTAGAGATCCCAGCACAATGCATGTTAGACCATGACATTGGACAATAGTAACACATTCATGAGATTTGCACAATAGATGAATCTTACAATTATCTGTAACTTCAAATCACGATCACCTGTAATAATAACATTCATAATTATCTTTAACTGCATATAACTACAATAACAATATCTCAATTTTATAGGAATCTTATGCAATAATCAAGAAAACGTATTTTCTTATTAACCCTTTCTAAATATCAAGCACAAGGTAACTATTACTTTTTTTACTTAAATTTTATTTATTCACATACTGACTTAACTGTTTGAGTGCATTTACAGATAATATACACTTCTATGTCAATATGTTTTGCTACTGTCTAATGAGAAAAATACCTATTTATACTTACTCAGGTATACCTTAATATACGCTAGTGAACATGGAAATTGTATTCTTGTGATTCACACCTTTATGATTTTGGCTTGATTTATAAAACGAACCTTTTGGTCTGAATTCATGTGTTTCTGTGGGTTCCGACACTGATAATGGACTTCTGAGTCGGTTACACCTTCAACCACCGGTGTCCAGAAAAATAAAGAATTTTTTTTAAAAAATAAGTAAAAGTATATTTATTTTTAATTTAATTTAAAATATATTAAATATTAATTTATTAATATTTAATAATAAATATATTCTTATTTATTTATTTTAAAAAACTTTATTTAAAAAATAAAAAAATAAAAAAACTGGTTTTTTTTTCTTGGTAGATAGACTACAGTCTTTTTTATTTTGTTTTTTAATTTGCCCATTAACTTTGGAAGTCGTGGTGATGGGAATCTGATGTCAACTCATTGCATACCCTTGTCCTTGAACTTAAGTGTTGCTTGTCGGATGCAATTCTCTTTTGGGTAGTCTTCGGGAAATATTATATGTAAATTAGAATATGTATATTATATTTAAAAGAGATCGGTTTATATCGGTAAATTTTTTTTAATTTATATTTATTTTTAATAATTAGATTTACTTTCATCTAATGATTGAGATTATTTTGTTAAAAGTAAGCTATTAGATAAAAGTGGCTAAAAAAATAAATGTAAATTAAAAAAATTTATACTAGTGTAAGTTAATTTTATCTCTTAAATTTATATTATATATTAATATATGATAGATATTTAATTATTTTATATATAATTGTGAATAAATTAGATAAAATTAAATGTAACTTGATTAGAAGCATAACGGAATTGGAAGAATTATTACATAAATATCATTTATGAGAAAAGAAAAATTGAGACATTGAGTTAGCAGAAGGCCAGAAGTTCATTCATATTGTTGGTTGATGGTTTCTTAAGGATAAAATTTATGTAAAGTTTCTTACGTGTTTGTGGTTTTTTTTTAAAATAAAAATATGAAATATTTTATTTTTATAACTCATTAATCAAAATTTTAAAAATGATAATTAAGTAGCTAAAAACAAGGATATATATTATATTTTTATTGAAGAATATGATATATGTTATATTTTTATCAGAGAGAAGTGCTACAAATACTTAAGAAATTTTACTTAAGTTTTTTTTTTTTTAATTGACTGGCATAGTAGGCTGTGTTTCATGGAGAAGGTTATTATAAATTTATTTTATTTGGGTTTATGGAAGAATTATTTTTTTATTGGACAATATTTATATATAAATTTGAATATGTATAAAAATTATTAATTAAAATTTATAAATTTTTTATATATACAATTATTCATAAAAAATAATTAAATTAAATTTTTGTGTGAATTTAAATATTATTAATTAAATTTAATCTTTTAATTTTAATCATTAATTTATTTTAATAATAAATTAATAATTAATTTGTGCTTAATCTACCTATAGATCACTCTAAAGATGGTCCTTATTAAAATTCTCCATGTTTATAGTGGTTATGGTTCTGTACGTGATGCATACTTTTCTTTAAGCAGCTTTTCTTTGTAAAGATAAGGTTAGTTGATACTTTTAATTATTTATTCACTCTTTTTATTAATTATTTATAATTTTATAAAAAAATAAAAAATAATTAATTAATAAAAATATAAATAAATAATTAAAAATGTTAATAATCTCATCCTTTTTTTGTAAAATTGAACTTACATTCATATGGTCCAAAATAGTATATTGCAGGGTAACTGTATTGTTGTTCCACGGGATAACTGAATTAGTTGACCCTATGAAAAGCTAAATTATACTCAATGTACGGTTATCAAATACTCTTTTTTTTTTTTGGGGGGGGGGGGGGGGGTACAAGGTCATCAAATAGGTTTTACTCTTCGATAATATGTGTTCGCAGCATGGCTCGATTCATGCATGCAAAGAAGATAATTGCGACTATATTAGTTATTTTTTAAGACGTCGAATAATTTCACATTGCCGATGATGTTAGTGGTTTGTACAGTTTATTAATCGAGGAAATGAGAAAAAAGAAAGACCATTTGGGCTCCGTGTGAATGGAGTATGGTGATGGAGGTTTGTGTTAGCACGTGTTGAAAATTGTAGGATGGGTAAGTGAGCATTCAATAAGCTGCGTGAGCTGATAAAATTGGTAAGTTACAGCTAACTAGGACCGTGGGTTTGGAGGAGATTGTTACACTCTTGTTGCATATCTTGGCACATGATGTTAAGAACGAGGACAAAGGCAGATCATAAGACTCGGATAAGATTTGGATAGACTGTTGCTAGACAATTCAATGTGTTACTTGCAGTCTTAAGATTGCCAAAATGAGTTGCCTAAACAACCAGAGTCTATTACGAAAAATAGTACAAAGAAAAAATGAAAACAGCTCGAAGTATTTGATCTAGTATTTTAAAAATGAGACCAGATCGATTAATTGAACCAATTAGACTGTAAACCAACTATGTCTTTGATTCAATCACGATTTCATTATAATTCAATCACAACCATAACCAATCAATCCATAACTCATATGTCTCATCAATTCAATTTTTAAAACATTAGTTTGATCAATGCACAAATACCATTGTTCAATAAATTTAATTCCTTTTTCTAATTTTTACGATTTCATAGATGCTTTAATCTGAACATGTATCAATGTGAAAGTTCTAAAACCCAAAAGGGTATAAGTACAATCCATGTGATAGGAGTTTGTTCACAAGACAAGCAATTTATTTATTTCTTCACCGAGTGGGAGAGTTCGTTCAGCTACGTATTCTAGAGTAATAAAAATACAATCTCCCGTAAGAATGGCCTTCATAAGTTGAATGAACACATCAAGCTATCTGGGTAACTACTCAAGCTTTAGGCAATATTTTACACACGACATTCATAATACAAATACGCTGGCTTGTTCAAATTCTTATAATTGTGTCGATAGTCATATCCCAGTACTGCTGGACTGTAACAAGCCATTAACCCATATGGAAGACTCGTGTTTCGTGTTAGACAACGATGGAGATGATGGTGAAAATGCAGAGAATCTAATAGATGCAATCAAAGCTGTGTACATATAAATGCAAATAAGATATAGATTATCGTATGGACACCTAATGTTGATAACGGTTAATAAGTCACGGGGGTTAAAGATAATGGATAAGGAAATTTAGAGAAAAGTAACTAGCTGTTCTGAAAATGTCATGGACCAATTGGTGAGGAAAGATGAGAAAATTAAAATTTTAAATAAGCTTATCCAAGACAATAATTTTGAGCTTGAATCAAGCCTCATACAATAATTGATTGACCAATGCAACGAAACTGAATGAAAGTGCCCTAAACAAAGAACAATCTATCAACAATATTGAACCAAAGGTGGCGAGAGATTCGTGCACCAAATACTTGATTGAGAACAATTAATCAATTTATTTATATGCTTACTTCCGTTGAGTACTTCAACGTATAAAATGACATTTATTACGTATCATTGTTGTTTTTGATGCCTTAAATACAAGTAAATAGGGAGGTATTGCAATTAAAAGATATTGTGATATTTTTCAGAAAAGAATCCAAGACTTTCGAAAATATTGCCTAGGAACCAAACTCAAGAATATACAATCTTAGAAATTTTATGAAATATTCCTAAAAATATTTAAATGAACCAAATAATTTAGCAAGGTTTCTGGGAAATACAGTTCTGGACAAGTTGATTCTCGAGAATGATTTCAACATCCTCTTAATGCACTATTGTACCCTTCTACTCACATTCATCCTATTCATAAACACAAGCATACCTCAGCCACCAGACATTTGTAAATGTTGGAGGGCACGCATCAAAATGTTGACTGTGTGGTGTACGGAAAATAAATTAGAAAAGTGCTGCTCATTTCTGAGCCCTCAACCTCTTTTAATTTAATTTAGTTTTCTTTTATTAAACAATGCAGACTAAGAACAATTTTTGGTAAAGCCTAATGCCCTAATCCAAGTGCCACCTTGACAAGGCATACAATTGACAGGCTGCCATCAGTGACTAGACCAACTGATGCATATAGATAACAGATTATAGAAAGTTTAATCCCAAAAATATATTAAGAAAACTAAAACACAAAAAAGAACTTCCAGGCACAAACTTCAAACAATCATCTGAAGAGATTCATTGCAGCTGCTCATAAGATCATCATATCCATAGCTTACCCTAACCAGAAGAAGAAGAAGAAGAAGAAGAAAAGGAGGGAGAAAAGAGAGCAAACTTTCAGATGTGATTCACAACCACCAAAAAAAAAATAAATCCCATGTGTATTCAAAAGGAAAGGAAAAACCCAAAAGTTCTCCAGCATCTCTCTCAACAACAAGCTCATAGTTTCAAAACCACAATTCATGTTCCGTGACATCATATCAAATCAACACAAGAAAAACTTATAACACAATCATTAAGATGACACAGAAAATCAGTCAATCTGTACATAATTGTAATGAGTGAAATATGGAAACATTAATTTGAATAGGACAACATAAAAACTAAATGAAGCACAGACGAGGCTGACAAGATTAAGTTAACATCGGGTCAACTATACATACAAATGTTATAGAAGATCCTACACAAATAGTGCAACAACCTAGTAGTTTCATGGAGAATTACCTGTTGAAATCAACATTTGCATTTCACCATTTACTTAAGTAAAAACTGTAACTCAGCCAATTTGCTCTAACGCAACATGATGTAACTCATTGCAGCAACATCCAGGCTCAGTTGACCTTTATATAGAAGCTTTACCTAACCATAACAATTTCTTGGGAAAAAAGAAAAAAGAAAAAAGAAAAAGGAAAGGAAAAACGGAAAAAAACAATGCAGGACAATATAAGACACCAGATGATGATGGTAAAAATAGTGGCAAACGGTACTGAGAGCAAACATACTCCTACATAATACAATGTTAAGCAACTCCCATTACTCTCAACACTTTATGGAAGAAAAAAAAAGATATGCTCTGAACCATAGAGCATCAGAATCTGACTGCATACCTTCATTTACATAAGAGAAAATCAACCCAGCAAAACTGAATCTCAAAGCTCCAACAGATTTCAATGTGAATAACCTGCATTTGTTTTGGATATAACATGCCCACCATACCATAAAACATGAGTAAATGAAAGGGAACCTATAGTTGGCCACATCAAAGTATGATGCTTGCAACTTAACATGATCATACTAAGAAAATTCCCCGAAGGGTATAGAACCTAGATATAACAGACTAACAAGAGGAGATGAACTAAAATATCACTGTAGAAGGTTCAGTTTAACACAACATTATTGCTACCCATAGCCCAAAAAGTTTTAGATGCATATAATCAGGATACTGGTTAAAAGGGTTTCTCTCTACTCACTATCATAATTTCTGAAGGACTTGAAACCAAAAATATTCAGACTCCATCAGATTTTAAAATAAATATCAAGACCCAAACATTGCAAAATGCAATTACGTTTAATAAAAAGAAGAATAGTATACTTGAAATAACATTCCAACATACATCAATCAAGCAGTAAAAGAAGCATGATACAAGCGCTGCATGGTTGATCGTGATAAAAGCAGGACACGTCTTGAAACCTTAAACCAAATCAACAGCTCAGGGATTCTGTGTCTCATCTTGTTCCAACCCCACCTGCAATAAGAAATAAACAATCGAAGATTTTCGTAAGCCAATGGAGAATATTCTGGGGACCAAATCAAATAGTGGAAGCATCCTCTGAGAATTGCGCTTCTCTTAAGAAGAAAAGTCTATTCCCTGGAAAGAACTTGCTCAGGAAACTTAATAAGAATCCTTAATTAGAATGTGCCCTCATCCCATAACCATTAACAGGTGCAGAAATCTTCAGCCACAGACAACCCTGATCCACGCAATGCTTTTGTAATAAAGATTGTACTCTAGTGACAAGAAATCACATCAGCCTTGGGTGATGCAGCTTCTCTGATCAGCAATTATAAGTAGGGAAACATTGATTATCCTCATCTTCAAAGTACTTAATTTGATTTGAGAAGAAATAACAGAAATCTATACTCATAGCGACGTTGTTAGGCATTGTCAAAAGCTAGGTTGAATTTTTAGAATCATTTAGATCCACCACTCCTGTAAACCACAGAAAGTAACTATGCTTTAATAATCATATAAGAGTGCATAATCAAATTTATTCTATATTTAAAGTCATTACCAAGCATAGTGCACTTAATATTTTCCACTTCCCACTTCTTCCACGTACATCCACTCTGTATCAAAGAAGATTCTCAGATTTTGTAACATAACGTAACATAATTAACATCAATGTTTGACAATAGGACTTGCCATACCTGGGTTATCATCAGCTCCTCCATTTTCAGTTGACCCTTCTGACTTGCAGTTTTCGTTCACTGAAATCAACATCCCATTATCTTTCATGTTGGTTGAGTTCTTCACATTTATAATTGGTTCCTGCATGGCATCTTCATGAAGTTTTGAATTTTCTTCGCTAGTAGCATTTTCTCCATCATTCAAATGATGCTTACCTCCTGCAGATCCAGAATCAGATTGTGTAATTCCTTTCAATTCATACTCCTTGAAATTTCTTGGGGAAAGCCCACTCCCATCACATCGCTTATGATTTTCTGATTTCAATTTAGACGGGGCTTTCTCATGATGCTCTGATCTTTCATCTCTACTTCCATATTTATCACTGGAATGATGCTTTCCCTCAGGGGAGTTTGACCTGAATTGTCTCTGTTCAAAATTGCTCTCATCCAAATATCTATGGGATGAAGTGCCTCCTTTGTCATCCTTGCCTTCTAAGGTTATTGACCTCGAACGCCTTCTATCACGATGCTTTGATTTCTTCTCTTTACTTTCACCCGATTTATCTCTAGAACGATGTTTCCCTTCAACAGACTTTGACCTGGTCCTTTTAGCATCATGATGCCTTGACTTGACATTTTTGCTTTCATCCTCTCTTTCATCAGTTTGATCCCTATCTTCCGTAGATCTTGATCTGGAGTGCCTTTTATCACTATGCCTTGACCTTCTATTTCTGTTTTCATCCAATTTCTCAGGTAAACAGTGCCTATCGTCCACAGATTTTGACCTGGACCGCTTTTTGTGCCTGGATCTACTTTCATCCACTCTTCTTGGAGATGATCGGCTCCTTCTGTGAGGCTTCTCATCCACAGATACTGACCTCAACCGCCTTCTCTCTCTATGTTTAGACTTCCCATGCAAGATTTCTTCATTTTTGTTAAAAGAGTGAAGCTTATCATCCGAAGATCTTGACCTTGAGCGCCTTCTGTTTCTTAGTTTGCTTTCATCAATCTTTGGAGATGATCTACTTCCTCTGCGATGACTTGGAGAGCCAGAATCAGCACGTGACAGTTTCCTTCCTCTATGAGGTGAACTTTCTCTGCGACGTTTTGGAGAAACAGACTCAGTTCGATATGATTTCCTTGTATGAGGGCTCACACTCCTACTCCTGTTTCTTCTTGAAGAAGATGAATGATGATCATGCAATCTATCTGAATCTCGTCTTCTGTTTCTATCGCTATGTTCCCTAATGTTTCTATAGGACCGCCATTCCCTTTCATAGTTAAAATGATGATGGGACCTCAACGGTGACCTGGACCGACGATCCTTAAAATTACGAGCAGGTGAGTAGGAACGAGACCTCCTCCTTCTCTGGTAATTGACAGGAGATCTTGACTTTGACCGAGATCTTCCACAAGGAGGAGAAGGTGATCTGCAAATGGAAATTGAATTTTAGATTTAGAGGGAGACCTTTGTAAAGAAAAGCTGCACAAGATAATGAAGGACACAAAACAACTAATAAAAAAAAATCATAAGAACAAGATTTTGTCACCACAATTTATTTCAAAATAAAGAAGCCATGATCAATGATAGACTTGCCAACTGCCAGGTCACCAATAATGTTTCTTTTTTCAAACAGAAGACGCCTGTTTATTCTAAATACAAATGATTCATTAAGCCCAAATCTTCTTAACTTAATTACTCTTGCTGCCCTCTTTTAGCTTTTATATACAACTCTATTATGTCTAGATAGAAACATGGGAACTTCATTTAATTCAAAAATTTCCACCTCTCAGTACTTTGAAACCTATAATAATCTTAGGAGGTCTTGTTGGTCCAAGCAGGGTATCCTTGTCAGTCATTAAGTCATGAGCTCAATTATGTACTTCAACTGAATTTCATATCCAATTGTACATAACTTCTCTCATGAAAAATCTCCAGTTTCTTCACAAATAAAGAAAGCAGACCAAGCAACATGGAATTCTCCTCGTATTGTCACTTCCCTCCTCTAAATTTGCTGTTCCACCTGAATGACCTCAAATAATCTGGAATTCCTTGACAAGCCCCTTAGAAAATATCCTAATTGAAAGCATGACTTTCTTGTCTATATCACAATTTACTCTATCATCTTCAGTGACATGTATTCCATACTCTAATTGTTTAATAACCTAATAAAAGAGAGCAACTCAATTTTTATTTATTTACAATATAATTGTAAAACACTATTCAAACACATTGGAAACATTTTAGCTGGTGATGATGCATACTTAAAAACACACACGCTCTCTTACACTTTTTATCAAAAACTTAAGTTGCTTTTAAGATCTCATTAATTAACATATGTAGCTATAAATTTATTATTCTACACTATCTGGATATTAACAAATTAGTTTTGCTACTTCACCTCATGCTCTGGCACATTAAAAACTGTAAGCTTCTATATTATAAGCAAATGCAGGGTAGATTCTATAAAATAAAGTATTCATCCAAAGGGATGACTGACACCGAAAAACTAGGAAGAATGGGAAGGAAAAAAATGGCTGCACTCCCATGAACCCCCCAAAACTGCAATAGAAGAAATACATATAAAAGTGAATTCAGTCTAGATTTGTGTCATGGCAGAGCCTTGTAATGGGAAACAATTATGGTTTGCTTTATTTGTAACTTTACAACCTTATACATTTCAGGCAGCTTTGCTCAACCTGTTACTTCTCAAGCTATTTCAAGCATCAGATTATAAGAGTTCATGATTCTTATGTAGGGTAGGCTACCAAAAAACAAACTCAAACAGTTGCAACAATATAAAATTTTGAAAGAACTTAGACAAGAAGCAGGCAGTAGAATATATTCTCTTATAAACAATTGACAAAGTAATCAAACCTGGATTTCTGTTTTGTCTCTTTCTCTTCAGTTTCAGGTCCATCAGCTTTCAATTTCTTACTTATTTCTGCAGCTCGGGCTGCTGCTAATTCTGTGGCAGATTTCATGGTTGCAGCTCGGTTAGCGGCCTGCTGTGCAGTCATAGTTTGTTGCATAAGCAGCGCTTGCTGGAATTGCATCTGTTGCATTGCAACAGCTTGCTGCATCATCAAAGGAAGAGAGGATGAAGCCAGTGAAGAATTAACAAGAGATGGTTTCTGTGGGAGTGATTTTGCCATTTCAACATTTAAAGGGCGCCCCCCAACGTCTATGTTATTTAATGCTAGAGCAGCAGTTGCCTCTTCATGTTTTGAGTATTCTATATAAGCAAAATGCTTTGAATCAGTGATTGTACATTCAACAACAGTGCCACAGAAGCCAAAGAGTTGTTTTAGCTGCTCCACAGTGAGAAGTGGGCTAAGATTGCTAACTTGAAGAGTTTTCTTCAATGCATCATCCTTACTAGCTTTTTCAGGTGAACCTGTTTGTGGTAGCAACATCAATTGTAAGAAAAAACCAGCAAACAGTTAAAAAGACAACAACAAAAAATGTCAATAAAGTCACAATCAAACATAGTGCAAAATCAACGAGAGAAAGCATTCATCATATAAGAGCTGTGTAATGAAAAACATACCACAAATACAAAACAAAATTAATATAGCACACAGCATACCAGTGGAATCTTTTGCTGACTGAGCTTGCACCTGAGCTGCATGGGCTTGAAGGGCTTGGGCAGCAACTATTGCCTGAGCAGCAGCCATTGCAGCAGCAGAAGGCGCCATAGGAGCTTGACTAAGTGTTCCCATTGAGGTTGTTGCAGCTAAGGCAGTCATTAGCAAATTATGTGGTGGGTGATTCAACTTACAATCAACTTTTGCACAGCGCCCATTAAGGTAATCACGACAAACTTCCCCTAACGAGGCCCCAATTCCTGGTAAAATAGCACCCCCAGAAGCTCCGGCAACAACCCCTGGAATCATTCCCAATAATCCTGGGAATGCCCCCGAAACAGACCCAGAGTAATTCGGCATGTTGGGCATAGTTTGATTAACCAGATTTGGAAATGTAGATGCAGGAGCTAAACCCAGCAGCCCTCCACTACTATTACCTACAACAAAACAAATCAAAGTACTGAAAATAGATCACCATGAAGATGATTACCAACCAAAAGACAGAAACATGTGCAGGATTAAGGTCGTCTTTAAATTGACAAACCGTGCACAGCATAGTTTAGCAAATCTTGTTATCCAAAATTGAAGGAATATTCCTTTCAACTTTAATATTTCTCTCTTTTTTTGTCACTCGTTTTTATTAGACCCTTGTGTTCCTACTCATCGTTAAATATCACAGAAACCAAATGATACATATAAAAGGAAATCGAGTAGACTTGCCAACCAGGAACAACACAAAAGAACCACATTGCAGCAATATATATTCATCAAAATATAGAAAAACTAAACATAAATGATGATGACTACCTGCACTGAAAAACACAGGGAATGGACTACCCATGATTGGCTTGCCATTACACTCAACACTGACCATGTAATTCCCTCTTTTGGGCACCACATAAGTAATAGTATAAGTTCCATCACCCATGTCCTTGACAATCCCTTCTTGCTCCGACCCTCCAACACCCAATCCGGGCATCACCTTCACCTTGATCTGTGCACCCCCGGTTGAAACCTTCCTCTCATCAGCATCCTTGGTCACCACCATAAATGACGACGGAGCACAGGCCGTTCCACCCGCAATTCCAGTACCTGCTGCGGAGCACTTCGCGGGATCCACCGGCCCAATTGGCTTCTTTGCCAAGTCCTCATATTCCTCAGATTCACTGTCTGATTGAACAGTCCCCTTTTCGCGACTCTTTTCCAAATCTTTGAATGTAGCCTCAAAAGCAGCTTTGGCTGCCGCAGCTTTCTCGGCCTCGCTCTTGAGCTTCGCCTCCTCAGCTTGCTTCATCCAAACCGGTTTCGCAACGGCTGAACTCCGATCAGCCATCAACCCTAGCTTGAAAAAAGTGACGAATTTCTAATAAACACCTAATTGAGTAATTGGTGATGGAAATCTTCAATAAAACTATTCAAATCAACGACACTCAGCTTCCATTAACAGAGAAACAAAATATCAAACATGAAACCCTCGAATTAGGGGAAAAAACTAAAAAAAGCCCTATTCAAAAGAGAAAATAAAAATATCTTGAATCTGGTGTTAAATGCAGAGATAATCCAGAACCTAAGAGATAAAAATTGCTGTTATGTTAAGGAACCAAGGGCTAATTTCCTAGATTGGGAAGATTAAACAGAAAAAACGTATGGAAATAAATAAAGTCGTTATCGGAAAATTATTATGGAAGAGGAAATCGAGATGATTGTTACGGCTTGAGAGGAGATCGGAAAGATTGTGGGAGATTTTCTGAGTAACCAAACAGGGAGGAGATTGGGGAAAGAGTAAAAAGGGAGGGAGGTAGCGTACCTGTTCTCTGACGGCGCAGTTTGGTGTTGGAGGCTTTGGGCTTTCCTTCTGAATTCTGATAGGAGAACCGGCCCTCGTGGGATATATTACGGAACATTCTTCTTAAAAATAATACAAATTTAAAATAAATAAAATTGAAAATAAAATAAAATAAAATTTTCTTAGATTGGTTTGTTTTGTAATTTTATTTTATTTTATATTAAAATTTGAATTAAAAATAAGTTATCGTAAATAAAAAGTTAGTTTTTAAATTTAATTACAATTGAAAAATAAATAAGCACATAAAAAATAGCAACAAGTTAAAAAAATTATACATCTTAATTGAATTGAATTAGACATATATATGAAAAGATGATTATATTTTATATACTGAGTATTCAAATTTAAATATAATGCAAAATTAATGTAAAAAGAGGAAATAAATTTACATTATATTCTATTTGGTAGGAAGCATGAATATAATACGCAATACAAATACAACACGATATAAATATATTGATAAAATAAATTTTATAAATTATAAAATATGATATAACTAATATGTAACATATAAAATTAATATAATATAAAGATAAAAGCACAAATTTTAAATTAAAATAAAGACATTAATGTTAATAAGTCTATTTTAGTTATTATAAATGCAATAAAATATTATTATCTATCTAATTATTGTGATATCCCACTTACAAATTTGTTCAAATTGTTCCAAAAATAATATATGAGAGTTGTATATTAAAAGATTGAAGCTTGAACTGTATTTAATGGTATCAAATATATTTAAAGAAATTTGAAGGTTAAAATTATTATAATTAAATTGTAGAGACATTTTTATGAAAATTTTAAATTAAAAAAAATACCAAATTATTAAAGGTCTTCATATTAGAAATAGGATAATGGTCACA
Source organism: Ormosia emarginata (assembly GCA_029884605.1). Taxonomy (NCBI): domain Eukaryota; kingdom Viridiplantae; phylum Streptophyta; class Magnoliopsida; order Fabales; family Fabaceae; genus Ormosia; species Ormosia emarginata. Next base: position 42,359,386 of record JAQQTP010000076.1, on the reverse strand, counting down.
ATTTCTTGTAAATTGTGTAGTGTGATTTTATATACAAAATTGAAGTATTCCAAGATTTTATCATAATATATTTTGACACATCAAACATTGATTTATAATCACTCAGGTAATTAAGTGTAACAAAAATATTTCTAAAATACAATGTCAATATCAATTCAAATACGTACCAAATGGAATAGAATTTAATAAGAAAACATGATAATACATATAAATTTAAGGTTGACTAGTGTTTTGTACTTGTGCATTGTACGTGATAAATTAAAAATATTAAAATAAATAAGAAAAAATATAGTTAGCTTAAATATATGATATTCTAGATGGTTTAAATGAATTTGAAGAAGTTATAATTAGTGTATGTTTGGTAAAGTTTATTTTAGCTTAGATTAGTTTTTTTTTAAAAAAAGTTATTTCAAAATCATTAATCATGTTTGGTAAAATCAGCAATTTTTTTACACTAAATTCAATAAAATAAAAGCTTTTTGAAGCTAATTTTTATAATCTTGAAGATTGAAGAGACATGATTAAAATTAATTATTCTTTACATTTTGATATGTAAATACCATTTTGTCCTCAACTAAATAGCTTTTTTAATCATTCTATACCTATTTTGGTAATTTAATACATAAAAGTAATTTTTTTTATATCATCCAAACGAAGCAGTTAGATTAAAATCACTTTTCATGTTAATATATCCAAATATAAAAATTGATTCAATTATAATCAATTATAATCGATTATAAAAAAACTTTTATACAATAATCGATTATATATATATCGTTTTCTTAATTTAAAAAAACACTTAATAAATTCTTGGAGTTTATAGTAGAACATATTCAAAACCATTTTTTTTGTTAACTAGCTCTTTTGTACTATGATAATTAGGCTATGTAACTCATCTCAACAAATATTTTTTTTATATGACCTCCTAATAAATAATTAACTTATATAGTTTCAAATAATTTAAATTTTTTATTATATAGTTCTTTTCTTTAAATTTTAACTTTTATATATTTATTCATTTAGATGTTTTATCAACTTATTATTAAAAGTATACCAAAAAATTTACTATATTTTCTTAATTTAAAAAATACTTAATAAATTCTTAGTTTCTTCATAAGCAATTACATTTAATTAATTTTACTATATTTTTTATGCAAAATTTTCACTCTTGTGTGATGTATAAAGATAGGTAGAAATTTTTTGATTTTTTTAATATAAATTAATATGTAAATATATATATGTCAAGGTGATTAATATGTGATTATAAATTTCTATATTTATATGTGTAGGATTTAGATTTAATTTAGACCTAACGAGATATGTATTGTAACACCCTAAAAATTCTGTATTTCTTAACCAGTAATTTTGACAGTTAACAGAATTTTATTGTTTAGTAATTTCTGGATACTGTAAAATTATTTTAATTATTCTGTCAGCGTATTTGATCGTTTTGAGTGATTTACTCCGTGTTAGGAAAATAAAAATTTTTGGGCCGGGGAAAACTTTACGTAATTTAATTTTTTTACCGTTAAGTCTTAATTATTTTACGTAATCTGATTTGATATTTGTGCGTTTTCTAATATTGGTGATTTTTGTGGATGATTATAAAATTTTTTACTGTTTGTGGGCTCAGGGGGTGTATGTGGGCCCAAAGTGGCCATACGTGGGCTAGATGGGTCCCCAAAAGTGAAAATTTTTCTACGCATAGAAAAATTTGTACTGTTTAGACGGAGACAGGGGATCTTACTAAACCTGAATTCGAAAACAGTTTTAGAAAAGTTCTTGTACTGTGTTTTGTACAGTATTTAATTTATCGGATGGTAAAAATACAGTAAATATAATTTTTGCGGGGTTTAGCAGATAAAAATAAATATGATACTGTTAAGTCCATAATTAGTGGTTATGATAATTTTTAATGGACCAATAGGAAGCAAGTCCAATATTTAAGACTTTGAAATCAACCGTCGATTTAATCAATCGGTGTAGGATAAGTCAATATAATTATTATGACCATTTATAACCATTGGATTTAGAATTGATCAAGGGTGGAGATTTGGTCTTGCAAAGTGGCTAGGACCATTTGTGACCGTTGGATTTGAATCTAATTAATGGTGGAGATGGATCAATTATGACCATTGGATTTGGAATTAATCTATGGTGGAGATTTAGTCGTAAAAAGTGACAAAGACCATTTATGACCCTTGGATGTAAAGTTTGAAGGAGTAATCTTAACCCTTCATTTTGGAAATGCATCTAATGGCTTAGATTTCAAGAAGGAAAAATCTAATGGCCTAGATTAAGCCTTCTAAATCAAAAGTCTACCTAAATCCTAACCATTGAATTAATCAATGGTCTAAAATGCTCTAAATGGTGGCTTGAAAAAGATGACAACATTATTGCATGCAAAATGGGGGGACGGTTTTTGAGTTATTTAGGAGCTAAAGAAAAACTTTATGACCATTATTACTTGTCATGGTCAATATTACATCATTCTTGACCATTATTGCTTTGTTTGTATCCTTAGGAAATTGCTTGGAGGGGGAACAGTTTTGGAAGCTTAAGAGCATGGATAGGATAGAAGACCATATTATTGCTATCATGATTCATCTTTGTCTCCTCCAAAAAGCCAAGACTTTATCAAAAGTTTTCTATCTTGTCTCTCCAAGTGAAGCTACGGTCATGCACCCTAAAGGAGACCAAAGAAATCATTTCCATCCTCCATATTATTACATCTTCATCTTTTCATTCAAGTATTAAGAAGCAAAACCAAAGAAAACTCCATTTCTCTCCCTAAACACACCATTCGGCCATATCACTCAAAACCACCATCCAATCTCTTTTAATTTCATCTAACTATAGATCTTGAATCTACATGATATTCTAAACAACTTTCATGTTGAAGATTTCCTCTAAATCATTCATCTTCATGGACTTTCTTCAAGATCCATGTTATGGAGTATTTATGGTGAAGTGTAAGGAAACTTCATTTCTTCTTTCTTTTTCATGATCTAAACCATGTTTGATCTATGGTTCCTCTTAATCAAGCTTAGTATACTAATTTTTATGTATTTTATTTTGTATTTGAGAAGCCCTTGGTGGTGAAGGACTTGAAAAAAGAAACAAAACAAAGAGCTTTTGAGGATCTTCAAGAGGTAAGAGGGAGATCCACCTTACCAACCAAGTATGGTGGTGAGAGATGGTCTTATATTTGATGGATGGTGAATCCATGTGAGGATTCATATCCATGATCATGTAATTATTTGTGGGTGTTTATGTGTTTGATTTATTTGTTCATGCTTTATATGATTTGCATGATTTATTGCTTTTGATTATGGCATGCGTATGGTAGCTTATGGTATATATGATGAAATATGTATGTGTATGCCATGATGTGATGATGGAAAGGAAATCAATTTTTGGCTCCAATGGCCAAGGGAGAAGGCTACGGTTTTTGATGCCCTTGATTAGGGTTCATGTTGAAATTTTTCAAGAGCAAGGGAATTGATTTTTGGGTCCCTAGAACTTAGTGAATTTCGGCCAAGACACCTCTAAATAGGTGTTCACAAATTAATATTTTCATGAATGATGAAAATGGATGATTTGAAGAGTATGAAAAATAAACAAAGGGTTTGTTTTTCAAGAGAACAAGAACACGGTTTTTGAGGAATTTTTATTGATTTATTTTGTGTACAAAGATCCTAAGTATTTTTCTAAACATGAGTTTTAGACGAAATGGGCAATGTTGTTTCTAAGTATTCATTAAACTTGATTTTTGAAAAACGAAACGGGAAACGTTAATTTTAAGGATTTGCAAAAAAGTGAAAAAGGATTTGCAAAGAAAATGAAAAAGGATTTGTAAAGAAAGTAAAAATGAATTTGAACAAATGGGTTTGGTTTTTATGACCATCATTATTTCAGTTTTGAAAACAAAGATTTTAATGGTTTTGTTTGTGTGAAAACAGAAATGATAAATAATTGAGTTAGAAGGAATAATGTTTGATGGCTTCAATGGCTAAATACCATACGGTTTTGAAAAACTGGTTATGTCTAAATTTTTATGGAATAAAATGATATTTTATAAAACGAAGTGTTTTGTTACTCGAAAGATTTGACAATTTTCAATGAACACGTTCACGGTTTTTGTAAAGGATTTTTAATGGTTTTGTTTGTGTAAAACCTTATCAATTTAGAAGGAAAAATATTTGATGGTTTCAATAGTCATGTCCACATTTTTGAAGGCTTGTAATGCCTTGAATTTTATGAACAAAGTGATTTTCAAAGTGGAAACGTAACTTGATTTAATACAAGGAATTTGGAAAAGGAATCAGAGTGTTTTATCATTTGAGAGAATTTTGTAAACAAAAGACAAAGAGAGGTTGAACACGTTTGAACTTCAATTTATTTTGAAGAAGGTTGTGTTTGGAAATGATTTGGGAAAAATGAAGAATATAATGGTGTTTTGAAAATTTACTAACGTATAACTGATTTTCGAGTTTTGAAATACGTTAGAAAATGTTAAGTTTTGAAACGTTGATTTATATCAATAGAAAAGTGATTTTTGTGGATTATATTTTGGAAAAGGATTTCTTGAGTAAAGAAATGTGGAAAAAGATTTTCTTGAGTAAGAAAAATGTGAAAAATGAAATACAAAGTCATATTATTTTAAGAAAGGTTGAAAAGGAATTTTTGAATGTTAAGATATATTTTCGTAATGAAATGGTGATGAAAAATGTTTTACGATCTTAAAAACGTGATTTTTAAGTTTCGCTTTGATTTGAAAAATGTGTTGAAAATGATATTGATTTATTTAAGTCAAAATAATGTTTGGAATATTGAGGAATATTTTATGTGATTGTAAAATATTGAAAAATATTTTACGTGTCTTAAAAATGATTTGTAATACAGTAAAATATTTCTACATGATTTGAAATACGGTAAAATATTTCTACGCGATTGGAGATGCGTTGAAATATTTGTAAGCGATTTGAATTACGTTTAAATATTTTGAGAACGACAAAATTTTTTTTAAATATTTTATGTAATTTGAACTACTATTGAAAAATCAATATGTGATTTAAAAGTAATAGAATATTTTTACGTGATTGTGAAAATGACAGAAAATTGTTATGTGATTTGGAAAGTGTTTTAAATATTTTAAGAATGATGGAAAATGATTTACGCGACTTAAAAGAATGATTTTTAAGTTACGCAATTTTGAAACAGTAGAAAAATACTATGCGATTTGAGAAACGTATATTTTTACATGATTGAAAAAAATGTTAAAAAATTAGTACGTGGTTTAAAAGTGCAACAGAAGAGTTGCAGCATTTTGAAAACGTAACAGAAATGTTACAAAATTTTATAAACGTAATAGTAGTATTACGGTATTGTGAAAACGTAATAAACACGTTTTGGAATTTTAAAAATGTAACAAAAGTGTTACGGTATTTTGAAAATGCAACAAAAGTATTGTGGAATTGTGAAAACGTAACGGGAATGTTGCGTAATTTTGTGAAAACACGACAAAAGTGTTTTATAACTATGAAAATGTGATAACATGATTTTCACTGTTGAAAGTACAGTATGAATACTGTTGAACCAGTGTATGGACACTGTATGAGAAAATGACGAGTTTTGCCTGTGATTGGTATTTGGTGCATTTTATATGCATTGGAAAGATATGTCTGTGATTGGCATTGGTGCGTTATACATGCATTAGAAAAATATGCGTTGAGTCATATGATTACATTGAACAAATGAAAAGATTTGGCCCTTGTGGTTGACTTGACCGATATATTCGCAGCATTGTATAAAGTATAGCTAATAAGCTATTTTGGCCCTTGTGGTTAAAGAGGGAATGAGAATTGATAGTGAGGTCTATGATGGATCTTGGGGCGTCGAGTCAAGGTGGCGGTCGAATAGGTGGATATCTGTATTGGGCTAAGGGCTTACGACCATATGCCACTTGGCGATCTGATCCGTTAAACGCATTGATGATACCCGACAAGAACACGATTCTTTTCAACGACCGGGAGATTGTCCGTGGGCTTAGGTTTGGCAATTAATCGAGCATTCTTCTCGAAATTGTAAAAACCTCCATGGAGTTGTTTTTGAAAAATCGAGTCTATGTCATGCACATGCGTTTAATCGAAAGCATTTATATTTGTTTGATATATTAATTGAGGAATATTGGCTATGACAATTGTTCTATTTTGAATACTTGGATGATGATGATGATAATTAGACAATGTTGAGGGCTTTATCGCAATCATTGTTTATGATAATTGAATTGATATATGATTGGATGATGATAGTTGATTAATATTGAATATATTATTGGAAGTCTGGTATGATATCCCTGTATGATATTCTTGTTTGTGTTATCTGCCATGCCACGTTGGTATTGGTGTAGGTGATCTCACCTTTTTGCTATGTTGTCTTCTTTATGTCAGATATTGGTAAAAACTATATAATAGATGGAACGAGTTGTCTTAGACATACGGGTGATAAATACTGATATCGAGTCAACATCGAGAGAATGACCATTCCGTTTGATAGCGTGCGATGTTGACATAGACGAACGGATGTCGATGCACCCGTATGGATACAAGAAGGAATAAGTATGTTAAGTTTTCTCGTTAGTTTGTTGTACCGTCTTTGATTAAGTAGGACCGTCATTTATAGGGTTTGTTACTGTTAAAAAGAGAGTCTGTTAGTTTTATATTTCTCTTTAAATTGTTAAATATTAATTTGTGTCAATATTGTATATTAAATATATTTTCGGTAATACCTATAAATTTCAGTAAGTTTATGTTTCAATAAAGAAGAAATTTTAAAACTCATATTTTATAACTCAAACCTTGTGCGAACTTCTTTTCAGATTATGAGTTGGGAGTCAGACATATGATGCCTTGAGGAGGGTGTTACATTAGTTGGTATCAGAGCACGGTTTGAGTCTTTTGGGGTTTGTGGTCAGGTCTATTTTGCTTGTGTTGTGTTCTCTGTATTATTGTTTTCGGAAAGAAAACAATGTTGTTTATAATGGATATCAGATCCACTATATTTCGATCCGCATGCCTTGAGAAGAAAAAAAAAGGGGAAATGGCTCGGGATAGTTGTACTTGTGTAGAAGTGGAACATGTTACTAGTAATGCAGTTGCAACTACGGGAGCAACGGGAGCAATGTGGAAAGACGACTACACGAACAGAGGATCTTTGAACAGCGAAAACTGGAAGTTGAAGTTCAGGATCTAATGGAAGAGAATCAGTCTTAGAATATAAGACTACGTAATTTTGGAACCTGGTGTTTTCTTAGGGATATTGGGAAAGTAATTGATTTCAACGGAAGATGTATTTACAACCATTGAGGAAACCAAAAGCAGTAAGTGATGTGAAAGAAGGTACTTAATGAAGGAATATACGTCAAGGAAACAATTTGTGAAAAAGTTAGACACATTTTCCCAGAGATTATGCTCTTTGAAAACAAAGTTTTCTGTTAGTAAAATTTTATATAGTAAGGGAAGTTCTTACTCTGAATGGAACGGGAGTGTTCTGAGCTGAAGACCTAAACAACGGAGACTATACTGCAAGAGGTAATTCTTTGATCATAGTGCATATCTTTGTGAGGAAACCTATTCTTTGTGTAATATGATTGAGTAGATCAATTATATTTTAGAGTTATCCGTAATCCTCTGATTTGTTTCTTTCTGTATCTATTTTTAGCCGATCGAGCTACTTGTGTTATTCAAATATTGTTATAGATCAAATCTTTGTGTTTGTTTGATCTGTCGTTCAAAATTTTTGTGTTAGTTTGATCTATTTTATAAACAGATGTGATCTTTGAAAATGGATTTGTTATTTTTCAACCATATCCTATGAGATTATTTCAACAAAGTGTGAGTAATTCAGAGAAAATCTATTCTTGAAAATTGGGTTACATCCAATTCTTTGCTGGATATGTTCGATAACAGGTTCGATTCGTTGTGTTATCTTTCATGATGTTTTCTTTCATCTACTAAAATTGAAGGAATATCTTACAAGAAAGAATATTCTTATGTTTATATCCGTGTCATCGTATCAAAGTGGCGCAGCGGAAGCGTGATGCATTCTTCAAAAGTTGAAGAGGTTTGTCAGTGTGAAAAGTTAAGACGGTAATGGAAATTCATAGAAGTGATCAGTAGAAGTGAACAAGAGATAAAGAACTTTCATTGGTTAAATTGTTTGAATAACATAAGAAGTGAAACTACATGGAAACTGGAAGAAAAGATGGAAGAGGAATATTTGTATTTATTCCGAGGATGTGAAATCATGGTTATTAAATTTCGAGAATGAAATTTCCGTAAGAGGGGGAGTATTGTAACACCCTAAAAATTATGTATCTCTTAACCAGTAATTTTGACAGTTAACAGAATTTTACTGTTTAGCAATTTCTGGATACTGTAAAATTATTTTAATTATTCCGTCAACGTATTTGATCATTTTGAGTGATTTACTCCGTATCAGGAAAATAAAAATTTTCGGGCCAGGGAAAACTTTACATAATTTAATTTTTTTACCGTTAGGTCTTAAATATTTTATGTAATCTGATTTAATATTTGTGTGTTTTCTAATATTTGTAATTTTTGTGGATGATTATGAAATTTTTTACTGTTTGTGGGCCTAAGGGGTGTATGTGGGCCCAGGTGGGTCCCGCAAAGTAAAAATTTTTCTACGCATTGTACTGTTTAGACGGAGACAGTGGATCTTACTAAACCTGAATCCGAAAATAGTTTTAAAAAATTTCTTGTATTGTGTTTTGTATTGTATTTAATTTATCGGATGATAAAAATACAGTAAATATAATTTTTGTGGGGTTTAGCAGATAAATAAATATTATACTGTTAAGTCCACAATTAGTGGTTATGATAATTTTTGATGGACCAATAGGAAGCAAGTCCAATATTTAAGACTTTGAAATCAACCGTCGATTTAATCAACGGTGTAGGCTAAGTCTAATATAATGGCTATGACCATTTATAACCATTGGATTTAGAATTGATCAAGGGTAGAGATTTGGTCTTGCAAAGTGGCTAGGACCATTTGTGACCGTTGGATTTGAATCTAATCAACGGTGGAGATGGATCAATGATGACCATTGGATTTGGAATTAATCTATGGTGGAGATTTAGTCTTAAAAAGTGACAAAGACCATTTATGACCCTTGGATGTAAAGTTTGAAGGAGTAATCTTAACCCTTCATTTTGGAGATGCATCTAATGGCTTAGATTTCAAGAAGGAAAAATCTAATGGCCTAGATTAAGTCTTCTAAATCAAAAGTCTACCTAAATCCTAACCATTGAATTAATCAATGGTCTAAAATGCTCTAAATGGTGGCTTGAAAAAGATGACAATATTATTGCTGTTGGGAATTTGCGGATCAAAGTCTCGCAGCGGAATAACAGAATTCTCTCACAGGATCCATGCGAAAAATCCATAATCCGAGGTTTTAAAATTTTACCTCTTGAAGCGTGACAGATACAAGCGAGGTGAATCACCAACACCGTAATAGCGACGATGTTTCTGCGGTATCCACACGAATGTACTTGCAAAAGGAGTCACGCCTGCTTTTCGTAGTGCTAGTTGCGAAGAGAGGAGAAGAAGACCTCACTATCTCTCACTCACTTTCTGTAGGTGCGGCTAGGGTTGTGATGTAACCTAGTAGCAGCCCCCTTGAGCGAGACTATTTATAATAGTGACTTTTTAAGTGAGTGTGGTGAGTAGTAGCAAGGTAAGTGGTGCAACCCTAAACCCATCTGTCATGAGTTAGGCCCACAATTGAATCCGAGTCCAACTTGGATTCGATTACTCCAATTTAGTCTGTTCTAAGTGTGCGACCTGCAGGTTCTCATGACGTTGGTAGTAATATTAAAATCTCATTTTAATATTACAAACAATGTGATGGTATCTAAGAACACATCAACGCTACCCAAGTAATGAGAATGTCGGTGATTTGACATAACCTATCTGTGACCAATGTTTCCGTGTAGTTTAGTCCCTTTGTCCGGATATCCAAATTGAACACAAGGCATGGAACGTGTCACCCTTGTTTAGTTCAATCTTCGGTTTCTGATTCCCGAGTAGACATAGTAATGACAAATGAGATCAATATCTCATATTGACTCATTTGAGCATATTCGCCATGCATTTCATAGTCTCACTCAATCGGGGGCCGAAGATATCACTCCTGTTATGTAGGAGGGACAAATCCCATCTAGGTCACTCACATCCCTCCACATGTATCGCGGTATGTCTAATAACCAACTTTATAATCATCTTGTTACAATGACGTTTGATGGCATTAAAACACACAACTCCTCATGTAGGAATCGTAGTGATTTCAGGTCAAAGGACCACATACACCATTATCACTATGAGAATTGCTTATGACACTCACGTAACGATCCACGTAGCGTTACTCATGGCGGGGTCCGTCCAATACATCATTACTCTAATATGTATCTATGTGTAGACTTGATATCTCATATCCATGACCCGTGAGATGTGGTCATCGGGCTACGCACATACTAGTCTCAAAGCATTATTGTTGTCCTAATTAACAATAATACTTGACTAGGGACATTTAAGAATAGTGTTTTATCCAATAGGATCTCACGATCAAGTCATCCACTTGATGTCCTATGGTATCAAATTTACTATTCTAAGGACTTTATCATGTTTACCAAAAAAAAAGAACATAATAAATGAAATGCCTCATATAAAATAGCATAATATAATGTATGTAAATACAAACAAAACGTATTGGCCACTAGGGCATACACCAACAATTGCATCCAAAATGGAGGGGGGGGACGGTTTTTGAGTTGTTTAGGAGCTAAAGAAAAACTTTATGACCATTATTACTTGTCATGGTCAATGTTACATCATTCTTGATCATTATTGCTTTGTTTGTATCCTTAGGAAATTGCTTGGAGGGGGGACGATTTTGGAAGCTTAAGAGCATGGATAGGATGGAAGACCATATTATTGCTATCATGATTCATCTTTGTCTCCTCCAAAAAGCCAAGACTTTATCAAAAGTTTTCTATCTTGTCTCTCCAAGTGAAGCTATGGCCATGCACCCTAAAGGAGACCAAAGAATTCATTTCCATCCTCCATATTATTACATCTTCATCTTTTCATTCAAGTATCAAGAAGCAAAACCAAAGAAAACTCCATTTCTCTCCCTAAACACACCATTCGGCCATATCACTCAAAACCACCATCCAATCTCTTTTAATTTCATCCAACCATAGATCTTGAATCTACATGATATTCTAAACAACTTTCATGTTGAAGATTTCCTCTAAATCATTCATCTTCATGGACTTTCTTCAAGATCCATGTTATGGAGTATTTATGGTGAAGTGTAAGGAAATTTCATTTCTTCTCTTCTTTTTCATGATCTAAACCATGTTTGATCCATGGTTCCTCTTAATTAAGCTTAGTATACTAATTTTTATGTATTTTGTTTTGTATTTGAGAAGCCCTTGGTGGTGAAGGACTTGAAAAAAAGAAACAAAACACAGAGCTTTTGAGGATCTTCAAGAGGTAAGAGGGAGATCCACCTCACCAACCAAGTATGGTGGTGAGAGATGGTCTTATATTTGATGGATGGTGAATCCATGTGAGGATTCATATCCATGGTCATGTAATTATTTGTGGGTGTTTATGTGTTTGATTTATTTGTTCATGCTTTGTATGATTTGCATGATTTATTACTTTTGATTATGGCATGCTTATGGTAGCTTATGGTATATATGATGAAATATGTATGTGTATGCCATGATGTGATGATGGAAAGGAAATCAATTTTTGGCTCCAATGGCTAAGGGAGAAGGCTACGGTTTTTGATGCCCTTGATTAGGGTTCATGTTGAAATTTTTTAAGAACAAGGGAATTGATTTTTGGGTCCCTAGAACTTAGTGAATTTCGGCCAAGACACCTCTAAATAGGTGTTCACAAATTAATATTTTGATGAAGGATGAAAATGGATGATTTGAAGAGTATGGAAAATAAACAAAGGGTTTATTTTTCAAGAGAACAAGAACACGGTTTTTGAGGAATTTTTATTGATTTATTTTGTGTACAAAGATCCTAAGTATTTTTCTAAACATGAGTTTTAGACAAAATGGGCAATGTTGTTTCTAAGTGTTTATTAAACTTGATTTTCGAAAAACGAAACGGGAAACGTTAATTTTAAGGATTTGCAAAGAAAGTGAAAAAGGATTTGCAAAAAAGAAAAAGTTTGAAAAAAGTAAATTTGTAAAGAAAGTAAAAATGAATTTGAACAAATGGGTTTGTTTTTATGACCACTCGGTATTTCGGTTTTGAAAACAAAGATTTTAATGGTTTTGTTTGTGTGAAAACAGAAATGATAAATAATTGAGTTAGAAGGAAAAATGTTTGATGGCTTCAATGGCTAAATACCCTATGGTTTTGAAAAACTGGTTATGTCTAAATTTTTATGGAACAAAATGATATTTTATAAAACGAAGTGTTTTGTTACTCGAAAGATTTGATGAGCTTTTCAATGAACACGTTCGTTCACGATTTTTGTAAAGGATTTTTAATAGTTTTGTTTGTGTAAAACCTTATCAATTTAGAAGGAAAAATATTTGATGGTTTTTATAATATGTCCATCGCGTTTTTAAGGCTTGTAATGCCTTGATTTTTATGAACAAAGTGATTTTCAAAGTGGAAACGTAACTTAATTTAATACAAGGAATTTGGAAAGGGAATCGAGTTGCTTTTATCACTTGAGAGAATTTTGTAAACAAAAGACAAAGAGAGGTTGAACACGTTGAACTTCAATTTATTTTGAAGAAGGTTGTGTTTGGAAATGATTTGGGAAAAATGAAGAATATAATGGTGTTCTAAAAATTTACTAACGTATAACTGATTTTTGAGTTTTGAAATACGTTAAAAAATGTTAGTTTTGAAATGTTGATTTATATCAATGGAAAAGTGATTTTTGTGGATTATATTTTGGAAAAGGATTTCTTGAGTAAAGAAAGATGGAAAAAGATTTTCTTGAGTAAGAAAATGTGAAAAATGAAATACAAAGTCATATTATTTTGAGAAAGGTTGAAAAGGAATTTTTTTAATAAGGTTAAGAAATATTTTTTGTAATGAAATGGAGATGAAAAATGTTTTACGATATCTTAAAAACGTGATTTTTAAGCTACGCAAGTTGAAAAATGTGTTGAAAATGATATTAATTTATTTAAGTCCAAAATAATGTTTGGAATATTGAGGAATATTTTACGTGATTGTAAAATAGTGAAAAATAATTTACGTATCTTAAAAACGATTTGTAATACTGTAAAACATTTCTACATGATTTAAAATACAGTAAAATATTTCTACGCAATTGGAGATGCATTGAAATATTTGTAAGCGATTTGAATTACGTTTAAATATTTTGAGAACGATGAAAAAGTTTTAAATATTTTACGTAATTTGAACTACTGTTGAAAAATGAATATGTGATTTAAAAGTGATAGAATATTTTTACGTGATTGTGAAAATGACGAAAAATCGTTATGTGATTTGGAAAGTGTTTTAAATATTTTGAGAATGATGGAAAATGATTTACGCGACTTAAAAGAATGATTTTTAAGTTACGCGATTTTGAAACAAACTGAAAAATACTATGCGATTTGAGAAACGTATATTTTTACACGATTGAGAAAAAACGTTGAAAAATTAGTACGTGGTTTAAAAGTGCAAATGTGAAGAGTTGCAAGAAGATTTGAAAACGTAATGAAATGTTACTGAAATTTTGTAAACGTAACAATATAGTGTTATGGTATTGTGAAAAACGTAATAAACACGTTTTGGAATTTTAAAACGTAACAAAAGTGTTATAGTATTTTGAAAATGCAACGTGTGTTGTGAAATTGTGAAAACGTAATTTAAATGTTACAATTTTGTGAAAACACAAAAAAGTGTTTTATAACTATGAAAATGTGATAACATGATTTTCGCTGTTAAAAGTACAGTATGAATACTGTTGAACCAGTGTATGGACACTGTATGAGAAAATGACAAGTTTTACCTGTGATTGGTATTTGGTGCATTTTATATGTATTGGAAAGATATGCCTGTGATTGGCATTGATGCATTATACATGCATTAAAAAATATGCGTTGAGGCGATATGATTACATTGAACAAATGAAAAGATTTGGCCCTTGTGGTTGAACTTCATTTGATATATTCGCTGATCAGTTGTAAAAGTATAGCTAATAAGTTATTTTGGCCCTTGTGGTTAAAGAGGGAATGAGAATTGATAGTGAGGTCTATGATGGATCTTGGGGCGTCAGTAGCGGTGGTCGATAGGTGGATATCTGTCTGTGGGCTAAAATTGACCATATGCCACTTGGCGATCGATCCGTTACAACGCATTGACGATACCCGACAAGAACACGATTCTTTTTAACAACTAGGAGATTGTCGTACTCGCTTGGCTTAGTTTGGGCAATTAACCGTAGTATTCTTCTCGAAATTGTGAAAACCTCCATGGAGTTGTTTTTGAAAAATTGAGTCTATATGCACATGCATGAATCTGAGCATTTATATCTATTTGATATATTAATTGAGGAATATTGGCTATGACAATTGTTTTGAATACTTGGATGATGATGATGATAATTAGACAATGTTGAGGGCATTATCGTAATTGTTGTTTATGATAATTGAATTGATATATGATTGGATGATGATAGTTGATTAATATTGAATATATTATTGGAAGTCTGGTATGATATCCCTATATGATATTGTTGTTTGTGTTATCTCTGTGCTGCCATGTTGGTATTGGTGTAGGTGATCTCACCTCTTTGCTATGTTGTCTTGCTGTGTCTGTATTGGTAAAAACTATATAATAGATGGAACGAGTTGTCTTAGACATACGGGTGATAAATACTCTGAGATCGGAGTCAACATCAGAGAATGACCATTCCAGATTTGATAGCGTGCAGTGTTGACATAGAACAGATGTCTGATGCATCCAGATGGATACAAGAAGGAATAAGTATGTTAAGTTTTCTCGTTAGTGTTGTACCGTGCTATTAAGTAGGACCCGTCATAGGGTTTGCTACTGTTAAAAAGAGAGTCTGTTAGTTTTATATTTCTCTTTAAATTGTTAAATATTAATTTGTGTCAATATTGTATATTAAATATATTTTCGGTAATACCTATAAATTTCAGTAAGTTTATGTTTCAGTAAAGAAGAAATTTTAAAACTCACATTTTATAACTCAAACCTTGTGCGAACTTCTTTTCAGATTATGAGTTGGGAGTCAGACATATGATGCCCTGAGGAGGAGTCAGACATATGATGCCCTGAGGAGGGTGTTACATGTATAATAAATTTTTATATTTTTTAAATATAGATTTGTGTCTCTTCAACAGGTTGGTCTACAAACATAGTTGAAAAGAAATGATTTTTCAATGACAGATGTTTAATTTAGAATTGGCTACACATGTACCCCTGTAAGGTGCTTGCTAAGTGGAACATTGTCAATACATGATGTTGTTAACACCTTATTATCAATAACCCATGTATAATTTCTTTGTTTTTTTAGTTATTTTTTCAAAATTTAATTAATTTATAATGTTAATAAATAAATTCCAAATTTTATTTATTTTCTAGTCTTAAAAAAAAATTCAGTGTGACTTGATTTTTTCAATATGACGACACATTTACACTTTTTATTTAAATTATAGCATGATATATCACATGACAATTATTAAGAGCATGTATTTATTACAGGACAACATTGTATTCTAGACATTAAAGTTTGACAAAAGCCAAGTGTAATTCTTCTTGAACCCTGAATGACCATACTTGAACTACATCATCTACTTTGAGTTGATTAGTTGCTGCAACTTTCGTCCAAGATGACCTCAAAACATAGCAAGAGTTGGTGGGGCCTGAAATTTTAGGCATATCCCATTTAGCCAAAGCGGCGTTTCTAAGTTCAAGAGAGGACTGAATCAATGGCACTTCTATGGCTTGTTTTTTCTTTAAAACCTGTAACTCCCCTTCTCGCAAGAAACCTAAATTCTTGATCTACTTTAAAGGTATTGAAAGTCGGCTGTGTTGTGGGTTCAAATATGTTACATACTATTATAACGGAAGGCCTATTTAGAAAAAAGTAATAGAGAAAATGACACCGGGAGATTTAACGTGGTTCGGCAATTTGCCTACGTCCACGGCCGAAGAGCAACGAGAAAAATTCCGCTATGACAAAAGATGATTATTACAAGAGCCACTGACAAAATTTACACTTACAGTCCAAAACTCAATTACACCCAAGATCACTCTCACTCAAGTCTCTCTTAAACCCACAAATATTTCTCTCACTATTAGAACTCTCTCTCACTTTAGAACAAGAGAAGGAAGAGAAAGATTAAGAAGAGAGAACTCATAGAGCTTGGAGTTTTTGGTGTGTTTGATTCATCCTTAAGCATGGCTATTTATAGCCAAATTCCATGACCAATATGTGGTCTAAAATTTGCAAACGTGGCTGCCAAATTCCAGCCATAATTAGTGCTCCAAAATAGCCATTAAATATTGATGAGTGGTTGATCCATTATGTGTGGCCCCTTATGTCTTTTAGCCACTAATATCACAAATCTCCACCTTGGCTGAAAGACTCCCATAACTTTTCTTTTGCTGTTCTCCTTTTATGTTCATTAGAGTCTCTGAACTCTAATCAAGTCCAGACAATGTCTAAACTTGGTTGTTGGAACTGGCTTCATGATCATGTCTGCTGGGTTTTCTATCGTGGGTATATTCTTAACTCTAACAGTTCCTCTTTCCACGATATCTATGATAAAGTGCATTCTGACGTCGATATGCTTAGTTCTTTCGTGATACATAGGATTCTTTGTCAGATGTATAACACTTTGACTATCGCAGTAGACGGTTTGTTTCTTCCAGTTGTATACCCAACTCTTCAATTAGTCCTCTCAACCAAATAGCTTCCTTTACAGCTTCTGTTGTTGCGATGTACATTGCTTTAGTTGTAGACAAAGCAACAATCGATTGTAGCGTTGCTTTCCAACTAATAGTACAAGCACATAGTGTAAAGACATACCCAGTGAGTGATCTTCGCTTATCTAGATCTCCGGCATAGTCTGAGTCAACGTAATTAGTGATCTTGCTCCCAACATCTTTGATTTTTTCATACACTAGGCCTATATATGTGGTACCTTTTAATATTGTCTTTCAATGTATGTAGGGAAAAGTATAACAAGGAAATCTTGAGAGAGATATACAAGCAAGGATGTGACAGATTGATTCAAGTATCCCTTATTGCCATGCCTCGATGACCCTTGAAAGAAACATGTGCACCAAAAGTTCATGAGAAGAGTTGCCACTCTCTGTAGTCCTGTTGTTTTGTCCCTACTAAGGAATCAACCTTGTAAGCAAGCATGATTGTCTTGTTTTAAGAGTTTTTGACATGTCAGCATACTCTAGCAAAGATTTGGCAATTCCATTCACTTGGATTGAAAGTGATCCAAACTAATTGCCAATCGATAAATGGTGAAACAGCATTCCTTTGATACCAAGGTGAATTTGGTATTGCAATTCAGGGATTTATATGACACTCTTTGAATCCTTGGCTATCACTAATATGTTATTTTAGCTATACGTCACAAGGTTGACACCCTTGTATCGTACAAGAATGACAAATGGGATGAGCAAGAAGAACCGGCCAGTCACTAATATGTTATAACTGATAAGAAAAAATATAGTTGCGACAATTGAAATATCATATTACGAACTTGAGGAATGGCCACTTTTATAGTTTATTTTTTTATTATTTATTTTTACTATTTATATAGAGTTTTCAGATGGAGACACTAATACTATGTTTAACATGGACAAACTATTTTAATCCGTGTGCTTTGAGAGGCTACTCCTCTGTTGCTAATGCAAAAAATGTATGCATAAATTAAAGTTTAATATGTATTTTCATTAGATGATCATAACTTGATATCTAAATGGTGTTATAACAAAATTGACAATGAGGATTATTTTTAAAAAGTTATTATTATTATTAAAGTTCAAATTAATTGTGGTTAACTGAATTAAACCATTTTAATTTAAAATCTTTTTAAAAAAACATTGTTATTTTCATAAATTTTGTTGTAGCATCTTACATCAAGTCTATTAGATATCCTTAACAAAATAAAAAACCAAAAATAAGAAGCAATAGAGACAAAAAAAGTATTATTATACTCTTTTTTATGATAAAATAAGAATAAAAAAAAAATTGGCCTCAAATTTTGATCTAATGAAGATTTTGTTCAAAGTGATTAACTAAGGTGACTTATTAAGAAATTCAAAATATAAATTTTAAATAAAAAATATTTAATGCATTTAGATTTAAAAAAAGATTTACTTTTTCATTCAAAATTTTTTATTTTAACTTTTTTTACAAACAAACCAAAAAAAAAAAGTTTTATCTAACATCCGTTTTTTTTTGTAAAGTGATTATGATTTAGAATCAGACTTATGCTCCAATTCATAGAATAGAACTTGATTCGAGTCATTTCAGTGTGGTTCAATTTTCGTATCATAGAAAATTAAAAAAAAATTAATAATGATATTTGTACGTCAATTTCATTATATTATTCTTATATCATTTTTTTAAATAATAAAATAATAAAAACATACATTCTAATACACTCTTCCTCCATTTTTTTATCCAAAATAAGAAAAATATAAAAAAGTAATGTAATATTTTAATATGCAGATAATATCACTAAAAAAAAATTGACTAATCAGAAAAAGTAAGAAACGAAAGGGACTATTGGCCGAGGTTCTTGTGAATATTCTTGTATCAATCAATGATTCAATAAGTTGAAAGGGTGATTTATGAAATATGCTAACGAGACGGGGTGAAAATACAATTATGATAAACTAAATAGAAATGTCAGGCAGCACAGGCCCAGCACAGCACAACATGGCGTTGGGAAACTTGGGTTGCGGAGGATCTTATAAATTGAGGTTATTGTTTCTGGGACACATGCGTAACGGATATACCGTTGCCTGTTGCGTCTCCATTCCCATTTTCCATGCTCTCTTCCTCCTGAACCTCAATCATTAACAAGTTAATCTCAGTTTTCATGCTCAAACATAAACAACCCATCTTCTTAATCTGATGAACCATGGTTTTTTAGCTACATACTTATTTGTAAGGTGCCAAGAAGGTACATAACCTTCATTTTTTTTTATACCATGATTTATATATATGATATATCTTTTCCTATAATATCATTTTACGTTGTGCAATTCATTCTATGGTTTTTTTTTTTTTTTCTTCTTATTTTGTTAATGAGATATATGTATGTGACTTTCTTTTTATGCATGTTGAATGAATGGCTCAAGGTCAAGGCATATTGGATTGGACATCTTGGCCCTGCAGTTGCTTCTTTTCAATCAAAAGACGTTTTGGGTATCTTTTTTATTCTTGTGATAGATGGGGATATCCTCTGACAATGTAACTGGGCTTGTTCTGGCTCTCTCTTCCAGCATTTTCATTGGTTCTAGCTTTATAATAAAAAAGATGGGGCTTAAAAAAGCTGGCACAACAGGGAAAAGTGCAGGTTCTTCTCCTCTTTTCTTTTCTTTTCTTTCTTTTTTTTTTTAGTATTTGTTATTGATTTTTGGCATGCTTTCATCTAGGTTATTGAAAAGTGTTGAACTTACAATGCATTGAGTTGTCATTTGTTTAATCATTATAATTGTTTTGATTTGACTTGCTCAGCCTCGGGAGGGCATGCTTACCTATATGAACCGTGGTGGTGGATTGGAATGATCTCAGGTAAGTGATTTTCAGTTTTTTTTTTTTTGGTTGCTCCCTTTATTGAATTATATATTATGCAGCATTTCAAATTTTGTTTGATGTAGTACCTAATTCAGTTATCATCAACCAACTCTCTCAAAAGCTTAAGCTGTTAGGTAAATGAATAGTTTTATAACTAACACACCTTTCTTTAAACTTGAAACATAGACAATACATACGCCTATCTTATCTTGTACTGAAATTCAACTTTTTATTTAGAAGAATGGGAACAACAAAGATCAAATACATGACCATTTGATCATAAAAGCTCTGATACCATGTCATGAATCAACTCTTCCAAAAGCTTAAACTGTTAGGTGAATACACATGAATAGTTTTATATCTAACAAGTTTTTCACATTTCAAGTCCAGTGCACTTTTGCACAAGGGGGTGTGTCATAATTACAAAATATATTCTTGGACCTTAATTTATCTTAGGTCTAACATTTTTTAGACACAGGATTATTTCTATTACTTCTAACACACAAAGTATGCTTTTAGAAAATCAGATTCTTAGTGAAATTCCTCCAACTTTTCTTGGGGCGTCAGTAGGTTCTGATAATGTTCTGGGTTTGTAACTGTTATATTGATTCGAAACACTAGGTTTTGAACTTTTTTCTTTTTCAATAAATAATTTGAGGAATGTTTTCCTTTCTCTCCTTGTTGCTTGTTGGTAATAAGAAAAAAAGGGAAGCTGCGAGTAATTTTAAAGATCAGAATATGATATACTGAATCAAGGAATTGCTAATGGGACTTTGACAATGTTTCCTTTGATTTTGGATTTAAATGTCTGACATTTAAAAAGAAACAGAAGAGAAATTATTTTGCTGCACTACCATGATTTTCATTGAATCATCATAAGAGGCACAGAGTAGCTTTTTTACCTAATAGCATAATCAAAATTTAGCATATGACATTGCCAAATGCATCCCAGTGATGAAATTCCTTAATCTTAAGCTTATGTTGTTAGCCGCAAGGAGGTCAGGGACATCTCTTCTAGGATGCAGTTTTTCTTCCAGTCATAAAAGACGCGGGTTTTGATTTCTTTGAAAATGGTGTTTCTTTTATTATGTCTTGGTCTCTATGGTATTAGCTATGTTAAATGTTGATCTTATTTTGCATTTATTCTTTCCTATGATGATAATGCAAAGTTTAACATCTCTTGTAAATCATGACAGTTGCATTACGACTAAAAGCAACTAGCAAAATAAGTGGAATTGGTTGTGAGTTTTCATATTTGATGAAATTTTGAAAGTTAAAAAGTGGGACTGATTTTATCCTAGACTATCTTGTGAAAGAATTCAGGCAATCAGGGAGCAAGGTTTCATTCTATGTGTATAATATATTAATCTAATGTCAGAATATTTAGAAGTAGGTTTTGACAGGGTCTTCAATAAAATTGGAGGGCTTACTGTCTGAATGTATTTCATTCATGTTAAGTTCCAAAAATTTTTACATGATATAGTTGGAGGATTTCTAATACTTCACTTTTTTATTTTTTGCTTGCTTTTTATATTAATAAGTTGCCTCTTTTGTCAAAGAAATGAGCTTTTAATCTGTTCAAACCCTCAAGTAATGATGTGTGACACTTCCCCTGTTTACTCTCAAAAGCAAGAGGAAAGATGGAGAAGTGTAACTTTCACATGTTGAAGGAATGCCCTGGCAAGGATCAACCCCGTGATATATATATATATATATCTAGGCCTTTCTCAGAGCAAATTTTCCATTATAACTCCTAGTATTCTGTAATTATAAATATCTCCTTTGTTTCTGTTCCCACTAATCTTAGGAATTTCATCAACTAATTCTATATATATGCTTAAATCTTTGTAGTGATCGTTGGAGAAATAGCTAATTTTGCAGCTTATGCATTTGCTCCTGCACTACTTGTAACTCCTTTAGGAGCTTTAAGCATCATTTTCAGGTAAAAAGCATGTTATTCTTCACAACACAACTTCTTAGGATGCTTCTGTTTTCTTCAACACAAATGTGGATGTGCATCTACATCCATCGACTTTTAATCTGGATGCCTGCATGCAAGAAACAGTTGCAAACTCATATCATGATGCAGTGCAGTGCTAGCTCACTTTATCTTGGAAGAGAAATTGCACATCTTTGGTGTGCTTGGATGTGCTCTCTGTATGGTGGGATCTACAACTATTGTTTTGCATGCTCCGCATGAAAGAAACATTCACTCTGTTAAGGAAGTGTGGCAGCTTGCTACAGAACTAGGTATTTTTAACCCTTGATTGCTTGGTTTCAACATTTTTTTCCCATTGCATCTTGTTAGAAGTCAAAGTGGGAGGATACACAAATGAAATGCATTATAGTCTTAATGGATTCAAGGCATTCATTTATGGTTAATTGAGCTAACATTGAATTTTTTTTTCTTCATCATCAGGTTTTATTCTCTACACTGTTGCAGCTGTGATTCTAGTTTCTGTCCTCATTTTCTATTATGTCCCACGCTATGGGCAGACCCATCTGCTCGTATATGTTGGGATATGCTCTGTCATGGGCTCACTTACGGTATTAGTTATATCTTCAATACTCATATGTGTCATGGTTGACCATAAACCTGCCCTCTATAAACTTAATGCTGAATCCTTGTTGTTGCATAGGTTATGGGTGTAAAAGCAGTGGGAATAGCTTTGAAGCTTACATTTGAAGGCACAAATCAATTCATTTACTTTCAGACCTGGTTCTTTACAGTGGTTGTGATAGGATGTTGTCTTTTGCAGATTAACTACTTGAACAAGGTAAGCTTTGGCATTATATCTATTTGTACATGAACTGTTGGCTGTCATTTTGCTGTGTCTTCCAGAGTATAACTTAAGTGGTTATGCCAAATCGAATACACACACACACACACACATAAACTTTTTACTGATGATTGGAGTACTAGTAAAACATTTCTGCTCTTTCTGGGACCTTCAGCATTTGAGACTCAGTATTTAGGTGGTAATTTGCAATGCTTGAAAATTTTAACCATGCTTTCTCACTATTTGGGGCTTCTATCATCAGCTAAATGACCATGTTTGCATTGCATAATCTAGTATGTGGCATTTGGAAAAGTTATAAACAAAAGGTTTTCTCAATTAGCATTGAACTGTTTCACACCCTTCCATTTTCAGTTAAGGATGGATAAAGCTTAACATGCAATATTCTAGGAATGGCATGGCATCTTTCTTATGCTACTGATTTCCAGCGGACTTACAATTGAACTTTGCTTCATTTCAGCATTCTCTTAAAGTTTCTTTAATAATTAAAACCAGTAGTGCTAGAATCCTGAAAAAAACAAATAAGTGTGTTGAGTTAGCAGTTCAAGATTATTTACCTTACCAATTATGTTATAATGTTATTTATTTAATTTGGAAACATGTTTGCAGGCTTTGGACACCTTTAACACTGCAGTCGTATCACCAGTTTACTATGTCATGTTTACATCATTTACCATCTTCGCCAGCATAATCATGTTCAAGGTGACTAATTACCTTCTGTGGCTCTGTATATATTTTTTTAACATTTCTTACTAGGTGATGCTACTAAATTATCTGGACATATGGTAGTTTATGGAAATAAAGTGGCTCCTTCCTCACAATGCATGGCAAAGTAAAACTGAATGAGAAATATAGGAAGTGTGAGAAACATAATCACCTATAATATTGGGTGAATCATAATTAGATTTTCTGTGGCTCTGTAGCGTTACTTTTTGTTTACAAGTTTTTAGAGAACTTGGACGCGTAAATTTTGTCAAATCGAGGCACAATGAATCTTAAGATTATATCACATGATTTTGGCCAATCATTATTGGTGAGCCAGTGATCCGCTTCTAGGCCTAAAGTGTTGGTTGCCTATGGTACGATTGATCCTTGCTTGGTAGTTGTTTGAAGAACATATCCCTTAAAATGTCTTCTTCTTTGTGTGATTTCATATTTTGTTCTAAAACTAGGCTTATTTTATTTGTTGCTAGCTAAAAGTTCTAAGCAAATTAACTCATTTGGTAATTGTTCTATTCTTAGTTTTTAATAGAAACAAGCAAAATGACATTTTATCGGCACAATATGTAATTGCATATATTCGATAGTCACAAATCACTTCCTTTTAAAAGATATTAGGATTATTAATTTTAAATTTTGTATACATTAATATTAATATAAATAAGAATATTAAATTATAAAATTGAATCACATCTTATTTTATTTATAATATATTTAGTGTTTCAATGTTAATTATTTTTTCTTTCTTTCTTTAAATCCTAATCTTATAATTTTTCAACATGGTATATATGATCCACGTTGAAAGTCTCACCTTTCCGTTATGTTGAGTTTCCATTTATTTTCCTCAAAACTTTTCTTCTATTTTCAGTTTATAAAACTATTTAAAAAAAAAGCAATAATATCGTGACCCTTTTTAAATTAGGGTAGCCACCCGCTGCCTTTTAATCTCTCAAGCGGCCGGCGGTGGTCGCTGGTGGTATTCGACGGTAGTGGTGGACCGGTGCTGAGCGGAGGGCCAGCGGGTTGTTTCTGGAGATTGGCGGTACCGGGGAGATCATGGTGTTTGGGTGGTTGAGCAAGAGTGGCTGCGGTTTCAGTTTTCAGACAACCCCAACAGTAGTTATTGATGGGTATAGGCCTGTTGTGGCCTTCTATATCCGGGTAGAGATCGACGAGTCACACGGTGGTTGCTGGTGGCGACACTTCCTCTGTGTCGCGCACTCATGCTCTGTTTTGCGAGTTCTGTTTCAGCATTCTTAAAGGTTGCAAATGGCTGGAGGTGCTGCATTTAGGTGCGACCAGAACCTGAGAATAGTGAGGAGTTGACATCAACGGTGACTGGCGCGACAATTGGCCGGAGCTCCGACGAGTTTTCCGTCAAATTCTGTTTTAGAATCTGTTTCTCTTCCTTATTCTGGATTCTGTATTAACTGGAGGTGATTCCAGCACCGTTTGTGCTTGTTGGTGGTATTTCCGACAGCATCGGTGGCTGGTGGCGTGTTCTGTGGTGGCTGAAGTTGATTTAGGGCAATTCTGATCACAGTTTTGGTGTATTATGTGATCTGTTTGTATGGTTTTTCCTCTCTTTATTTGATTGATTTGACGGCTCCTCTGGTGAGCTAGGGGGAGATTGAAGTTGTTCTTCATTTTGGCTTCACAATGATGTTGCCGTGGAGATTGCAAAGTAGAGATTTGCGAGGCTTATGTTCGGTGATGGTCTCTAGTTTGATTAGAGGAGATTCTAGTGAGATGATTCAGACTTGAGTTTCTGCTGTTGCGATGTTTTATGATTATTGGCTCTTTTTCCTTCCTCTCTTCTTCTATGCACGACCAAAGGTGCCATGGGTTGGTTTCCTTTTTTCTTCTTCTATGTGCGGCCAAGGGTGCAGCACCCATATTAAAACCATTAATTTTTAATCTATCTATATTAAAATCAGTTCAGTCCATTCAATTAGAATAATGTATTTTATTAGATTAGATCGAATAGATTAAATTTAGTTATGGATAATTAATAATCCAACCAAAATATCCATTGAATCTATTAGATATCTGTTGGATATCTAATTAAAAACTAATCCAATGGATATCCAATGTATTTTACCTTTTATTTTATTTCAACACTTTCACTAAAACCCAAAAGCTCATAACATAAAGTGTTGAGTTCTAAAATTTTTAGAGATAATTTTTTAGAGAAAGAAAGAATTTTTTTAGAGAGAGAAACATTTTTTAGAGGGAGAAATATTTTTTAGAGAGAGAGAAAAAAATTTTAGAGAGAGAAACATTTTTTAGAGAGAGAATGAAAATTTTTAGAGAGAGAAAAATATTTTTTAGAAAGAGAATGAAAACTTTTAGAGAGAGAGAAAAATATTTTTTAGAGAAAGAATGAAAACTTTTAGAGAAAAAAAATTTAGAGATAGATTTTTTTTAAATGAGTGGATTGGATATCCATCCATCCAATCTATTAAAATTGATTAATGGATGGATTGAATATCCATCCGTTAAATTGGATCATGGATGGATTAGATAATATAAAGTATTTTGTAATGAATCTTAAATGGATTAATGATTTATTTTGGATCCATCCATTATGATCCAATCCAAAATCAAACCAATCCATCCATTTGACACCTATGGGTAGTGTTTTTTGGGACCAGGTGTGTCGCGGTCGGCCAGCAAGATGCGACCAAGGGTGTCGTAGGTCTGGGAGTAGGAGTTGTCCCAGTAATTTATGCTTTTTGCCAGCCAGAAAGGAATGACCAAGGGTGTTACAAGTATGGGAGCAAGATTTTTCCAATTTTTCTTTTCTTTGTTGATCTCCTTGATGTAGTTGCAGTCTTGGTATGTTTAAGTTGGGAGGAAAGGGCTGCCCATTTGGTGTAGCCGCCTATGGGAGAGGCAAGGAGTTGCTAATGAGGTGGAGCTGCCCCCAGAGATATTAAAGGAAAGGGCTGCCCGTTAGATGAAGGCGCCCCAAGGTAGTTGGTCTATCCTAGGAGGAAAAGGCTATCAACGAGGTGGAGCTGCCTCGGATGTGAGGAGAGTCTCTCTTCTTCTTGGTGATAGCATCATTTGAGGAGGAACAAAGAAGCTAGCTCGTCATTGCTGACTACATGTGGGTGGCCAGTGGTGCCACATTTGGCTGCAAACGAAGCGGTGCACTTGTGGAGTTCACATCGATGGTGTGTAGTAACGTTTGGTTGGTGACAATAGTCTGGTTGGTTGTTGTTCAGCCTACGTTTGGTTGTTGGGTTTGCGGATTGAAGACTTTGGACATTGGTAAAAGGATCCTCATTTGTGTTACTAGGTGGTATAATACTCGACTTAGTGTTTTGGAGACTAGTTTGGAGGTCGAGGTGGCCACTAAGGAGAAAGGTCGAAGACTCCAAAATTGGTCTCATTTGCTTGAGATATGTGCTAAAAAGAAGCAAGGAGCTATCTACCAAGGACGTTGCCAAGGCTTTGTTATTTAAGAGAAGTACTAGTTTCCTTAGTTATTTGTTGAGATCGGTTGAGTTTTAAATGCTGGTGTTGTTCTTTGTTTTTAGTTTTTGTCTTTATGAGTTTTTTACTTGTAACAAGCTTTGCTTTAATAAGCTTAAGCTTGATGGGGAGTGTTAGTAGATATTAAAATTATTAGTCTTAGTGTTAGTGGGCTTAGGCTTGTATACCTTATTATTAGTATAAATTAGAGTACTAAATTATGAAATTGAATCATATCTCATCTAATTAATAATATATTTAGTATTTCAGTGGTAGCCCTTTTCCTTCTTTTCCTTCCTCCCAAACCCTAATCCTATAATTCTTCAACACTTCCAAATCCCTTAATCTTGATAGAACAATATTGCTTCGTCTGGAAATGCATAATGGATAATAACTAGTAAGACAAAGAAAGAGCCCAATTTAGATGTCAGATATAAGATTCTTGTTTCTCCTTCTTGTTTTTCATTAGAGTTAGACTATGAAGAACATAACACTGAATAAAATTGAAGGAAAAGAGCACTTCTATGTCATGATCTGTTTGTGGCTTCCTGATGATTTTTTATTTGTGATTTCCAACTAGAGCAATGACATTACTAGACTTCAGACTGATTAAGGTTTCACGTCATACACAATTCTTTTTAGAATGGGATTTTAATTTGCATTTCAACGACCAAGAGTATACATTGCAATTTGGAAAAATTTGAAGTTCTTTTAAAAAGATTGCGGAAGAAAAGATATAAAGGGTAAACAATTTTTTTGAGGTAAAATGGATTCAGTGAGTATGATGAGAGAGATTAGTGATTTTCTAAAAGATGTTTTAGTATCGTTATTACAATAACGATCTCAAGCTTTGAGGGAGGAGTTTGAAATTAGATAAATGAGTCCAGTACATTCTAGAGGACTGATAGCAAGAACAGAAAAATGGGCAATGAGATTCCGGCAAGGTTACACGGTGAACATTTACAATTGATCAATTATCTGTATTGCTATATTGCCTTGTTAGGCTCATCTGCATTAGTCTTAAAATAATACCTTCATTGGCAATTTGCAAATGGATTATAAGTCATTATCTGATTTGGTGCTTTCTTTATTTGCTGCAGGACTGGGACACACAAAATGCATCACAAATTGCTACTGAGCTGTGTGGCTTTGTCACAATTTTATCTGGGACCTTTCTCCTTCACAAAACTAAGGATATGGGAAATAAACCCATAGAACCACCTGTTTTTACAACTCCAGACCGTGCTAATAATGACTCAGAAACCTGATAGCCATGGATTTTTGAATCTTGGCAGGACAGCAATGATCTTTCACCTATGTTCCCTAGCTAAAACAGCTTTGAAAATCTGATGAAGGTTATATGCTATGGTATTTCAAAGAGAAGAAAGCCTGAGAAGGAGAGGTGTTGTCTGGTTCTAACATGCTTGTAATGTCGAAAAAGGCCACACGAAAAATATGCTGCTAATGTGAAAGATTACAGGAAGAATTTCTGACAATTTTAGAGACATACCATTAGTTTCATGTAGTCTTTCTCTTTTGATTTTCCCCCTCCCAGTTTTTATGAACAGACGGTCTTTGTGTGAATAGCTAAAAACCTTAAAGTGTTCTTCATTAATATGAGATTATGATCCTTGGAACATATTTATAGTTCCTATTATGGTCGTCACATACTTCAATGTCATCCTTATACATAAGTAAAAGTGAATTTCATTTGGCAAAGTGTACATGTATTGATGTATAGTAAGATCAGTAAACAAGGATCAACTCAAATTCTTTTTTTTCTGTTTTTTTTTTAAGCTTTTCTTTTCTGTCAGGGCCAGATGAATTCAAATTTTGATTAATCTTTAGGCCAAAATCTAGGCACAATCAAGGAGGGTGTATAATATATTTGTAACTACTAACTTGGCATGTTCTTGAGCTAAATTTATCTTATCTTTTTTTTTTTAACCAAAAACAAGCTCGGCAGCAAACTTGAGAGTTTTATTTATTCTGTTTATTTCAGTGGCAAACTTGAGAGTTGAGACGAATACTCTTGATGTGTTCCACTGTAATGGGCAAGAAAAGGGGCTCAAGAAGAGAGAGAATCGAGGCATATGACTTGAGTAATGATGGTTAGTGGTTACACTTGTATTTCACTCACAAACTTCTAACACACTTCTTGAAAGTCACTAGATAACACTAAGAATTCTACTGCAATATTTTTTGAACAGTCCAAATTTTACACATACCTCGAGTAGTATGTGTTACTCTCATTTTCCCATACAGAAAGATAAGTGAAAGAACATGAGAGATGAGAGTAGAGACCAAGGTAATAAGGTGGTGCTTTTCTTGATAATTGCTTTTGTGTTCTTTCGTTGTTTGTGGCCCATTTGGGTCTTCGTTCTTCTAATTCCTTAAACTTCTTTTATACTAAAAAGAAAGAAAGCATATTTTATTTTGAACCTAGCGAATATCTATCCAAATTATTGCATGAACCAAGTCCAAACAAGTGAAGTTTCAACCATGCTAAAAGTAAAATGTACATTTTGAATCAAGTCCAATCTATGGATGCAAATAACAAAATTGAAACAGTACTGAGATGTAATTCTAAAACTAGCTTTAGAATATGTAACATATCTCGTAGCAAAGTAATCAGAAACAAAAATATAGCTCTTGAAACTTTAAAGAAGCCATAATATCATAGTCTGTTACTAATCAGTAATCACTACTTAGCAAAAAGAAACTTGAAAATATACAAAATAAAGCAAAAAGGTAATTAAAATTTCAAAAATTAACCAAAAAGAATTTTTATTAAAAAATTGAAAATGAAGCAAAATGAAATTTGAAAATATAACAAAATCAAACGTGAGCAGCAGGATTCGAACCTCCACGGGCAAAGCCCACATGATTTCTAATCATGCCTGATAACCCCTCCGGCATGCCCACTGGAACATTAAGGTTATTCTCTAATTTTTTTATTTAACTAAAATAGAAATAACCAGAAAATCAGATGAAAATTGAAAAATTATTTCTTCTTAAAAAAATTTCGCCCTCTGCTCTGCGATTGCTTCATCATCTCATTTCATTCCACAGTAAGCTGTATTACTATTTTCTCGGGAAAATTTAACTTTCCGGGAAAATCAGTGTGCCATCATCAGTGCCGCACCTCCTCTCACTCGGTCTTTTTCAGATTCCAAAACCGAAAAGGTAAGCAAGCGCCATCCATTCTTTTCTCGATTTTGAGATTTTCGAAGAATCAATCAATCAATCAATCTCTAGGTTCAAATTCTGGATTGAGACCAAAAGAAAAAAAATAAGCGAGTTGAGCGATCTTTGTGTTCTCGATGCAATCAGAATCGTTATCGGATAAGGTTTTGGTTCTCGAGGAGGAGGAGGAAGAGTACGCCACCGCCGTTACCGTCGCCGTCACCGTCAGTACTGGTTCCCAATGATTCCTCCGAGGAGGAAGAAATGGACGGAGGCGGAGGAGAAAACCCTAATCGACAAGTACGGCGAGATGGTGGCGGACAGTTCGCTCGCGAAGATGAGAACTCGCGAGAAGAAGTTCCGACCCGTGGCGTCTCACGTGAACTCGCTGCACCACCTCCGCGATCCCGTCGCGTACCCTTGGCAGTGGACGTGGAAGGACGTGTCCACCAAGGTGCAGAACATGCGGCACCAGTACCTACTCGTGAAGCAGAAGATCAAGAAGAGTGAATATGAAGGTGAAGGGGATTGTGGTGGTGATGGTGATGGAAGTAGTGAGTTTGATTGGGTTGAGGGACTTACTCATTGGTCTAATTTTCTTAGGTACAAGGATGTGTTTGGTGATGTTGCACTTGGTGTTGGTGGTCATGGGAGTAATGATTTAATGGTAATTGCTGATGATGGGGATCGCGATCGTGGAGATGGGTTTCTTGATGGTGATGGTGGTGGTGGGGGAATGGATATGGTTGAGTTTGGGCAGATGGGTAATTCTGGTGATGGGGATGGGGATTTTGGAGGTGCTATGGATGGGGTTGAGAATGAGGTGATGGGATTGGGTTTTGAGTATGATGGTGAAGAAGGGGAGGTGAATTATAATGGGAGTGGGAAAATGAGGGAAGACGCGGCAGAGAATGGTTATGTGTATGAGGAAGGGGAAGTGACGGGGTCAAATTTGATGAAGAAGAAGAGGAAGGTGGTGAAGGGGATGGAGAAGAAGGCGTGGAGGGTGATTGTTAACCAGCTGGGACAATTGAGGGAAATGGAGGCTCGTTTCGAGCAAAGGGAGATGGATAGAGAGCGGGATAGGCAGAGGAGGGAGAGCTTCCGAGCGGAGCTTGATAAGCAATGGGAAAAGAAGTTGGAGGAAAGGGAAAAGGAGATGGAGAAGGAGAGGGACGAGCTGAGGAGGCAGAGAATGTCTGAGTGGGAAGCTATAGAGAAGGAGAATGAAGAGATGGAGAGGAAAAGAAGAGAGGAAGAGTTGATTCGTGAGAGGGAATGGGAGGAGAGAATGAATTGCAGGAGGCTAGAATGGAAGAAGAGGGTTGACGAGATGCTGAATCAGCACCGAGCCGAAATGGGACAGATGCAAACTCGTATTCTTCACGAGCAACAAAATCTTACTAGCCAATTGCTTGGTATATTCTCGCAGTGGACTGCTCAACCTGCTGGCCTGTCTGATCATACTAGTGCTAGCAACCATTATCTTTCACAAATGATGCAAAATTTGCATCATGTAAATGGTATTGTTCATGGCGACGCTAGGGTTGATGGGGATAATCAAGAAGATCAATTCATTGTTGATGGATGATGTATCTCTGCCATTTTGTGTATCTACACTGGGGGTGTTGAGGAACATTTCAGTGACGACAAGTGGTTTGAAGTGCACATAACTGTTGAATGCATTCTTAACTGTACTCTCTTCAATTAGGTATGATTGTACGTTTAATTTATAATATTTTTAATGTAACTACTCTATATAAATAATGCATTTTGTTCCTTGTTTTCATCTGTACTGAACTATGAAACTGTGAGTGTAGAGATCACATTTTTTTGTCCAATACATCATTTAAATGCTTCTATTCAAACTATCTATTACGTTAATCCTCTAATATATACATACATTCAAGGAGGAATTTTCTGTTGTTTTTTAATGTGCAATCCAACTCATAGTTACCTTAATTCAACAGAGTAGATGACATTCTAGACTCCAGACCAGAGTGTTATTGATAGGCATAGACATAGACCTCCCATTAGAAAGGTGTATGTTAGGCGCAATAATAGGAGGGAAATAACTGAATGTAACTAACTCTTATGTAGTGAGTTACTTGTCAGCTATAAATAGAGGAATCATAACCTTTGTTAGGGGTCTTTTGAAGGAGAAGAGAAATTGGAGTGGGCTGGTTTATCAAGCTAGAGTCTGTATTTTTGCATTCTTGAGAAATAAACGAATTCTATCTCTCCTTCCAGAGTTACATTGATTCTGGAGGTTGAGTATTTTCTGTTATTCTTTACATAATTCTTCCTACTGTTACTACCGGTCTTATCAGTTATATTCGTCCTTTGCTATTGTTTCCTACAATAATTTGACTAAGTTCATACCCTATATTCTTTCCAAGTATTCAGTTTAAGTTAATTCTGGGCTTGCTTTCAGCTGTTATGCACATGTCAGATATGTTACTGTGTGCTTGGCACAAATGAAAATTTGAAGGTTAAATGCAGGAACGAAATTGAGAGATGTTTCTAGGCTAATATTTACTCATCCATTTTCTTCCTTACATTTTTACTCTTACCAAGTTCACCTTTACTCTTGCACGTGATGTTTGAATCTCCTGTGTAATCTTAAGTTACTGGATCCTCTTCATATTAGGATTTTCTTGTGCTCATTTTTGCTGCGTTTGGTGCACTGTATAAGGAGTACTTGATAGTATATAAACTAATAATATTAAGTTTTATCAAGTGTTTGGTATATCTACCTGATAGTATAGTGATATCAAGTCAAGAATTTTTATCCTATTACTATAACTTGATAATACTATCCTCTCCTCCACCCTAGGATAAGACCTGATAAGATATCTCTTCCCACCCTATTCCTCAACTTCATCCTTCTCACTCCAAGCCTCTCCTTCTTTGCCAAGAACATAGATCGCCATCAGACCGTCACTGTATCATTGTCAAACCACCACCAGAGAGGAATCGGAGGCGGAGAGGAATTGTGGTGGGCCAGCCACCCAATGGTGCACCAGCTACCCAATTGGAACCCACGCTAGCCACCCCTTGTCTACCACTGCCGGATACTAATTTCTTTGCTTGAATCTTTCTTTCCAACAAACCTCCATGGAAGCTTAGATCTGGCCATGGTCGAGAGAGAAACGACTCCACCTGTGCTTGTAACAAATGAACAAAGATGTGGAGCCAACAGATTTGAGGCAGTTGCTGGCGAAGAACGCGACAAACACAAAGAAGAGGCAGTTGCCATCTCCATCATGAGAGAGTAGCAGACAAACGGATCTAAGGACAGAAGATGAGCAGTCATCCTCTGGGGGTTTCCAGAGCATGCCCATGGCCGTCAATGTCTCTTCCTAGTCGCCCATGAAGGCATAGATGTTCGCCGGAGTGACGAGATCTGCGGCTCCACCACCATGATTGATTTTTTGGTTTTTTAGAGACCGATGTATCTGTGATTTATTTTTTCAGTCATGGAGTCTATTTTTTATATTTTTTTAATTTTATGTGTCAATGGGTAATATATCAATGACAAATAAATATATACCATCAGGTTACCTATACTATTGTGTACCAAATGTCTGATAGGATAAGAGTTTATCAACTTCTTTATACTGTCAGTCATTATCTTATTATTTAATACTATCACATCTTATACTATTAGGTGCACCAAACACAGGCTTTATGTTTTTGGTGTATGACATTACAGTGAAGAACTAGGAATGAATTTGTAAGACTGGTAACTTTACTAGAACTTTTATTCTTTTTTATATTTATATTGGTATATATAGACCCATCTCATACCCTAATAGAAAAGATTCTTTTAAACTCATCCCTCATTAAACCCATACTTAAGTGTAGTAAATGGAGGTGAGTATTCGCCAAGCCCACAGCCATTCACAACTTTCAATTTTGTTTACTTGAATATCATATTCTCTTAGGTAGTTGTTTAACCACGAGACTTAACATCTGTCATATTTTACTTAGTTCAACTATTTGCATTTTCTTATATTTATAATCATGTTTGTGTTAGTATAAGTTTTAATTATCAAACATTGTTGTCTAATTATAATTTTGGTTAAAATATTCCAACTTCCCTTGCACTTTCCTTTTTTTTTTGGTCCTTTATTTTTGAAAACTTACATAAGTATGTCCAGTTAACTTACTTCCGTTAAAATATTCCAACTTCCCAATTGCTGACCAGATTGTATTTCGTGGGAGCTCCTCCTAAAAGTCATTGCATTCTTATTTGATAACAATTGGTGCATACTGAAAGCTCCACCTGAAGATTTAGGAAACTTCTTTGGTTTAATAATTTTTGGTGGGAGGGGGAAGGGCATAAGGACACTTGCCCAGAATCTGGGTGCCATTTGTGCTACAACTACAACACATTAGCGAAAACTTCTGTCAGTTCTGTGGTTGACAGGGTGTACAATATATGTTGGCCCGTGATTGAGCATACTTATGATGTAGATAAGCTGCTCAAAACATTTTCTTAGAAGACTCTGTTCACCTATGTTTCACGTTTTTTGAATTCCAAATGTTCAAGGATGATTCCAGAAGTCTGCTAACGGTCTAATTATCCTTTGCAACGGCTAGCATAGTATTGACATGCTCTAAAAAAGATTGGGACTGTGTGCAACCATGTAGAAGGGACACCTACGTCCAAATAAAGACAATTGCTTTTCGGGGGCAGGCCTGTAACGTTCAGATTTTCATACATGCCTACATATACCCAACTTTTCAAGAGGGGAGAGACATTGAAGACAATAATCATTTGTGCTTCACTGGGAGAGTAATATTGTGAATCTGTGCTGAGCTAAACCTGGAATATTTACTTTCTGTTTGAGAGTATCTCTGATTTTGCGTAAAGCCCTGCTTGGATAAGTTGAAATCTAGCTAGAGAGAGCTAGTGTTGGGTCTATGAGTGACTTGTGAGCAAGATTGAGTGAGTACCCTGCTGTTTCTTGCTTGGAGAGGCTAGGCTGGATTAAAGAACACTTGGCTTAATAAAAAATTTCAGCAGTGGTTGGAGATTGGATATAGGTTCCACATTGGAGCTGAAGCAATAAACATTGCTCTGTGCAAGCTCTTTCCTCCCTACACTATTACTTATTTTACTTTGATTGTATGTTTGTTTTATGTCTGTGTTTGGTTCTAAGTGTGCAGGCAGTATACTTTGTTTTCTGGTTTGTAAGTTGCATTGTCGTATGCTTGCTTATCGCTTCAGTTAAGTTGACTCATCCTTCGTTCCAGTACTGTGTTTTAGTTGTTTTTGCAGAAAGTTTCGTTTTGGGCTATACTGGATTCAACCTTCATTCTCAAGTCTTCTGTCACCATCAATCTAGTTTGTGCACTGGCTCAAATGAGCATAACAGGGACATGGTGTATAGTGTAGTTTATGTACTGGGCCGAGCGAGAATAACAGTTGGTTTCAATGAAACACCAGAGCTTATCAGGATTAAAGTGTGGAGAGAAGACGTATCAAAACCCTATATTCAGCGGGATAAATGCAATAACAAATTTTAGCAGAAGTTGCTGCTTTAGTTGGCAGCAAAGTCGTTTTGCGAAAAATGTATTAGTAGCTTGCATGCCGTGGAAAGGTTACAATTCTGAAGTGATGTACTCATTACTTATAGCTTGGTCTATGCGGATATATATATATATATATATATATATATATATATATATATTTCACACATCCACGCACACATTTCACATACTAAGAAATAAAATTTAAACTAATGTGACAAGGCAGGGGTTTAAAGAATCAGTAATGAAAACCACAAAATTTAGACGATGGAGTTGTGATCCTTGGTAAAGGCAGTCAATATTTTAGTAGTAAATTAACTTCTTAAATGGCGCAATAATTGTTGTACGGCGGCAATAGATGGGGTCATAATTATTAAACTCAACCAGCCATTGACTTGGCTGAGTAATTGGGCTAATGAGTTATGGTTGAATCAGTGAATTATTGGTGGAATAGGTTAAATCGGTTGAATTTTATAAAATAAAATAAATATAGAAATATTTAATGTAAATATAAATTACATAAAAAATACATAATTGCATACATAAAATATTGTTGTGTAGGTTAAATCTAAATTAGAAATAAGTTTTTTGAGTTTAAATTCATTACCTAATCTAAATCTAAATAGCCTGCCCAAAGCTACTGGTGTCCAAAACTTTATTAGCTAAGTATCAAGTCTACTTTTATTGTTATTGGGCTTACTCACTCACCAACCCAAATCTAACATAAAACCCTAACACTCCCTTCTTTGTTCTATTTTACTCATTCTCCTATTGAGTGTCGTTTACCAGCTAAACAGGATATTTGCACATACTAGCCATTTGGACACTTGCATCATCCAGTGAGGGCACGACAAAGGCACTCTGTTTTCTCAGTGATGGTTGCGTTCTCTCCTTCAACTTGTAGAGAATACATATCATGGAGATCTTTTTTCATTCCTCCCTCTTTGCCTTTTTCCCCAATTCGATTTTTTTTTTTTGCAAATATCTATGATCTTTTCAACTTCCAAGCTTTCAATTTCAAGGTTGTTCCTTCTTTTTTTAAAAAAAAATATGCATGAACTGGCGGGTCATAGGTCATCGATTTTTACAAACTCTAGCCTAGTCAAATTGATTTCCACTGGGTTGATTACATAATCGATCTGAATGGCAGTATGGACTTGTTACCTGACCAGTTCACCGGTAGAACTGACCGATCTAGTTCGAGCTTTATAACACTGGATGGGGTATTCGACCTAACTTAACCCAATGAATCAGATCATTTTTTTGTCCAAGTATGATTCTAGATCGGGTATTGTAAGATTCGTGGATTTTTCAAATCTTCATGGATCATCTTTAATATACGTCTCTACATCTCCCTACCTTCATGTTAAGACATTATTAAGTTTTGATGCTATTACCCATTGTACGTCGCCACATTCTCCATGCTCACTGCCTTTCCACCACTCATCGGCCACCCTGTCTTTGTCACCACTGTTGCTACCCCTTCAAATCCCTCATTCTTCATCGTGCGCGCCACCGCATCCTTGCTTGTATCATGTATGCTCATACACTCCAACGAACTGAGTTCATCGAACGTGACAAAGCGTAAACATTAAACATGAACTAGATCTGGTGTCACCAAAAAATTACAACAATGAAGCCATGGCAAATCTGGGGCACAAATCAAAGGTTTCAAATCTTAGGTGCCAATCAAGGGTTTTAGATTTGATATTACCTTTGGAGGCCTACCTCTTAGCTTTCCGTTAGAGGTGGTGTTGGTCAACAAAGCAATATTCTGAGGTAGGGGTATACACGAGTCGATTTAGTTCTATTTTAGGGATAAAAAATTTTAAATTGATCAAAATCAATTTTGCAAATTTTTTTTACCAAACTCGAACCAAATGAACCCAAACAACATCAAATTGGTTTTTTTTTGTCATTGATTTTTTTTCCTTTCAAAATACTTTGAAGAAAATATATTTCTTCTTGAGCACTGCAATTCCATAGTAAATAAAAAAAGCCTGCTATTCCTGTTGTTGTATTGTTGAAACCAAAACAAATATGAGAAATGGGCATTGAATTTGTAAACAAGTTTGAACCTTTTTGGCACCCAAAGTGAGAGAGCAACCATGTGGCTCTGAACAAGATCTCTGTATATGTGAGAGACATCGCTCCATTTAATGATAGATTAAAGCAAGGAATTGATCTTCTTATCGAACTTAAGAACCACTAGCGAGCCAACTTGTCCTCGTCCCAGTTGTAGACGCATGAGAGTTGGTTAGTCGCTACAAAACATTGTCCTCATCTCCATCGTTAGTTACCACTACTCGCAAGTTGCAACATCAATTGGTAGGTATTCACACACAATCATTGCAAGAGCAGCCATGTACTCTCACATAGTCGTTGTAACATTTCTTCTCTCTTGGTGGTGATCCTCTTCAACAGAGATAAGAGGAGGAGAAACAAAGTGTGACAAGCCCTAAAACACCCCTAAACTTACAACATTTATTTGGGTCAACATATGGTATGATCGAGTCTCCAGTTTGAATTTCACCAACCTATGAACTGAACCAAGGTTAATCAAGTTTTACTTGATCTGACTTGATAATTTAAACTAAACTGAACTAATTTAATTAGTTTGGATTAGTTGTCAGGGTTCATTGGGTCAATCTGACCCAATGAACTCTCCTATTATGAGGTGTGCATGCTTTGATCTTTGAGATATTACAAGCTGCTTCACCTTTATTTCTAAACGGATCGGATTCAGGGTCAACCGATCCAATAATATTTGGATCAGATTGGGTTTGGGTAGGGTCTCCAAGTCTAGTGTCTTTTGATTGGATTATGTCGGATCGGATTGGGTATGACCCCATAGCCACTAAATTGACATCCTTATTTATGAACTAGAAGATATATTATTACAACTTATACTTGTCATTTAAGTAACTTAAAGAAAGCTGGTTTAGAAATCACAAGGTGGGAGTGGTTGAGTTATTTAGGAAATGGGGTGGGTAGGGGTGGGTTTTTGTTCAACTTGACCTCACAGCCCACCTTTCAAAATAAAACTTCCTTACCCCTATCCGCCCTATGGTTTTAAGAATGATGGGAAACCTAAAGATACTTGAACAAAAGATGAGAAGAAAAAAATATGTTTTGAATTCTAAGGCAAAGTTCTACCTAACTTGTGGCTTAAGTGGAAATTGGTATGACAAAATAGCTAGATGCAATATAATAAATAAGATATAGTATACCTTGATGATAGCTCATGAAGGAATCAACCAAATGAAAGAAGTAAAAGTTAGCATGTTAGTCCATCAATATGAATTGTTTAGAATGCAAGAGCATGCGAACATGAAGTAAATGATTGCAATGTTCACTACCATTGTGAATAATTTAAAGTCTCTAGGAAAGACATACTCCAATCAAGAGCATATAAGCAAGATGATGAGAACCTTGCCCAAGATATAGAGACCTATGGTCACCATAATCTAAGAAGCTAAGGATCTTTCAACTTTAAAGCTTGATGAGCTACTTGAATCTCTAAAGGTTCATGAACAAGAGCTGACTAAGATGAATGAAGATATTCCTAAAAAAGGAAAATTCATTGCTCTTAAGACAATTCATAAGGGTTACAACAAATACCTTTTTCACCACTCTTCTCAAGCCTCAACACTAAACTCAACAGCAGATTCAAATGATGTAGAAAGAGAGATGAAGGAATAAGAAGGGTTTCTATCCTAAGAAGAAACTTTAGCAAGGTGACTCAAGCAACAACAAGGGCCAAGTCATATGCTATGAATTTAGAAAGCTTGGTCACATAAAGATTTAATGTCTCTTACTAAAATGCCCCACAAGAAGTTTACCAAAAAGAAAAGAATGATGGTTACATGGGAGGATATCGATGAAGACTCCTCCGATGATGATGAACAAAAAGAAACAACAAATCTCTGTTCTGTGGTAAAGGAGCATGAAGTTGAGGATTAGGTATTAGAATATGAATTGTTGAACTATCATATGACGAGTTAGAAAATGCTTTTGATGAACCCTTGACTAACTTAAATATTCTTATTGAAAAGTGTGCTTCTTTAAAGAAAAAACTTTTGAAACTTTCAAAGAAAATGAGATTTTGAAAGTTGATAATAGCGCTTTGAATCGGGAAAATGAAAGCTGGTTGAAGCTAAATGCTGACTTGACAACATCAACCAAGCTCAGGTCAGTAGACAATTCTTAACACCTTTCTCAAGTGTCAGATGAAAGTAAAGTATTGAAGAAGAAAGTTAAAGATCTAATAAAGGACTTAGTCAAGTTTATTAATGGTGCCAAAAACCTTGAGAGACTTTTAAGAAGTCAACGATGTGCTTCTTAACAAAGTTGGCTAAGTAAAAATGGTATAACAATTTTTTTGTGCTTGCTAAGAAATTTGTTGCAACAAGACTTGCCATAAGGCATTCTCATGTTATTATAGAAACAAACCATCTAAGGTTAAGGTGACCAATACAAAAGGACCCAAAATAGTTTAGGTACCTAAAGTGCATGTGATTAGTGCTCATGTAGGTTTGCTGAATCTCCAAGAAAATGAAGCAAAGATGGTACTTGGACAACAGATGCTCAAGGTATATAATCTTCTTCATTATAATTGGTATTTTGTTGTTGCTATTGCATTCTTCATCCAAAATCAAATTCTAGATAATTGTGTATATACCATTACTGCATTCAAGTTTTTAGTTGTTGTGAAAAAAAATTAGGCAACTCAATTATTTGAACCAACCAACTTAATTGAGTTCAAGTTGCTTCAATTTGGGTTGTTTGAAAATATTTTCCAAAATCTATCCAAACCAGCCCCACTAGCCTTAATTGGTTTGTACTTTTTTTTCTTGAACCTGAATAAACCCGATCCATTAGTACCCCCAATGATTTAGGAACCTCAATTAATTATTTTTTTTGAAATATTAGGACCATGGTTCTATAAATCGGATTGGACTGACTAGTTTAACCAGTTGAACTAGGAACAAACCATTCCACTGGTCCGGTCATCACCTCTAAATCATTTTGGTTAAAAATAGGGTCAAAAATCGGCGAACCAGTTTCTAGTTGGTGGAACCATTCAACCCAGGACCAATCCACATGGTTGAACACTCAGTCCCCTCATTCTCCATTTCACTACTGGAGATCTCTGCATACCAAGGCTGGTCATTTCCTCATTGCTGTTGCAGGTCATCTTCTCATCATTGTTGCCATTGATTCATGTTTATCCCAGCAGAGCAG
Source organism: Ormosia emarginata (assembly GCA_029884605.1). Classification (NCBI taxonomy): domain Eukaryota; kingdom Viridiplantae; phylum Streptophyta; class Magnoliopsida; order Fabales; family Fabaceae; genus Ormosia; species Ormosia emarginata. Next base: position 42,318,538 of record JAQQTP010000076.1, on the reverse strand, counting down.
TAGAAAAAAGAAGAATAAAGGAAGACATTGCAAAACATGGATCTAGCTCAAGTGATTTTAGAGAAAAAGAACAGAAGAAAAAAGATAGAACCAAGATCGGCATAAAGCCATAAAGTCATTTCACTACCATATCTTTAGCAGGGAACAAAAAGAGAGAATAGAGGGAGAGAGAAATAAACAGTCAAGATTCTTTTAAGTTTGAATGGATAATATGAATGGATAGTATGATGGAGCTGGGTCATCTCACCTACTCCAGTGTTAATATCATTAAGTTGTAAAATTTAATAAATTTTTTTATCTGATGTTATTAGACATTTTTAAAATTTGATTTTTGTTTACTCATAAAAATCAAGAATTACACACAAAGTTAATTATAAAAGTTGTTTTTTGTCTATTAAAAAATACACTTTAATTGTTATTTTTTATAATATATTTATTCCATTAGTATATAAATTAATATTTTATTAGTATATATAATTATATAAATATAATAATATTTTTTGATTTGACCACTATTTAATATTAAACTATGAATCAATCTATTTACTGGTTCAATAATTGGTTCAATTTTTATAACTATGATTAGGACACACTTAGAATTTTTTTAAAACTATTAAGACTTAATTACAGACTTTTAAAATTCATATAATTTTTAAAAAATTCTTATTGGGTCAATGAATTCAGTTTACCCTTAGAGCACAATCACGGTGCCCTAATTGGGATGCAATTTAAAAATTAGAAAACTATAAAGACTCAATTAGAAAATTTTTAAATTATAGTGATCATCACAAATTTTCTAAATATAGAGAACATTCATAATATTTCGTGTGTGTAATTAGAAGTTAAAATTATATGACTTTTTAAAGTGATCATATAATCTTTAAATAATTTTTAATTTTGATAATTCATGTATAATTTAACAGTCAAGATTTAGTCATCTTATCTCTCACAATAATTCACTCCTCTCTTGACATGATCTAGAAGAAACTTAAGTTCAATATTTCTTTTTTGAGCCAATTGAGTTCAACAAATTTTATTAATAATCCTTTAAGTAGTTTAAATTATCTCTCATTATTTCAAGATATGTAGGTATACCGAACAATAATATAATTCAAATAAAACTACTATTTTCAAAACTTAGCTTATCATTCTTAAACAGATTTTAGTGCTTTAATTATTTATTGATGTGTATCTCATAATAAAAAATAACATAAGTAAATCAAATATTATTTTTATAAACTTTCAATATATATTTTTTACCTAAACTTTTTTTTTTTACAAGAAAGAAAAAAATATCATTAAAAATAAAGCTTAATAACACTTACAAATTAGAAAAGATATATTAGATAAAAAAAGAATAAGAAACAAATATATTATGTACTCTTAACTAACTAACGATATGTAACTGTGCTCCTTGTTCGAAGATTATTGATGTCTGAACATTTTTCACATCGGAGATCTACACGGGAAGCATTGCAACTTAAAGAGTATATTATGCCTCATCTCAGAGTAAATCTAAAAATCTCTCCAACCTACAAGAGCATCAAGATATGAACAACTACAATGGGAAACCAAAATACCCCAAAACAGAACAACAAAAACAAAACCAAAATCATAAGATCTGTCATTGAGAGAAACAAATCTAAATAAATAGACTCAAGATTTAATCAATCTAAGTCACTTATTAAAAAAAAAATACCAAAACAAAAAAAGGAGTTAATGGGGTTGCCACCAAAGGAGGAGAACAACAGTCCCACCACTCCCCACTTCTACACTTTCACGAAAGAAAAGGTTATAACAAGAGAGACGAGAAAAAAAAATAGAGAGGAGAGCTACTGAGCTAGGGTCAAATGTATTTTTTTCATCCTTTCTGAGTTGAACTTTAGATAAATATTATTATAAGAAAGAAATAAACATATATTGCTGAGATAGTAAAAATATGAATGTTTGGTTTTGTAGTTTTTGGATTATATGATTAAATTTTAAATGTTAGGTTGTGTGATTTCTTGGTTTTGAGCATAGTTCTATGGACTGGCCGGGTCAATCGGTCCAGTTCGATTAGAAAGCCCATAACTTGGGTTTCTGGACCAGTCCTGTTGTAACACCTCAAAAATTATTTATTTCGTGATAAATAGTCATTTTATAATATTTGTGATTTTTGTGAATTTTTGTAGATTTTTTCGGAAACGTTGAATATTTTAATATATTCATCGTTTTGCATGTGCGCTGAGCGGAGCCGGGAAAATGAAATATTTTTTCCCAGGCTAGTAAACCTTGAACTGTGGAAACATCGATGGGAGATCTTACTAAATCCAAGGCCGGACACAATTTGCGAGATTTGTATTTTTTGAGATTTTTATCTGATAAATAAAAAACGTTATATAATTTATTATCCGTTAGACAATAAATATTGATTTATGTTAACTGTAACATTTATCCATTGCTTGTATTAAAATACTTGTCATATTTTTAAAAGTATCAACTTTATGTCACATCATATTGACTTTTACAAAAATTTAACAAAGCTTCTCAAGGAAGCTCTCCTTAAGCTTCTACAAAAAATTTACTTGTCATGTTATGAGAAAGTATATTATTGTTAACTATACATGGATATGCATTGAGTCATCATGCATTGTGAAAGTCCGGTAGACTCTGTTGTAAGGCTGTATGCTTAAGAGATTGAATCACACCTTAGTGCGGGTGTGAATAGACTAAGTGTAAGTCATATCGTTGACCTTGGGGGCGTCGGAGTGCGGGTGTCTCACAAATGGACAGTTGTTAGCTCCTTTGGACCGTGGGATAGACCAATGCAAGCACACCGACGATCTGAACCGAGACACTATCCTATATCGCGATCCTGTGAGAATGTCACTGTATAAAGCCTTGTTGCGCAAATGATTGATTTTTCTGGAAAAACACTTGATTTTAGACTGATGAGATACTGACATGTCTCCTTGATCATTCTCTCCGATATTTTTGTCTAACTCTATAAAGTAGGATTTTTTGGTACCGAATATTGGATTTTGGTACCATGTGTCTATGCATAATGAATCAACATATTAATTGGCATTTATTCATATGATGATGGAACTGTTATTTATTGATGTATAGCTGCTTGAATTTGTTAATTTGTTTATTATGTGAATCTTGATGCTGATTATTATTCCTGTTATACTATGTGAGTGTCCTGCATCGTTCTGTTTCTTTACTACCATAATTGGTATTGAATGTATGATGTCTCACCTCTTTTATGTATTTTCGCTATTCTGTATATTTATGTGTTTCTCCGAAGACGTTGATGAAGAAGGGGAAGTGCACGAATTCTCTGGCTTTTGGCTTGACTTTGATTAGTACTCATTTGGAACATGACGTCCCGTTCATGTGGTTTTTTGGGGTATGTTCGCCTGACATTTCATGGAGGTTTGGATTACTGGCACATCAACCTGAGCACAGATCACTGTATTTACCACATAGACGTGACGATGTCTTTAGCATGAGGTCGTCATGATCCGCCTGTTTTTACTGCTAATACACATTTGTATTTAGAGTTTTACTTACTCATTCGTGATATGTTGGGTGAGCGTTACTACTCCCGACAAGATGATTCATTCTTATCCTCTGCACGAGTCCCCACTCGTAACTTGGTTGCTCCGATGAGGATTTCCTCTGACGAGAAAGACATTGAGGAGGATCCAACAATGGTTTCTTCTCATTAGTTTTAGGGACTGATGCTGTTGATAGCCATTGATGACTATCTGTAAGTCTTTTTGGGGTGTCTGATGTTTTGGTCTTTTTGGTGGGTTGTATATGTGTAATCATTTTGGGCATGTAAAGTTTTTGCTTTTTGTATATCTGTTGATGTAACTAAACGAGTATGATATAAGTGTGTGTATATATATATATGATGTATGGTTTACTTCTTATATTAATTTTCTGCTATAATTATGTTTTAACTTTTTCATACAAAAAAAAGAGAATCTGCCAAATTATTATACGTTTACAAATGAACATGCTTATCTATATCTACATGAACTAGGTCTTAGTTTATATTTCGTTTTTCGCATTATGGTCTTGGTGTGACGTTTCTTCTCCATAAAAGGGTGTTACACCAGTACTTGATTAGAATGATTTTACTTATTGATATAGTAAAACCTAGGTGACTCGTTCAATCGAGTTAACTTTGGGTTTTTTTTGCGTAATTTAAGTTTTAAAAAGTCAAATTGTGGGATTTGAGCATGATATCTAAAGGATTTATGGGATGAAATATATTTTATCATTAGACCACATATACTATTAATAATATTTTTTAATTTTTAATTTATATTATTATTTAACTAATTTAAAATTAAAAAATTAAAGATAAATAATTATTACTGTTAATTTCTTCACACTATTAATACTTTTTTATATAATATAATTTTTTAATATAATATTTTTTATATAATATTTTTTATATAATATATTTTAAATTTTTTAATTTATTTAAATTTTTTTAATTTAATTATTTAACTTGTACTCAAGCCACTGACTTGTGACTCGATCTTCTAACCGAAACCTCTGTTCTGAATAATACAAGTATGGAATCCATTTCACCACACTATATCTTTAGCAGGGAACAAAGAGAGAGAATCGAGGGAGAGATAAATAAATTGTCAAAATTATTTGAAGTTTGAATGTACAGCATGATGGAGATGGGTCATCTCACCTACTCCCATTGATAATATTATTAAGTTGTACAATTTAATAGGTTTTTTTATCTGATGTTATTAGATATTTTTAAAATTTGATTTTTGTTTACTCATAAAAATCAAGAATTATACACAATGTTAATTATAAAAGTTGTTTTTTGTCTATTAAAAAATATACTTTAAATGTTATTTTTATAATTTATTTATTCCATTAATATATATAATTAATATTTTAATAGTATATATAATTATATAAATATAATAATATTTTTTTATTTAACCACAGTTTGACCATTAAACTGTGAAGCAATATATTTACAGATTTAATAATTGGTCTGATTTTTAAAATTATGATTAAGACACAATTAAAGTTTTTAAACTATTAGAACTTAAGTATAGACTTTTAAAATTCATATAATTTTCAAAAATTTCTTATTGGGTTAATGAATCCAGTTTACCATTATCTTGTATTTGAATATTTTTTTATTAATAGAATAGAACAGAATAAGTATAGATAAATCAAAAAAAAAAGAAGGAATGAAACATAGTTATCATTCTCTTTGTTTAGAAGATTAATAATGAAACAAAACATGTGTTTTTTTCATTCTACTTTAATTTTTTAAAAAATAAAAATTAGACATTTAAGAAGAAGAGAAAAAAAATAATTTTCTATGTATTCTGTTCCTTTCTCATGTATTTTAAAACTCTTAAATATAAGAAGTTATTTCTCTTTAACTCATTTTCTTTCTCTTTTCTTTATTACTTGTCATCTAAATATAGTGTTAGAATATAATTATTGTAGTCTAACAATTGGGATGCAATTTGAAAATTAGAAAACTATTAAGTCTCAATTAGAAACTTTTTAAATTATAGTGATAGTGACAAATTTTTTAAATATAGAGAACATTCATAATATTTCGTGTGTGTAATTAGGGGCGGCTGTTTTCTGTCAACCTTTTTGAACTGAACTTCAGATAAAAAATTTTATAAGAATGAAATAATACATACATTGCTGAGATAGTAAAAATATTAAATGTTGGGTTTTGTACGTTTTGGGATTATGTGATTTAGTTTTAATGTTAGGTTGCATGATAATAATAATTTAAAATTGAGAGTGCTTTCAATAATCTTCCATGTTAATCTCGCTCAACTTTTATTAATCAAATTCAATTTGACATCAGTTATATCAAATTAATACATTGTATTCGACTCACTTATTTATTGTTAATAATAATTTAATAATTAATGTTTATTTATTTAAAATAATAATTTATCATAATTTTTTAAAAAATGTAGAATGATTAATTAATTAAATTTAAATAATTTCAAGATAGATAAATTGGAAACTGACTCAATAGATGAAAATGAAACTTGAATTCAATAAATTTCATTAATAATTCTCTAAATAGCTTAAATTCTCTCTCATGATTTATTGGTGCACTAAACTGATATAATTCACATGAAACTATTATTTTCAAAACCTAATTTATCATTTAGTATACTCTATCTTTCTTAAATCAGAGAAAGTATTAGTGCACTCGAAGGGTATCTTCTTAAATCAGAGAAAGTATACTCTATCTTTACTTGAAGAAACTGGTTTTTTGGCCTGCAAACCAGCTACTTTACCTATGGATTCAAATCTGAAGTTAAGTGTTTCTGATGGAGATCCACTTCCTGATTCTTCACAGTATCGCAGATTGATTGGAAGGTACATATACTTGACCATTTCCAGAATGGGATATTTGTTATGTAAATAAACTCGGTCGGTTTATGTCCAAATTCCTACCACTTTGCTCATCTAGATGCAGTCCACCATCTTTTGCGTTAAAAACTTCTCCAGGCCAAGGTCTCTTGTTTTCTGCTACTTCATCTCTCGTTCAAGTCTTATCTTTGATGCAGATTGGGGTAGTCGCTGCCGACACCAGGAGGTCAACAACTGGTTACTGTGTGTTCTTGGGGGACTCTTTACTGTCATGGAAATCAAAGAAGCAGCCCACTGTCTCTAGATCATCAACAGAGGCTGAGTATCGAGCCCTTGCTTATGCAGCCAGTGAAATTACCTGGATTCAGAATCTTCTCAACAATTTTGAAATTTCCATTGATTCTGCCATGCTTTTCTGTGATAGTCAAGCTGCAATTCACATTGCTTCAAATCCAACATTTCATGAGAGATCTAAGCATATAGACATTGATTGCCACTTTGTTAGAGAAAAGGTTCTTGTTGGAACTCTCAAGCTTATCCATGTGCCATGCAAATATCAGTTGGCTGACCTGCTAACCAAGCCACTCTCCTCTGTTTCCTTTCGTTTTTTATTGTCCAAGATGGGTGTTTTTGATCCATACCTTCCATCTTGAGGGGGAGTATTAACTGATATACTTGATGTAAATAGAATTAGTTTGTTCGTTAGTTTGTTAGTTAGTTTGTTAGTTAATCAGTTAGGTTAGTTAGTTAGCTTTGCTTTAGTAAGCTTGGAGCTTGCTATATATATTCTCTTTCGTGTATTCATAACTTAACTTTCTGATATATGAATTACTCATCATTTAGCAATATTGTCCTTAATATTTAGTTTAGGAATAAAAAACTTATCATTTTTAGCGAATAAATAATTTATATACTCGCTCTTCAAAAAATAACTGAAATCACTAATGTTACTATCATGCAAGATTTAATGTAAATATAAATTTGTATAAAAAATACATCTATGTAAAGAAAAATGCTAAATTACACAAATAGTTTTGCACGAATAAGTTCACCAAACTAACCTAACAAACCTTCCATGTATTATGCATCGAAAACTTACTTTTCCATTTTGCTATGTTTATTTTTTCATTCAATATGATTGATCCACCGAATTTGTATTTGGTTCCGTGAAAACTGATTCGTAGGAAATAACATCTCTCTTTCCGTATATATTGCTTATAATATTAAGAAATTATTTATAATTTATTTATTTGTTTATCCTCTTCTTGATGTGAGGTTTGATTTTTTTTTTTATGTTTTTTAATTGAATTTTTTATATTCTCTATTTAAGATTCTCAGTCATTGAAGAAGATTTTATAGTTCTAACACAAAGTGTCTATATATGTTAATAATGGAGGAAACTACTGGAGCCAAATTAACACTTTTTAAGCCAACAAAAAGATTAAATGATTGAGTTAAACCACATAAGGGTACACAGTAATATACCCAAGTAGCAATACATCGATCTCTGTTGCTGAGAAAAGACAAGAACATAAGCCAACATGATTTGTGCCCTTAGCAAAGTATGGGCATTTATTGGATGGATAAAGTTATTTTAAAATGAAGTTGTCACAAATAAACTCACTTTATTACTATACTGCACATGGGATGGGAAGGGAAGGGAGGCATCACTTTTCAATATCATTTTTTATATTTAATTAATAATATATAAATTTATAATTAATTATGTATATTAATTAATTAATGAATAAATTTATAATTTAAAATTAAAGTTTAAATTAATTAATTAATTAATATATATAATTAATTATAAATTTATATATTATTAATTAAATATAAAAAATAGTGTTGAAAAGTTAACGTAAGAATACAGAGGTTGAGGACATTTTATACAGCCACACTACGGAGCACAACGGTCTCAACAGTGACTCCATGCCCAAAACAGAATAGCACACCTTTTGTTGGATACAATTTGATTTCAATTTTGAGATGAATTATTTTTTTTTTAATCTCTTTAATTTATTATTATATTTTATTTTATCATTTATTCATATCACTTAATTGAACTAATAAATATATGACTAACAGATTACCAGATTAAGAAGGATTGAAGAAAAATAACTCCTATCAAAATTATAGTCAAGTCGGGTCCATTCAAGCTCCTCACCTGTTTTGTCAAGCCCATTTTCTGTTGACTTCTTCCTCATTTTGTCCATGATGAATAGCACAGTTGCACTTAAAATGTTGCCATATTCACTGAGCACATGTCTAGTGACCTTTAGTTTTTCGAGTTTCAAGCCTAGTTTGGCCTCAACTAGGTCTAGAACTACTGGTCCACCAGGCTGTGCAATCCAAAAGATGGTGTTGTAATCAGAGATATTCATCAAGGGTTGAAAAGTTTCAACCAAGACTTGCTCAACATTCTTGGAGACAAGCGCAGGAACATCCTTGAGGAGATGGTATGTTTGTCCAGCTTCACGAAGGTGGCCGGCAATAGCCCCTTCACTATCTGGTAGGATTGTCTGTGCACTCCACACTAGCTCGAACAAAGGTTTATCAACCCCTGGCAATGGATCTGAACCAACAATCACTGCAGCTGCACCGTCTCCCAGCAGTGCTTGGCCCAGAAGGCTATCAAGATGGCTGTCACTAGGGCCACGGAATGTAACAGCATTGATCTCTGAACAAACCTCAAGCACACGTAGAGGGGAAGGAAATGAGAGAGTTTAGAGAGAATGAGAAATGAAATTGACTAAATTTGTAAAAATATATACAATAAACCAATAGTGTGGCTTATACAGAATGTAAGAAAATAATTAACTAATAATTAATTATATTTAAAAGATGAAAATAATGAATCTTAATTATTAAATTTTATATAAATAATTAAAATTATAATATAAATATATATAATTTTTTTAAATAATTATATAATTTTAAAAAAATTTATTTTTATTATTCATGTATATTTCTATGATCAAAATTTTTTTTATCAATATATGTTTATGTAACTAATTACTAATTAATTATTTCAACTAATCTTCAACTAACACAATTATTAGCCTGTTTGGAAATCAGTTTGGCCAAACAAACTGACGTTTATAATTTTCGAATCAAAATTTATTTTTTCATTTGTTTCATAATAAAAATTTAAGAAAATCTCTTAATATATATGTTTTCTAAATATAAATTACATTAATTAATTTTCAATTAAACTTAAATTTACAAACATACTTTCAATTAAACTTAAGTTTACAACTAAATCACAATTATATCTCTAATTACTTTGTTGAGCCAAGTCTTTAGCCAAACGGAGCACCGTGCCACAGGCAAACAATCTTGTTGGTAAATCATGTAACGCTTCACTGATGGACGAAGGCCTAAGAGCTTTGTGAGTTGGTAGTCCGCACCAGACATGTCTATACAACACTTGTGGTGCAGAAGATGAGGTGGATAATCTTGGGCTTGGGTTGACCCCATTCCTTGATGGCCTTTGTTGCTGCCTCTTTTCCTAGCTTTGTACCTCCATAACCACCATGTCTTGCATCCAGTGAAGGTGCCATATAAGCACAAACGTTGGGATTCTCTTTTAAGATTTCTTCTGCTAAGTACATGTATGGCTTTTTAATCATTGACTTTTCACCTGAAATTGATAGTAATTTAATGCCGTACTTTATCAGTACTAATTGTTAATTAGTACTTATCTTTTACAAAAATTCGTTACAAATGTGATTTTTTTTTTTGACTGGATTACAAATGTGATCTTAGGGCAAAGCGAGGGTTGAAAAAATATGTGAAGTAAATATAAGTATTAAAATTTAAGTAGACATCAAACTTTGCATTAAATGCCAGCTAAAAAAAACTTTACATTAAATACTTCTCAAAAATATTAGGTATATCAAAGTTATACTGAAGACTATCCCAAAAAAAAGTAGAGTAATTTTATCTACACATTCTTTATTCACATTATCTCATGTTTATATAATTATTATTATTATTATATTTAATCCCACATCATTTTCAGCACGTATAGGCAGATGTGTATCTAGCTCTTTTTAAAAAAATATGTCCTATAACTTCATTCTTTGATGGTATGAAAAATGCTAAGAACATAATTTTTATCTTATTTTTTTAACATATTCTTTTTATTAAATCATATTACATACTAAAATATACACTTAATTTTGATTAACATATAATCAATTTAATTAACATGTAATTAAATTTAAATTTATATTTTAATGTGTGATGTGATTAAAAAAATATATTCAAATAAATATGATAAATAGTATATTCTTAACACTTGTAATTAATTAAAATAGATGACAAAATCTAGCAAAAAATAAAAAATAATAATAAAATCTAGCCAAAAAAGAAAAAAAGAAATAGATGCATTTTGTTCCCTTTTTTTTTTTTGGTAATTCTTCCACACTTTGCTAGCTAAGAATCTCTCATACCCAGAGAGAAAAAAAAAACTGCTCATAAAATGAAAAAGAAAAGCAAAACAATACAGAAGCTTGCACATATATTCATATTCAAAAGAAGATCTGAGATATCTTACACATGGGCTTGAAGTTTTCTTTGAGCTCTATCACGTGCTCGTTGTTTGTAATACGAAAATAATAATCGGGGTAGGTGCTCTGCTCCATGCAGTTTGGAGAAGTTGCGGTGTCAATTATTAGTTGTTAAATAGTTGTACAGTAGCTATTAGTTACATAACAAAATTATAATCTGTTATATATGTTAATAGGATAGTTTCCTTTCTGTTTGTTGAGTTAGTTAACTATTATAGGATGATTATTCTTATATATAAACATCTGTATCACTCCTTCATTTAATAAGAAATTATGCAATTCAGTTTATCTTTCCTTTCTCTATTCTATTATGGTATCAGATTTCTTCTAAATCATTAGCTTCTGCATTCTCTTTTTTCATCAGCCATGGCTGACCCTTCTATAACTTCATCCAATGAAGACAACAACAACACCAATGGTCGTCCCGACCTCATTTCTACTCAGCCAGCTGATCCATTCCAAAATCCTAATAATCCATACTATCTTCATCCAGGAGAAAACCGTGGATCTATTCTTGTATCACCTCCTCTCAATGCTGATAACTACTACAACTGGAGTAAGGCCATGAAGCGTGCTTTATCTTCCAAAAACAAAATCAAATTCATCCATGGTACTCTTCCTCAACTCGTTGAATTTGACCATGTCTTTGATTCTTGGGAAAGATGCAACAATTTAGTTATTTCTTGGATCACACGAACATTTTCCCCTCAAATTTCCCAAAGCATCATTTGTATTGATAGTACTCGTGATCTCTGGCTGGATTTGCAACAACGGTTTACTAAAGGTAACCATTTTCGCATGTCAGATTTACTCCAAGAACTTCATTCCATGCGCCAAAGTGATAGAACTCTTACCAATTTTTATACCGATATGAAAATTGTTTGGGATGAATTGGATTTTTTGCGTCCAACCCCTACATGTTTGTGCATTGTTCCTTGTTCTTGTCATCTTCGCAATTCTGTTCAATCTTATAAGGATAAGGAACTTGTCATATGTTTCTTGAAAGGGCTTACCGAATCTTATCACCCTGTGCGCACACCAATTCTTTTTATGAACCCTCTGCCTTCACTTAGCCAGGTCTATTCTTTAGTTCTTCAATAAGAAAGACCAACTATACATACTTCTCCAATTGATTCTTCTACCTTTACTGCTACTTCCAATTCTTTTTCTTCACCAAGCAGAGGAACCAATTTCTAAGGAAGAGGCAGAGGAAGATCTAATTCAAGACAATCAATGTTTTATACTCATTGCAATCGCACTAATCACACCATTGAGCATTGCTATTTTAAACATGGTTTTCCTCCAGGATATAGTTCCAAGAAATCAAGCATTGCTCCTACTATTACAAATGTTACTACTGATAATTCTTCCAAGACTGATCCTCCTTCTAATTCCACAACTCAACTGACACATGACCAATTTTTACCATCTTTATCTCGTGAAGATTATCAGTATCTCATATCTCTCCTTCATGTTTCCAAGCATGACATTGGTACTGCTTTACACACCGTCAGTAAGAATTCAACATCTAACTCACATCACCATGTGTTTTCAGGTGTCACTAAACTAGGTATATCTATTTCAAATCATTCTATTTGGATACTAGATTTAGGTGCAAGTGATCATATTTATCCTTTTATTCAATTCTTTTCTTCATACAAGAAAATTGACCATGTTTCTATACTATTACCAAATGGGACAACTCTTCTTGCACATTATTCTGGCACTATCTTTTTTACATCTCATTTTTATCTAACTGATGTTCTTTTCATCCCAGAATTTACTTTCAATCTAATTTCTATTCATAAACTTACTAATTCACTCTTTTGTAGATTGATTTTCTCACCTAATACTTGTGACATTCATGATCTGTCTACCTTGACGATGATTGGGCATGCTAAGATTCTCAACAACTTATACATCCTTCAAGGAACAACACTGTCTTTACTTTGTAATACACATAATGATACTACTGTTGTGGTTAATTCTGCCATTCCTAATAATTTGCTGCATTCAAATTTTGATTTGTGGCATTATAGACTTGGCCATCCTCCATTTCCTGTTTTACAACAATTATATACATCATTCCCATATATTGTTTATACTAAAAATCTAATATGTGATTCTTGTCATTATACACAACAAACAAAGTTTCCTTTTTCCTACTAGCATGACCAAGTCTTTCTCTCCTTTTGATTTACTGCATATGGACATATAAGGTCCCATTAACATTGCTTCATTCCAAGGACACCATTATTTTCTAACTATTGTGGATGATTTTAGTAGACACACCTGGATATTTCTCATGAAAAGCAAGTCTGATACAAGACTTTGCATTACTTCTTTTATAAATCTTGTCTCTACGCAATTTTCCTCTAAGGTTAAAATGATAAGGACCGATAATGGAATGGAATTCCATATGTCTTCTTATTATTCTTCCCTTAGTATTATTCATAAAAAATCATGTGTAGTGACACCACAACAGAACTCCATTGTTGAAAGAAAACATAGACATCTTTTGAATGTCACAAGGGCATTACTATTTCATTCCAAATTGCCTAAAACTTTTTGGTCCTATGCCCTTTGCCATTCTACTCACCTTATAAACATGCTTCCTAGTCTTGTTCTTAATCATAAAACACCATATGAGTTGTTACACAACTCACCACCAACATTTCTTGATTTAAAGGTATTTGGATGCTTAACATATGCTTCCACTTTAACTCAAAATCGACATAAGCTTGAACCTAGGGCAAGAAAGTCTTTGTTTCTTGGCTTTTAACCAGGAACCAAAGGATATCTTCTCTTTGATTTACAAACCAGAAATACCTTTATTTCAAGACATGCTATTTTTTATGAATCAACTTTTCTTTATCCTTTATCTACTTCTATTGAACATAGTCACCGTTCCTCTGTTTCTACATATTGTGATTCTTTTTTCTCTTTGATTATCCTACTAATGATTCCATTTCAGCACCTTTAATTACATCTACATCTCAGCATCTCATTGATAATGACCAGCAGCCTACTGTTGATCCTTCTGCACCAATTATACAAATGATTCTCTTTTTATGAAAAGATCTACTCGACCTAAGAAAGCACCAACCTATTTATAGGATTTTCACTGTAACAATATCTTATCGCCATCTTCTAATTCTTCTCTATATCCCTTCTCTTCTGTCATCTCCTATTCTAATCTATCTTCATCTCATTTACATTTTACTATGTCTATTTCTACACATCATGAACCAACTTCTTATAAGCAAGCTATTAAACATAAACATTAGATCTAGGCTATAAATGATGAATTAGCAAATGATGAATTAGCAGCTCTTCATCATAATAACACATGGATCCTTGCTGATCTTTCACCTAATAAAACACCAATTGGATGTAAATAGGTGTATAGGATCAAATATAGAGTTGATGGCTCTATTGAGAGGCATAAAACCTGTCTTGTTGCAAAAGGCTTCAATCAAGTTGAAGGCCTTAATTTTTTTATACTTATTCACCAGTTGCAAAAGTTACTACTATAAGGTTACTTTTAGCAATTGCTTCCACAAAAAATTGGCATCTTCACCAATTAGATGTTCACAATGCATTCTTGCATGGCAATCTTAAAAAAGAAATGTATATGCAATTGCCACCTGGTTATAGTTCATCTCAGCCTCATAAAGTTTGCAGATTGCTTAAGTCCATCTATGGCTTTAAACAATCTAGCAGACAATGGTTTGCTCGGTTATCTCAATTCTTAACTTCTAAAGGATATTCTCATTCTTCATCAGATCATTCTTTGTTCATTAAATCTACTTCTACTTCTTTTACTGTTCTTTTAGTTTATGTTGATGATCTTATACTTGCAGGTAATAACTTACAAGAAATCAATTCTATCAAATCTGATTTACACAGCACTTTTAAAATCAAAGACTTAGGTTTCCTAAAATATTTTTTAGGCCTTGAAATAGTTAGATCCAAAAAGGGAATCCACATATGTCAACGCAAATATGCTTTAAACATTTTATCAGAATGTGGCCTTCTTGCATCTAAACCAGCCTCCACCCCTATGCCTAAAGGCACCAAACTGACACAACGGGGTGGTATTCCTCTCGATGACCCACCTGCATACTGAAGATTGATAGGTAATCTTATCTATTTAACAACTACTCGTCCTGATATCTCTTTTTCTGTGCAGCAGTTGAGCCAATTTATGAGCCATCCTACGTCTATTCATTATGAAGCAGCGGTATGGATCCTTCACTACATTAAGACTTGTCCAGCTCAAGGTTTATTCTTTTCCAGTACATCGCCTCTTCAACTTAAAGCCTTCAGTGATTCAGATTGGGCTACTTGTCCGGATTCCCGCAAATCTATCACTAGGCTACTGCATTTTCTTAGGCGACTCTCTAATATCATGGGAATCTAAAAAACAGGCTACTATTTCTCGTTCATCCTCCAAGGCCGAGTATAGAGCTTTGGCAACCATAATTTGTGAACTGCAATGGTTAACATATCTACTGCATGATTTGAGAATTCCACTAATTTCTCCAGCTTTACTATATTGTGATAGCCAGTCCGCAAGGCATATCGCAGCAAACTCTTCCTTTCATGAAAAAATAAAGCACATAGAATTAGATTGTCGTAAGAGATAAACTACAAGCAAAGCTTTTTCATCTACTGCTAATTGCTAGCTCCCGACAATTAGCTGATGTCCTCACGAAACCATTAGATTCTACTCAATTCAATGAACTTGTATTCAAACTGAGAGTGAAAAGTATACAATCACTAGTTGTGGGGGGGGTATTAGCTGTTAAATAGTTGTACAATAGCTATTAGTTACGTAACAGAATTATAATCTGTTATATATGTTAATAGGATAGTTTCCTTTCTATTAGTTGAGTTACTTAACTATTATAGGTTGATTATCCCTATATATAAACATATGTATCACTCCTTCATTCAATAAGAAATTATGCAATTCAATTTATCTTTCTTTTCTCTATTCTATTACCAATTGCCATGAAATTTGCAGGACCTTGTGCATGTTGTGCCTTGTGGATCACATCCACAGTCACCATCTTATTCTTCTCTTAACTAGCAACAAAGAAAAAAGCTAAGAAAAAATAAGCTAGCAAAGCAAAACTTTAAAAAATATGATGGGGTGATAAAAACATTTCTGAAAGAGTATATATATTTGCAGAAGCAAAGAGAAAGAAATCGCATGGTAGTGATAGCACAATGCTTACCTGACCAAAGCCTTATCCATATTACTGATAAAGAGATTTCTCCTATTTTGGTCTCAAATTTCAATTTTTTTTTTATAATGTCATCAACATTTATTTATTGTAAGTCTTAAACATAAATAAAACAGGACAAAAATATAACTTAACCACATTTTCTTCTACAAAATTATTAGTTACAAATACAACAAAACCACACAATTTTCATTATCATTTAACTAACTGTTTGTTGTCTGATTGCTATGAAGTACGGACATGCCGTTTGAAATGCGTGTTCGCGTGTCAGACACTTGTCCAACACAAATACACGAGAACATATATACGACACACGTGTCTTATGTGTCTGAATGTGTCCAATTTTAAAAATTATTATTATTTACTCAGACACAGCTCGAACACGTTTGGACATGTCTTGGATACGGCGTGGACACTTCTTAGACACAACGTGGACACGTCTTGGACACGACTCATTAATATTAAAAAAAATAGTTTTCATGTAAACTTGTAACCCACAAGCCCAATTACATGAAGTTATCATCACCCAAACACTCATTCTCAAGAAAAATCTATTCCTCAATACGATGTATATCGTTTTGCTATTCATGACTTACATGGAGTAAAATGAAATTAATTTTAGATATTTCTTCTAATTAATTTTTTTAGATGCACATGTATTTATACATAGTTAGTTTTATTAAAAAAAGTTAGTTTAAATAATTTTTTAGAAAATGTCAATAGAAATTATCGCTCATATTTTTTAAGAGGCGATACTAGGTAGCAACTAACAAATATTGATACATATAATATATATTAAGATATTATAAATTTTCAAACTTATAGAAATAATATTAATGAATTATGATTTTTTTTAAATTTTTTTACAATTATATATATATATATATATATATATATATATATATATATATATATATATATATGTGTGTGTGTGTGTGTGTGTGTGTGTGTGTGTGTGTGTGTGTGTGTGTGGTATCCATATCTTACTATTTTTTTATTTTGATTTGTCTCCGTATCTGTATCCGTACTTGTATTTCATAGTCTGATTGCATCAAATGATACAAGCCTACATTAACTTTGATATTCGAAAATTATCCGAAACCAAATACAGTGGTTATCTACTTGCTTTGTTTTTTCTTTTTATTTTTTAATCTAGGCATGTTTGTGCCTTCAATCGGCTAGTCATAATAATCATTTTTACCCAAAAAAAAAAGAGCTTGGTGATATTTTAGAATCCAATAATAAATTAATAATGTTTGCATTTACACAACTAAACTAATAGCCAGTTGCTACAGGTAAAAATAAGTTGGGTCATGTTAAGCTTTATCTAAATAGGTTTATATTTGTTTTGTAATGTGTTAGCCTGATCTTGACATATTATCTATTATAAACTTTTTTTTTACTCGACCTGACTTGTTTATGAAAATATAGAAGCTTAATCTAATCCAAAAACTTGTTTAAGGACCTATATTACATAAAAGTTTTGATATAAGTTAGGAAACTTAAACTTTTTCATTTTTAAATAAGTATAATCATTGACAAAATTATTATATTTTATATAAAATAAATATATTATATTAATATATAATTAGTAAATTATGTAAATATTTTTTAATTATATATATAAATATTAAAGAAATAAATTGGCTTAATAAGTCAAATAGACTTTTTAAAAACTCGAACCTTAATTTACATAGTTAAATATCTATTTTGAAATGCTTAAGCATAGTTTATTTGCTAAATAGACTAAATTTATATAGGTCAAAAATAAGTTAGGTTATAAATCTCTGATAGGCCACCTGACTTATTCTCACTCTTATCAATTGTACCTTTTAAAAAATTGACAATTTGTGATAATTGAAGTGCACTAGTTATAGATAATTAAGATATATCATCATTAAAAAGCGATATGTCTAAAAAACACACTTTAATAACAAATAAAAAACATGTACAAAGAGAAATGTGATTTTTTATAAATCAATTTTCACAAAACCAAATACGAATTAGATAGACCAATCATGTTGGGTGAAAAAATAAATGGAAAACATTAAATGTCCTAGGTGTATTTATCCCAATCAGGTTGGGCAGTTGAACCGGTTTGGAACATAAGTTTGGCAACAATGCTTGGCAATAATACAAATTAGGACAGTGAGGCTTGCAATGGAGGTTTGGCTGGGTTAAATGATGGTGGCGCGGCGGCGAGATGCTACTCTTGCTGGTGGTTGTTGGTTTGTGCTTTTGATTGGCGACAACGATCACTACAAGAATTTTATCAATTAGCTATCAAATTTATTTATGAAAAATTTTTGTAACTAATTTTTAAATGCATGAAACTAAAGATTTTATGAAACAAATAACTATAAATTAACTATGAAAATTTAGCTATAGAAAATTTTAGTAGCTAATCTGTATCTAATTTTCGAATGCATGAAACTAAAGCTTTAACAAACAAATAGCTACAGATTAACTACGAAAAATTTTGTTAGTTAATCCGTAGCTAATTAGCTATGGATTAGCTACGATTTAAATTTTCGTAACTAATTTTTGAATGCATGAAACTAAAGATTTTATCAAACAAATAGCTATAGAATAACTATAGATTAGCTACAAAAATTTAGTTATGAAACTTTAATCCGTAGTTAATCTGAAGTTAATTAACTACAAATTAGCTACTAAATAAAATTCTCTAACTAAATTTTGAGTGCATGAAAAGAAAATTTTTATAAACTAAATAGTTATAAAATAGCTATAATTTAACTGCAGAATTTAATTAAAAAAAATTATTTCTATCCGTAATAAAGTAGCTACAGATTACCTACTAAAATTTCCCGTAACTAAATTTAAATTGCATAAAAAAAATTGACCAAATAAGCTCTCTTTTAATCTCATACGCGTGCTCATCCCTTACCAGAGTCCCCACTAACACTTTCCCAAATCTAAAATCCCTTACCTCCGTTCGCGCCCATCCATCCTGCCTTCCCTCCTAAGTTTGTCGTCTCATCCCGTCCCTCTCATGTTATTGCTTGCCATACTAACCCATTCTACCTACAAACTCCTATTCTATCTCATTCTCTCACTCAAACCCTAGTGTGACGATTATTACTTGCTGGTTCGTGTGTGCTCTTCCTTCCTTGCTGCAAGAATGAGATAGAATGGGAGTTTGCACTTCAATCTGTGCTTGCGACTTCGATTGGGTGTTGGTTTGAACTTGTTTGTGACTTGCTGGTTAGAACTTGCTGGGTGGGTAGGTGAGTATTTGTTGGTTTCAATTTCCTGGTTTAGGTTGCCGTGACTCAAACTTTGGTTCTGGTTAACTCTTTTTAATTTTTTATCTGGTTCTGTATGCTTTTAGTGGAGTGGTTGCTATGTTTGGATACTTTGTTTTGGTTGATTCTGTGTATTGAGCTCTGTTTGACTTTGGTTCTGCTTTGTGAGGCTTGCACATTCATTCACATTGAGATAGATTCATTTTTCTTCATTTCTTCTGAGTCACTTAATGTTCAACGAGTTCTCCAACCTAAGTTCCTTTCTGCAACATCATATTCATATCTTATCTTAATCCTTCTTCTTAACTATAACTACTACTCATCTTCTTCATCACTTGTTTTCGGATATTGATCATAGCTTAATCATCTACTTTTTCTGAGGTTAGTGGATCGGCTTGATGAAAATCGCAGAAATTAGGTGATTTTGTTTGTGTTCTCCTGCTTGCTTTTACGGTTGTTTGTGTTTTGTTTTTCATTTTGAGCTTCCTTTAGTTGCTGACAGATAAAGGAGGAAATATTCAAGACAATAAGGATTTTAAATTGAAGCTTTCTCTTGATTTTTGTTTTCCAAGTGAGGCATTTCAACTTAGTGCATGTTTCTATTTTTTCTCCCCTTGGTTCCCCAAAGGGTAAACCGCATTCAAATTTTCAATATTTTATAATTTTTACTTTCTCAGAAATCGATGTTCAAGTAGAACGGAAGATCTATGTTTCCGTAAGTGTTGCAGCATTTACAAAAGAAAAAAAAATTGAGTATTTGAAGACCTTTTCAACCTTTAAAGGAGTGAGTTCAAGTAACAGATCGGGAAGTTTTAGATTCCATAACTTAAAAGGTCGTGTTGCTTGGGTCCTTAGATCAGGCTCAGTGGAGTTGTGGCTATGTTAGGTTTGATGATTTTGATTTTTACAGCTTGGAATGAGGTTCACGTTCAACGTGTTAATCACTACTTTTAGTCTGGAGCACTAGACAGTGGAGTCTGTATCTTGAGCTATGGTCCCCTCCGTCATGTTTATCTGATTAACTCAATCAATGGGGTTGTATTTTAAAGTTTGATAGGCCCATTTGTTTAAAAAGTTATCTTTTTTTTTTCAAAAATATCTCTTTTCGCCATTGCAATTGCTGCTGGTAACCTTTCTTGTTTGTATGTTTATGTTAGTATGTATACAACTCAAATAGTTTGTATACCCTTGCAATCATAATGGGCCAAAAATTGTGGCTTGCGTATATATATATATATATATATATATATATATTATCGCAGTCCCTCCCCCATGGATTAAATAGCTAACAGATGTATGTGGGGTTGTGGGTGTTAGGCTTTCCATTCTTTTCATTGATCTATTAACAAATCTCATAGTTTATATTCATACTTCCGTAGCAAGGGCAGATCATAGAGAATGAAGCCAATGGCTTTATGCATAGATACTAACTTGCCCCCTTCTACTAGTTTTATTAAATAAAAATTTCCCTTAAAAAAATAAAGGACCTTATTCTTAGTGACAAAGTAGTCTTTCAAGATATAAAAGAGCATGTTCTTCACATAATTGTTCTACAAACAACTAAATCAAATACAATTATGACATGTAAATTAGAAAAGTAACAGTAAGAGATTTGAGCTTTTTGGTAAATATGGTCAAGGAAAGAAATTAGGATTTACACAAAAAAGAAAATAATATGACTAATGAATTTCTTTTGTTGGCTTAAATGTTTTTTTTTTTCAAAACATAAATTGAATTTTAGATTGAAGAATAACTTGAGTTAGCATATATACAACATAACTTGATTATGTACTCGTAAAAGAAAGAAAAATGAACCAAAAAAAGGAAGAGAAGAGATAATGGTTGACAAGAAATATTAAAAGTGAATGAGAAAACAAATCCTAATATAGAATAGTACAGAATGAAACAATTTTGAATTGTAAAAATAATGTTTTAATATTCATGTCATTTAGGTTTCTTGGGGTTTATCAGTTGGCAGGTATATTTATGTGCATGTATATATTCCATCTACAGACAAGAATCTATGGACGCTTGACTCACTGTATGCACGGAATAAACAAACATTAAATCTAAGTAGTGTTCTTTTTTTCTTGCACTCTTGTGCAATTGATGTGTTTGCGCTTGAGAAGGGTAAAAACTTAGATTTTCTGCTGCATGTATTTTGGCATCTTTTATAATAACAGATAAATGCTAAAGCCTAAATGAAATATAAGCAGAACTATGTGAAGGGGATTTAAGCATTCATTCCCCAGTACTATGTAGTGGCTTTGTAGACTTTCATAAGTACCTCTATTGTGAAAGATTGTATGTGTACTAAGACTACATAAGTAATACACCTTGACATGTTTTTCAACCTTTGTTTACTTTCCATATTTTTCTTGTAAGATAGACTTCCATGTTTATTTCACATTGCAACTGTTCTTGAGTCGGATTAATTATGTCTATTAGACTACACTTCTTACTAACCAGGGCTACTTTCTAGGATTGTTGAGCATAAAATTTGCATATGCATGTGCATTTAACTGTAAACTTTTGATCTTTATGGCATAAAATTGATACTAAAATGTCCACATACTTAGCTCTATTTGGAGGTAGCTTGAACGGAGTGTTACCATTATTCAAGATGGTGAAAAATGTTCAAGGCAAAAAAGATAATGACTAGTGGAATAAAATTCTTGAAGCCCAAAAGTTGAGCAGCGAGGAAAAAATGAATTAACAAGTGAGAAAATAAAACTGAGAAGATGACACATCAAAGTAGAACGTTTATATGTATATATAGAACTAGTAAAATGTACTAGGTGTATCAGAATGTGTTCACTCTTTGTTAAGTTTATTGCATTAAAACTTAAGAAAAGCAATTGAAGAATCTAGGAGCTATTGTTTTAACACCAATGCTCAATTCAACCCATGAGGTATACGCCAAATTTATATTATGGGTGAGGGGGATGGTCCTTTAAACTTAAAATTTAAAGAAAATCACAAAAGCTGAGAAAGATCATATGTAAGTTGAGAATTGCTGATTAAAATTTCTTGACATAGCTCTAACACCTTGTTTTCATACTAGCTGCACAAATTTATTCTATGCTTCAAACAATCATATTTCAAAGCTTATATATAGGAATATAGGATTAAAATCAAAATAAACAGTGTTGGGCAAGTTTTTGGTGAAATGATATATTACCCCATAATCTGGATCCACTTAGCATATATTCCTTTCTTCCACTCCTTTATTTGTTACAAGTTTTAGGGAAGTACTTTAAAGTTTCCTTTATATTAACTATTTATGTTTTGAAATGCTTCAGATATTAAAATATTTTAGAAGGAGTGACCCTTGGATAGAGAGAACTGCACCCTGCAATTCTGTTAAGTTATCATTAAATATAATTAAAATATTAACTATAATTAAAATATTAACTGCACTTTTATATTAACTATAATCTACAATCATAAACTTTTTTAATTCTTTTACAATTGGAGAAGGCAGATAGAACATTTGGATCAACATCAGAGTTTAATTCTGCTTACATTCAGAGATTTTATGAGAACAACCACACTGCATTACTGTTACTTCCTTCCCTCACTCCCTTCACATTTTCCAAAATCCCTCTTAGATCTCTTACAATTGTTCCTGCCATGTCAAATCGTGTGTTTTTGGACTGTCATTTACTTCAATTTTGTGTTTTGGTTTCAGTTACAACTGTTTTCTAGGTTCACTGTGCTTTTGAAACTTGGCAAGATTGCAACTTTGCTTGTGAATTTTTAATGGGTTGCTTAGAAATGTAGTGAAGTGATTTTATGATTTCGAACAGTGATATAATTTGGTTGCAGTAGTAGTGCCTCCAAACTTCAACTAGGTTTTAAGTTTCTTGCTGAATTAATGATATAATTCTTGTATTTTCTTATGTTAAAATCTTATTGATTGTTGTGTAGGAAACTTAAATTGGGGTGGGCATGTCTCAAATGGACAACATGGAACTTAATTTTATAGATCATATGCTCAAACGAAGATATATATTTAGTGGCCTTGCTTGAATCTTACCTATGATTTTGCATTTCAGATATTGTAATTGCATATAGGTTCCTCTAATGCTGCTTCGACACAAGTAGCCATAAAGGAAGCTATTAATGAAACGATGACTTCTTTTATCCAAATGCAGTTGGTGTCTGTTATCCAGGCACAGGTGGCATCTGTGTTGGAGTCCATCTTAAGGATTGTTGGTTCCCAAGCAGGAAGTGTTGTGCCACAGACACCATCACAAGGCGATCCAGTTGGGGAGGATCGTGAAGTTGATGATACTGAGACTGACTTGGATTGATTAGTTGTGTTTATTGATTATTAGATTAACTTGTTTTGAACTATTTGTATTAAGTAACTTAGATTAGTTATGTTGCTTTCTTTGTAGAACATGTTTTGAATTTACTAATACAATTATGATATTTTGTTGTTTTGCACAACTTATTTGTTGGATTTTTGTTTGAATTGAGATATTTATATAGGTATAATTTTAAAATATACTAATATAAAATTAATTTGGATTAGCTTCCAAATAGCTAGAGAATAACTATGAAATTGTTACGGATTTTAGCTAGGAAATAACTACGGAATTCTTACGGATTTTAGTTAGGAAATAGCTACGAAATTCCTACAGATTTTAGTTAGGGAATAGCTATCGAATTGCTATGAAAATTTATTACGGAATTAATTACGAAATATTTTGTAACTAATTAGTTGGAGAAACAAAGCAAAATCTAAACAAAATTAGCTATAGATTAACTATCGATTAATTATGAAAATTCAAAATTTAGTTACGGATTAGTTACGAAAATTTTTAGTAGCTAATTAACTATCAAAATTTGACTACGAAAAAATCTGTAACTAATCTGTAGCTAAGCCGTAGCTAACAAACGGATTTTTTTATAGCTAATCAGTAAAATTCTTGTAGTGATGTGTATTAGTTGTGGAAGAAAGGTACTGGTGTGATGGTTCATGCGGATTCTGCTAAGCTTGGTTAAGTTGCTTCCATGGAAGATCCAGCGAGGGAGAAGTGATGGTAGTGGCTATAGCTCCTGTTGACATGGTGACTCGCTTATTTGCAGCAAAGAGTGCTAGGTAGCTTTTGCTGTGTAGGATCTCATCGTTTCTAAAGGAGTGATAGGCATGTGGGTTTAGAATTAGGGTTTAGAAAATGATTGGTTGTTTGTGTTTTTTTTTTTTTGGGTCCTAGTATTTCATAATGATGTAATTTGTTTTCCTTTTTTATTTTTAATCTTTAGAATTAGGGTATAATAATGGTTTTACTTTTCACTTGAATTAATTTTTACATATGTGTTCTTCTACGTGTATAAACAACTCATCAACAATACTAATTACTATAATTATATGACACATGGCACCATTATAAGAAAAAGTGCCACATGGAACAAAAATAAAGCATGTTGTCACACCTAGGACTGACACATGGTGTGATTTTAGAACATGTATTTTATTTTTATATAATAACATTATTATTATTATTATTATTATTATTAAATATTCCGTGCATTGCATATGTTTTTCTAAATTTAGATAAAATTTAAATAAATATGAATTAAAAGAGTAATATTTTAAACTATAAATAAGATATGTATAATTAATTTATTTAATTAGAATCTAAAATAATATAAACTAAAAGAGAAAAAATACTAAAAATTATTAACATTATAAAGGAGATATGTATAGTTAATTAAAAAGATAATTTAAATTTGAAATTAAAAATAAAAAAATTAAGAATAACATGTGTCATTTTTAAAAAGAGAATATTTTAAGAGATATTAAGATGTTTTCAAGAAAAAATGTACTTTAATTTTTATTTATTAAAAATGAATATAATTACATAATCCAAAACGTACAGAACCCAACATTCATATTTTATGTTTTTTTACTATTTCTGTTCTACATGTATCATATTATTTAAAGTTGATAATTAATATTAGATTTACTCATTATTTTGATCATGATACACATCAATAAATAAAGTATTAAATTTTGTTTAAAAAATTAAAATAAGAATTTTGTTTTACGTTTTTTTAAAGAAGACTTTATCTAATTATTACTCTTAACCTTAAAATTTTGTTAACAATTTATAGAACCAAGAAATTTTGTTTTACATATATGTATTTTAAGAAATGATTTATCCTCCTACCCAATTCTCCTACTAATTTTTTTAATTACTACATGAAGAAAATATTGAATATTTTTTATGTTCTCAAGATATTAAATATATTTACTTTTTAATTTAATATTTTTTTATTTAATATTAAAATAATTATTAAGATGATTAGGTAGGAGAATATAATATTACTCATGTATTTTTTATACAAATTATATATTTACATTAAATCTTGTATTAAAGTAACATTAGTAATTTCAGCCTTTTTTTTAAGAGTATATAAATTATTGTTCGCTAAAATTGATAAGGTATGTTCTGATAGTTTAATGCTAATTGTAATATTTTATTTTTTATAAAATATTTTTTTGAAGAATTAAATTAAAACATTATATCTGATTTTATTTTACAATTATTGATACTAATCAAAGTGATTAAATAAAGTATGTAAGAATTTATTTGATAATATTTTGTGAAATTAGAAATAGAAATTTATTGAAATAATAATAATAATAATAATAATAAATTATCATTTAATTTTAACAATAAATATTAAAAAAGTATTTAAAAAGATATTTATAAAGAGATAATTATAAAAAATATGTATGAATTAACTATTTTTAATATAAAATCTAAAAGTAATTATTTTGATTTTTTTTAAAAAAAGGTGCTACGTTGCACCTCCAGAATGGGTGCAACACACCCATTAATTTCACCCATTACATTAACTCATTTACATAACTCATGTGACATCATCCAAAGCCACTTGGTTTGGCTATAAAAAGGGGGTGGTGGCCTGGTGGGAAACCGAAGATTACATGAAAAACAAAGAGTGAAAGAAGTGACGTGCTGTCAGCCAAATAGAGAAAACGTAGAAGAGAAGGAGAGAAAGAAAAGAGAAGGAGGAAAGGAGTGAAAGAGAAAAGAGAAGCAAATAGAAGAAAATAGAAGAAAAGAATTTTTGTAAGAGCTAGTATCTGAATTTTTTTTAAAAAATAAAATTATGGTTTTTAGTATGTTTTAATATTTTTTTGTTTATTTATTATTTTAATATTTTATATATATTATTATTTTTGTTAAATTTATTATGCATATAAAAGTTTGATATTTATTTAGTTTTAAAATATTTATGATATTTAATGAAATTTAGAGTTATTATAATTTAAATATTAATTCTTTTATGTGATCAATATAATAAATTAAAATATCACTCAAAGTTTATGTAAAATAAATATTTTAATTATATTGGATAATAATTATATGTATTTGGTTTATATAGATTTTGTTATATTTACATTGATTTGAGAGTAATTTTATGACTTTTATTCTGACATATATTTATCTTAACTTTAGAGTAATTTTATGACCTTTATTTTGATATTTGCAACAAAAAGACTTTTGTGCAATAATGCATTATCAGGATCATGACAAATTATGGATCATGATGAGAACCTGACAAAATATGGACTATGATGAGGACCTGACAAACTATGAACTGTAACGTAAACTATTAAGAGAATTATGAAATTAATTTTAAATCATAGTTGGTCCATTGTAAAATTGAATTTAAATTTAATAATTCTAAGTTTTGTGATTTTATTTAATTGTCATAATTTATTTATGATTTATTGGTGGTTTATATTGCTTATATTTGTGTGTGATGACAAGTAAGTGATTTGTAAAAAAGTTGTACCTAACTGTTGAAAGGCAAAGAGATGAATTTCTTTTTATGTTACCCGCCTGGTTATGGTGTGCATGTCTGGCTTTGTTGTCACGATGTTAAAGTAATATCATAAATATGGTGGATTCTTTATTAAAGTGAAGTAAATGGTAGATTCTCTGTGATAAACTTGTTTGTTGATATTGCTGATAATTGGTACTTGTTTGTTGATATTAATTTGAAGAATTTGTTAATGTTAATATATAAGGTTGTATTGTATGATTTGTTTGTTATGCTAGAATTGTGTTGTTCTTGTCATACTTTGGTTGTTATGTAATTTTTTATGTATTTTATACAGCTGAAATTCACTATATTTTTTTAAAAATATTTTTATAACTATTTATTTACTACTAAAAATTTTCGATTCTCACTTTATTCATGACGTTTTTAGACTAGCACAAGATGTATTATGATTATCAACATTCAGATCGACTAAACATAGACTCTTATTTCAAAGGAGGAGGATATAATTACTAGAAATATGTGTATTTGTATTTCTGAATAAACTTTACGACAGGTGTGAGATTTTAATTTGCTAAGTTATAGATATGTATTACAACTTTGTATTATCCTGTATTGATATTTATTTTCTTTTATATATATTTGAGTTTAATTTTAATTTTTGTCTATAAATTTTATAGAGTAATTTCATTGATAATATTATTATAGATATATTTAGAGCTATTATTTTATGTAAGGGAGTTACACTAATTATATTAGTGTTTAGTTGTTTACTGTTTAGTGCATGGAACTCAGCTAACTCCGATACTATCATTTTAGTGATACACTTGTTCACTCGTAGTGCAACTAACAAAAGTAATTTAATGGACTTTAATTTTATTGTAATGTTAATGTAAATATTTTTATATTATCAATCAATTATATTATATTATATTATATTATATTATATTATATTATATTATATTATATTATATTATATATATAGATTATTATTATAAAAATTAAATATTTTTAATGAAATAAAAATTTATAATTAAATAATAGTATACATTTTTTTTATGTTAATAGTGCATTTAAATTAAATATATTCTAAATTAAAAAAATACTTGTTTAAGTATAGTATAGTTAGGTTAGGTTTATTAATTAATTATATTAGTATTTAATAAATTATTATTATAATTAATTATTTTTTGAACTGAATTAATAATTAATTATTATAATTTATAATAATTAATAATATAATTAGCTCAATATACTCAATTTTAATGCACTAAGTTCATGCAAGTATTTCTTTATAACTGAATAGTTTTAAAATTATTATTCAAAGATAATATTAATTAGTGCAGCCAAGAAAATATAATGAGACAAATTTAATACAATAATTTATTTCATAATATAAAATACTATTTATTGAACAGACATATCAATTGCATACTAAAAGGCTATGTCCTTGAATAATAATAAATCATTATACAAGAGAATATAAAAACCACAGTAAGCTAATTTTAATTTTTTTTCTATAAGATAATAATGAAATTTAAATTTAGAATGAGATATTAGTATTTACACTTTTCATTAATAACATACTTATGAAATTTAAATTTAAATTCAAATTTGTAATATAAAATATTAGTGGCACAACATAAGGTAAGGATAACAGAATTTTACAAATTTAGTTTTCTTTTTATATGTTGCATTGATGATTGATTGATTGATGGCGGATACAGTAGCCAAGCATGTTATTTTCATGTACCTCTCTCTCTCTCTCTCTCACAGCCAAGCATGTTATTTTCATGTACCTCTCTCTCTCTCTCTCTCTCTCTCTACCCAAATACCCATCTTCACCTTCCTCAAGTCACCAATGACGCACCTGCATTTCTTTGCCACTATCGTTCCACATCTTCGCCATTTGTGTCTCACTATCAGTTGCCAAACCAGTTGTCATATCCTTTTAAGCGCCAGCCAGCACAAACCCCAACCAAGCTTCTTGAAGCCATCCTTATTGCTACCGTTTCTTACCCCCACCGCAAAGCATGACCTTGCTTTGTTCGTTCTCGTGTTATTGTCGTTTTACCTCTCAACAAGTTTAGTTGTTTATTTCACCCCTGCTTTAGAGAGGGGTTTCAGGTTCAAAGAGGGAACACTTAAGGAAGATGTAGTCAAGAAACAATGTTGTTTCACATTTTGGAAGGGGGAGGAAGGAGTGGTTTGTCATGTGTGTAGCCAATAAGCCACTTAACGTGTCACATGTAACACCCTCCAAGAGGATGTCACATTTCTCGAAAACAATAATTAAAATATAAACTCTTACCAAAATTATAAATCATTTCGTAATAAATATTTTTTTTTTGTCTGAAACATTATATTATAAAATACACGGAACATAAAATAAAACAACTATTACATACACACCATAATTATACGTATGATTATGTTTTTAATAGGTACAAATAATTCACATAATATAAAATATTTAATAAAATAGTAAGAACCTGCCGTTTAAAGCAAAATAAATAACCAAATGGCAAGCATAACACTAAAAGTTTTGATTCTCTAAAGGATCTTCCTGGAAAAATCATTATAATACGTAAAACGCCGGTCAATGTTATCCCACGTCGAAATCAATCCATATAATATGGGTGATCTCGAAATTCACCCTCCTCAAACTTTCGTTCAGTTGTTGCTTTCTCCTTCGTCTTGAAAATCCAGCGGTTGTTCTTCTTCTACTTTCTCAACTATTTTACAGAACATAAATAATAACACGAAAAATATACACAAAAGAGGTGAGGCAATCTACATCATTACCAAGGTATGGCGGAAAGAAAACGACAATACAAACGGATAAGAAACACAAACAGATATAACAATTAATATAACAATTCATATTATCGGATCATACATAATATCAAACATAAATAAACTCAATCATGTTATAATGCAGACTACATATGCAAATACACACAGACACATACCTACTCCATGGAAATAAACATAACCATAACATCAACATTGACATCAACATCGAGAGAATAATCCGGATAGACATGTCTCGCACATCAAAAACAATGGTGCCTCAACCAATCATTACTACGATCAAATCGTCGTGTAAGACACCTTGCGATCAAATACGTCGTGTAGATGGTACACGATCAAATACGTCGTGTAATGCGACCCAGGCAATGCGCACTGCAGGCAGGTCCCCATGGATTCTCGATTAAGACAAGTATTTGTCGAGATCATCGATGTGTGATCGATTCTGGCCCAGGAGGAGCACCATCCGTCCACGCGTGTGGAATATCTTTATTACTAACGCCTCAAGTTCAAACACACGAACAACTCCGCTTATCACACCGTAACAGTACGGTGTCATTCATCTCATCAGTCAAATGCCTTTTGCAACCAAATTGGCATGTTCAAAAATACGTAATGAACCAAAATCTCCAAAATACGTTCATATCCACCATAACTCATAATTACAAAAATACCCTTGGTATTGATAATTTCCAAATACAAGATGCGTTTTCACTGACAAGATCTGATTTCTCAATACGTCCTTCCCACCACTTTGGCCCGACGAAAAACTTCGTTATTTTCATAAATCACATAAATAATTTATCATTTTTTCATAAATATGTTACCTTTTACAAACGTTTTTCAATCAGCGTAAATATTTTCAAACGTTTTCTCAATTGCGTATTTCAAAAATTACTATTTTAAATACGTGTAAGTTATTCTACTTGTTTTTCATCGTATAAAATTCATTTGTTTGGTTATATCCATAAAATACCCTTCAAAAATTATGAACATACTTTATAACTCAAAAGTAAATATTTTTCAAGAGTCAAAAAATTCATTTCTTTTATATACTAGACTTCTACAAAAATTCATTTACTTACTTGATTCTTGAAAATTTATTAAAAATTGAATTCTTTTTAGGTTAACAAAGTCATTTACACTTAGAAAACAATTTTTGAATCAATTAAACTCCAAAAATTCTATGATGGCGAAAATCACCTTTCCTTAAAAATCATTATTCAAATTATTTTTCATCTATAAAATCATTGTAAAATCCTTTAACTTAATTAGATAAATTAGGTCATCCTTAAAAAAAAAAAGATTGAGAACACATTGGTTCTCTTTTTTCATAATAAAACCATAAACTCATCATCTTGTGTTCTTTGGAACATTTTTACAAATCTCAACATAATATTCATATCCAACCAATTATCATAAACTCATAAACACATACATATATTTATGAACACATACCATATAATAAAGCAATAGACATACTTGCAATAAACAAGAGAATAAACATACACACAAAATTAATCACAAATAAAAAGACATCAAGCAATCAAATGGATGAATCCTTATGGATTCTTCACCATAAACAAATTCCATTCTCCCACCATCACACATGGTTGATGAGATTAAATCTCTCTCTTACCGATTTAGATGACAAAAATCTCCTTGAACTCCTCCTTAGAAATTCTTGTGTAGCTTCAACAAAAATCCTAATAAGCTTAAACAAATTTTAAAGTTATGAACTATGGATGAAAAAGATAAACCATGGATCAATCATGGTTTAGAACATCAAAAATCAAATTAGAAACAAGAAAGAAGAATTTTCACCTTATAGGAAAGAAACTTCAAAGTGATTTTCCAAGCTCCAAATGGATGATTTTGCAAAAACTCACAACTAGAGATGTTCTTAGAATATGGTTTAGGATTAGAAAAGTAGGTTGGATAAATTTTTTGATGGGTGGAAGTAGGATTTGTGGTGCTTGGCCAAATGGGTGGTTTTTTGTGGACTTAGGAAATTTTCTTTGGTTTCTTGTTAGGAAGAGAGAAGAATGAAAGTTTAGAGTGATAGAATCATTGATTTAGGAGTGAATGATAGCCTTAAGACTTAAATAGCTCTCCTTCCAAGTGCAGCCCCCATTTTTTATGTTTTTGTTCCATTATGGGTTTGGTAATTTGCATGATACATTAGTTAAGTAATAAAACATCTATTGATTGCTTAATGGTTTGCATAAGCATGCATTATGGCCATAGAATACTAATGAAAAGAAGCCCTCCTTTTGACATTTCTCTTAGTGCTAATTTAGTGGATGCATAATAAAATATATATAGTTTAATGCTTAATTAATGGATGCATAATAATAATAATAATAACCTAGTGCTAAATTTAGTGGATGCATAAATAAATATATAATAGTTTAGTGCTTAATTAATGGATGCATAATAATAATAATAATAACCTAGTACTAAATTTAGTGGATGCATAATACATTAGGACAAAAATGCTATAGAAATCTATTAAGTTAAAAATAATAATAATTAATGCATTAGGACAAAATTGCTATAGGAAAATTCATTAAGTAAAAAAAAAATAATTAATGCGTTAGGACAAAATTGCTATAGGAAAAATCCATTAAGTAAAAATAATAATTAATGCATTAGGACAAAATTGCTATAGGGAAAATCCATTAAGTAAAAATAATAATTAATGCATTAGGACAAAATTGCTATAGGGAAAATCCATTAAGTAAAAATAATAATTAATGCATTAGGACAAAATTGCTATAGGAAATCCATTAAGTAAAAATAATAATTAATTGATTAGATAATTTAGAAATTTACAAGTATTTTTACGTTGGTAAATTTTTCCTAAAAGTGGGTCCCACAAAACAAAAGTGAGTCCCACAAGACAAACGTGGGTCCCACAAAACAAAAGTGGGTCCCACAAGACAAACGTGGGTCCCACAAAACAAACGTGGGTCCCACAAGACAAACGTGGGTCCCACAGATTTTTCGGTATGGTAAATATTTTATTACACCGAAAAATCCGCAAAAATAAAAGATTGATATACGCATTATTCGGATTGGGTTTAGTAAGATCGCCCACCCAAATAATTCAAACAAGGTTTTCCTATTTCGAAAATTATTATTTTCTTGTAGCGAACAAATCACACAAAACATTCAAATACAAATCGCGAGAACAGTCAAATTCATTGCATAACACACAAAAACGGAAAAAATAGCGCAATAAGGGCAAAATCGTAATTAGTCAAAAATTGGGGTGTTACATTCTCCCCCACTAATAGAAATTTAGGTCGTCCCCGAAATTTATCGTCCTGTAGAAAAGATGTGGATCTTTGCTCCATCATTTTATCTTCCACTCCCAAGTAAGATCTCCCGTTCTCTCATTTCAAATGACCTTTACCAAAACAATCATCTTCCCGCTGAAGGCTGTTTTCACTCTCCTGTCCTCAATCTTAACAGGGAAACGTCTCATATGACAAATTCTCTTTCAATTGTACTTCATCAAGTTGAATGACGTGTGTTGGATCGGGAATATATTTTCTCAACTGAGACACATGGAAAACATTATGAAGATTGGATAGAAAAGGTGGTAAAGCTATTTGATAGGCTACAGGGACCTATCCGACGAATGATCTGGTATGGTCCGATGAATTTAGGAGTGAGTTTTGGATTTGATAACCCTTCCGACACCAATTGTAGGTGTTACACGCAAAAACACATGCTTTCACCTTCTTCAAATTCAAGAGGTCGTCTCCGCTTGTCGGCATAGCTTTTCTGTCGATTTGAGTTGTCCTCATTTTCTCCTGAATCATTCTTACCTTTTCGGTATTCTGTGCTGCACAAGATCGGGTCCAATGGTCATACTTTCTCCATCCCGATACCAACACAAAGGTGTTCGGCATCTTCGTCCATAAAGCGCTTCATAGGGTGCCATCCCTATACTTGAGTGAAAACTATTGTTGTAGGTGAATTATCAAAGATAAAAATTCATCCCAACTTCCTTGTTGTTCCAACACACAAGCACGTAACAAATCCTCCAATGATTGGATTGTTCTCTCCGTCGACCATCGGTCTGGGATGATAGCGAACTTAGACGTAGCTTAGTTCCCATAGCTTCTTCTTGTAAGCTTCGCCAAAATCTTGACGTAAACCTCGGGTCTCTATCGAAACTATACTTAAGGGCACACCGTGAAGTCTAACAATTTCACTAATGTACACTTGGGTTAATCGTTCCAACGAAAACTTGATATTGATCGGCAAAGTGCGCTGACTTAAAGCCTATCATCAACTATAACCCATATAGAATCATGACCCTTTCTAGTCCTTGGCAATCCCAGAACAAAATCCATTGATATCTTATCCCATTTCCATTCTGGAATAGTCAAAGGTTGTAACATACCGGCTGGGCTTTGATGTTCCACTTTTGCTTTTTGACACACCAAGCAAGACGCTACACGTTCCGCAACATCTCTCTTCATCCTTGGCCACCAAAACATCCGCTTTAAGTCTTGGTACATCTTTGTCATACCCGGATGCATACTCAACCTACTAGTATGAGCTTCATCCAAAATTGCTTGCTTTAGGTCGGAATCATCGGTACACAAATCCTTCCTTTAAACCTTAAGACTCCATCAGATCCTTCCTCAACCGTTGCCTTATGACCTTGCTTTAAAAATTCTCTCTCATTCACAAATATGGATCCTCATTTTGCTTTTCCTTGATTTCCTCTAGCAAGTCATTCAAAATAGTAACTTTACTTAGGCGAATCCTTCCTGGTGTCAATTCCACTGACAACCTCAAATCTCTAAACTGGTTGATCAATTCTTCCTCCTTTATCATCATAGTAGAAACACTGATCACCTTTCTACTTAAGGCATCCGCTACCACATTTGCTTTTCCCGGATGGTATTGGAGTTGAAAATCGTAGTCCTTCAAGAATTCCAACCATCGCCTCTGCCTCATGTTCAATTCTTTTTGATTAAACAAGTACTTTAAACTCTTGTGATCACTGAAGACATTGAACACAGCTCCATACAGAAAAATGTCTCCATACTTTTAATGCAAAAACCACTGCAGCAAGCTCCAAATCATGCGTTGGATAGTTCCTCTCATGAACCTTCAACTGTCTCGAAGCATATGCCACCACATTTCGTTTCGCATCAACACGCATCCTAACCCTTGGTAAGCGTCACAATACACCTCAAAAGCTTCATTAGGATCTGGCAAAATTAGCAGTGCAAATGCGATCGTTAATCTTTTCTTCAACTCCCGAAAACTTGCCTCACATTCTTCCGTCCAATCGAAAGCTTGACTCTTCCTTGTGAGTTGTGTAAGAGGTCCAACTATCTTAGAAAATCCTTCAATGAACCTTCGATAATATCCGGCCAATCCAACAAAACTTCGGATTTCGGTTATTGTCTTTGGCCTCTCCCATTGCAAAATGGTTTCTATTTTTGATGGGTCCACCGCAATTCCTTCCTTGGAAATTACGTGTCCCAAAAATTGAACTTCTTCCAACCAAAACTCACACTTTGACAATTTTGCATACAGCTTCCTCTCTTTCAAAATTTGGAGAACTATTCTGAGATGTTCAGCATGCTCATCCTTATTTTGAGAATAGATCAGAATGTCATCGATAAAAACAACGACAAATCTGTCTAGGTATGGACGAAAAATCCTATTCATATAATCCATGAATATTGCAGGAGCATTCGTTACTCCGAACGACATCACTTGATACTCGTAATGTCCATAACGAGTTCTAAAAGCCGTTTTAGGTATATCCTCTACCTTAACACGAATTTGATGATAACCAGATCGCAGATCTATTTTAGAGAAAATAGTTGCTCCTTTCAACTGATCCA
This sequence comes from Ormosia emarginata, assembly GCA_029884605.1. Taxonomy (NCBI): domain Eukaryota; kingdom Viridiplantae; phylum Streptophyta; class Magnoliopsida; order Fabales; family Fabaceae; genus Ormosia; species Ormosia emarginata. Next base: position 42,282,536 of record JAQQTP010000076.1, on the reverse strand, counting down.
TCAAATCATCGATCCTTGGAAGTGGGTACTTGTTCTTTATCGTGACCTTATTCAACTGGCGATAGTCCACGCAAAGACGAGAAGTTCCATCCTTTTTCTTGACTAGCAGCACCGGTGCTCCCCATGGGGAAACACTCGGTCGTACAAATTGTTTTTCCAACAATTCCTCTAATTGCTTCTTCAACTCCACCAATTCCGATGGTAACATCCTATATGGTGCAATTGAAATAGGACCTGCTCCTAGTACAAGATCGATAGCAAACTCGATTTCCCTTTCTGGTGGTAAGCCAGGCACATCATCAGGAAAAACTTCCGGAAACTTATTCACAATTGGAATAGCATTCACATCTTTTTCACTCTTGACTTCCAAATAAGATAGTAGCATGTATCCTTGAGCTCCATCCCTCAACAAAGATTTGACTTTGACGGCGGTTAAAAATCCAGAATCCTCATCCTTAGGAAAAACTAGGGTTTTATTGGCACAATCTAATAGGATACGGTTAGAAGATAACCAATCCATTCCTAATATTATATCTATTTCAACAAGAGGTAAACAAATCAAATTGATGAAAAGACTCGATCATTTATGGTAATAGGACGGTTTAGGCATACTTTAGATGTAACAACGAGGCTTAGCGGTGGGTGTAGAGACAATTAATTGAAAACTCAAAGAAGACATAGGTAATTTCAATCGATCCACACAAATCATATTACCTTGACGCAAACCAAGAAATTCCATCTCTTTGGCATGTCGAGCACTATCAGGAAAGTATTTCTCCATAAATACTCCACGAGAATACCTCCCATGTAATCTCGGTCCCCTCGGCTTGTAGCAATCGGCCGAGTTCCTCTCCACCAGTTCTCACCATCTCCTCTCAGCATGAAAGTAGCATAAGTCACCTTCCGATCATCAGCACACCTCATTCCTTCAAATATCTTCTCCAAATCTTGAATCCAAAGACTCGCCTTCTCTCGGATTAAACTCACCTCTGAATCTGCGGCGGGTTATTACGCCTAAACTCAGACAAATTCGAGCTTCAAGATCATATCTTCTTTGTTGAGTCCGCTCGTTGATTTTGTCAGTGCAATGCAATCATCTCGCCATATCTTTGCATAGCCTTAGCAACGAATGATCATCGGGTCAACATTAGGTTCTGCGTTCGCACGTGTTTTTCTCGCTTCTAGATCCGGACATATTCTTCTTTAATCAAACAAGACAAAACAAAGTCGGATGTATCCTTTCTGGACACCAATCACGAGAGAATCACACAATACAAGCAAAATCGAGACCCAACCACAACCCCAAAAGACTCTAACTCGGGGCTCGATACCAACTAAATGTAACACCCTCCTGTAGGATGTCACATTTCTCGAAAACAATAATTAAAATATAAACCCTTACTCAAGTTATAAATCATTTCGTAATAAATATTTTTTTTTGTCTAAACATTATATTATAAAATACACGGAACATAAAATAAAACAACTATTACATACACACCATAATTATACATATGATTATGTTTTTAATAGGTACAAATAATTCACATAATATAAAATATTTAATAAAACAAGAAACCGTCTCGGTTTAAAGCAAACCATAAACTAGCCAAGCATAACACTAAAAGTTTTGATTCTCCAAAGGATCTTCCTCGGAAAAATCATTATAATACAGAAAACCTCGGTCAATGTTATCCCACGTCGAAATCAATCCATATAATATGGGTGATCTCGAGGCTCACCCTTCTCAAACTGCTCGTTCGGTTGTTGCTCTCCTTCGTCGAAAATCCAGCGGTTGTTCCTCTTCTACTTTCTCAACTATTTTACGAGAACATAAATAATAACACGAAAAATATACACAAAAGAGGTGAGACAATCTACATCATTACCAAGTATGGCGGTAAAGAAAGAAAACGACAATACAAACAGATAAGAAACACAAACAGATATAACAATTAATATAACAATTCATATTATCGATCATACATAATATCAAACATAAATAAACTCAATCATGTTATAATGCGAGACTACATATGCAAATACACACAGACACATACCTACTCCATGGAGCTAAACATAACCATAACATCAACATTGACATCAACATCCGAGAGAATAATCCTGATAGACATGTACCGCACATCAAAAACAATGGTCGCTCTCAACCAACTGTTACACGGTCAAATACGTCGTGTAAACAAAGACACGCGATCAAATTCGTCGTGTAGATGGTACACAGATCAAATACGTCGTGTACGACCCAGGCAATGCGCACCGTGACAGTCCCCATGGATTCGATTAAGACAAGTATTTGTCGAGATCATCGATGTGTGATCGATTCTGCACGGCCCAGGAGCTACCATCCGTCCACATGTGGAATATACTGCACACTAACGCCTCCAAGTTCAAACACACGAACAACTCCGCTTATCACATATCGCACCGTAACACAAATGTCATTCATTCATCTCATCAGTCAAATGCCTTTTGCAACCAAATTGGCATGTTCAAAAATACGTAATGAACCAAAATCTCCAAAATACGTTCATATCCACCATAACTCATAATTACAAAAATACCCTTGGTATTGATAATTTCCAAATACAAGATGCGTTTTCACTTGACGGTACCATTTCTCAATCGTCCGGGTCCACCACTTTGGCCCGACAGTAAAAACTCGTTATTTTCATAAATCACATAAATAATTTATCATTTTTTTCATAAATATGTTACCTTTTACAAACGTTTTTCAATCGCGTAAATATTTTCAAACGTTTTCTCAATTGCGTATTTCAAAAATTATTGTTTTAAATACGTGTAAGTTATTTCTACTGTTTTTCACTGTATAAAATTCATTTGTTTGGTTATATCCATAAAATACCCTTCAAAAATTATGAACATACTTTATAACTCAAAAGTAAATATTTTTCAAGAGTCAAAAAATTCATTTCTTTTATATACTAGACTTCTACAAAAATTCATTTACTTACTTGATTCTTGAAAATTTATTAAAAATTGAATTCTTTTTAGGTTAACAAAGTCATTTACACTTAGAAAACAATTTTTGAATCAATTAAACTCCAAAAATTCTATGATGGCGAAAATCACCTTTCCTTAAAAATCATTATTCAAATTATTTTTCATCTATAAAATCATTGTAAAATCCTTTAACTTAATTAGATAAATTAGGTCATCCTTTTAAAAAAAAAAGATTGAGAACACATTGGTTCTCTTTTTTCATAATAAAACCATAAACTCATCATCTTGTGTTCTTTGGAACATTTTTACAAATCTCAACATAATATTCATATCCAACCAATTATCATAAACTCATAAACACATACATATATTTATGAACACATACCATATAATAAAGCAATAGACATACTTGCAATAAACAAGAGAATAAACATACACACAAAATTAATCACAAATAAAAAGACATCAAGCAATCAAATGGATGAATCCTTATGGATTCTTCACCATAAACAAATTCCATTCTCCCACCATCACACACATGGTTGATGAGATTAAATCTCCTCTTACCGATTTAGATGACAAAAATCTCCTTGAACTCCTCCTTAGAAATTCTTGTGTAGCTTCAACAAAAATCCTAATAAGCTTAAACAAATTTTAAAGTTATGAACTATGGATGAAAAAGATAAACCATGGATCAATCATGGTTTAGAACATCAAAAATCAAATTAGAAACAAGAAAGAAGAATTTTCACCTTATAGGAAAGAAACTTCAAAGTGATTTTCCAAGCTCCAAATGGATGATTTTGCAAAAACTCACAACTAGAGATGTTCTTAGAATATGGTTTAGGATTAGAAAAGTAGGTTGGATAAATTTTTTGATGGGTGGAAGTAGGATTTATGGTGCTTGGCGAATGGGTGGTTTTTTGTGGACTTAGGAAATTTTCTTTGGTTTCTTGTTAGGAGAGAGAAGAATGAAAGTTTAGAGTGATAGAATCATTGATTTAGGAGTGAATGATAGCCTTAAGACTTAAATAGCTCTCCTTCCAAGTGCAGCCCCATTTTTTATGTTTTTGTTCCATTATGGGTTTGGTAATTTGCATGATACATTAGTTAAGTAATAAAACATCTATTGATTGCTTAATGGTTTGCATAAGCATGCATTATGGCCATAGAATACTAATGAAAAGAAGCCCTCCTTTTGACATTTCTCTTAGTGCTAATTTAGTGGATGCATAATAAAATATATATAGTTTAGTGCTTAATTAATGGATGCATAATAATAATAATAATAACCTAGTGCTAAATTTAGTGGATGCATAAATAAATATATAATAGTTTAGTGCTTAATTAATGGATGCATAATAATAATAATAATAACCTAGTGCTAAATTTAGTGGATGCATAATACATTAGGACAAAAATGCTATAGGAAATCTATTAAGTTAAAAAAAAAAAATAATTAATGCATTAGGACAAAATTGCTATAGGAAAATTCATTAAGTAAAAAAAAATAATTAATACGTTAGGACAAAATTGCTATAGGGAAAATCCATTAAGTAAAAATAATAATTAATGCATTAGGACAAAATTGCTATAGGAAAAATCCATTAAGTAAAAATAATAATTAATGCATTAGAACAAAATTGCTATAGGAAATCCATTAAGTAAAAATAATAATTAATTGATTAGATAATTTAGAAATTTACAAGTATTTTTACGTTGGTAAATTTTTCCTAAAAGTAGGTCCCACAAAACAAAAGTGGGTCCCACAAGACAAACGTGGGTCCCACAAAATAAAAGTGGGTCCCACAAGACAAACGTGGGTACCACAAAACAAACGTGGGTCTCACAAGACAAACGTGGGTCCCACAGATTTTTCGGTATGGTAAATATTTTATTACACCGAAAAATCCGCAAAAATAAAAGATTGATATACGCATTATTCGGATTGGGTTTAGTAAGATCGCCTACCTCCAAATAATTCAAACAGAGTTTTACCAGAAAATTATTATTTTCTTGGCGAGAAATCACACAAAACATTCAAATACGATCACAAACGAGCAAATTCGTTCATTGCATAACACACAAAAAACAGAAAAATAGCGCAATAAGGGCAAAATCATAATTAGTCAAAAATTGGGGTGTTACATCACATAAGTGTCTCTATTAGTTTTAACTGAGACTAGTTAATGGTTAGATTAAAGTGATTGACATTTTTCTAAATGAAGAACTTCTAGAGAAATTTCTTTCAACGAGAGGCTAAAATGATCGATTGAAGATTTTTTTTAAAAAAAAAAAGAAGAAGAGAAAGAAGACGAAGAAGAAGAAGAATGAGAGACAAAAAATAACAAGATATTTGATGGAGTTTTGGTGACACTCAAAGAATTAGTGTTAAGATTGAAGGCCTTTGCTTTTTTTTCGCAATTTTCCTGCACTGTTTAGCTTAGTATGTGGGTGTGAAAAAAAAATAAAGAACCAAAGGAAGGAGACGAAGGAAAGCTAACAGGAGAAGATGGTTTAAAAGAGAGAGAAAGGGAGAAATATTTTAAAAAGAAAGAGAAACGTTAAGTTTTTCGATTCAATTGCTTAACTCGTGATTGAACCATTGACTCGATGACCTGATCCTTTAACAAAATTAATCTTTAGTTCGAGTTAATACAACTATAATGAAAAACATAAAGTAAACTAAAAACCACTTTAATTACTCCAAGTGGTACCTCATCAACTATCGCATACCGTTCTTTTCTTCTAGTTTCTTTGTAGTAATTTCAAAGGAGAAGATGGTGATAGTCGATGAGATTTGCAAGGCATAACGGGCAAAAGGTCCTGCAACGATCATGGAAATCTGCATAGCAACCCCTCCCAACTGCATAAAGTGGAGTACTTTCCCTAACTATTATTTCCTTATCACAAACCGTGAGCACAAGACGGAGCTCGAAGAAAAATTCAAATGCATGTATAACATATTGAGGATATAATAAGTAACATTTTTACTTATATACAATATCATGGTTATTAAAGGTGTATAATTAGGCTAAACAAACAAGGCATGTGACTGAACTCAGTTTAAAATAGTTTAAATTTTGACTCCAAGCATTTGAGTTTGGTTGAGGAATCAAATGTACCTTTAAGAATATAAAATTTGTGTAGTATGCACACAAGGTATAGGTTAACTTATATGAGAAGTTTCGTGGCAAATAAATAAATTTAATTAATTTATGCAAGTTGATGTTTCTAATTCTAATTAAAATTATGAAGAACCCTAAGAAATGATTAATTTGGATTTAGTACAGATTGATTCGATTCAAGTTGCTTGAAAAATTCCTTCAAAACTAGTCCAAAACCAACCTAGCTAGCTTTGGTTGGTTTGATTTTTTTTCTTGACCTAAACCAATCTAACCGGTAAAATCCCAAATTCAGGGATCCCATTTATTATAAATAATTTTAACTATAAGAACCCAATTAAGTTTTATTGAAATTATTAGGATTCAATTGCAAATTTAAAAAACTCTTACAGTTTTCAAAATTTTCTTATTAGGTCCCTGAACTAGCTTACTATTAAAGCACAATAAAGGTGCTACAATGATAGGAATGCAATTAGAAATTTTTGAAATTATAATAACTCAATTAATTTTTTTTATATATTATACAAAAAAACTATAGGTTAAAATTATTAAAATAACTTAGATTTAAATTATTTTTTTGAAGATATGGTTTATGACAGAATATGATGGTGTTATTTGATCCATGTAACTGATCACACTTAATGAGGATATAGTTTCTGATGATGTTGTTATTGTTGTACACCAAAAATAAAAATTTAAAATATTGATTAAATTATAAACTTTTAAAATATAAAGAATTATTTGAACATTCTAAAAAATGTAGGATGTAACAACCCTAGAAATATAAATAATAAAAATATTATATGGAAAATTTAAATAATACAAAGTATGATGTAGCTAGTAATCTTTAAAATTTATTCAAATAAAAGTCCTCTTATTCGAATAACCAGATAGTTGTTTGAATAAGAGTTTTTGTTGTACGAATATAAAGGAGAAACAAGACACTTTATTCAAATAACATTATTGTTATTTGAATAAGGAAGCAAATATCAGTATAAATGGAAAACTTTTTACATTGTAACATAATGAAAACTTCAATTTTCAGCTGGTTTCTTTCTCTCATGGTGATTCAATTCATCTAGTTTAATGGAACCAAACTAGAACTAAACCAAAAACATGAAATAAGCATGGTAAGATCAGCAAGGGACAAGTGTCAAGAAGGAGACACTTTTGTAATCATGACTAAGGAGAAACAATGGTTAGCAGCAACATGTGTCAAGTTTAGATTTGAAAGCAATGATTACCAAAGGAATATGTGGCACAAAGATGAACATTGCATGAAAAAAATTATGGAAAAACAAAAGGAAAGGATGGTGATTTATGGTTAAGAAGAAGAACAAGTGCTAAGAATTTAATGAAGATGATGTAAGCTTATGAAATCAGCATAGACATGTGTCACTAAGAGGAGTTCATAAAATCATGCTAATGATTACAGTATCAGGTGTCAAGTATCAGGTGTCAAAGGATGAATGGGGAATTGACAAGGCTTAATGCATAAGCCACTCCACGTCTAATGTTTCAGGAAGAAGTGAAATGATTACAAAGGAAGATTTTTGAGAAAATGCAACCTCCCCTACGTAAGGCAATCCCATTTCAGCTCTATAAATACCTTACCTCTCCTTCATTCATGTCACAACACGCTCACCCAAACTCACAAAACAATCAAGCTTTATTTTTCTGCAACACCACTATCTCATCTTCAACCACTCTTCCACCAATCTCAATTTTATAACAAAGGTAGGAATTAACAAAAACACCACTTTGTTACAAAGTGGCCTCAAACTCAAGAGAGGGGTGAATTGAGTTTATAAAATATTTTCGTAAATCTTTCACAAAACACTTGTAAACTAATTTTCGTTGAAGCTATTGTTTAATTGAAGTGAATAAATAAATGAGATCAAATAAATCACTCACAAATAAACAAGTCAATATAGAAAGTATTCAAGCAAAACTAAATATCAAACTTAACTCAAACATATAATTAAAGCACAAAGTAAAATGATAGAGTTGAAAGAATCAAACACAATGATTTATCCTAGTTTAGTCACCCCTTGTAACCTACGTCCAGTCCTCAAGTGAACCACTTAAGATTTTTCACTAAACTTCAAGCTTAAACGGGTGCTTGAAAACATTTACAGATTGGAGCACTTAACAATACTTTGGGATACCTCACCCTTATGCTTTGAGCCTCAAAAGATGGATACCTCACCCTTTTCAATATTTGAGGGATACCTCACCCTTTTTACAGAATAAACAAAGTGTTTGAATGATAGAAACTCTCTCAAAGAGTAGATAATACAAATTAAAGCTTATGGTATCAAGGATTCACACTTTGAAGCTCAAAACAGAGTATGATAGAAGAAAAAAGAGAAAACTCATATTTGATTATCAAGAGATTTATTCAGATAGTTTTCCAACTTTTCTTTGATGCTCAAACACTTTCATTTATATCCCAAAATATTTTACAGTCATTAGAGGTGGTTGGGTTCATTAAATGATCCAATAGAGTCGTTGGAAATGATTTCTGATTTTTCAGATAACCGATTAGGGAGAAGTCCTAATTGGTTAGGAGCCTTTGAGAATTAATTCAATTGCATCTGTTTCTCATAATAACTAATTAGCCAAATGTCCTAATCAATTAGGCCCTTTAAAAAATAAAGATCATGTTACTTTTTAAAACACACTAACCAATTAGCTAAGTAGCCTAATCGGTTAGGCCTTTTAAGAAAATAAAGAGACAACGTTCCAGACTTGTCAAATAACTAATTAGAGAGTTGTCTTAATTGGTTAGGAGCCTTAAAAAAACATGAAAAATGCTCCTGACATGATGAATAATCGGTTATGAAAAATCTATAATCGGTTATTGCACTCTGATTTTGAAAACTGACTTTAAATGGTCATAACTTATTCGTTTCTTATCCGTTTAAAACAAATGACCACTCATTGGAAAGATCTTTGAGTTTATTTTCGTATGAAATAAGTTTCGGAACAAAAGTCAAACTATTTTGAAATATATGGTCAAAAAAGTAACCAAAGGTCAATTTTACAAAACACTAACTTGACCATTTTTCATAGTTTTGAACTACCACCATAACTAGTTTTTCAAAATATGTTTGTTGGGCATTTTAGCATGTAAAAATCATTTGTAAATATTGAAAAATATATTTGAGCTTAGTGTGATTCATATTTACTTTTACTCAAGATCTAAGACCTATAAGTTAATCTTGAAGAATCTTGGGACTTGATCTTTGCATCACCATTCTTTTTTTGTTTGCTAACATCAAAACCATTGTTTTAGTTAATGTCAATCACACATTTTTTTTTCTCTTTATTTCTTCCAACCATACCTCTTAATCCATAACTTCACATTCATTTTCACTTGGTCTGTTTTAATCTTGATGAAACAATGACATTACTAGTATCTGCAAATGAAATTCTCGATAATTTTATTCGAACAAGCCTGGTTTTATTCAAATAAACCATGCTAAAATTATTCAGAAAGATTGCATTCTCAAGTGGTTTATTCGAATAACCCACCTTTTATTCGAATAAAACGCGACAAACTAAGATTCTTTTATTTAAATAGGTCTCAATTTATTCGAATAAAAGTTTTCCAAAAAGCTGGATATTACAGTGTTATTCAAATAAACCAACAGATTATTCGAATAACAAATACTAGAATGCTATTCTTTTATCATTTTGAACATGAGTTAATCATTTTTTTTAATAAAATTAAAAAAAAATTTAAGATAATAGTTGTGATAATTATTGTTCATTGTATTGAGATGTGTTACCTTTTGATCTCCTTGTAATGATATATGTTTTTATAAATGTTTTTCTATGGAGAAATTATTTTTATGGAGAAAATATTTTTGAGATGTCATCTTATAGATAAAAATTAATCAACATGCAGAGAAATATTATAACCATGATTAAAGATTATTAGGAGACACTCTAATTGGATATTATTATGACCATAATCAGAGAATATTGAGGGACGTCTCTTTGTTAGAGAATATTGAGAATTCCCCAAATAGAGATTATTATGATCGTGATTAGAAATTATTAGGAGACGCCTTGATTATAGATTATTATGGTCATAATCAGATGACAGTGAGGGACACCTCATTGTCATAGAGATAAATGTACATTTGGTTGATAGTATTGAAATGAGATGATAAAGAGATAGTGATGATGACGATAAAGAAATGATTAAAAGAAGAAATTTTATTTGGATAATGATGAGAAAAGATTTTTCAATTACTTATTTTTTGAGTTATTATTTATGAATTGATTACTCTTTCATTTTCATAATGTTACTTATACTTTTTTCTTGAAATATTTACTTCTTTAATTACTAAGAATTTTCTGGCATAAATTTTTATCTTGGACTCTCAAATATGGTTTAAGAAAGAAAAAATCATAAAGAGTGGTAAACTATTTTTCATACTCGTGAAGGCTAAAATATCATTGGTTTAAATTTATTATTATTTTTATTTTTTCTTACTAAAATTTTTATTTCATTTATTTTGATGTGATATTTTAGATAATGCTGACAGTTAAAGTACTGATTGATTTTCGTATTCAATAAGCATATATGTTCGAACTTAGAGATTATGTTTTTATTGTCACTTTGAAAGATTTGTTTCTAATAATTTTAATTTTAATGAGCAGTTTTAGAAATTAACACTTGTAAATTGGTAAATAGTAGCTCATTTTAAAGACTTTTGTAAGTCTCATTTTTTAAAAAAAATAGGTGTCTAACTTAATATTTATGTGTATAATTTAACTTTTTGAAAGAAGTGTCCTCAAAATCGTGTAAAAATATTATACTTTAAAGCAAATGATAATATCAATAGTATTTTTGTAATGTCTAGTTCTCTATTACATAAAAATATATAAGAAAAATAATTAAAATAAAAAATTAGAAGTAGGACGTTACATAGGAAGCTAGCATATTAATTTGACCTATATTAACTTATATTTATGTGTAGCATATTTCAAAAGTTGAATGAATGTATGTGAAAAATGAAAAACAAAAGTTTTATTTTATTAAATAAACAAACAGATTCTAAATTATGAGACAGCTCAGTGAACTTTACGTGGACAGACCCACTGAAAATACTTTGTGAGACACCTTGTTATCACTAAAAAAAATCCATTATTATCTATTTATATCTATTTTCCTATCTATCTATCTATAAATAATACAAAATAGGAATTTTTTTTTTGCTGTAGCTTCTACAGTGTCTTTTGCTTTGAGATACATCTAAAACCAATGCATCTCTATCTACCACGTGCAGTATGTGTGGGTGAAACTTCTCTACTACAGCGTTTAAAGTAGCATCTAATGACAAAAAAAAAAAAGTAGTATTTATGTACGACTTCTTTAAGATTCAATAATTATTCATTTAATTTTGAGTTTAATTGGTATGAGCTCTCCATGTAGAGGAGTTTTATATTAACATTTACTAATATTTTAATAAATTAATATTTAATTCCATCTATTTTTCTTACTAATTAAAATGGTATGTATCATTAATGTTATTTACTAATATTTATTAATATTTTAATACATTTATTTTTATTTTTATTTATAAGAGAAAGAGCTCGTAAAAAAAAATCTAAGAAAAAAAAGATATCAATAAATATTAATTTTTCAAATTTGCATTAACATTATATACCAATTAAATTATTTTCTTAATAACTTCACATAAAAATATATTAATATTTACATGAGTTTAGAAACTTTACAAGAAATCATAATAAAATTGATTGAAATATAATTTATTATTAGAAAACTAGATTAATTAAATTATATTTTTTAAATTATTATATTTATTTATATTTATATTTCACGGGATTGAAATTTTACTTAAAAAATATTAATATTTACATGGATGGGATAAAAACTTAACAAAAAATATGATAAAATTATTAAAAAGTTTGGGATTACAATAAATTTTGTTTAGTTAGATTGGTTAACTATAACTATTGAGATTTTATGTCAAGAAACAAAACTCATATCATATAATATTAATGTTTTATTGATTTTTTGAGTGAGATTGTTTGCAGAGACATTTTTATGAGAAATTAATTTTATATGTAAGTGATATTAACGAACTTTTCATCAAATCTTCAAAAGTATACAATAATGATTAGAAAGGAAAAATGAATTTTTTGCATTAGGGCTCGATTTGATATACTTTTTGTAACATCTCTAAAAATATAAAATAATAAGCCAAATATATATATATATATATATATATATTCTCTCAATAACAATCCAATTGAATAGCTTTTATATAGCTCTTAACAAGCGAGTTCACGTTTTTAGATTTTATAGGTCATTCGAATAGCTTATATTTTATTTGAATAAAAATGTACAATAATTTTTAAACTCATCTAAAAATTTATTCGTATAATTTGATAAAAAAATAATTAATAAATATTAAATTTTAAAATTAAATAAAAATAATTCAATATAATAATACTAAACAATTAAAATTTCATCATTTCTTTAATACATAAAATTTAATAAAATATAATAAAATTAAAATACAATAAAATTATTTCATACTACTCTTCTTTTTTTTTTTTTTGCAATTTTTTTCATACTATCGCTTGTATTCTCGTCTCACGCTGCGCTGTCCTGGAGCAGCGCGCTATCTTTTCCCAATCTGTTTTCTTTTCTCCCTGGCACTGTGCGACACAGTACTCTCTTTGTGCAATTATTTCACCGCTTCTTCACTGTGAACCTTTTAAGTTTTAACTTTTGCATCATATTCATGGGGTACAAGCTTGTGCAGTTCCTTTGTCAAGTCAAGACCCAACAAACTCTAATCTTATATTTAATGAATTGATGAAATGATTGTGGGCTCCACTTAGTTTTACATTTTGCATTTGAATCCAGTAGCATGTTATAGTCAGTAACAAATTGTGGACTTGATCAAATTTTTATTTTTTTTTGTCTATTTTTTTATATTAATTTATAAAATTAAATAATTAAATAATATTGCTAAATTAATTAAAATAAATAAAAAATAAAAATTATTAAGTTTAAATATATATGTATATAATATTTTATATATAAATTATTACTTAAAAATATTTTTAAATAAATAAAATTTTAATTTAAAAATATATATTATTTTTAATAATTTCTATTTATATTTTAATACTTTAGTCTAATAATAAAATATTTAAAAAATATTTTTGTACACTCATTAATATTTCTATTTTTCCTTATTACATGAAGTAGTAGTTCTTCTAATATTTTCATTCTTTATATATAAGTTTGTTAAATGATAAATTCTTAATGTAGTTATTATTTCTTATTTTAAAATTATTATTTTTATATATTTTCTTTCATTTTATATTGATGGCTTAGAATTAATAGATACAATTTTACATAAATCTTTGTTAATATTATTTTGTCTGGGTTAAAATAAATTATTGATCCTTATAATTTGATTTGATTCAGATTTTAATCCTTTTATATATATATATATACCATAATTTCACTTATTTAAATTTTAATCTACCAGAGAATAATATCATAATAATATTGAAAATTATAAAAATAATTTTTTTATAAAAAATAAGAATCAATATCTTAATAAATATAAATTATATGGTTTAAAACTTAAATAAATGAAAAATATAAAAACTTATATTTTAGTATTAGAGAATAATATCTAAATAAATGATTAAAAAATTAAAAAAATAATATTAAAAAATTATAAAATCTAAAATTCAATTCAACTAAAATTATATAAATTTATTATTTATTTTGAGCTTTCTTCTATAATTAGCCTGTGCATTCTACGTTTACAAAACACCGGTCTGCTGTCACATCACCACGAAGACAGCCATCCTTCTTAAAGAATGACCGTGTTTTTTTTTTAGAGAAATGACAGTAATATAATGTTTTGAACATTTTTTAAATATTTATTTTATTATTAATTTATTTCATATATTTTAAAAAATTATTAAGAGAAATATTAACATATATTTTAAAAATAATAAATTAAATATGTAAAAACATCATTATATATTAAAAACAAAAACTATTTCCGGGCCAACTCTAAATTGGCCATCAAATTCTTTCTATCTTTCTTTCTTCTTTTTTTTCCTGTTAATTATTTCCCAACATATTAAAATGCAATGAATCTTCCCATAGAAAAGAAAAAAAAATGCACTTGATATACACCGTAATAAAACAATAATTGTTGACTAATAAAAAACTATTTTTGGTTGGTAGGGAAGAAAGTCTTCATTCCACTTAGTCATGCGGAGGTTCGTCAAGCAAACTTACCAAACTCCAATTTGTTAAACAAAGCGCAGCCGAGCAATAGTATACACGTTGAGGAGACGCAGAAGTATCATTTATTGTAAATTGTTATAACGAGTGTGTTTAAAATATAAAAAAATAAGAAATAATTTAATTTATTAATTAAATTTAATTAAATTTTATGTTTAAAATATTTAAAAATAAAAAATAATTTAATTTATAAAATTTCATAGATTTTATTTTTTTATTTTAAAAATTTCATCAATTTTGATAGGATCTGTTAAAATTTGATTTGATTTAAAATAAATAAATTATTTTATCTTTAGTAATAATTTTTAATAACTTCTCATGAAGATTAAAATGTAAAATAATAAATAAAATAAAATAAAATTAATTCTCATTTTAATGAATTTTAAATATAAAATTTAATTTCTAAATTAATTTAAATTAATTTAATTCAAATTAAATCATTTCTTATTTTTATTAGTTCCAAATATAACTAATGAAAAATGTTAAAAAAACATTATTTATCACATTTGTTTTAATATATTATTTTTATTAATCACATCATATACTAAAATATATATTTAAATTTAATTAATATATAATTAATTTAATTATTATATAATTAATTTAATTAATATATAATTAAATTTATATTTATATTTTAATAAATGATGTGATTCAATA
This sequence comes from Ormosia emarginata, assembly GCA_029884605.1. Classification (NCBI taxonomy): domain Eukaryota; kingdom Viridiplantae; phylum Streptophyta; class Magnoliopsida; order Fabales; family Fabaceae; genus Ormosia; species Ormosia emarginata. The sequence continues at coordinate 42,267,446 of JAQQTP010000076.1, read as the reverse complement.
AAAAATACATTAAAAAATATGATATAGAATATATTTCTAACACTTCCCTTCTTATAATTAAGTCTTTGGCCACTCAAGCATGAAGCACGTGAATGTGGTATCCATGCCCACTTTATCTCTAGTATATATATATATCCACTCTTCCATACCAATTTGTAACACCCCCCCCCCCCCCCCCCCCAAAATAGTATATATCTTTTAAGCCTTTTCTTTGCTAGTTAATAAGCTTAGCTTTTCTCAGTTTGTTTCTTTGTTGCAAGCTAGCTAGTTTAGAGAAGAAGATGGTGACTGTTGATGAGATCCGCAAGGCACAACGTGCGGAAGGTCCTGCCACCGTCATGGCAATTGGCACGGCAACTCCTCCAAACTGCGTGGACCAGAGTACCTATCCGGACTATTATTTCCGTATCACAAACAGTGAGCACAAGACTGAGCTCAAAGAAAAATTCAAGCGCATGTGTAAGATATATATATCTCATATCTTCATTTGGCTATGTTTATGTGCTTCTATATTGTTAGTTTTTCAATATCTTTTATTTAATGAGCAATTTTTAGAGTATGTTTGAATTTGCCGTAAAAAATTATTATTTTAATAATTAATTATAAAATTAATTTATGTTTGAATATGTTAATTAAAAAATTATTTTAAGATAATACATGTTGTTTGAATTATATAAAAAAAATTTACTTTTATATATAATAAATTACTAAAGAAGGGTTGAAATACACTTTCCCGTGGCAATTGGTTCTTGCATTAAAGGTGCAACTGCTCGTGGGTATATGCGGAAAAGATGCAACAAGTGAAAAATAATGGGCAAGATTATAATCAGAATGCTGAAAACAGCAGCTTTTTGAAATTAGCTATTTTTAGGTGTAGGAAAATAATCACATATTATAATAAACTTTTATCGGTTTTTACCAAACATCTCATAATTCTTTTAAAACAGCTTTTATCAAAGAAAAAGTTGTTTCTCATAAAAAAAATAAATAATCTTTCCCAAACATCTTTTATATTTGCTCTTATATATTATGTTTATCTTACTTAGACTAGCAAAGTATAGAAGAAAAATAGGAAAAAATAATGTCATGTATATTGTTTATAATTTCCATGCATAGTTATCATCAAATTATGAGATATTGAGATGGCTGGAAGCAGATTTTTTTTTAAGGGTCATGCATTTTGTTTTTTGGCATAGTCTTGTAATTGTAAGTTGTAACTTCGTGATACCCCCAATATTTTTTTAGAAGTATTTAATAAAAGTTTTATTTCTGGTAAATCTAATGTTTATAGTTGAGTGTTTGGTTTAACTGTGAAAATTTGATTATTTCAATAATTAATTATTGTATAAAAATTTATTATTATAATCGATTATAATAAAATCAATTTTATGTTTAGATGTATTAACCGAAAAATGATTTTAAGCCTAATATATTTCGTTTGAATTATATAAAAAAGAATCGCTTTTATACATTAAAATACTAAAATAGATATAAAATAATTTAAAAAATTATTTGATTGAGAATAAAATAATATTACATCTCAAAGTGTAAGAAATAATTTATAATAAAAAAAAAATTTTTTAATTTCAATATAATGAAAAATAACTTTTATAATATATTGAATTTAGTATAAAAATAAAAACTAATTTTGTCAAACATATTAACATACTATTATAATAATTTTTTTTTTAAAAAAATTGTTTGGTTAGAGAATAATCCCAACCAAATATGGAGTTAGTCCAAATTTTCTTGCCTCACCAAGTCCAAAGATCACATTTGTAAAATAAAACATTAATTTTTTGGTGAACTAAAATAAAACATTATTAAACAGTATATATTAATTAAAAGTAATAAAAGTAATCCTTGAAATCTATTTCAGGTGAAAAGTCAATGATTAAGAAGCGATATATGTACCTGACAGAGGAAATCCTGAAAGAGAATCCCAATGTTTGTGCTTATATGGCACCTTCATTGGATGCAAGGCAAGACATGGTGGTTGTGGAGGTACCAAAGCTAGGAAAAGAGGCAGCAACAAAGGCCATCAAGGAATGGGGTCAACCCAAGTCCAAGATTACCCACCTCATCTTTTGCACCACAAGTGGTGTAGACATGCCTGGTGCAGACTACCAACTCACAAAGCTCTTAGGCCTTCGTCCATCAGTGAAGCGTTACATGATGTACCAACAAGGGTGTTTTGCTGGTGGCACGGTGCTACGTTTGGCCAAAGACTTGGCTGAGAACAACAAAGGTGCACGTGTGCTTGTGGTTTGTTCAGAGATCACTGCAGTCACATTCCGTGGCCCAAGTGACACCCATCTTGATAGCCTTGTGGGCCAGGCCTTGTTTGGAGATGGTTCAGCTGCAGTGATTGTTGGGTCAGACCCATTACCAGGGGTTGAGAAGCCTTTGTTTGAGCTAGTGTGGACTGCACAAACTATTCTCCCAGATAGCGAAGGTGCTATTGATGGTCACCTAAGAGAAGTTGGACTAACATTCCATCTCTTGAAGGATGTTCCTGGGCTCATCTCAAAGAACATTGAGAAAGCCTTGGCTGAAGCATTCCAACCCTTGGGCATATCTGATTATAACTCAATCTTTTGGATTGCACACCCTGGTGGGCCAGCAATTCTAGACCAAGTTGAGGCCAAATTGGGCTTGAAGCCTGAAAAAATGCAGGCCACTAGACATGTGCTGAGTGACTATGGTAACATGTCTAGTGCGTGTGTGCTATTCATTTTGGATGAAATGAGGAAGAAGTCAGTGGAAAATGGACTTGCCACAACTGGAGAGGGGCTTGAATGGGGTGTGCTATTTGGTTTTGGCCCTGGGCTCACTGTTGAGACCGTTGTGCTCCACAGTGTGGCTGTCTAAGTCCACATGCTTTGTTAAGGGCACAAATCCTTTTTGCATTTTATTTCTTGTGTTTTCTGAGTTTCTAAGAAAAACTTTCTCAGATGTATCTTAATTAAATAAAAAAATTTATATACCAGTAATAAGAATGTGACATATATTATTAAACCGTCAAGATTTATTACTTAGATGTTAAAGTTTCTGACTTTTCAAAAATAGGTATATCGTGTAATTTATAAGGAAGTATTTAAAATATTCTTAAAAGAGTTTGGAGTATAGATATTTCAGAACATATAACTATTGATTTTTTATTAAAATAATTTAATAGTTATATTTAGTTATTAATAACCTTAATAATATGTGAATTTGTTATTTACAATGATGTTCTCTTAACTTATAAAATATTATATGTTCAGTTATTAAATCCTAAATCAACCACGATCCATCCTCATACATGTCACCATCGTTACCAATCACCATGTTCTCTGCCTTTCAACCTCTATGGTTGTCTGAACTCACCTCTGTCGTCCAGATTCGTCAGCCACCATCCTTGTAACCTAACAACCTTCACTCTTTGACAATCGTGAACCACCACCTAGACAACCGAATCAGTCCTTGCACCGCCGCACTTCCCTGAACCACCTTGCGCCCGAGTCGCCATCACAACCCCAGGCTTGAGCCATCATTGGCTGAGCCCCAAACTAGGCCCACTATGAGCCCATTGTCCAGATCTGTGAACTTCCGTCCCTACACTACCTAAACAGTCATTTTCCTCCACTCAAACACCTTTGCTCCAACCGTCCTGATCTGCAAACCTACACACATCGTCAACTGCCCAGATTCGCCGCACCTCTCCTCTGCGTCGCGCTGCCAAATCCGCTAGCCACCATGTCGTTACCACTGCGCCTTCCATCAACCCGCCAGCCACCGCAAACTTTCCTTTGTTGTATGGAAAGTCTTACCAACCAAAAACCTCCTCTATGCGACCACCCTCATTGGTAGCCGCCTTAGCTCTGGCCTTTCCCCTTTGCTCGACCAATTACCTCGCATCGGTCGTCGATTACCTTTTTCTGGCGAGCCACTCCTCTCTGGCCGTTTACATCTCTGAACTCCGAGCAACATAATTGACGCAAGATGAAGATGAATGTTTGGTTGACAGATTAAAATTAAAAAAGAAAAAAATGAGTCAAAAAATAAATAGTAGAAATGTTTTTCATAAATATTTAAAACTAGTAAAAAAAAGTAACAGAAATTGTTCAACTTCTTTATTTTTAATCATAAATTTAAATCTCTTCAAAATCAATGATTTTCTTACTTGAAATATCAATGCTCAAATTTTTTTAAAAAACATTGTATTCTTTGCCACTTTACTAATAATAATAATAAAAAAGTAAATTACACTCATTTCCCTCCAGATTTAATGATATGACACTCAGCTCCATTCTTTTCCAAAAATAACACTCTCCCCAATTGATTAAGTTGATTAATACTTATTAGAATAAGCTACAAGAATATATATCAGTCCTTATATTTGTTCATAAATAACAATAACTATTAATACGGAAAATATTACAGATTTTAACTAGTAATATTTATATATAATAATATTTTTTTAAAAAAAACTCTTACAGTTTTCTCTCGTGTAAGTGTTTAAAGATTTTTTTTTAAAATGTATATATATATATATATATATATATATATATATATATATATATATATATATATATATATTAGCTAGAATGTTATCATATTTTAACTGATAAAAAAAATATTCTCAGATTTTAAATGATAATATTTATACACAATAATATTTTTAACGAAGGCATTACTGGATTTGGAGCTTGTTTGTGGGATGGCCAGGGTAATTTCTTGTAAGCTAGAACTGTAACACCCTCAATTTCTATATCTCTTAAACAATAATTTTGACAGTTAACAGAATTTTACTGTTTAGTAATTTCTGTGTACTGTAAAATTATTTTGTTTATTCCATCAGCGTATTTGATCGTTTTGAGTGATTTACTCCGTGTTAGGAAAATAATAATTTTTGGGCCGGAGAAAATCTTTAAATATTTATTTCTCTTGACTGTTAATTATTTTTAATAATATGACTTGATTTTCATATGTTTTCTAATATTTGTGATTTTTGTGGATGATTATGATTTTTTTTACTATATGTGGGCCCAGGTGGTCCTATGTGAGCCCAGGTGACCTTACGTGGGCCTAGGTGGGTCCCGTAAAGTAAAAAATTTTCTACGCATAGAAAAATTTGTACTGTTTAGACGGAGACAGGGGATCTTACTAAACCTGAATCCGGAAACAATTTTAGAAATTTTCTTGTACTATGTTTTGTACTGTATTTATTTATCGGACGATAAAAATACAGTAAATAAATCTTTCGTGGGGTTTTAGCAGATAAAAATAGAAATTATATTACTTAAGTCAACATGCGTGGTTTGGATATCCACCATTGATTTAATTAACGATGGAGACTTGATCTTGATTTAATCAACAGTGTAGGATAAGTTTAATAAAATGGCTATGACCATTTATAACCATTGGATATGGATTTAATCAATGGTAGAGATTTGGTCTCAAAAAGTGACAAAGACCATTTATGACCATTGGATGAATAATTAATCAAGGGTGAAGATTTGGTCTTGTAAAGTAACAAGGACCATTTATAACCATTGGATGTTAATTTAATCTATGATGGAGATTTAGTCTTGAAAGTGACAAAGACTAATTATGACCCTTGGATTAAAAGTAAGAAGGAGTAATCTTAACTCTTCATTTTTGGAGATGCATCTAATGGCTAAGATTTCAAGGAGAAAAATCCAATGGCCTAGATTAAGTATTCTAAATCAAAAGTCTACCTAAATCCTAATCATTGAATTAATCAATGGTCTAAAATGCTCTAAATGATGACTTGAAAAGATGACAACATTATTGCATGCACAATGCAAGGTGGGGGACGGTTTTGTGAAACATTTTGGGGCTAAAGAAAAAGTTTTATGTCATTATTAGATGTCTTGGTCAATTATACATCATTATTGATCATTTTCCTAAAGCAAAAATATTTTCCTCTTTCTCTTCAAGCATAGCTATGGCCATGCAAAGCTAAAAGGGGGCCAATTTGATTCAATAAATTCATGTTCAATTATTTGTATTACACAACAAAGAAAATAGTCAATAATGGAGACTTGTTTCAAGGAAGCTACGACAATGCATCCATTTGTGAGGCAAATTATTACAAATCAATTCTTATCATTTTCTATCAATTTGTCTTGGTCAACATGCATTATTATTGATTTGTTTGCATCCTTAGGAGAGTGTTTGGAGGGGGGGACGGTTTTGGAAATGCAAAGGAAGGAGGAGACAATTTTTGAGTAGGTTTTTAGTAAAGAAAAAAGTTTGAAGACTATTATTACCTATCTTGACCAATCTTCATCATTCATTGATTTTTCCTAAAGCAAGACTTAGAAAAATATATTCTCTTCTTTCTCTCCATATGAGCTACGGCCATACACTTCAAAGAAGGCCAAAAATGTTGTTTTCTATCATTGTATCATAATTTCCTTTCTATTTATCATCTTCTCCAAAGCAAAACACAAAAAGCTCCATTCTTTTCTCCTAAACACACAATTCGGTCAAGACACTTAAATCCACTCTCCAATCTCTTTTAATTTCATCCAACCATAGATCTTGAATTTACATGATGTTCTAAGCAACTTTCATGTTGGAGACTTTCTCTAAATCATTCATCTTCATGGACTTCCTTCAAGATCAAAGTTATAGGGTATTTGTGGTGAAATGTAAGGAAACTTCATTTCTTCTCTTCTTTTTCATGATCTAAACCATGTTTGATCCATGGTTCCTCTTAATCAAGCTTAGTATACTAATTTTTATATATTTTGTCTTATATTTGAGAAGCTCTTGATAGTGAAGGACTTGGAAAAAGAAGCAAAACAATGAGTTTTTGAGGATCTTCAAGAGGTAAGAGGGAGATCTATCTCACCAACCAAGCATGGTAGTGAGAGATAGTTATATATTTGATGGATGTTGAATCCATGGTCATATCATGTAATTAATTTGTGAGTGTTTATGAGTGATTAATTGCTTTATGCTTAATATCTTTGCATGAATTTATGATTTTAATATGCTTATCCATGCATGATGATAATATGACATTTTTGATATATATATATATATATATATATATATATATATATATATATATATATATATATATATATATATATATATATGATGTGTATGTATATATATGCCATGATTTGATGATGGAAAAAAAACCAATTTTTGGCTTCAATGGCCAAGGAGAGGGCTACGGTTTTGATGCCCATAATTAGAGATTCATGTTGAAATTTTTCAAAAATAAAGAAATTAATTTGTTTAATGAAAATTTTGAAGTGGAGAAAAATAAATTTTCTTGGTTCTAAAGGCTGTGAGATTTTCGGTCAAGACACCTCAACATAGGTGTTTATAACTAAAAATTTTCATGAAAGATTAAAAATTGGATTGATTTGAAGAGTATGGAAAATAAATAAAGGATATGTTTTTCAAGAGAACAAGAATATGATTTTGAAGGATTTTTATTGATTTATTTTGTGTAAAAAGATCCAAGTGTTTTTCTAAACATGAGTTTTGAATGAAACAGTGCAAACGTTGATTTTAAGGATTTGCGAAAGAAAGTGAAAATGAATTTGAACAAATGGGTTTGGTTTTTATGATCATGAATCACACGGTTTTGAAAACAAAATTTTAATGGTTTTGTTTGTGTAAAACCATATCAATTTAGAAGGAAAAATATTTGATGGTTTTATAGTCGTATCGCGTTTTAGAAGGTTTGTAATGTCTTGATTTTATAAAATAAAGTAATTTTCAAAGTAGAAATACAATTTGGTTTAATACTGAGGATTTTGGAAAGGGAATCAAAGTGTTTTATCACTTGAGAAAATTTTGTAAACGAAAAACAAAGAGAGGTTGAAAATGTTTTAACTTTAATTTATTTTGAAGAGAATTGATTTTAAAATTGATTTGAGAAAAATAGAGAATATAATGGTGATTTGAGAATTCTACTAACGATAACTTATTTTCAAGTTTTGGAGATGTTAGGAAAATTTAAGATTTTGAAACATTGATTTACATCAATGGAAAAGTGATTTTGTGAATTATATTCAAAAGAATTTCTTGAGTAAAAAGAATCGTGGAAAAAGATTTTCTTTAGTAAGAAAATATATTAAATGAAGTATAAAGTTATATTATTTTGAGAAAAGTTGAAAAGAATTTTTGAAGGTTAAGAAATATTTTCTGTAATGAAATTGTGGTGAAAAAATTATTTGTATAGCTTAAAAACGATTTGAAATGCAGTAAAATATTTTTACGCAATTTGAAAAATGTGTTGAAAATGATATCGATTTATTTAAGTCCAAAATAATGTTTGGAATATTGAGGAATATTTTACGTGATTGTAAAATGTTGAAAAATATTTTACGTATTTTAAAAACGATTTGAAATACGAAAAAAAAATATTTCTACGTGATTTTAAATACGTTAAAATATTTCTACGCGATTTGAATTACGTTTAAATATTTTACGTAATTTGAACTACTATTGAAAAATCAATATGTGATTTAAAAGTGATAGAATATTTTTACGTGATTGTGAAAATAACGAAAAATCGTTATGTGATTTGGAAAGTGTTTTAAATATTTTGAAAAGGATGGAAAATGATTTACGCGACTTAAAAGAATGATTTTTAAGTTATGCAATTTTGAAACAGTGGAAAAATACTATGCAATTTGAGAAATGTATATTTTTACGCGATTGAGAAAAATGTTAAAAAATTAGTAAGTGGTTTAAAAGTGCAACAAAAGAGTTGCAGCATTTTGAAAACGTAACAGAAATGTTACGAAATTTTGTAAACATAACAGTAGTGTTACGGTATTATGAAAACGTAATAAAAACGTTTTAGAATTTTAAAAACGTAACAAAAGTGTTACGGTATTGTGAAAATGTAAAAGAAGTGTTATGGTATTGTGAAAATATAACAGAAACGTTTTTGAATTGTGAAAACATAACAGAAATGTTACGCGATTGTGAAAATACGGTAAAAGTGTTTTATAACTATGAAAACATGATAACAAAATTTTGTTATTGAAAAATATAGTATGATTACTGTAAAACTAATGTATGGACACTATTTGTGAAAACAACGAGTTTTGTCTGTTATTGGCACATGGTGCATTTTAGATGCATTAGAAAAAAAATATGCGTTGAGACATATGATTTAATTGAACAAACGAATTTGAACAAAATGACCTTTGTGGTTGGACTTGCACTGATATATTCGTGCATTGTATAAACTATATCTGAGAAATTATGAGATATACCATGTGATTGGTATTATACCTGTGATTGGTATTTGGTGCATTATACATGAATTGGAATGGTCCGATGAGGACTGGATATGGTGATTGCTTAGGAGAAACACACCTCTTGAAGTGGGTGCGATATGCGTAGTGTAAGTCACTTATTAACCTTGGGGGCATCGGGGTGCGGGTTGCTTACACGGGTGGTTGGTTTTGCTTCTTCCCGTAGGTTAAACCGATGCAACACACCGATGATCCTGACCGACACTATTCTTATTCAAGATCTGATAAAGACAGTCGTGTATATGCTAGATGTGCAAAATCAAAATGAGAATTATAACACATGGTCTGAGGCATGTGTGCCGAAATGAGATCTTTTCGATCATTTCTCCGACCTGAGTTTAGCTCCATGGAGTAGAACATTGAGTCTAAATGCACATGCATTATATGAGAACATTTATATCTGTATGATATATTAATTGAGAATATTACTATGACAATAACCGTTTTGAATACTTGATTGATATATAATTGGATGATGATAGTTGATTAATATTGAATATATTATTGGAAGTCCGGTATGATTTCCCTGTATGATATTCTTGTTTGTGTTATCTCCGCTGTCCATGCCAGTGTTGGTATAGTGTAGGTGATCTCACCTCTTTATTATGTTGTTTTTTCTTTATGTCACATCTTGTTAAAATCAAATAATAGAAGGATCGAGTTGTCTTAGACATAACTTGGGCGATGGATACTCTGAGATTGGTGACAACAATAAGGAGTGGACATTCAGGACTCGAAGGTGTGTAGTGTTGACAAAGGAGCAGATATCTGATGCATCAAGATGGACAGAAAAAGAAATAAGTATGTTAAGTTTTCTCGTTAGTGTTGTATCATGCTATTAAGTAGGACTCATCATAGGATTTGCTATTGTTATAAAAAAAAGTTTATTAATTTTATATTTCTCTTTAAATTGTGAAATATTAATTGGTGTCAATATTGCATAATGAATAGTTAAAATATGATTTTCAATATTAAATTTACGTTTCCATAAAGAAGAAATTTTGAAACCCATATTTTCATAACTCAAACTTTTTACGAATTGATTTTCAGATTATGAGTCGGGAGTCGGAAATGTGATGCCCTAAAGAGGGTGTTACAAGAACTGCCTATGTTAGAGCTAATATGACAGTAAAGGAGGGGGAAGCTACTGCTATTTTACAGACGATAAATTGACTCACTGATCATCATTTTTATAATGTCATTATTGAATCAGATTGCAAATTGATAGTAGACCAAATTCACAGTAATGAGGAAGGCATATCCGAGTGTAGAATGATTCTTCACCATATTAGGGATATAGTGAGATCTTTTCCTTCTATCATTGTTCAATATGACAGAAGACAACAACATCTGGTTGCTTATTCCTTAGTTAAGAATTATATCTTGTATGATCCTGAAAGTATTCACGCTGGGATTCCTCTTTGTATTCAGAATATTATCCTAATGGATTGATTTTGATTCTCTTGCTGTAAAAAAAAAAAAATATTGAGTTTAGAAACATGTAATTAGCAACTAATACAAGTTAATGTCTTAAAGTTCACCCCATAACATACATAGTATAAATTCATAGGATTTTCAAACTGTAAAAACATTAAGTGATGTTTGGTTTGTTTTTTATTTTTATTTTATTTTTATTTTTAATTAATATATTTTTATTAATAATTATAAAAATAATATATTAGTTTTACTTTATTTTTTATTTTTTAAATTTAAGTGAAAGAAAAGTAAAAACAACTAAAAATAAAATAATATTTTATAATTATTAATAAAAGTATATCAATAAAAATGCAAACGAAACATCACTATACTTGTCAGTCGCAACCAGAAAAAATATTTATATAGATTTTATTTATTTAAAATATATAAATTAAATTAATTAACAGTTAATTCATTATTACATTTAACATAAAATAATTATATAATAAAAAAATATGTAATTATTTAAATACTAATTAATTTACTCTACACAATTAATATAAAGATAAAACTTAGGTAAATTTTTTCAAATATTTATATTTTTTAAATAAAAATATGACATATGTCTTATTTTTTTAATAAAAATATATTATATATTTTATTTTTTAACAACTTCATTATTTTTTTAAATTTTTATTAATAAATTATAAAAAATACATATATTATATTTTTATTAAAAAATACTACAAATATCTAAAAAAATTATCTAAATTTTGTCCTTATCCTATGATAAGTATGTCACAATATTTCCTATTCATAATCTGTCACCGCCAACTCGTCATCATCATAGCAATAAATGCCAATGGTCCTAATTCTTAAAAAATTCCGTAAAATATGACGCATGCATAAACGCCCTAAAAGTAAGATAAAAACATTGAATAACACGAAAATGGATAAGATCATGAGAGGGATATCTTGGTCACTTTACGCATTTCTTTTTTCTTTTCTAATAAATTTGACTTAGTATATATATATTATTTTATAGTAACATAAGAGGATGACAAATCAACCGTCATGAAAGATTCCGTTACTTGTATTAACCAAAGTAGGGCTTTGGTGAATAAATTTTGTTTATCTCAAAATGTTTTAAAAACTGAATGAATCGAAAGTTAAATTAGCAAGACTTTTAAATTACAGTTTAATTGATTAATCAACTAAATTTGTAGTTGAATAATAGTTAAAAATAGATATTATTCAAATTAAAGATATGATGGTTCAAGATCAACCACTGATATTTAAAAAACTGGTGTCTCTTGTTTGGTAGGTAGTAGTAGGGGGTACTCTTTTTCAACGAAATGGTTGCGACACACGCAAGCTTCCAACACTACTTTGGGACGGTGCCGTACCTTTTTGTCTCACTGCTTCTCACTTCTCACTCACTACTAGGAATAGGATCACTCTTCTTTCTTCTCCATCTTTCATTTCAATTTGCGTTCTCTCAAAGAATGAATACGATGTTGTGGAATTCCAATTCCAAAGGAGGCTTCTTAAGATTAAGAAGGGTCCTGTTAGTGTGCGTTTGTGTATGCATGGTAGCAATTGAGATGGGGGTAGTTACAATGACAGAAGCAGAAGCAGAGGAATTCTTCAAGCCCTTCAACGTGACCTACGATCACAGGGCTCTCATCCTCGACGGCAACCGTCGCATCCTCATCTCCGCCGGCATTCACTATCCCCGTGCCACTCCTGAGGTTCCCTTTCTTCCCTTCTCTTTCCAAATTCACTTATTCTGAATAAAAAAAAATTTGATGAAGCTCTTGCGGTTCAAAGACAACAACATGCAACTAAAAATTTCAACTACAAATTAAACTTCCATTAATTATAAACTATACTGTTCGATTGTTTTCGGCAAAATCATAGATAGCTGCAGGTGGTTGGGAAATCTTTTGTGTTAATATCCTTCAATTGAGATTTGAGACTGAGACCTTATTATCAGTATAACTAAATCAACAATAGCTATAACTTTCATATGGGGTCAAGTCCTTATATGGATAACAATAACTGTAAAGTAAATGATGATTTACATATAGGGCACAAGATCAGGATTCTGTTGCTTCATCTGATTATTGGAGGACTCCTTCATGCGAATAATGCGATTTGATTTTGCTACACATAATCTATCACTCTATCTATCATTTACAATTTTTTTTTTTTTCATTGTGGAAATGAAGGGCATAATTCATGAAATACATCCCAGCACCTGTATTGTTTCATCTATTCAGTTCTGCAATTTCCTCCCCCCTTTGCATCTTTTATCCTCCTCTGTTTTTGTTTTGGGTACATAGGAGGTGCAAGCACTTGGGTAGAGGAAGGGGTGTATGTGGCTTATTGGAGGATGAAAACGCTGACATCATCATCTCGCGTTCACACCCCAATCTTTATGAGTGGGGGCGGTGCCAGTTGAGCTACTAGATCGTTGACTCTGTTCTTTTTGTTCTGGTTCATTGGTCTCCTATTATATTCAATCAGTCACTTCCATGTGCCTCCTAAGACTGCTCTACGAGAATCCCAGTGTTGCTCATTCTCCAAATCATATTTAATTTCAGCTTTTTGCATTGTGCCATTATCAGCTATTGAACTTGCATTCTTCTACATTTCATCTCCTTTATCTCAGTAGAAAATTCTTCTGAAACAAAGTCAACAAACTACAACTCGCATGGTCAGTCTCACTCAAGTCTCAACATTTTTCCTCCCTCAATTAATGACCCATATGTATGAAGTTAATGTTATTTTCCCATCAAACATGGCTACTGGAAATTGAAAATCTAAACAAAAAACTACCCAAGAATTTAACCTAATAATTGGGACATGTTAACAAGAAGTTATTACTAACCTACAGGAAGAGAAAAGTTGTAGACGTGTTTATTATTCTATTCCAAGACACCTTCAACCAACCATATTTATCTTTCAAATTGGGGGCAGTAGCTAATACTCAATCAAAATAGCATATGAAAGAGAAATATTAAATTTGTGATGTTAACTTTTTGAAATTAGATTTGCTGTCTTATGCATTTAACATAATTTTAGATGTGGCCTGACCTGATTGCAAAGAGCAAGGAAGGTGGGGCAGATGTAATTGAAACTTATGTTTTCTGGAACGGGCATGAGCCAACTAGAGGACAGGTGCAAAATTTATATTTCTCCCAGCTATCCTAGAGGGTAACCATGTATTGTTTCTTCAACTGTATATTTAATATTTATTTATTAATACTAATATATTGATTTCTTTTTTCATTCACTATGCTTGCACTTGTGCAGTATAATTTTGAAGGGAGATATGATCTTGTGAAGTTTGTCAAGCTAGTTGGATCCAATGGACTCTATCTCTTTCTCCGTATAGGCCCTTATGCTTGTGCCGAGTGGAACTTTGGGTCTCGCCCTTTTCCCATTATAATGTTACAATTTTTTGTTGCTTAAGATTGATATTTCCATTTAGAGAAACAACTTGAAGAGGAGGACTTGCATTCTTCCATGGCCATCTGAATGCACTCATCACATGATAGTTAATTAATTACACTTCTAAACGGGAACAAGCCTTAGTTATGTAGTTACCATGGATTTGCTTATGCTATTTTCTAGGATTCTTATTACATTGATTTCTAGTTGAAAGTCATTATTGTAATGTCATTTCATTGTTTTCATTTTTTTATAAAAATAATTATGTGTTAAATTGAAAGTTAGTCAACTTTTTGGTTCTAGACTATAAATTATTGATGGAAAGAAGTGTTAATACTATAAAACAGAGAAAACTCTAACTTTGTGGAAAACAAAATAAAATCGATATGCATCAAATTTGAACAATTATGTCATTGCATCAGCAACAATGAATTGAGCAAGTTTTACCTTAACTATTATAGAGACTTCACACCTTTTTTGTTTAGGTTTAGAACTGTGCTTTCAAGTCCACTTGTGTAATGGTCTGTTGTAAATTTATTTGAATCGTGAAAATACTGTTCATATTTTTTTTAAAAAAAAGGATCAACTGATTCTATTATGAAAGAATCCACTTTTGTTTTTTGAATCCATAATCAAAGTAATTTCTGCTTTGTACAAAGAAATGTGCACAAACTTTGTACAAACCTGTTAATATTACTTGTAGTTCGAAGAAAGCATAAATTGAAAGCTTTTGTTTGTGATCAATACTTGTAGATCTATCTTATTTCTCTATTTGGATATTGCCCTGATTTGCAGCATCACTGTATTGATGATATCCTTATGTTATCTGTTGAAGCTGGAAAATAGTTGTCAAAATATGCAAAGGGATTTGGCATCCTTGCTGCACTCCTAGTTTCATTTGCTTCTTTTGTTTTTGTTTGTGTTTTGGTTGTTTTAGTTTTTTCAGCTCCTAAGGGTACCTTATCCTCACCCCTGGTTTACTTACTTCTCTTCTCTTTAATAATACTTATTTTTCTATAAAAAATTAGATAAATATTTGACATTTTTTCCTTGATTTATGTGCTATGTTTGCAGGGGTTTCCCAGTGTGGTTGCGTGATATCCCTGGTATTGTATTTCGAACAGACAATGCACCTTTCAAGGTAGAATGCTCTGTTGGCATTTGGCATTGCATTCTTTTATGTTTCTGTTTCTTAACATATCTACAATAGTTTTTTCTATTTCCTCTTTTGTATTAAGATTATTCTATTTATTCTTCAGTTCGTTCAGTCATCTCAGTTTTGGACTACAATCAACTTGACAAGTGTTTGTTCTTGTTTGCACTCATCACTTGATGCAGGATAAGCCTGTCAAATTGCCTTTTATTATTTTTTTCTTTTTTTATGCTTTTTTATGCCATGTATTGAACCTTAATGTTTATGCTAGTAGAGGTGGGGTTTTTTGTGAACTCCCAAAATCCTAGATAAATGATGGATGATTGGGTATTTAGGTGTGGAGAATAACATCACTCAGTGCTTGGTCGCTCTCTCTCTCTCTTCTTTTAATCCCTTCTACTTTTCTTTGTTTGTTGTACGCAGTGTACATAAAAGAATAGAAAACTTAGAATTACTGTCGGTAACTGTGAATCCAAGCTCCATCTTAACTGGACATGGTGCACACATTGTGGATGCACTTAGAGATTCGACTGATTGATCTAAGGGTTTGGAAATGTCAAATTTGAGGCTTTACTGAACTATTCATTTCTGACTAATGTTGGAGTTCTACTTGGGGCAAAATTCAAAGTTGGTTGTAATGCCTTTAAAACTAACTGTTCTTGATTTTCTTCAGCTCCTTGAGATTGTTTATGCACTAATATCTCCTGCAGTGAGTTACATCTCCTGCAATCCCTCCATCACTTTGTACGATAGATCCAAGATACGTAAACCGTGTGACTTATGGTATCGAATAATCCCCAATTTTCACATGGCCAGCAATAGCTCGTATCTTGCTAAACTTGCATTCCATATACTCCATTTTACTTCTACTTAATGGAAACATGATTCTAAAGCTTCTCTCTAAAACTCTAATTTACTATTTATTCCCTCTCTTGACTCTTCCATTAGGACTATGTCATCCTCAAAAAGCATGCATTCAGTCATAAAGAAGATAGAATAACAAAATAAACACAGTACTATCTACTAAACACAGTACCATAAAGGTTTGTTTTCCTATGGGGGTTTTTTGTTTTCCTTCAGCTTTGTGGTTTCTTTTGGAGGATACCTTATCATACTCTCTTGCATTCTCCCCTTCCTATCTAATAATGTTTCTCTTTCTACATATAAAAAAAAATAAACACTGTACTATAAAGTTTTATCTTCCTTGCTATTCCCAAAAAGATGTATGTTATTTCCCGAATGATTGCTTTATCCAGAGAATCTCCTTAAGTAGTCTTGTTAGATTGTGCTGGTAAAGAGTTCATTGTTTTGAGCATGTTAGAAATAATATTATATATTTTTGTATGTATTCATTGTTCATAATTTAATTACTATCATTGGGATTATATGAGTGACTGAAATTTCCATGATAAATCCAAAAATTTAAAATAAATCAAAGTATAATACCACACAATACACTGCAATAAATATATGTAAAATTGTCCTTGTTTTTAAGAATTTCATTGGATAGTGTTTTTTAACACCCTAATTTTATATTAACTGCTGTTATTGGACTTGGAAAGAATTGCCTTAACCATTGTTTTGATCAACTCTTTCTTTCTTCCCCCGTAGGAGGAGATGAAACGGTTTGTCTCCAAGGTGGTGAATCTGATGAGAGAGGAAAAACTGTTTTCTTGGCAAGGTGGTCCTATAATTTTGTTGCAGGTTGGAAGAGAGTATGGAATTTGGGATTTACATGCATTAGTTGATTTTATTTTTCATAATTTGAAGGATATTCATAGTCCTGCTGGGATTTCCAGAATTGGCAGTAAAAATCACAATTGTCTCTAGATTCTTGTTTTAGCTTACTGCACTTATGCTTCTTAACTTTAGGTAAAGGTAAGTCTTATTTTTGGTGGGAGTGGACTGCTTTTGCCAGGTTGTGGATATGTCAGTTCCTCCGGATTTTTCTCTTCTAATTTCTTACTTCAATTTTCTGTTGGAATCACCTAAATAGGTGACATGTTATATAATGTGACATGCTGCATGGTTGGTAAAGGCGAGTACTAATATCCACATATTTGATATATTAATAGAAATTGTATGTGAGTATTTAAATGTTGATTCTGGTTATATGCTTCAGTTCTGTATTCTGATTATAAAATCCAATTTACAAATTAATTATTCTCCAGCTTATGAGCAGACCTAATTATTTTTTGTAAGATAATTGGTAATGGTGCTTTATTCTGTTTTCTTGGAATTACCACATGCAAGTGTTAAATTTGATGCTTCCCTTTGTAGAATGCAATGTTTAACGAGGCATGTGACTGGATTTTATCAGATTGAGAATGAATATGGGAACATTGAGAGCTCCTATGGCAAGGGAGGTAAACAGTATGTTAAATGGGCGGCTAGAATGGCTCTAAGTCTTGGTGCTGGTGTTCCTTGGGTCATGTGCAAGCAGCCTGATGCTCCATATGATATTGTAAATTATATACCTTTCCACTATTGAAAAGAACTGTTATTGGCATTTACTGATTTACCTACAGTTAATTAAAATAACAATAAATGATCAGGTTTCTCCTATTGATCACGGAAAAATAACAAAAAGGGAATCTTAGTTAAAATATTTCCAGTTTAGGAACAACTAACTATTCAAGTGGTTATTAAATCAATAATTCATTAGCTACTTTTTGAATATTGTTAACCAGCTGAGTAGTTAATTGTTCCTAAATTGGAAATATCTTTACCAAGAATTCTTTTGTTGTAATTTTCCCGTTGATTATTGTTATTTGTATTCATAGATTGTATTGTTGTCCACAGATCAATACATGCAATGCATACTACTGTGATGGATTCAAACCAAACTCTCATCATAAACCAATTATGTGGACGGAGAACTGGGATGGATGGTATGAACACGTCCTTCAAGGGATTACCTTTTAATATCAGGGTTGTAATAGTGGCTGTAGCGGCCACTATTGTGGCATAGCTTAGGAGCTTGACTGCTGCAGAAAGCTCATAGCGGACAGCACTAGTGTAATGGCTTAGAGCCTTAGAGTGCTGCAATAGCGGACACAAATAGCAGCCATAGTGGGCGTTATTCTCCTTTTTTTCTTTTTTCTTTTTTGAAACTAACCAAAATGCCCCAAACTTCATTCAATTGTGGCTATTGGCTCTTTGACTGGACTGGAGCCCTATGACGTTGCTGAAAGCAACCAGTGGCTCTCTGTTCTCTGCCTCACTGTTGGCAGCAACCAGCAAACCAGCAACTCATGGCGTGGTTCTCTGTTCTCTCTCTCGTCACCAGAAACATGTTCTATGTGGTCCTATGTACTTTGTATCTTTGTGTGCATACTCATTATATGTCTACGTCATTCTGTTGCACATTATTTTATATTTTTTTGGGGTTCTGATTCTATATTCTGTATCTCTGTTGCTCATACTTATTTTGGATAGTCCTCTGCTTTTATTCCTATTTTATAAACAGACTTAGGAATTCCCTTGTCCGCTATAGTGGCTACTTTGTGGCCGAGTAATGTTATATCTTCCTATCCAATCATCTTAATAATCATTTTAATACTAAATGAAGAAAGTATTAAATGAAAAAGTAAATGCATCTGATGTCTTAGGCACATAAAAAATATTCAATATTTTCTTCATTTAGTAATTAGGAAGATTAGTAGGAGAATTAAGTAGGAGGATAAATCATTTCTCTAAAAAGTTTTGACTACTTTCAATTGACTTTTTGAAGGTATACAGAGTGGGGTGGAAGATTGCCTCATAGACCTGTTGAAGACCTTGCATTTGCAGTTGCACGCTTTTTCCAACGTGGAGGAAGCTTTCAAAATTATTATATGGTATGATAGTAGATGAAATTTTTTATTTCAACTAAAAGTTCACTTTCGGCTTCTTTACTGTGCTAAGCTAATGGTTATCTCATGGAGGATTCTTGCCTAATATAATTGTGTTGGAGGGCTTTACTATATTGCTGTTTTTTACCCCTTTTTATTCTTTATGTCTCATGCTTTTACTTTTCTACTTCCCGTCTTTTATTAATAAAATTTTTCTTTTTTAAATCCCAAAATGAAACTCTATTGTAGGATGTGAAAGGGCATTACCAATTTACATGGGCATATGCAAAAAAAAAAAAACCAATACATGTGCAAAATAAGCTAAAAGAGATATAGAATATACTAAATGCATATTTAGATTAGCTTATTTTGCACTTAGAAAAGGCCTTTTAGCTAAAAGCTCTCTATTGGGCATTTTGAAAAAAAAAAAACTTTTCTGAAAACAAATTAAACTAATCCAAATATGCTCCAAATAATAGTACAACTATTTACAACTAGTATTTACACTATCAAGAATGTTTTTTGTACACTCACTTTTGACACTTACTTTTAACACCCATAGGATGTGGTGAATACTTTTAAGATAAGAGGTGATTCTTATATTAGATATAGTGAATTTCAATTAGGCCAAGTTAGGGAGAATAGAAGAAGGTTACTACATAAGTAATAAAGATCACTACTTATAACCTCATTGATCACCATATCCTTGATTTGTGTTGAAAAATGTATCTCAGTAAGTGGTGAATTCTTCTAAGATAAATGATAATCTGTGTGTAAAATCTGATGAATTCTAATTTTAACTTACTATGTATAATAGAAGTATATCACTACATAAATAATTCGAATCATCACTTATTACCTCATTGATCACCACATTCTATGGGTGTCAAAAGTGGATATACAAATAATAGGGTTGTTACACTATTTCAGTAAAATTGATCTAGATTAAGAGGGCATGCGCAACTTTTATTAGACACCAAATAATCTATTCCATAAGGATCTAGCCATAAGGCACTGTAGAAAAGGGTGAGCTACTATTTCAAAGCTAGAGCCACACAGCACAAATGTTGAGAGAGAGCTTTATCGGGTCTACTAGTTTGCTGCATATCATTATTATTGGTCTTATTGAGAGCCACTACCCAAATGAACGACTTAACCCTGCAGAGAATGTTGACTTTCTATAGGGTTATCTAGGAGAAATTTCTCTCTATTTGAAGAGTGGGTTAGAAAGTGAAAGAAGGATTTACACTAAAATTCACCAATGCTATCAAGAGCCCACGCTCTTCTGTTCAAGCAAGGGGACAGATGAAAAGATTTATAGCATTAGCAAGAGGGATTACATCTCTGCAGCCTCTGTATCATTCAGATGCTTGTGAAAATGAAGAATCCAGTCATTGGCATTTTGAAATATAGAATTCTTATATAGGGGGACTGATGCAAGAGTAGAAAAGCTATAAAGGTGAGGAAGGCCTCTTGAAAAGAAGAATCCCCCATGCAACATTCCTCTCAAAATCTGATTCGAGAACCATTACCCACTTTTAAAGTGCCCAGGAAACTAGAGGGATATATATTCAACATTATTGCAGGTCTTTATTCCATTGATGCTTTAAATATGTCTTATTTTGCTTTTGCCATTCTATAGGACGTCTTATCCTTTGTTTTGTACTTTCGTTTATTCGTCTATGCTAATTTATTTTCAATGATAAATTAACATAAACTCAATGTGGTGACCTCTTCTAATCACCACACTTTTATGAATTTAATATTTATTTATGATGAACATAATACCCGTTATATAGGTTTTATTGTATATCCCATGAATATTTTGGTTTTTGTGGATATATGAGTATGTGCAACCTGCATTATGACAAGCCCTTTTATGTCACAGTATTATGGCGGAACAAATTTTGGCCGCACTGCAGGGGGACCTCTCCAAATTACAAGTTATGATTATGATGCTCCAATTGATGAATATGGTATGTAGAAGAATAACAATAAGATTTTGTGTTGTTCAGATGGTAGCCAATCTTGGGATTCATATAGCTGCTGACATGGTTGGTGACACTCAATTGATGAACCTTGTTTGTGTAGGTCTGCTGAGTGAGCCAAAATGGGGTCACTTGAAAGATTTACATGCTGCTTTAAAGCTTTGTGAGCCTGCTCTAGTGGCCACTGATTCACCAAAATATATAAAATTGGGTCCAAAGCAGGAGGTTTGAGCCAAGCCTGAAATAGTTTATTATTATTTTATAAAAACTTAAATCATTATGGTTGATTACATTTAATGTTTCATTGGTAGCCACTGTCAGACTAAGAGACTTGAGAATAGACTAGGACTGTGATTTATGAATTGCTTGAGTGATTTGCCCTGATATTTCTATACATAAAAGAATGAATACATCTTATAATTACAAAAACAATAAGTAGGAATAGAACTATTTCCTATGATTTTAGAATCCTCAATGCTACATTAACTCCTGTTGTTTCCAAAGCTAAATTAACTACCGTGATCATTACCAACATCTATATTCAATCTTTTTGTGCTGACAGATTCACAACGAACTTAGTACCTTCATTAGTATTTTATGTAGCGATAATGTCCATGAATATTTATCTAAGTTGTTTACTACATTTATGTCTTCACAAGCACATGTAACCAACTCCACCTAGAGGGATAAGGCTTGGTTGTTATTGTTGTTGTATGAAAAATTCTGAATTTTTTTTTTGTTTATCAATTTCAGGCACATGTGTACCATGCAGATGCTCACCCTGAAGGATTGAACTTGTCTCTGTCTGAATTTCCTAGCATATGCTCAGCATTTCTTGCCAACATTGATGAACGGAGAGTGGCTACTGTGACCTTCCGTGGTCAAACATACACTATACCACCATGGTCTGTGAGTATATTGCCAGATTGCAGGAATACAGCTTTCAATACTGCCAAGGTTGGTTTTATGGATGGGGTATTTTTGAGGCTTAAAAAAATTTGGCATGACATCAATTTGTGTCTCACCTATGCATACACTAGTTTACCCATGGGTCATCTATATATTGTTAACTGAGGAAAAAACCTTATCCAATGTGAGTTCGGGTAATGTATTTATTTATATAGGATAAAATAATCAGCAATATAGTGTAATACACTATAGCACATAAGACTAAAATACCTTTAAGCACACTAAACACATGCTTAATACCTTACTCTTAACACTCTCCCTAAAATTAGATCATAATGTTAATCATGTCAAACTCGTTACAAAGATAGTTAATTCTACTCCCATTAAGAGCCTTATTGAGGATGTCAGCTATTTGTTCTCCGTTCTGACATGTTTTGTAGATATAAGTCCTGAATCTTTTCCCAAATGAAATGACAATTAACTTTTATGTGTTTTGTTTTTTCATGGAGTATCGGACAAGTAGCACATAATGGCCAATTGTTCTCATTGAGCCTGCATCTCCTTCACATCTGAAGTGATTGATAACAAAGTATTCAACTCCTCAAACAAGCGTTTGAAACCCTTGTAGTACTTGCTGAGCGACTTATATTTTTGAATGGCACGATAAAGGTCCTGGGTCTTGGCATAAAGAAGAGATAAATCATCAGTCCCTGAAAAAAGAGAGTGGAGGTATGCCATAATTCGCAGATAGTGTTATATCCTTCCGAACCCACACGTCCTCGATAGGATGGTCCTTACTGTGACCCTTCAAATACATCTCAATAGCCTTTTTCTATCGAATATAATTAACCCCGTCACCGTCCAACTTCCGATCAGTAATTTTAGTATTCGCCGGTATCACCTCAGCCAAGGCATTGGTGTCGACAGTGTCAGAAGACCCACCTTTGTCCTTGACAGAGGTAACATCAGAATTGTCATCAACCATTGTCACCAACTAGAAGAAATCAGCCAAAAAGAGCAACAAAGGAGGGAAGGAACCACCAAAGATCAGATAAGAACACCCCAAAAATCACGTCAGAACACCCAAACAGCAACCCTTCACTTAAAAAAATGGCCTCGCCGGAGAAGAGACCAGTCGCTAGAGACGTCACCGGCCGAACCCACCGCGCGCGCATGTCTGTCGGAAAACAGAACGACCGGCCACCCAAATGACATGGACCGCTCGCGAACCACCAACGCGCGCGCCTAGTAACTTCTGACCTGAACAGAACCGACGACCTAGAACCCACCGGCCCTCCGCCCGGCGCCGGACCGGTCTGTCACAGGCGTCCACTTGCCGCCTGAGAAGCTAGACGGCAGCTACAATGATGGCTGCCCTGGACTTCTAGGTTATAAAGGAGTTTCTTCTTTTTATTTATTAATTTTTTTGAGAGAATGAAAAAGGGAAAAAAAATTGGGAGTAGCAGAGAGAAAAGTTTAGATATACCAGGAATAAGGATCCTCTGAAAACGAGGAAGTTTGTAAAGTGAATAAGTAAGTTCACATTAATTATTGTGCTTAGTTAATGATTAATGTGAGTTGACTTATTCATTTTATAAAAATTTTTACTTTAGAGGATCTTTGTTCATATATCTGATATCATGTTAATTGATGAAAATTTTTTACCCAACACACGTCATGTATTTATATAAGATAAAATAATCGACTAAAATAACTTTAAGTACACTAAACTAATATTCTACTCTACTATATATATATATATATATATATATATATATATAATAGGCATAGGTGTAAATTGATAATTTTATTACAAAATGTAATATGATACAAAAGACAAATTTAACCATTATTTTTATATTAATAATAAACTCATAATCTTAATTAAATAATGAAACAAATCAAGAAATAATTTTTAAGATTGTTTCTTCAATTAAATAACTAATTGATTTTATAATATATTCTAAAAATCAACTAAAGTATACTAAAGATATTCTAATTCTTTCCCTTGAGTTAGTTTTTGGAGTGAAATTAGGTTCAGTTATTTTAATATGGTATCTGACTCTCTCTTAGTTGAGCCACATGCAAACTTCACATTCCATATATTCAATTCTTTGCATGAGCAGGTGTATTAAGTTCCAAATTAGTTGAATATATAAACAAAGAACTATTTATAATGTTCTGAGCATTTCTCTGCCCTTGAGCTGGCTTCTAGGATAGAGTTAGACTCAGTTATTTTAATATAGTATTAGAGTCTCTATACTTAAGTAGTTTAGAATTCGATCCTTGAGGCCTCTATTTTTTTAAATAAAAGTTAAAATGATAAAAATAGATATGTGCATTTTCTATGTTTCAAGTCCAAAGAGTTCTTGCATACATGTATCTTCACCTAACAGCTTAAGCTAAACTTAAGCTTTTGAGACATTTGGTTCATGAACTTCGTATTTCTCCTTGAATATAGGTTGTTTACAGGTCTGTCAGAATTCTAAAGAATGTTTGGAAATGTCTTTTGGAAGGTTATGGCGCTTTTTATGGAACGCGTAAATGAACCATAATCCTAGATTTCTCAGCCAGACACTGCTTCTTTTGCTGAATCGACTTGCCCTTCTGGGGTCTTTTTTTTTTTAGCTGATGGTAATTTGGTGGGATCTCTTTGATGGATTTATAGAGTGATTGGACAGCACTTTGATTTAATAAATTTTGGTTTCACCTTTTTGATTGGTTTGTTTGTACTTTGGCTGTTTAAACAAAATCATTGTCGTCTCAAGTATTCATTTTGCAAGGTATACATGTTTTAAAATGCCCATTATTTGAGTCATTATAGGAATGTTTATATTATCTCGGGGCTGTCTGAAACTTTCTTTAATTTGCACAGGTTGGAGCACAAACTTCAGTCAAACTGGTAGAGTTTGATTTGCCACTTGCCTCGAATTTTTTTCCATTCCAGCAATTGATGCACCACAATGGCATTTCCCACATCTCAAAGTCTTGGATGACTATAAAAGAGCCAATCAGTGTTTGGAGTAAGAGCAGTTTCACTGTACAAGGTATATGGGAGCACTTAAATGTAACAAAGGATCAATCTGACTATCTTTGGTATTCAACCAGGTAATTATGCACTCCTGAATATTCTGCAGTGGTACTGGTATCATATGCTTTATAAAAGATACTATGTGGCTTGTTTTACTTGGTTTCTGATATTTGTGTTATGTATATACATGCTATACTTGTTAACGGTTTTCTTTAAGATAAAGAATAATTCCTTGGAGAGAGGTGTCAAGGACCAACTTTTAGCTTTCAGTTGAAGGTAATGAATGGTTTTATATCTAACATGTTCCCCTCATGCAAGAGTCTTTTGGGCTTGAAAGGTGGACAATGCACATGCCCGCTCTACCTTTTGCTTAAATTCAACTTTTTTATTAGAATGGGAACAGCAAAGATTGAACTCCTAACTACTTAGTTATAGAAGTTCTAATACCATGTCAAAGATCAATTTTCCTAAAATCTTGAGCTTTTAGGGGAAGGCTTATGAATGATTTTATATCTAACAACAGGTAAAAGAGTACAAGGAAAGACAAGGGAGAATAAGATATCCTCCATACCAGAAATAAAAAGAAAAGATATAAGATATAGAAAAAGACACCAAGACAAAAGAGCTCCCCAGTATTCCCTTTGTATATCTGCCAAAGGGATTCCTTCGAAGAAACCATGTTCTTGTGTCCCATAAAGATGCAGTGAAATTTTTTTTTTCCCCAAAAGGTTTTTCAAATATTTATTCAGTGGTTTTCTAATTGCATTTCTATTTATTTGTGTTAAAACGCAGAGTATATGTTTCAGATGATGACATCTTGTTTTGGAAGGAAAATGATGTTCATCCAAAACTTACTATAGATGCTGTCCGTGACGTATTGCGTGTCTTCGTCAATGGCCAGCTTATAGGTAATTGATCTTATTGTTCTAGATGTATGCTGTATTTGAAGATGAGCATGTTTCTTTTTTGTTTATTCCTTAAATTAATGGAAGTTCTATTCTGAATAATGCACTTTATTATGTAGTTGCCCATGCAAGACTATTAACATGTTGCATTTTCTTCTGGAAGTTCAGTGATGCTTAAGAAAATAACACTTGTGGACTATGATAGAGTCTAACCATTGGGAGGAATTATATTATGTGAAAACTTGGTTGTTTCTGGGTTCATTAAGTATCCTTGGACTTCTGTTATTGCTTGACCTGGGGCAATCGCTCTGAATCTTTTTGTCTTTTGTTATGAATATTAGCATGTGTTAAATGTGTGAGGATACTTTAGTTAGGTTAGGTTTGCAAATTGAGTAAGTCATTATA
Source organism: Ormosia emarginata (assembly GCA_029884605.1). Lineage (NCBI taxonomy): Eukaryota > Viridiplantae > Streptophyta > Magnoliopsida > Fabales > Fabaceae > Ormosia > Ormosia emarginata. The sequence continues at coordinate 42,241,048 of JAQQTP010000076.1, read as the reverse complement.
TGGCTGAAATAGTCACCCTGGGCCTGGTTTGGAGGTTTAGCACAATGATGATTTAAGAGTAGTACTTATGATCATTCAGTTTTTATAAGTAGTCTCAATTTGGGTGCATTCTTTGGTCTACGTAGATGATATTGAGATAACTGACAGTGATAGTCTTCGTATCAACTCTCTTAGAACATTTCTCCATAGTCAGTTTCGAACTAAAGATTGAAGGGGACTTATATACTTTCTTGGGATCAAGATGTATAGGAATAAGAAAGGCATTTTTCTTTTCAAAGGAAGTATGTGTTGGACTTATTGATAGGAATTGGACTTGTAGAAGCTTAACCATGTGACACTGTTAGGATCCAATTGCAAGGTATGAGACTTGAGTCCCACATCGGAAGTATGAGATTCTAGTCTGGGGTTTATATGGCCTTGGGCTCTCCAACTATAGTGGCTAGCTTTTGTGGTGTAGTTCTCTTAAGGTTCGTATCAATTGGTATCAGGACCTTCCACCATGCCTCTCAGCTGCAAACGAGTGGCGCGGGTGGTGACGTAGTTCTCTTAAGGTTCGTATCAATTGGTATCAGGACCTTCCACCATGCCTCTCAGCTGCAAACGAGTGGCGCGGGTGGTGACGTAGTTCTCTTAAGGTTCGTATCAATTGGTATCAGAGCCTTTCACCATGCCTCTCAGTTGCAAACGAGTGGCGCGGGTGGTGACGCTGGCATTGTAGTGTTCGCCTGGGGTTAGTCAGAGGGCTAGTGCACAGCCAACCCGCGTGGGCACCGGTGCTGCGGAGCATGGTAGAATATTAGGATCCAATTGCAAGGTATAAGACTTGAGTCCTATATCGGAAGTATGGGATTCCGGTGTGGGGTTTATGTGGCCTTAGGCTCTCCATCTACAATGATTAGTTTTTGTAGTGTGGTTCTCCTAAGGTTCATATCAGATACTCACACGATATTGAATGTGAGGTTGAATAGTGAGGATGGAGGTATATTGAAAGATCCAGAAAGGTACAAGAGTGGTAGGAAAGATGAACTACCTTACTATGACACAGCTAGATATTGCCTTCTTAATGAGTGTAGTCAACCAATTCATGTTGTCATCCAAAACTATACATTAGGATTCAGTTATTCATATTTTGAAATATCTTAAAGGGGCACTAGGTCTTGGAGTTATCTATCAAAACCAAGGTACCTGCAAAGTCGAGGATTCTTTGATGTAGATTGAGCAGGATCACCAGTTCTCTTATTTATATGCATTTCTTTTCCTCCTCATCTCTCAGCTTGGGTATGAGATAACTTCTGCTTATATTTTATATGCATCTCTCACTTTCAATTAACCATGTCAATGAAGCTTAATTGGTATAATCTAAATACTTGAATAAGATATGAACTATCATTTTTGTTTTTGAATGAGTGTTTTCATTATTTATTCATTTAGAAAATTCTAGTTGAACGCTTTAGTTGTGATGAATAGTAAGGTTTATGTTTTGAAGCACAACGGGTTCCTTTTTTTTTTTTCCAAATGGAAGCAACAATTATATCATAATTGTTATGCTTTAGAGGTTTAATCTTTATTTCTTTTGTCCTTGTATTCATATAGTTCTATGTCTTTTCTAAGTGAAGGTAGTGCTGTTGGTCATTGGGTCAAGGTGGTCCAGACTGTTCAATTTCTCCCCGGATACAATGATTTAATACTGTTATCTCAAACAGTAGGTTTGCAGGTGAAAGTCCTACCACCATTTTAACCTGTATCTTCATGGATAGTTCCAAAACCTTAAATTATTTAAAATAACCGTGTGTGTGTGTGTGTGTGTGTGTGTGTAGGGTAGGTATCAATTGACAATAGCATAAGATTTCTTACACTTGCATCATTATATAACTTTACATGGAATAATATTTTTTTTTTAATCCAACCATTGAATTTTTAGCACGTAATTAGATTCTTGACAATCTTTTAATTTTAAAAATGATAGTGGGCATCAATATTTAGATTTATGGATGGAGGACAAACTAATTCTCGATTAGTAAAAAAAATATATGAACATGTTATGCATATTGAGATCTTTCAATCCAACAGTGGATTTATTTAAAATTTCATCCTATAAAAAGTTGTTTAATGATGTGAGAATGATTTTGTTTTACATCAATGTCAATTAATGTATTAGTAGTGGAAAAAGTTAGCCATGTCCATTAGGCTATCAATTCGTCGCAAGTTGTTAACTGACACCCATATAATTAAACTGTTTTAATGAATTTGTCATACTCTTGTCCATTAATGAATGGGTGATAAAGCATTATCCAATGTGTACCCATGAATATGCGTATAGCATATTCCTCTCATCTGTACGCTTTGAGAATTGTTTCTCTGTTTTCTTCAACTTGCTCTCCTATCAAACAAGCTAACCCCTGATATTCTAAGCTTGGTCATCTTCAGGAGTCAAAGCCTGAAAATGTTTCGCATCCATGAAGACAAAACTAGTATAGACTGTGATCACTTTATAGCATATCTTTCCCAAAATCTCAGCTTCCCTTGTTGGTATTGCAAAGTGTTCAAGCTGGCATCATACTCAGATGACTGCCACAATTTTGGGCCCTTTGGAATTTTCCAGATAAAATCAATAAAAAAATAAGGTCTTCGCTTCAATTTTATTTTGGTTGAGTAGGATACTGAGAGAGAAGGCTTTGTTCGTGGGCTCAAGGAAATAAATTTGATGAAAAAATTTTAAGGACTAAATTAAATCAAATTTTTTTCACTAGTCCAAATGAAAAGTTATGTAATTGTAAGGACCCAAACTTCAATTTAATAAAGACAGTACATGTATATGTGGGGTTGAAATAGAAAATATGTAATTAGTCAGTTTAAGAAAGGAATGAGCTTCACCTCTTGATTCTTCTAAAACCTGAGTTCAAGGACACTCTGGAAAAGTTTTCATGGGTATTTCTTTTCATCCTAAATGGACAGCTCTTAGTAAAGCTTCAATTGTGGAAGATAGTCAGGTGAAAATTGGTTGATTCAATTTCTTATTGAGTGAGACCATCTTATTTTTAACCTCTTTTACCAGTGATTTTTTTGTAGAATTGCTGTTCTTCGATAATTTTTTCCAGCAATACAAATGAGGGATAATGATTACTTTTACATATATTGTCGCACTATTTGAAAAAATGTTACAGAATTATGGTACCTTCCTTGAGAAAGATGGAGCAGGGATTAGAGGTACAATCAAGCTCACTGGATTTAAAAATGGAGATATAGATCTTTCAAAATCATCATGGACCTACCAGGTATGTATATAATGTTTTAGTGGTTCAAAAGATAGTACTATATGAACTATTAACTGGTTTCTGGCGGAAAATACTATTAGATGTAGTACACTACAGCTGTACTCTCTTTGTAAGCAGACTTGTACAGTTACTATAAATACAGTAAGTAGAAATTGAAAATACTAACTTCAGTTTATTCATTTTTATCCTAGGTTGGGCTTCAGGGTGAGTTTTTAAAATTTTACAGTGAAGAGAATGAAAAGGCAGAATGGGTTGAATTGACTCCTGATGCCGTTCCATCCATATTTACATGGTATAAGGTACTTATGAGCTGTTGAAGTGACATATTTATGAGAATTGTTGTATAATAAAATAAAATACAGAAAGAAAAAGTAGCTTATAACTAGTTTACATTGATTTTGTTTGAGCCTCTAAGTTAGGCAAGTCAGGAGTCCGATAATTGCACACAATAATTATCATGCCCAATACACAGCTACAGAGTGAAACTAAAATCATGATTTCACTACTCAGATTGTAATTGTATGAAGGTGCTATTAAGCCCAATGGTCATTTTTTCCTAAAGCTATTTGTTTAATCACATTATCCTAATAATAACCATCTCTTTATTCAAGCAGACATATTTTGATGTCCCTGGTGGCACAGATCCAGTTGCTCTTGACTTGGAAAGCATGGGGAAAGGTCAGGCTTGGGTGAATGGTCACCATATTGGAAGATACTGGACTCTGGTTTCCCCGGAAAATGGATGTGAAGTCTGTGATTATCGTGGAGAATACAATTCAGACAAGTGTTCAACTAATTGTGGAAAACCAACTCAAACCTTGTATGTAGTCTTTAAATTAGCTATAACTGTTGGTTTCATCTGACTACAAAAAACTTGATGGACAAATTATGAAAAATCCATTCAAGGTTATCCCCCATTGATTTACACCTTTACATCCATTATTGTACTATCATGTGGAAATAAATCTTCAATGCCGCTTTCTTTAACTTTGAGTTATTGGTCAATCTCCAGGTACCATGTGCCACGCTCATGGTTGAGAGAATCAAACAATTTACTTGTCATTTTAGAGGAAACTGGAGGAAATCCCTTTGGGATTGCTGTCAAGTTACATTCGGCCAGAATAATATGTGCTCAAGTGTCAGAATCCTACTATCCACCTTTGCAGAAGTTGGTGAATGCAGATTTCATTGATCAAGAAGTTTCTGTAAATAATATGACACCTGAAATGCACTTACGTTGTCAAGATGGACGCATAATTTCCTCCATAACATTTGCTAGCTTTGGAACTCCTGGAGGTAGTTGTCAGAGTTTTTCTAGAGGGAACTGCCATGCACCTAGTTCAATGTCCATAGTTTCCAAGGTAAACTCTACAAGTAGATTTTTACTTAGCTTGGCACGTACTTATGATAAAATTTTTGTGGACATTGTTCCCTGCAAGGAAGCAAAACCTCCACAAGCTTTTGGCGTTATGGACTTGAATTAAGAATGACCTGGATAAAATTGATGAGGCAGGATATTTCCCAAATGCTTAACCCTATTCTTAGGTTAGGTTTTAGGATTAAAGATTTATTGTTATCAGTGAATAGACATTTCTGTAGGCACTGGAAAATTGATGAAAACTTAGATGTTAAGAAATGTATAGGGTGCTCAGCTTATGTCAATATGTAGCATGCTCTGTACTGTTTTGCATCTTATTTGCTACAGGCTTGTAGTGTTTTAATGAAAATTATTCTCTGATTCACCAAAGAATGGAAGAAAGAAAAGGGGAAAAAAAACCTTGACAATAAGCATCACCCAAGACAGAAAACTGGAAGCAAAGAACTTACCTGCAATTCATAGTTTTCTGAATTTAATGATTACAAATCTCCTTTAGTATCATGATATGAGTGGCTATCTTTGTAAAGATGCTTTTGGGTTGACTATTAAGGAGTGAAGTGACTAATCGGTGAGAAAGGAGCCTCATGGCTATATCAAGCAAAACAATAGTGGCATGATTCACAAGATCCTAATTCTTCTAGTGCCAAAATTAAAAATGTTCTTTCTAAGTGATGTTACCTAATTTAGGTTGTAGACCCTCTGAATATGCTTTTTACGTTTTGCAGACTTGCCAAGGGAAAAGGAGCTGTTCCATTAAAGTCTCAGACACTGTATTCGGAGGTGACCCCTGCCAGGGTGTTGTCAAAACATTGTCTGTGGAAGCAAGATGCACATCACCATCGAGTGATGGCTTTCAAAACTTTGAGGCTGTAAGCAGCTTCTAAAATGAGTTAGGTATGAACCTTGTGAACCAACTCGGCCATGCATTCATCAGAGGTGGCCCTTAATTGTGTTCACTGTTTGATTGTATAAATATGATACTTACGTTGCTAAATGTCATGATTTTATAGTAACATAAATAAGAGGAAATGCTTGGTCTTTTGGCTTTTAACAGTAAATAAATAATTTCTGTGGCTCAATGCTTATGTCCTTTGTGCATACAATGCCACGGCATGTTCGATCTGATTATCTGTTGGGCTAGTCTGGATGAAGGTTACAAGAGCACCTCCTTTAATCCACAAGATCTTTGAAACATGGAACAATAACGCTTCTCACTCATTATAACTGGCGAGCCTATAACCCATGCAATGCTTGGATTAATAATCTTAACAAATTTTATAGGGAATATTTGTTATTTCATCATAAAACAGGTATTTTTTTTATACTAAATTTTAAGAATGTCTGATGAGTTTGGTTAATTCATAAATTCGTAGTTTTTGACCAACTAAATTTGAGTTGGATTGGATCTGAGTTTGGTTAGAATAGAAAATACTTAAACTCACAAAGTACGGGTCAAGTAGCGGATTTGAAAGTGTCAGGTCACACAAATTCAATTCACGTAATTGTTTTTTTAAAAGTCTTTTTAAGTCATGGTGACATTTAGGTTGATTTTCTCTTACTTTTTTGTTGTGTCAATTAAGTTTAGATGTAAATATTATAGTTACATTGATAATATGACTAAAGAAACATACATGAAAAACTCATAAAGCATCTAACAAGCTATTGTAATGTAAATCTAATTGATCGCTTGGATGACAGAGTATGTTAAGAAAATTAAAAATAAAGTAAATGATTATGCTAATGTATTATATGTGATATTATTGACTTTAATTAATTAATGTGATTTGTTGTTTATGACTTTTAGGACCTGTTAGCTTACTTTAATTTATTTTAGACTTATGTTAACTTAATAAGATTTGTTATGTTTATATTTAGTTTGTTTGAGATTTATTATGTTTAAGACTAGTTTTGTTATGAGACATTTTAATTTATTTGAGACATATATTGTTTTTAATTAATACATGTTATGTGCAATGAATATTTAATTTCATATTTCGATATTTATTTTAACAGATTTTTTTTAAGTTCGTCGAACTCATGAATTTAACTCAACCCAACCCACTCTTAAGTGGGTTAGGTTGAAGGAAAAAAATTTCTAAACTCAACTCAATCCACTAGTTTAATGATCAGGTTGAGTTTAAAAATATTACAAAATTTATCCAATCCACGCAGTGTACGCCATACTAAATTTTAACCTTATAATAATTTATGGAAAAAAAACATGAATATTTAAAATCAATTTTGAATAAAATTAATAGTTTAATTAAACTAAGAAATATAGATTTTATAGTTTTCTAATTTAAGCTAAGTTTAAAAAATATTCTTTAAATCATGTAGATTGAGAGGGAAAAGTCACTTACAATTGTAAGATTTCACTAAATTTTAGCCGTTGGTTATATATTGATCTAATGGTTCTAATTATTTGTAAAATTTTTGTCACATGATCTCTTTGTAGTTTTTTTTTTCTTTTTTTATATCTAATATCTATTTTCTCGCATTGCCTCGCCTACAAACATTCGTCTCGCTTTCTCCCTGATATTTCTCCAAAACCTCAGTTTTTCTCCAAACCCCAGAATGTATAGACCATCATTTAAAAAAAAAAAAAATCTACATTCTGTTTTATATGCGGATGATGCTATGTAGCCCGAGACTTAATCAGTCGAGTTTGCACAAATATTTTTTTTAAAAAAAGGGTATCACTTTGTGAGTTTGGTCCTATGAAGTGAGATTCACTTCAATCTCGTCACAATATTACTATCCGGTCAATTCTGCTACGTTTTTTTATTCATACTCTAAAGCTTTAATCTTTATATATTTGTTTCTTTTATATGTATCAAATACATTTTTTTAATATGGATACAATCAAACACATTTTGAAGTATTAACACGCTTTAAAAAATAAGTGGGTTTCACTTTCTGAGTGGGTCTATTGAAGTGAGACTCACCTCAATACTATGCCAATTATACCATATTTTTATTCGAACTCTAAAGCTTTATTCTTTATATATTTATTTCTTTTATATGTACCAAATACATTTTTGAGGTATTAACATTCTTTTTATTTTTCCAATACTTTCATTTGTCTTAGGCATTTACAATATCCACCATGTCTTTTTCTTTTCTCCTTTAATCACTCTTTTTTTTTAAGTCACTCTCCGTTATCTTTTTTATTATTATTTCTATTAAGCATTAACATTTTAGACCATTTAATTTTTTTTTTGAAAATTGTTAACGTTATATTCGGATGAAGAAACTCATGCTACATTGACACTTTCAACGAGCAAATTCTTTAATATTTGAAACTCATCTTTGTTTTTGTTTTTGTTTTTTTTTTTTTTTTTTTTTACTTGGAAACCCATATTTGTTATGCCTCTTTCAATTAACAAATATAGAAGCATATTAGCTAAACTTTAATGAAACAAATTTTTACTAGTGTAGTTTCATTGGTAAATAAGCTCCCATTAAATCAATACTTTAGTCAAATCCATTAAATTAATTGCTATTAATTGTTTTAAAGTTTCTAATTGTTATTTAATTTTATAATTTTAGGTCAACAAATAATGGATAGGATTCTATCAATCTAACTCACATGAATATGGAAAGTAATTTCATTTCAAACAATACAATTGTAACAGAATCTGACTCTCATGATATGTCACAGTCATTTATTGTTAAGGAATTTAATGTTGAGCCTCATGTTGGAATAGAATTTGATTCTTAAAAGAAAAAATGAAGAATTTTATATATTATTTGTTGAGGTGAAAAGGTTTGAGATTTGTATATGCTCTAATAATAGAATTATTACATTTTTTGTATGTGTTAGGGAAGGTAAATACAACATGAGAAGTTATGAAAATGTAGATGTTTGTCACAAAGCATGACTGAGTTTTTCATAGCTAAAGATATGAAAAACTGTCAAAATATTTACGATAACTGCTTGGCAGCTGGAATATTAAGAGCAGAGGTTCTTCTGTGCAAAGGGGGTTTGGGAAAAAAAACTGGGATTTTGGGAAAGGGTAAGCGATAAATGAGAAGAGGGGTTTTAGAAGAGACACTGGGAAAAAGTGAATTTTGTGGAGAGGTAAAAGAATGGGCAAAAAAAAGTGAAAAGTAGATGTGATGACAAAAATTATATAAGTAATTTGCACCATTATATATATATATATATATATATATATATATATATATATATATATATATATATATATATATATATATTATATATATATATATATATATATATATATATATATATATATATATATATATATATATATATATATATATATAAAAGATATTTAAAAAGAGGAGTTTTTATTGTGAGAGGGTAGAAGAAAAATCTTGACCATACAACTATAATAAATAGTCTTAAAAGTCATGTGACTACTTAAAAAAAATCACATGTATTTATGTTTTAATTTTGACCATTCATATAAGATTCAATGATCAACATTTATTCTTCTCACCTCTTACAATAAACACTTTTCTCATCAGAGTAAGAAAAGTGACATAATCTAAGGTTATTTATATATATATAATCATCAAATTGAACCTTTATTAACTGACATAGTCTAAACAATTATCATATTTTAAAGTCTAAGGTTATTTATTTTTGAATCAATTTCATACATTTTACTTTAATAACATGTTTCTCATTAATTCCAAAACCTCCAACTTCAACTTATAACATACATTAGTATATAGTATACAACCTTGGTGTGATCATCTACGAAAAATCAATAAAAACAAAAAATGTCAAAACAAGTAACAAAAGAGTTCCTTTTCGATGCATGCCTTTTCATAACAAATATAACTTTAAAAATTGGAAATTTCTTCGGCATCCTTATATTTTAAAGGGTACCGGTGTCCTATTTGGCAGATTACTATTAGTTAGTTTATAATATATTTTTTCAGTATTAACCTATAGTATTGCAAAGCTTAGGATTTATGGGGGGAAATGAGGAACCCTTTGTGACGAATAATGAGAATTTCATTGTGAATTTGTATTTTGAGAAAAGTATTGGTGATTTGAAAGTGGCTAGTAATGCAATTTTGCAGCTTGCAAGTGTTATGGAGCATGGGATGTTTTGGAACAATGACAACCATGGTTATTGTTGCAAGTGAACTTGGGGGGAATTGGAAGTGAAAATTCTTCCGATAAATGCATCTATATGGCATATTTTTATTGGATATAATTCAAGAATACCCATAAGTTTCTTAAAAAATGCAATTTCTTTTTCTTTCAAGAATTTCCAATATAAAAATTTTCAAAAAAAAAAATAACTTTAGAATTAAAATTTTTTAAATCATGATAGAAGCTCCAAGTCTCTTAACACCTAAATAGGCTTGCAAATAAGTAATAACCGCCACAAGGCATTTTCATACGATGAAATCCATGTGCATGACCAGAAAATTCATATTATGGGTATTTTTTTTGTTTTTTGTTTTGGCATGTGCGCGGACAAGCTTTTTAAACTATTTCCAGAAATTCTGAAAAGTATTTCCCGGAATTTTTTTTAACGGCTAGCCAAACAAGTCTATTAAATACCCAGAAATAGTATTCCTAGCATAATGTTATCATAGGAGCCTTATACGGTGCACTAGTGCTCCCTTAATTCAACCGGGTGTAACAAGTTATCCTAATTTATAATCTAATCCTTTTGCTTTATTATGTTTTAGTCCCATACATTTTAAATTTTAATTTACTCCTTTTGCTGAAATTGACCCACTTGTTTGAATATTAGAAGGCAAAAGCCGGCAAACTCATTGAACACCATACTATTTTCCATAAAACATTTTCTTCTGCAAAATCTGGAGTTTGAACAAATGACCTGGGAACCACAGATTGGCAATCTTAAAATAACAGAAACAAATTCATTAAAAATATATATATACTACGTCAACCAAAAAGATCATTTAGTGAAAAACAACTTCCCTACATGACTTGAAGAAAAAAATAATCAAAATGAACTTTGAGGATCACAGAGATTATTCTGGTCACTGACAAAATGGATAAAACCATTAAACCCAATCTATTAGCTTCCCAAACAACTCAACCCCAATTCAACCAGTTAAAAACAAACCCAAACATTATTAACACATGAAAATCTAAGATTCAAACACCCTTTGCCAATCCACAAGACATAACACTCCTTTAAGGGATTCGAGGAAATTAAGACAAGGATCAATCTTGGGTGAACCTGTCGAAGATATCGATCATCCATTCGTGGAGCATGTGCTGTTTAGTAAACCTCTGCGAGTTTCTGTGTCCTTTAGCTTTGAGCACGACGGTACCCTTCAGCTCCACCAACCCACCTGTGCCCTTGAGCTTTTAATGTTACACGTCGGTGGAGGTGGGCGTCACAGGAACGTGCCCACTGCCTCTTTGCCTTGAGCGCGTTGGGAGTTGAATCGGGATCGCGGGTGGGACACGGTGGCTCCAGGAGAAATGAGGATAGATTTTTTTTTTTTCCTGATCTGGTTATTTTCATTTTTTTGGGTAATTTTTATAAATATTATTTTTTACAAAAATACCTGTTTAACAGGTTAAGGGTAGGGAATATCAGTCATTGGTGTAAAAGCCATGTGAATTTATGGTTAATATCAGTAGGAGCACCGGTGCAGCAGTGCACCTGCACCGTAAACCTTGCCTATTATCATAATCCTTGAAACAAACACCCTTAAGAAATAAAGGGTGAAACCGCTATAATATTTTTTCAAGAAATTTATACATCATCCAACAAGTACATGATTGATGAGTACTAGACAATCCAATCCGCAGATCAATGCCAAATACTACTCACATGATCATTTGGCTTTGCAAAATCACTTCTGCACTCATGCAAGCACGCTCACACAGATGACAGTGTCATGCTCATAAAGATAGCTAGGAAGGAAAGCTAGGTTTCACTTCAAACGTCTGATCTTCTTTGTCGCATTAATAATGTTTTCGCCTATCTCTGGATGTTTGAACTTCAACAATTTATCAAGTTTAAGAGAAGCTTCAGAAAAGCAGCTATCCCCAATACATGACTCTGATTTGAGAGCAAAATGGACTTCATTGACGTCCTCATCAAGCTGGAGGCAAAAGAGGTGGCTGAAAACCTATGCAAAGACAACAGAAATTAAACAGTAATATTTACAAAATAATCAGAGTTCTAAATATAGTAAACACCATGCTGACAGTAAACAAGGCATTAATAATTGTAGACAAGAAGCCTAGGCACAATGATAATGGTCTCGAGTTCCATTCCCATCATGGAAACAACCTCTCTGCTTATGCAAGTAAGGCTGCATACAATTGACCCTCGCCAAACCCCCAAAATAGTAGGAGCCTCGTGTTTTGGGTTGCCCTTTTATGATGATGCCTTGAATTTATAAATTTTATTGTTAAAAAAAAAAGAAATTGAATTGCATGGTATTTTAGAAAGATTTTCATACTTAGTGTTTCATTATTTAAATTCTAAATGTAATTTTGAAACTGCAAATGTAAACATTATCAGTGCATCAAATACAATCCTAAAGTTTTATCTTGGATTCTATATGTTTCCACTCCATTTGTAGTGAGCAAAACCATGTTAGCTGCTATTTACAAGCTGAGCTTGAACATTTCTATTGGAGCATATCTTATCCTCTCTTGTATTTTCCCCTTCCTATCTACTAATATTTCTTTTTCTATTTATATAAAAAAAAAAAAACCTGCTGGAGCCGGAAATGTTTAACAATAAGGGAAAACATAGCAGGTTTCAAAACATGATACCACTCGCCTGTGTTGTGTCCAGTTGCAACAACAGAACTTGAGAAGATGATAAATGCCCACCAAAGTATTAATTCTAAATTTTATTGACTCTTGTTTGGGCTACACTGATACTGAAAACAGACATTCATTCCAGCTGTCAAATTGCTACATCCAACTTGAGGACTATGACAACGTTCCAAGTAATAGAAATGTTCTCCGAAAGTACTGAAGACGTTCTTTTCTGACCATTTGCAATTGGGTTATAGCAATTGATAAATTGTAGAGTCTAAAAGTTCCTTCCAAGGATTCTAGCCTCTCTGGAATTCTAAATCCCCTTCTAAGCTTCTTCATTTGGGCAGCAATCTCAATAAGATTAATACTGAAGATGTGCAGCAGAATGGTAGACCTAATAAGGTTTTGTCTCCTGATGTCTGTGTGATGTGTTGCATAAATTCAGAAACAAGTAAAAACCACAATTATTTCTACTTTGCCCAGGAACTAGTTATAGCTGGGAGAAGCTTTTTCTTAAATCTTGGGTAAATCCTCAAAATTTGGAGCACTTTTCTTAGAAAAGTTCACAGATTTTGGCAAGAGTAAGAAGGATGAATTTTTATGGTAGTGTGCTGACTGTATGGTGTTTGCCATCATTTGGTGTCATTGATTAGAGAGAATAGCTCATGTTCAAAGGAAATTAGTTGTCTCTACTCTCTAGATTTGCTTTGGGACGGGAATGTTTTCATGGACTCTAGGGACTTTTTGTTTGTGTATACACACACTCACGCTCTCTAACACACACACACACTCCTAAAGAGCTCCTAATGTATTATTACTCAACAGGCGGCACCTTTGGTGACTATATGATGAATTTTGTTTCCCATCAAAAAACAGGAATAATTAAAACATTATAGAGATGTTTTTTAATGCATTGGTAATAAATCTCTAATCAACCAATAAGATACAGAGTTAGACAACAAAATGCATAGTCCCAAATGAATATTAATGCACTACTATTTGTTTTTACCTTTTTCATTCTCAAGAGAACCATGTCCTTAATGGCTTGGGACCGCGACACCAAATTGACAACAAAGAGACCTTGCTCTGAAAGTTTATCTTTTACAGTCTCAAGAAAAGACTCATCTAAAAAATCTGGAGCAGGGCATGTCATACCAGAGCTGTACACAATATGTAATGGTTAAGTAGGATTCTTTAAATCATAGAAGACATAATACCTTTTTTTCTTGGCCACTGTTTAATAGCTTAATGTAATAATCAAAAGCATAATTCAATTCACCTTGGGTCTGAAGAGTCAACATCAACAATAATTATATCAACTTTCGTAGCTCCTACACCTTCTGCGTGAGATGTAGTTGAATTCCCATTTGAAGGAGACTCGGTATAGCTAGAATTATTAATATTTTCAAGAATCTGAACTGTTTCTGAACTGGCAACCTCTCTAACAAACTGGATCCCATCCACTATATGCACCTGGATTCCCAAAGTAATGAGATTTAGTAGACAATGTTGTGACCTCCCTATCCCAAGATTAATTCATCAAACTCAAACTATACTGTGGTTCTCTTAGTCTTTGGGACGCAGGTCCTCCTAAATAAAAACTGAACTTGCTTTATCTGCTGTTACCACATTTTTATCATTCTCCACAATTCACATTCACATATTTAAAACTGAACAAAAAATCATGAAATCGAAATCACTGCTTGCAACAGTCAACATTGTATGATTCAAGCAGGGACAGAAAACCTTCTCTTAAAAATATTTACTATTTCATGCAGGTATTTCCTTTTGTGAAAGTTAGCAATCTGCCTTTACTTCTCTGGTTTATCCTAATTTGGATTTAGAGGTTTTCTTCAGAAAAAATTGGTGTTGTCTGAGACCTAGATGTAACAATTTATGTAACCAAACTCCTCCCCTTCATGTTTTCTTCTTTTATCCTTCCAATTTTGATTCTTTTTTTCCCTAATCTAAAAACCTCGTAATTGTATGCTAAGGCCATTTCTCACAAGAAAAAGTTTTCAAATGAGCTATAAGTTCCACGAAACCTTGAGAAAAGTAAGAAAGGGATGTATATTTAACTTAACTACCTTTAAGCGTTTATCCTCTACAAAACTGAAGTAGTCCCTTGCAATATCAACAATTATGGGGTCTAACTCCACTGCCTGTAGATATAAATTAATATCAAGCCATGTGATATCATATAATATCATTCTGAAGAATAAACCATTCTTGTATCCAGGTAGGGACTAGGTCTGAACTCTAATTTATATCCCCTCCCTTTATGACTGGAAAAAATAAATATTACCTCAATTTCCAAGAAGGGCATACATCCGTGAAGAAACATGGGAAGTAAACCTGCTCCAAGACCTATTATTACTGCTTTAACCTGAGATATGCAACTAGTATGTATCAGCAATAATAGTAAAATAATGTTTTAGAGCATGTAAAGAATGTCAGAAACAAGTTAATTCAGCATGTACTTACTATTGTCTATTAACAACCAATTAAAAAATTGTATATATATAGTTATCAAGCAGAACTGATCATAGTCATCATACACAGATTGTCCAACAGGCAATTCAACGGGAAAACATGAATTCATTATGTAAAACTTATGTTAAAATGGATCTTTCACAAAATTTATCGGCCAGAGGAATAGAATCTTTCAAGTGTCAACTATCCTTACTAGATTTGAAACCCAATACCAGTGACCAAATATATTTTAAGAAAACATTTTATTTCTTTTATAATTTGTTTCTTTAAATGAATTGAAAATAAAAAGGAAAATTTACAAAAAAGGGAATTCTTGGTAAAAAAATATCTCCAGATTATAAATAATTAACCACTTGTCAATAAGTGATTACTCATTAACTACTCTTTGAACATTGCTAACCAGTGTTAATTGTTCCTAAACTGGAAATATTTTTACCAAGAAGTTCCTTTTTTGTAATTTCCCCAAATAAAAGGTGGAAGTACTTACCATTTTCCCACTTGATGCCACACTTTCCATATAAGAAGATATTAACATGAATCCCGAAATAATCCCTGTATGATAAGAACTAGCCACATATCCATGATAGACTGTCAACCGTTTGCTTGCTTCTGTAACATCAGGAAAATATATATATATATATATATATATATATATATATATATATATCAAAATGGCAAGAGATTTAACATGTAAGCAGTAAGAAAATATTAGACAAATTTTTTAAAACAGGAAAAAAGAATAATTTTGAAATTGTAAAAATCGTCTCTCTAATGATGGAGTTAAACCAGTTCTATGAAAGTTCCACAAATGCTAAAAAAAGGAGATCATTTTCATCCAAAATCATCTTTTGACACTAGAAAGGCTTCAACAAAAGGGCAAATAATGAATACAAATTAGCATTATTTCATGAAACAAATAAAAAATGTATATCAATTTAACAACGGATTGAAAAGTAAAGTTTCAATATTATAGCATTATGAAATCTGATGCCAAAAGGTTTTACAAGAATTCCACGTCTAGCTTTCACATGACATTCTTCAGACCATCAAGTGGGCAAATGTCTAATTGATCCCTACGCCAATGCAATCAAACTAGGACGAAAGAATGATAATGTTTTGACAAGCACATTTGTTAATGGTTTAATATATGATTTCCAAAGAGCCATCCTAAACCTCTACATTGACTACACATCTGTATGGAAGAGATTTCCAACCAGGCACAAAGTTTGGCCTATCATCAGCGGCAAATGAAGCACAGGCAAGAAGTATGCACAACTATATTGCTATAATACATTGCATAGAACACCTTTTTTATAAAAGAAGAAATTTTATTAGAGAAATAGAGGAGAAAATACAATGACAGAGATCCTCATTCCTCTTAATCATATACAACAATACATTAGTTTGAACAAACTAACAGGATGTGACAGGAATGTTGGAGCATCAATTAAGGGAGTTGCATCAGCAATGAACATTAAACAGTGATTTTAAATACATGGGAGGCAACAGGAAAATAATTACCACCATTTCGTCTCTGAGATCCACTTTTCCTAGATTTAGAAGAGAAGTTGGTTTTCTTCCTTCCTGTCTCACCAAACAATTTGGTAGGTAACTGTTCATCTATTAGTAGAGCTTCAGACTGCACCAAATTTGCAGCTCTCTCGAACACAAGGCGTCGAAACACCAACTCTCTAGATGGAAAAATACAACTGACTTCACTATCAACATTTTCATAAACTACATCTTCAACAATAATTGATCCAGTTAATGAAGATGTGACCTGCAAAACACAGATAATAATTGATGATATAATGAGAATATGAGGAACATTAAAAATCAAGTAGGCCATTACAAGAATGAGCACCCATATAGAAAGTGGAAATCACAAAAGCAAAAGACTAGTGTCTTTCATGAAGCTTAGGCTAGTCACTCATTTAGATTACCTTGCATGAAATCCGATGTGAGTCACTCATGTAGCATAAAACATCATGCATGAAGTCTGCTATGCTGTCACTCATTTACTTTTTTGCATAAAATCTAGATAAGAATAACTGAATCAAAATAGCATGATGGCATGAACCCCCACCCCCCCCCCCAAAAAAAAAAAAAGAGATAGGCACCTTTCCAATTATCAAGCCTTTAAACTATTATCTAAACCACAGGATCTCAAAAAGAAGCATGAGGCTTTCCCCCCAAAGGAAAACCCAAATATATAATGGGCCACAACAAGACAGCAAACCCAGCCAACCTCGCACAACATATCTGTTGGAAACTGTTGGCAACATATGTAATTAGGTGTAATTAGTAGTACAACTGTTAGTCCCACATCATGTAAATTGTGTAATTAGTCATTACTTATTGTATATATATTCAGCCTCCGTTGTGTAGTTGAAACACACGGTTTCATCATATGTCTCTCTTCCTTTCTCTATTTCAACATGGTATCTAGAGCCTAAAGAGAGGCAACCCTAGAACCGCGCATACCCGTTGGGTCCACTGCCCTCCGGTGAAAATTTTTCCGGCCAACCGTGTTTCCCTTCCGGTTTGCCGACCTTTTCCCTTGCCGTGACGTCCTTCCGGCACCGTTTTCTCCCTGTTTGCCGCTGCCACCACCGCCGGCCGCCGGCCGCCTCCTTTCCGGCCGCCGACGTCACCGCTGGAACCGCCTCCCTCCGACCGGCCGGACCCCGGCTCGGCCCGGCGCCGGCCGTCGCCACGCGCCCCACGCGCCGCCCGTCTCCACGGCCCGCCCGCCCACCGTCCGCCCGTTGTTTTCGGCGCGTGACGGCGCGTCCGCCACCTCTCCGGCCGCCGTTCACTTCGTCGACTCGTCTCGGCCTCCTCTACGCCGATCTGCCCTCAGATCCTTGTTTCCTTGCGTGGGATTTTTCAGGTATCTTGTGTTTTCCATTTTTGCCCCTAATATTCTGACCTATGGCAAGTTCTACCTCTCCAGATGGCTCTAAAGATCATCCCAAGGTTGAGCCCCCTATTTTCACAAGTTACCTCCATACCCCGCTCTCTGTGATAAATTAGATGGCAATACTTGGGCTTCAGACATCAAGTTGTGGCTTGAAAGTCAAGGCTATGAAGACCACCTCACCACCGCTCTTAACTCTATGCCTGCGGAGGAACAACCCCGGTGGAAGAAAATTGATAAACAGCTGTGTGTTGTAATCAAGTCCACCATTCACTCTTCTCTCAAGCAGATCTTCCGTGCGCAGACCACTTGTGCTTCTATTTGGGAACAAGCCAAGGTTCTTTACACTAATGACACTCAACGATTATATGGGGTCTGTCACAACCTCATGAGTATTATTGCTCCTCGTCAGTTTGATGGACCTATGTCTGCTTACTTGAAGGTTCATGGTGCTTTGCATGATTTCAATGAGTTGCTACCCCCGCTGCTACCCCTGCCCAAGAACTCGAGCAACGAAGCACCTTTTTCATGCTCATGGCCTTGTATGGGTTACCTCCAGAATATTCTGCTAATCGTGATCAGATTTTGGGTTCGCCTACAGTTCCCACTCTCTCCTCAGCCTGGTCTTCTTTGCTTCGGGTCCCCGCGAAGCAACCCTCTGGTTCTATCCTAGCTCCGGCTCCAGTTGATACTTCTGCCCTCGTCTCCCAAAGTGCCAATCGAGGTCGTTCTCGCCCTGGCACCTCGGGTAGGCCTCGTCCGAAGTGTACATTCTGTAACAGGTTGGGTCATACAACTCCACGGCCGCCAATATTGCCCGAGGCCACCATGCACTGATTTACACGAGTCCTCTGCTCCACCGACCCCATCTCCGGAGCCTCATGCAAAATGGTTTGAGCAACAACAGCTTCTACCTCTACTGCATCTGTTGAGCACACTGGTAATGCATTTGCTTGTCTCTCTCAATCTCCACCTTTAGGTCCTTGGGTTCTTGACTCTGGTGCATCTGACCATATCTCTGGTAATAAACGTCTTTTCTCTAAATTTTCTAACTCGGCTATTTACCTCTAATTACTTTAGCAAATGGTTCCCAAACACAACCCGAAGGGATTGGTACTGCTGTCCATCCCCTCCCTTCTCTCGTCTGTTGATTCTCGTTTTATGTTCCTAGTTGTCCTTTTAATTTACTTTCTATTAGTCGTTTGACCCGTTTCTTTAGATTGTCGCATTAGTTTCACTAAAGACTCATCATTTGCGGAGACCGGAGTTCGGGACGGATGATTGGCGCCGGATGTGAGTCTAATGGCCTTTATCGGCTCTCTGCCACCTCTCGTGTGTGCTCATTACCGATTCCCCTCTCACCATCCATGCTCAGTTGGTCACCCTAGTCTTGCCAAGCTACAGCAAATGGTGCCTACCTTTTCTAAGTTATCTACTTTACCTTGTGAGTCGTGTCAACTTGGGAAACACACCCGTAGTTCGTTTCCCGATAGAGTGTGTCGTCGAGCTGCGTCTCCTTTTGCTTTAGTACATTCTGATATTTGGGGTCCTAGTCGTATTGAGTCTACTTTTGGGTCAAAATACTTTGTTACTTTCATTGATGATTATTCTCGGTGTACTTGGTTATTTTTAATGAAACACAGATCAGAGTTGTTTTCAATTTTTCAAACCTTTTATAATGAAATCAACTCACTTTGGTGTTCGATTCGTATATTGCGTAGTGACAATGCCCGTGAATTTTTGTCTCACAATTTTCAAACTTTTATGGCATCTAATGGCATTCTTCACCAAACATCTTGTCCCTATACCCCTCAACAAAATGGGGTTGCTGAGCGCAAAAATAGACATCTTATTGAAACAACTCGGACCCTTTTATATCATGGTCATGTTCCCTTTCGTTTTTGGGGCGATGCGGTTCTCACTGCTTGTTATTTGATTAATCGTATGCCCTCTTCTGTTCTTGATAACCGGGTTCCCCATTCTGTTTTATTCCCTCACCAACTCCTCCACTCTCTTCCACCTCGTGTCTTTGGGTCGACATGTTTTGTCCATGATATCACTCCCGGTCTTGACAAACTGTCTGCTCGCTCTATCAAATGTGTTTTTCTTGGTTACCATCGGTCTCAAAAGGGTTATCGGTGTTTTTCACCCACTCTTAAGCGTTATCTAGTCTCTGCTGATGTCACATTCTTCGAGTCCTGTTCCTTTCTTTGAGTCTCCCGACAACTCATCACCGAGGACCTCTCTACCATTCCTCCTCTTGTCCTGTTACCCCGATCCCTCACCACCTTCTCCTATTGGTGCCCCGGTCCCTCCTCTTGGCCCTCTCCCGGGTTTATCGTCGTCGGCCACAACCACCACCACTACCACCACCATCATCCGAGGTTGTAGAACTTCCTGAAGCTCCTTTGGACTCTCATCCCAGCACCACCTCCTTTACCGGAAGATCGCTTTGCCTCTGCTTCGGACCTTCCCATTGCTCTTCGAAAAGGTATTAGATCTACCCGTAACCCTTCTCCTCACTATGTTAATCTCGCTTACCATCGCCTTTCTTTATTGCATTATGCTTGTCTTTCCACCTTGTCTTCTCGTGTCTATTCCTAAATCTCTGGTGAAGCTTTATCTCATCCCGGGTGGCGACAAGCAATGGTTGATGAAATGTGCACTTGAGCAATGGTACTTGGGAACTTGTTACTCTTCCTCCCGGGAAGTCTGTTGTTGATTCTTGCCGTGGATTTATACGGTCAAGGTTGGCCCCGATGGCACTCTTGATCGCCTAAAGGCTCGTTTGGTGGCAAAGGGGTATACCCGATATTTGGTTTGGATTATGGCGATACTTTCTCCCCAAAGGGCGAAGATGGCTTCGTTCGCCTTTTTCTGTCTATGGCCGCTATTCGCCATTGGTCCCTTCATCACCCTGGATATCAAGAATGCTTTTCTTCATGGTGATCCGGAAGAAGAAGTCTACATGGAGCAACCACCGTGGTTTTGTTGCTCGGGGGAGTCTTCGGCCTTGTGTGTCGTCTACACAAGTCATTGTATGGTCTCAAACAATCTCCCGGGCTTGGTTTGGTCGATTCAAGACTTGTGCAGCGATTTGGTATGACTCGTAGTGAGGCCGACCACTCGTCTTCTATCGCCATACGAGTCCAAGGTTGTATCTATTTGATTGTATATGTAGACGACATTGTTATCACCGGTGATCACCAAGGCATAACTCGATAAAACACAAGATCTCGGTCATCACTTTCGGACCAAAGATCTTGGCAAACTTCGTTATTTCTTGGGAATTGAAGTGGCACAATCCAAGGATGGCATAGTAATCTCACAAAGGAAGTATGCTATGGACATTCTTGAGGAAACAGACTATTGAATGCAAAGACGGTTGACACCCCTATGGATCCTAATGTTAGACTTTTACCGGGATCGGGGGAGCCACTTTCGGATCAAGGAAGATATAGACGTTTGGTTGGAAAACTTAACTATCTTACATGTTACCCGTCCGATATCTCCTTTGCGGTGAGTGTAGTGAGCCAATTTCTAAACTCACCTTGTGAAGGGCATTGGGATGCAGTGATTCGTATTCTCGGATATATTAAGGGAGCTCCAGGGAAAAGGCCTTGTCTATGAAGACAAAGGACACACTGCTCATTGTAGGATACTCGGATCTTGATTGGGCGAGGTTCTCTCCTATTGATAGGAGATCTACTTCAGTTATTGTGTGTATCCATTGGGGGTAATTTGATTTCCTGGAAAAGTAAGAAACAAAATGTGGTTGCAAGATCAAGTGTCCGAAGCAGAATATCGAGCCATGGCCTCAGCTACTTGCGAGCTCATTTGGTTAAAATAGCTTCTTAAAGAGCTTCAGTTTGGAAACGTTATGCAAATGACTCTTATTTGTGATAATCAAGTCAATGCATATCGCCTCCAATCAGCTTTTTCATGAGAGGACCAAACACATTGAAATAGATCATTTATCGGAGAAAAGATCTTGTCTGGAGACATCACCACTAGTTTCAATCGATTCAAATGATCAACTAGATGTTTTCACTAAGTCTTTGAGAGGACCTCGAATAAACTATATTTGTAACAAGCTTGGTACATATGACTTATATGCTCCAGCAGGGGAGTGTTGGAAATCATTGGCAACATATGTAATTAGGTGTAATTAGTAGTACAACTGTTAGTCCCACATCATGTAAATTGTGTAATTAGTCATTACTTATTGTATATATATTCAGCCTCCGTTGTGTAGTTGAAACACACGGTTTCATCATATGTCTCTCTTCCTTTCTCTATTTCAACAATATCCATAAGAATGAAGCATTAGAGTGTGAATGCCCAATTAGAAAGTGTGAAAGTTCTCTTCAAATCTTCAGTGGGACTTTATAAACACTATAAAATACCTCATGTATCCTTCCATGTAAATACAACACTAGAGAAAGTTAAGCACATGGCCACCTGGTCCTATTTTGACTAACAACCTGAACCCGAGCAGCACAGCTCATAAAAAGCGGCTGGCTGAATCAAGCACAATTCACACAAAGCCATAACAGAATATCACAACTCCCTAGAAAACAGGCAATGCAGTAGCAGGTGATCCATTATCTTAAGTTACTTTTACAGACACAAAATCAGATTGCTAAACAGTACCCCCTTCTCTCATGCTGTATATTTAAAATACAATCATTAACTGCAATCCAACTCTAGAGTCACACAGCCCTCATAGAGAGAGACAGTATTCACTATATCAAAATAACTACAAAAGAGAAACAGCATTATGTGCATTGTTACAAACCTGGTGAACAATGTTTCGTTCCTTGATCCCCTCACTTGCCATCATGAAACTGTAGACATATATTCAAGAGTTTATGAGAAAAGCTGCAATTCAAGAAACGTATAAGTATGACCTACTGCATCTGTAAAAAATGGCTTAGACTACAGTAATAACTGTAACACAATAGTAATGGATAGGAATGATCTATGTAAGAAAGTTTTTCACGTAGAACGGGTAAACAAGCAGTATCAACACTACTCTGTGCCAACTCTGGAGATAATGATATTATAAATTATTTGCCTACTTCATGCCTAATATATTTAAAAAGTAACAAAATGGTTTCTTCCCCTTCAAGTGTAGGAACTACAGTAGAAAATAAAAACTAATCACAAATGTTTTAAAAGAAATTTATTAGAAGAAAGAATTCAAACTAGCCACAACATAGGCATTTCTAGGTTACAAATTTTTATCATAGTCCAAACACCTGTCAGTTTTGGCCAAATATAGTTGAGGATTCATGAAGCAGCTGTAAATTGGTCAATTGTACTGCAAGGGGTAGGTTGCCATAATGGCTGTAATTAGTCATCCTAAGTTGCATCATAGTATCTAAAGCAATTTAGCTGTTGTTTCCTGACATTTAGAACACAATATACCCTTTCCTCCCAACTTTCCCAGTAATAGTGTTGCATTTAAGTTACAAAATATGTTACTGAATAGAGCAGGCATAAACTGCCTTAGAAAAGCTGTCTCAACTGTTGCATACATGGCAGTGTAGCTCCTCTTTTTGTTTCTTTCACCCGGGGAAAGGGGGGAGGGTTATTTCAAGTAGTTCAGCAATAGATCATGTTTGAATATTTTGGCAACAGTAGATTAATAGAAAATAATGATTACTTAGATTAAAATTGTTCAAAATGGAGGAAAAATGAAATAAAACAATTGGTATAAGTTACGGACGGTATTTGAGCTCCATTCTCATTTTCTGCAGGTGCCAACTGTTTAACCAAAGGAGATAAATCCTTCTGAAAAGGGATGACAAACACATTTTAGTAAAAAAGCAGTGCAGTTAACCTGTTAGAATGGCATGTCCCATAAAGCATAACTTAAGAGGATGTTTCTACCTGAATCTCATCCATGCTGGCATTTGTATGGCTGGCGTCCAAAAAAACCTAAAGTTGCAGAGATTTGCTTAGAAGCTTTAATTAAAAAAGTAACATAAAAATACCCAAAAGCACCAACAAATTGTAAATACAATGTTACCATTATGAGGCGAGCTGTTTTTGAGCTTCTGACCACCATCCACTCTCCTTCTTCAGAAAAGAAAAGCCATTCGTGAGCACGTGTCTGAAATTTAACATTCATTCATGAAATTCAAACAGAATAACTGCATTGTGCATAATTTGGAGCAATAGGAGTGAATTGCAAACTGATATAAAAAAAAAAGAAGCATGAGCATCATGCAAAGCTTCTGTGCAATCTTCCCTATAAATGCATATTGATTCACATCTTAATTCCCCCCCCCCCCACAAAAAGACGAAAGAAAAATATAGAAACGAAGAACATATGAAATGCTGGAAAATATAGAAACTCCTTCTGTCTGCCAATTAATGAACCAGTGTCCCTCTATACCATTTTTAATAACATTTAATGTGATCCTAGATGCACAGTAAACTAAATCTGAATAGATATTCAAAAACAAATGAATAACACTTTGATCAGTTCCAGTACGAACAAGGTTGAGGCCAGTAAGAATAGAAATAAAAAACATCTTTCCTCAGATAATTTGAAAATAACAAATATGCAATTGGCCATGATTCTTCCTACTTTCAAGAAATACTTTCAGCAGCAGATTCTAGTTTAGGCAAATATGCAATTGGCCATGATTCTTTCTCTTCTGACAATAATTTCCCATTTATTCATTTGTTAACACTACTGTGCACGAGTCTGAAGTGAAGGATCACTAATTCGTCGTGAAATTCATGAGATGCTAAGAGATATTTTTTCTTGATATGAAGTCAGACGGAATGCATGAACAAAAAACCAAAACAGATATCTGCTAAGACACACCTTAGGCACAATGAAAACCCCGCAGTGATATGTAAATGGGTCAGACTGTTCCTCAGCATCAAGAACTACAGCTCTATAAGAAAAAACAGAGGACCCTTGTCCACCCAAAGTTAGCTGCAATCGTCGACCTTGGGAAAGCTTTGTCAGTTCTCCTTGCAGATCTTCCAGAGAATATAATATATCTGAGCTACTGGAGTAATTTTCACGGATTTCATTCTCATTTTGAAGAGCTTCATGGAGTCCAGAAGCCTAACACAAATGAAAAAACAAAACATAAACAGAAGACAATCAACAAATATGTTAGAATATCTACAAAATATATTAGAAAATCTTCAGAGATCAGAGTATCTGTAGAATATCATGCATATATTATGGGATTTTTTCTTTTTAGATAGAAACATGCATATATTACAGTCATCTAATTGAGGAGCAATCTTAGGAGTTGTCCCTAATTTCACTAGGTTTCCTAATCTGTTTTCCTAATTTGATTAGGGTTGGGACTCTTATTGTATTAGTGTGCTTGTACTAGTAGTACCACACTAATACTTATTCTTAGTATAAATAGGAAATAGTGCTTAGTATCTTACACAAATCAAATAAATTCAATCTCATAGTATTCACAGCCTCTTTTCTCTCTTTTCCTCCTTCCCTATCTAAACCTACAACTTCAACAAAATAAATACCCATTCTCTACAACCATTACATTTAAAGCCCAGTTACAGTACTATATATGCAGCTAACAAATGTTACATTAATCATCCATGAAACCTTATTTTAAGAAAGCAGTCATGCCCATGAGAAATCGAACAAAATCAGCAGAATTGGGCCAGATATTCTACCTGTTTTGAATTACAATGAAGAGAAGAATTCTGAAGTAATGATGTAATCTGGTGCACTAACGTAGACAGCTCCTTCTCCACAACCACCATAAATGTTTGAAGGCTAGATTTACTAGAAGACTTCAAAGGTATGGCATCAACACTCATTTTCCACCCAAGTCGGAACTTTGAGAAAAGCAGACCTAAAAAGGGCGAATTAGTTATCTTTATCCTCCAGCCATGCAACAAGCAGGCCAAAAATAAAAGAAGATAAGATGCAAAACCAGTTCCAGCAAATCATTTCATTTCAGAGTAATAAAGCTCCCTGTCCAAGTGCACTAATCAATTCAAAAAGAAATTAAAAAAACATAGAATAGCTTCTGTGATAATATGTTTCTTTTTAGTGAGAGGTACACAAGATAGGAGGGCTTTTGTGCAAAAAAGTTTACAAGGGTTAGCAAGTAGCAACACCAAAAACATAAATTATGACTCCTCGTTGAAAGGAGTTTGGAAGGTCTGTACCCCATGTGAACCCTCTTCCTTAGTTCCGTGAATCATTCGGTAAGGATTCCTATGGCTAATACATAAAGGAAATGGAATTCAGGGCTATCTGATGTACATTATGCACCCAAAAAACAAAAAACAAAAAAAGAGGGGAAAAATTAATCTATTTAGTGTCATGTTGCTAACATGTTGAGGAAGTGATGTTTCCCATGATTGGAATGAGTTGTGCTATGGCTAAAACAATGAAGGGGTCAATGGTGCTTGTAGGAAGAAACTAGACACTAGCCTGGCAACTTATTCTAAGAAAAAAGAATCGGGATTAAATTAGTGGGATATATAGCTTCAGAGTTTTATTTGCATTTCCAAATGTAAAACTTTATTTGCAGCAAAAGAAGACAAAACTTCTGCAATTGAAACAAGCAACTATGTAATCAATTGAAAACACCATCATAGCCTATTAGTTTTTTCAATTATATTCCCTACATATCACAGATTTTTCATTTATAATTTATGGAGAGGAAAAAAAATTTGAGGAAACTTACCTAGTACATGAGATTCAGCCAAGGTAAGGCACACATATTTTCCCCCAGGCTTTAAAACTCGCTTCACCTGGAAATATAAATCCGGTTAAGCTAACATACAAGGAATATTTGTATCACGATGCCAATCAATCTATATTATTCTTAAAAGAAAATAGAAATAGATAAAATCCTAGAAACCTCTGACAGATACTGATTTCCCAATTTTGGTCCAAGCTCTGGCTCCATTAAAGCATCCAATCCACCTTTATCAATAACGGCATCAAAAGTCTCATCTGCAAACTACACAGTAGTAGCCAAATGACAAGAATAAAAATCATATCGTGAAAAAATTGAGAGTTTGAGACAAAAGGCTAAGCCAGGATAATGAATAACAGAAATAGAGAGTGAGAATATGTGAAAAGCCAAAGGTTTCAGTGCACAATTAGAAGAGCTGATAGACTTGTCACCTGTTTTCATTGCATGTTATCATTTTCGATTTCCCATTCTAAACGTGTTTATCAATTCTCAAGATCAATACCCACATGTCGTAATAAGATAATTGCTTTTTGCAGTTGTACCCTATCTAATACGTATCTGCATCAAACACACACATACCCTAAGGTACGAGAACCACTTTCAACTTTAAGTACGAAAAATGTCCAATACAAAAAACCCAACTTTGCAAGTTAAGGGAGTGTTTGGTTTGATTTTTGTTTTCATTTTCGGTTGATATATTTCCACTAATAATTACAAAAATACTACTTGTTTTCAAGTTTTTGTGAAAGAAATGGTGAAAACAACTAAAAAAAATGGTGAAAACAACATGGCAGTTTTGTAATTATCACTGAAAACATATCAATTGAAAAGAAAAACATAAAACAAACCAAACACCCTCTTAACATTTTGTGATTTGTCACCTCTCTTCTTTTTTTTTTTTTTTTTTGCCTTTTTGATAGAATCCACCTTTTTCATGATTCGATTAAAGGGTTCACAAAATGCAACATACAATGAGCAAATAATCAAATAAGCAACACACAAAAAGACAATTACATTATACGAATATATTAAAAAAAAAATCCAAATTGAGCATAACATAGATAAGAAGATGATGCCTGCATGCTGGTCATGTCCATGACCCGCCACCGCATATCGGGGCGCTGGCGCACGTTGCGGCGCAACATGTCGGAGATGACGACCTTGGAGAAATCGATGTTGGTGATGGCTTTGTAACCGGCGTCGTAGAGGTGCTCGGAGAGGCGCGAGTTTCCGCAACCCGGCACGAGCAAGTGAAGAGGGTTGAGGGTTTGGAGGAGGGAGAGGAGTGGGTCTCTGAGGTCGGGCCATTCAGCGTACCACTCGAAGGAATCATCGGTGCCTCGAATGGTGAAGAACTTGTCCCAGTTGTCTTTGCTGGTGAAGTCTCCTAGGGTTTGCAGAAGATCCTCTGAAGGTGCAGCTGATGATGCACCCTTCGTCTTCGTCTTCGTCTTCGATCCCATTTCTCCTTCTCTGCAATGAGGAAGCCTCGCTGTTACTGAGTCACTGGGGTTTTAGAAGGGGATAAATAGTTTTCAATATATTAGTATAAGCCGGACCAGAGATCGGAAGGCTGAATGACTGGTTTTATATTAAAATAAATATAAAATATTATATATTAAAATATTAGACAAAGAAATAAATATATTAAAATAAGTATTATATAAGATTTTATTTGATATAAAATATATTATATTAAAAAATATTAAACAAAAAATATTACATATAAAAATAATTTCAAATACATAATGATAATAATTTATTAATTGTATAATAAATTAAAAATTAAGAATAATATTCAACAAAATTATGTATAATCTAGTAATAGAATGTATTTTATGACAAAAAAATTTAAATATGATGTTTAAATATTAAAAATTATATTTTTGTTTAATTTTTTTAAAAAAGACCTGGTTGACCAAAAATATTATTTAACAAATTAATTAAATTAATTTAAAATTTAAATCGCGAATTTCTCAAATCAATGAGTGATTTATACAATTATGATTGTCACTTTTCGCTTCACCAATGTCTAGTAACCTATTATAAGAGAATTATAGGCCTCACAACATTTTT
Source organism: Ormosia emarginata (assembly GCA_029884605.1). Classification (NCBI taxonomy): domain Eukaryota; kingdom Viridiplantae; phylum Streptophyta; class Magnoliopsida; order Fabales; family Fabaceae; genus Ormosia; species Ormosia emarginata. The sequence continues at coordinate 42,212,436 of JAQQTP010000076.1, read as the reverse complement.
TAATTGTAGGCTACATATCTAGACCTTAGAGAGGTAAAATAACTAAATAATAAAGTCCGAACAGATAAAATGATGAGATTAAGAAAAATAAAATTTAGAAGGATTAATTTAAAAAATTTGAAATTATAAAAATTAAATTAAAAACAATTAAGTTTATCAAGATAAATACATATTTAAACTAATTTTTTAATAGCACTTTAACAAAAGAATGAGATTGGAAGAAAATATAACTTTAGGACTATTTCAAAAAATTTAAAATTATGGGGACCAAAACAAAAGAAAAAAAATAAGTTTTATAAAGATTAAAAATATATTTAAGTGTTTAAGATTTTATTTGTTATGTTTAAGTTTTAATAGTAAGTTCATTTCACTAGTGGGTAAGGAGGTGTGCTCCCTTCTCATATCGCAATATTATGAAATGTAACTCATTTAAGATTAGACACTCCTAACTTTTGAAATCTCATTACTTAGTGTAAAAAGGTGAATTTAACCTAGTTGATGACAAGTGATTTTTTACATTGAACACCATTGTCTTATAAGATAAATTTCGTCTAAAAAATCTGCTCTTTGATATGTGTCCTTGAAAAATGATAAAGCAAACCTTCAATAAAAAACTAATGAAAGTTAAGAAAAGTGTGCTTATAATTAAAGAAGAAGAAACTTTTTATTGATGAAGCAAGTGAAAATGTGAGACATAAACAATAACAAGCATAATACATGGGCTAGGAATGGGAAATAACGCTAAAAACAAGAAATAAAGCTAAAAGCACAAGTAAAAATGTACAGGATAATTAGTAAATTAGCTAAAACATGATGGAAAATTGTACATGAGAAGTTTTTTTTTTATTTTCGACTAAAGTAGTATAATTTTACAAATTATTTATTAAATTAGAGTAATTTTAAAATTATTTACTAGTTTAGAATCTTTTTGTCACACTAGCAAGGGATATATATATATATATATATATATATGTCATATCATGTAAAGAGTAATTTTAATTTGTTTCTTGTGAAAAGATGATATTGTCCCATTAGTTAAAAGAATAATTAATTTTTTATTAAAACAAGTAAATGAGTAACTTCAAGTTGTTCTTTTCAAAAGTTGATACCACTCTATCAATCAAATAAAAATCACATTTAATAAATATTTTAATAATAAAATGAAAAGTACAACTTCAAATTGCTCTTTCTTAAAAATTAATGACACATGTCACAGTGACGAGTTTAAAGGGGCATGCATGGGCCATGACCCCATCATGCCAAATTTATTTTAGAATATTAATACTATAATTTATTAAAAGATAAAAATGATGAAGATGAAAGAAATATACTTGATATATATTTGATAATTAATAACTATATATATATATATATTGATGTCATAATTTTTGTTCTTTTTTTCTATCATTTTTTAACCTCTATATAATACATTCACTAACTCTTCCATTTTTAGTTTCATTCTTTTCTTTTTTAAATTTGTATGTAAAAAAAAAAAAATTATTTTACCAATAAGCTACCCAAGATGTAAAGGATACAACTAGTGTGATGTCTTTAATATATAATATGTGTTTCTTTATTCTCTTTCTTCACTCTTTTCATAAAAGTTCATACAAAGAAATTAAAAAGTTTATTTTTTATGTCGTAACTATTTTAATAAATGCGGGAAGCAGATATAATGTTGATTGAATAAATTAAATTTATATAATTAGATTAATTTTAAAATAAAATTTTACTTATTAAATATAACACTTATTAAGAGTAAGAATCTATCATTAAAAGAAGAAAAAGAATTTGTTACATCTATAGAAAAGAACAAGATAGTTAGGATTAGAATGTAAAATATAAATGTCCTACTTCAAAATCATTTATTAATATATATATATATATATATATATATATATATATATATATATATATATATATATATATGATAATGTAATTCAACTTTTGGCCCATCCATAAGATTTTTTCTGATCTCCCTTGTGAAATAATAACTTACAATTGCTTCTTCTCTTCTACCCAATACATCATAAGATTTTTTCTTCCTTTTTAAACAACACCGGATCAGTCCTTCACTGATGTGCCAAATACCTAAAGAAATAATAACTTACAATTGTAATTCACGTGATGGTTGCAACATTTTTTCTTTTGAAAAATTGCACTAAGTCACCTTAAACTTTAAGTCTTTTGCAAATAGTCATTTTGAACTCTGAAATTCTAATTAATTCTTAAATTTTAACTAATATATTCCAATAAACCCTCCATTAGGATGTCATTAACATATTATTAGATGACAATATAAATTTATTTTACAATGTCTATGTTCAAAATTAAATTCAATAATATATATTAAAAAAATATAAGATATTATTTGTAATACTACCATTGTCAAATAAGAAGACATTCTCTTAAAAAATTTGATATTGATATTGTTATATGCAGCAAACCTTATCACTCTAAATCTTAAAACCTTTATTAAGTTTTATAATGTTTACTTGTCATCTATAGAGATTAGTGGAGTTAAATTTTAGTTGTTTGATTAAGATTATTTAATGTGAAATTTATATTAGAAAAATTACGACTTATTAATTTGTTCAAAGGTAAAGTCTTTTAAATAATAGTATAAAATTACTTTTGTCAATTCTTTTTAAGGGTAAGGTCTTTTTGTCTGACAACTCTTTTAACTAATATTTTTAACAATGATTTTTATTTATGTATGTTGTATAAATAATTAATTAATAAAATTTTGATTAGATCATAATAACTATTTATGTTTGACAAATTAGGTGTTACATATGACATCCAATTTATCTTCACAATCACACATTGTGTGTCTAAGGCCATAGGATCCATCATTGTTGACAATGCGAGAAACACATATTTCTTAACATATTTAGAATGGAAAACGATATCAAATACTATTTGATAAACAAACACAAATGACACATGAAAGGGGTAAAGTAAGTTCCTAATGAGATTGTTATGTATTTGCATCAAGCTGGTTTTTTGGGAGTCACATAGTTTGTATTCTTTCAGATTCAACATACATTGATATCTGCATTGGTAGAGTGTTGGAGACTTGAGACCCACACATTCCACATGTCAACAGGGGAGTGTACGATAACATTACAGGATGTTGTTGTCCTAGGTGGTCTCCGAGTAGATGAAAACTGCTTGTGCACCAATTATTAGGCATATATCCATCACACGATGCACTACAAGGTGGTCATATTCGAATGAAGTGGCTAGACGATAACTTTGGTGATGTTAATGATCATATAGATGATCACGTGCAGCTATTACCAAGTGGCATCAATACTTAAGAGGGGGGTGATTTGAGTTTTAAAGACAAGTTTACAAAACTTTCGCAAATCACTTGAATATTGATTTTCGTTGAAGTTATTAATTGCTAGAAATGAATGAATAGAGAGAATAAAGAGATTTCACGTAGAAGTAAATTAACAAAGCAAGATAGACAGATATATATTCAATAAAACACACAAAATAAGGAGATGAGTTTAGGGAGACAAACATAAAGCTTTATCCTGGTTCAACCACTAATTCACTTGTGGTCTACGTCCAGTCCTCAAGTAAACACCTGAGATTTCCACTATATCTTCAAGCTTCAACAGATGTTTGATAACCTTTATAAGTTGGAGCACTCAACACCTTAGGATACCTCACCCTTTGTGCTTGAATCTCAATAACAAAAGGATACCTCACCCTTACAAACTTTTGAGGGATACCTCACCCTCACAATCCTTTTCTGAATAAACAAAGTATAGATGAATGAATACTCTCATAAGAGTAGACAATACAACTTGAAGCTTATGGGTATCAAGGATTCAGTCTATTCAAGCTCAAAAACAAGGTATCATGGAAGTGATATAGAAAACGTGAATTCAATGCTTTTGAACGTTTTTCAGATTGATTGACCAACTAACATAAATGCCCAACAACTTAGTTTTATAGTCAAGAGAGATTTTGTGCCATTGAGAGCAGTTAGAAGCATTAAATACTCTGCAATAGAGCCGTTGTTCGAATTTATAGGTTTTCCAGATAACGGATTAGAAGGAATTCTTAATCGGTTAAACATTTTGGATTGGTCTCTGTCTTTATCAGATAACCAGTTAGCCAATAAGCCTAATCGGTTAGGCTTCATTAGACTCCTTTTTACGTGTGTTTTAAAGACACATTAACCGATTAGCTTAATTTCCTAATCGGTTAGGCTTCCTTTTGAAACAGAATTTGTTTCTTAAAAACGTACATACTAACTGGTTAGGCCAAGTACCTAATCGGTTAGGCTTTTTAATCTTTAGCCACTGAGTTTGCAAATAACCGATTTAGTTGGGCATATTAATCGGTTAGGATCTTTAAAAAAGAGATAAGGCAATACTTCTGTTTTCACAAATAACCGATTACTTCTATTGCCTAATCGGTTAGGCAATTTAAAACTAAATTGCCGCGTTTCTATTTTGGCACCTAACCAGTTAGATGAATAGTGATAACCAGTTATTGATTGATTGATCAAGAAAAGAGAGTTCTTAAAGGTTTATGCAACCAAAGTTTCCCAAATCATTTTCAATCTTCCTAAAAACCATTTTGCCCAAATCAGAACACATTTTCACAAATGTAACACATGATTTTGTAAATCATTTAGGAAAACCTATAAGTGAGCTTAGTGTGAATCCCAAAATACCTTTACACAATATCTAAGGACCTATATGCTAAACTTGAGTCCCTTGGTACTTGATCTTCGCATTTTCGTTGCCTTTCTTGTTTGTTGTCATCAAAATCATCGCTTATGTCAATACCAATCACAATAGCTTCAACGATTTATTCGGGCTTATATTTTAATGTTGATGGGTGGAAATCAATCCTTTGATCGGGACGATCCCAATTAATATATTTATAATGTGGAGTTAAAGTCCAAAATAGAGTCTCTAAGGAATGTTTACATGTCTTAAAAGTGTGAGAGACAAGTACAAACTTCACTATATACCAATTATTTAAAATTGGACCGAACCAACTGGTTTAATCATGAACCAGCCATGTCTCAAGTTCAAACATTTTCTAATTCAACCACAAATTTCACTGGTTGAACCAATCGAACCATGATCCAAAGGCCTTGCTAGTTTAATCTCCGATTCGATCTTTTAAACATTACTATATACTAACTAAATAATACGGATACTAACCTGTTTGTTGTGAAAGCTCGCTAGCAGGTAATGATGATGCAACTGGATAAGTCATAATAACTGGGGAAGCCAAACCAACAAAATCAAAATCAACATCAAAATCACCCTCAACTTTAGTGTAAGACGAATTGCCATTAGAAATTTCACATTTGTCTTCGTCTTCATCTTTACTAGACATTATTGTTAGGTCTTTATTTCAATCTTCATCATTGTCTGAAAGCCCAACGTAGGCATCAAATTGACCACAAAAAGGCGCAACAGTAGACTCATCAACATGACCTTCTTCATAAACAGTTCGTAGTTGAGTATTCATATGACATGAGTACATAGGTAAGAATGAACTGTCTACAACATCGAACTCAACGTACAATTCCAGTACGATCATATCAGAGTGTTGATCAAAAGTGTTGATCATGCACTCAACTTCTTTGTCATCAAATATTTCATGAGTAATATATTTGTTCTCATTTTGAGATATCAAAAATTTATATGTAAGACAAATGATTTGATGATATTGAAGGTTCAATTTAGCATGAATCTTTCTCTTCAAAATCTTATAATTGATATCGCGTTTAATATGAATTGGTCTCGTGTCGACTTCAAATGTGAGCTTTTGTGACCCTTCAAATTTTCTATCGTTTGAATAGATGAAAACAACAAATTAACTCATCTTTATAAGGAAACTAAAAAAAAATATAAGTATATGTAAGAGACAAATTTAAAAGCAAGGAAGAACACATTAGGCATGAGAGTGAGGCGCAACTAATTGGTGGGAAGCATAAACTATTAAGAAATAGTAATTTGAAGTTGCTCATTTCATTTATTATTAAAATACTTATTAAATTTAATTTTTTTATCGATATGTATTGGGTCAATTTTTGGAAAAAGTAATTTGTAGTTGTTTCTTTATTTTTTTTATTAAAAAATTATTAAAATTGATTCCATCTTTGTTAGTTTTTGGAAATAACAACTTCAAATTGCTCCTTTCATTTTATTATTAAAATATTTATTAAAATTGATTCTTATTTGATTGATGTGACAGTTTTTGAAAAAAAATAACTTCAAGTTATTTCTTTATGTTTTTAATTAAAAAATAATTAAAATGATTTCTTCTTTTGAATGATAGAATAATTTCAACTTTTTATAAAGAACAAATTAAAATTGTTCTTTACATGATGTAAAAAAAATAAAATAAAAAATAGATCTCATATCAGTATAACAAAAAAGATCCAAAATTGATAAATAGTTTTAAAGCTATCTTAATTTAATTAATAGTTTATAAAATTATACTAAGTTGGTCAAAAAGCCTTTTACAATTAATATTCATTAGTATTATTGGCAACTATAGTGGAGCTTCTTTTATTCCATTGGTTATAAAATTTCAACCAAAAAGAGAGAGAATAAACTTCTTTGAGAAGGAAAACATAAATAAAGTTGAGTGAACCTTTACTTTAGTCCCTGAAGTTGTATGCACCGATCATATTAGTCCCTAAATTTTTAAAACTAACTACTTAGTCCTTGAAACTGCAAAACGCCAGTCACATTAGTCCTTGTAACTTTTCCCGTCAGTTAAACTTGATAGAGACATATGCGTGGCACATTAAGTGTCATGTTGGATGATGACGTGGTTCTTACCTCCCCCTAAATGACACAGTTTCGCTAGGGCACCAAAGTAGAAAGGTCTGCACAATTGAAACGATGCCGTATTGAGCCTAATTCCATCTTCCCCCTAATTGGATTCCATTATAGTAACTTAGTGCACTCAATTCCCTTATGCAAACCTAGAAAGAAAAATCCCAAATTTGTAACTTAGGTTGGCAAGGCTGGGAGATGATAGGTGGTGGAAACTCATCCCAATTCGCATCATCAAACACTGAAGGAAGCTGGAGTGGGAGTACAGGTTCCATACCCAACTCGTCTTATTACAGGGGAGGAACTGGTAGTGGTAGGGTTTGTCTTTGTGGTCACACAATGATGGTAAGAAAATCTAAAACCACGACTAATCCTAGTAGACCATTCTATGACTGCCCTAATTACAAGGCGAAGAAGGTAAAAGTTGAGTGAACTAGAGTTGTTGGAATGAGCATTGTTATCTCTGTTTTTTATTTGCAATGTGTGAACACCCAATTTTGTCCGAATTTTTTTTATAATAAAAAAAAAGTAAAGCAAAATAAAAAATTAAATAAATTAATAATTTGTTTCCATGAACCAAATCAAGCCTAAACTAATGAGAAATATGTTGAGGTCTATTTGTCTTAAGTTTCTAATATTTTTAAAAAAATAAAAAACAAAAAGAGGACAAGTAGATTGATTTTGGGGGGAGCAGACAACATTTTCCTTCTCCATTCTTCTCTTCCAACGCACACAGAGAACAACCTCCACTCATCTTCTCCAACACCAAAGCACCATCACCACGCTCCACTATCTTCACCACCTCACCCATAACTGTCAACCCACCTTCAAACTCACCTTCACCCAACCGAGTTGACTCACCAAAACTTCTGTCAAGCTTCACCTCAAAGCCATCCAAACCAACCAAACCGTGAACATCATCACCTTTCACTACCGACCATCCATTCCCATTTAAACCCCCAAGCAAAAAAAAAAGAAAAAGAAAGAACACGGGCCGTCGGAGCACCACCACAGTGCGCACGTCGGCCCGTAAACCCGCACAAGCACGCCACCCGGCCACCGGCCGCGACACCCTTGCCGAACCGACGACCGACGCAGATCCGCCGTCACCGCGCCACCCCAAACTCCGCCCGGATCCGGTCTTTGCTACCTCCGGACCGAACCTGACCGAGCCGAACCCGTCAGCACCGAAGCTCCCAACCTTCCGAACCTCCCGTGCGTGACCCGTAACCAGCAGCTAGCTCTGTCAAAGCCTCCACCCACCGCCGCCAAACCAGATCTGGGCGAACCACCAGCCCATACCAGCGCCGCGAGCCGCGCCCCCTCTCCGGTACTCTGTAACCTCCACCAGCCAGACCGCACGAGCCTACACCTTCCGTCGGAGCCGCCGCACGAAACCGTTGCTCGCTGCCATTGTCACTGCAAGCACCGTGAGCTTCAAACCCCTGCCCCCTTTTGTTTCGTTTTCGTTTTCTTCTTACAGAGACTAGAGGTCTCTTTCTGTTTTTGCTTTATTTTAATCTTTTTTTTATTTCATTTTTATCATCTAATTTATTTTTTAGTATGGCCATTGCACATTCTGAACCATTTCTATTTCATTTGGGCTCATTTGGCAAGGTATGAGTTGTTTGGGCCTGATAACGATTAAACAGTTTAAGGCTTGATAAAGAAGTAAGTTTCGTCTTAGTTGTATTTGTGATTGCTTAAATATTTATATTTGGGTTTGAATTAAGAAGAAAAGGAATAATGAAAAGGTCGAATTTTGTTAAAAAGAATAAAATAGAATTAGCTTAGTTGCGACAACTTGTTAATTCTGAAAATTTTATAATCATCTGAGTTATGACAACTTGATGATTCGAATATTTAAACAAAAAAAAATCAATCAATAAAACGGAATTAGCTGAGTTGCGACAGCTTGTTAATTCCATAGCTTTTATAATCATATGAGTTGTGATAGCTTGATGATTCAAATATTTTTAAAGTTAAAAGCAATCAACCAATGAAAATAATAATAATAATGAAAATATAAATAATTAAATACTTTTAACAAAAAATAAAATAGGATTAACTGAGTTGTGACAGCTTGTTAATCCTATAATTTCTATAATCATCTAAGTTGTGACAGCTTGATGATTCAGTTTTAAATTTAAAAATAACCAATCCACAATTATTTTTTAAATAACGACGTGGTTTTGAATTTCTCATTGCATCTGAGGATACGTAGGAGTAGAATTTTAATTCTATCAAGCCCAAAATTAAATTTTCATAATTTATTTATTTATTTAGTTTATCTTTTAATAAATGGGTAAAATAAATAGTTTTAAAAGTTATAAAAATTGCACAATTAATTTAAGGTAACTGTCTTAAAGCGGATGTATTAGGGGTGCTGCGGGATTAATTCTCTACCCTTCCCTGTGCATAATCAGACTCCCGAACCTGAGTTTTTGAACGTAGATTATTTTTTTTAGGTTTTCTAATTTTTTCTAATAAAAAAATAAAATTGGTGGAGACTCCCTTAACCTTCAATTTTGGTACTTTTAAGTCGTTATCCCGCCGCGATCACGGTCGCTACACAATGTGAACTATATTGTGTATGTGATGGTTTGCAGAACGGTGACTATTGTAACTATTTTTGCTGGGTTGATAATGGGATAACAGATAATGGAATTGGGACTGCCACTGAACCTGGTAGAAGGGCTGCTACAAGTGAGAATTAAGAATGGAGATTGAATGTTGCTTGGAAGATTAGAAGCTTAGAAACTGAAGTTAAGATCTTAAGATATTGTGTAATTGGCCAATGCATTATAATGTTGGTTTTTATCATAATATGAGACTTAGTTTGTTTAGGGAAGTAGGTAATTGGATTTTGAATTTGTAATGGTAATGTTGTGTTATTAGTTTAAGGAATTAGGTAATTGTGATGTTGTGTAATTGGCCATTTGACCTTTGTAGTCTAATGAAATGAATGAAAATTAATTTGTTAAAGCTCATTATGAATGTGCATTGGTTTACTCCATAATTAAGAGATCTATAAATCTTGATAACATTTTCCTATTTAAAACACACACCATTAGTTACACTGACTTGCATATACAATAGCATCATAACCATGTACTGATGGGTGACAACTCATCTCTGTGACAAAATCCAAGTTGAGTGGAAATGTTCTTGGCACTTGGCCAAATGGACATAATTGATTCATGGACAACATTAAAACTAATGAACAACAAGGGTCTAGTCAGATAAATGGAAACATTTGTGCATTAACTAACAATACTGAAAACACATCCAAAACACATTCATAGGTGTAAAACTTCTATATTGATCATTTACAACATGTATTCCCAATTACATTATAAGCCCTTTACAAAACGACAGTCTTTTACAAAATGACCACTAACATTGGTAAGAACAATACTTTATAACCATATTTCAAAAAGAATGACTAAATCATATCATTCACATTATAATCCAAATACATCATCCAACACTACAACATTTTTGACTTTAGGCAACGCTATTTTTAGCAACGCTTCAAAAGCGTTGCCTAAAGTTGTATAAGCAACGCTTTTTGAACATTGCTGTTAATTATTGGTATAGGCAACGTCTTTTAAGCAACGTTTTGAAAACGTTGCCATAGTGTGTACAGACAACGCTTTTTGGGGGTTCTCTAAATTTAATCCTGTTTAGGAAATCATTTTTAAACAACATTTAATAAACGTTGCCAGAAACGTAGTAGGCAACGTTTTAGAGTTATTCTCAATTGTAATGCTTTACACCTTTATTAGTTAATTTCTTTCAAATATTTTGTGCAAAATGGCACAAATAACTAAAGCCATTCTCATGGAGTGGCAAAATGTTTCTGATCATTTCTCTTAAAAACATATCACATTGAAAACTTATTAAAAAAAATACCAACCCACTGATCTCTTAATGCCCTAGCTGACTGAAAGTGTCTTCGACTGAAACTAGTGTCTTAATTTCTCTGAAACTCTCATTCAGATCGATTAGCTTCTTCTTCTCTTTGTCTAGCTCACAACTAATTCAGATTGCCCTGGTCTCGCGGCTCGTGACTCCCTGGCTGTCGTTGCAGGTATAACCCACTCTCATTTGGTTTAAATCACTCCTAATGGTAGCTGTAGTGGGTTTGGGGTTGGGTTTGGGTTTGGGGTGCGAATCATTTGGACATTGTGGGTTTAAATCACAATGTCGTCGTGATTTAATTAAATGCAACGGCATTAAAGCGTTGCCTAAAGAAGTACTTATACACAACATGTCAAAAGCGTTGCCAGATCTATCCATAGACAACGTCTCAAAAGCGTTGCCAGAAGGTAAGAATAGGCAACGCTTTTTTTGAAGTGTTGCCAAAAGTTTAAGAAAACGTTGCCTATTGTAATAGGCCACGGCAGAAGAGGCAACGGCTTAGCAAGGGCTGAAAAGCGTTGCCATAGACTTTAGGCAACGGTTTTTGACCAATGGCAACGTTTTTTAGCCCTTGCCAAAGGGAGAAAATGTTGTAGTGCAACAGGGACAAATTTTCAATTCATCTTCTTTGATGGAGTACCTCTCAAACTACGGGTTAGTATGAACACTGTTGTTGTACCCTCACTTGTTGCTGCCAGTGTTTCTGCACTAATAGGTGTTCGACCAGGTCTTATGTCAGTACTTGCAGTGGCAGAGTATGTTGGAATAGGTAGTGGGACAACTGGTGGAACAATTGTTACTGATGTAGTGGCAGGTGGATGTGGTGGTCTTAAATCGAATGGTCTGATAGGGAGTTTGTACCTAATTCCCTGTAGGAAAAAACAAGCACACGAGTCAAATAAAGTACAAGTGAATTAATAGTAAGTGTTTTATGATAATTGTTGTACCTCCACATTAAGGGTTGCATCTCGAGAGTGCAATGACTGATAACATTGCTTGTGATGAGACTGTGTTACATCTATCTCTTCAGCCTCAGTGGTTGCTGAAGCTCCGTGCTCATTACTTAGCCTTGGCCCAACCCCAGCCTCAGTAGTTGTTGAAACCCCATGCTCATTACTTGCCCCAATCTCAGCCTCAGTACTTGGACTAGTCCTATAAGCATTTGTTACTTTTTTTTGCCTTTTGGGTTTAGGAACTCCTTGGACTTTGCATCATTTTCTGTTATGCCCTGACGCACCACACTTATAGCAAGTGAATTCAAGGTACACTTGATAACTCTTAGAAATAAGAGTTATTACCATTCTTTTTGCTTAATCATTGTTCTTGTTTTGATCAATTTTTGGAGAAGAACTTCAAGTTTTGTTTGATTTAGTAAATATCTGTGTTAATCTGAGTAATTGTGAAAAGTGTAAATTCGATCATTATTCTTGAAGGTTTGATTTATTTACGAGCGGGTTATAAAGGTGTAATTCTTTGAAGGTGTTGCTCTGGGATGTTTTGGAATCTTTGCTGACTTTGGGGAGCGAGTCACTATAAGATAAAATCATTTCCAAATTTCGGCTCTTGCCCACTAGAAGACAAAATACCTGTTGTGCTGCGCTTAAAAGGAAGAAAGAGAATACAATGCAGCAGCTGTGTGTACTTGGGAATTGGGCCAAGGAATATTTTAGTATTTGAATTTGTAAAAGCCCAAAAAGTGAGGCATGAGAGAGAGTGTAACCCTATTTTGGGAGCTAGTACAAATAGTGAGTGTGACCTTGCTTTTAAGGAGAGCTTTTTGGTACTGCGCAGAGCCGTCAGCTCCTGGTTTTGTCTGTAATTCCAGTTTTTACGCGTTATGTCTTATTTTTCCATCTTCTTTGATTACTTTGTTTCCAAGCTCATTATGAGCTAAATTTTCTTAGTTAGGATTTTATGAATTTGTAATTGTACTGAAGGGTAATCCAATGTTATGGATGTTATTCATTTTCTTCTTTTCTGCTTGAATGTTTAATTTCGGTTTAGCTTGATCAACTAATCTGAAATATCAACTAATTTTGTTTGGAAAAACCAAGTTAGTGGACTTGATTAGAAGATAAAGATAGAACAGTTAATTGGAAAATTAATTATGTTGAATGAGCTAGGAATAGCCTTCAAGTCTTTAAGTAGTTGGACGTGCTTCTCTGATAACTGAGGGAAATTAATTGAACTTAGGAATAAGAAGCTTTTAATGAACTCAATTTTTAATCTTGGAAAGCAAATTTCATTTCCTGGACTAAATGCTGTAGCATCCTGAAGCATACGTTACCCTGAAGTAAAGAATTATAAAGGATTAAAATCCTAACTGTTCTCTTTTCTGATTTAAAACACTTCATTTATTGCTTTCATTAATTTCTTGCATTTATTATTTTTTGCTTTGATATCTTATTTCTCCATTTACTTTACATGTTTAAAAATTTCTCTTTAATTTCTTGCATTTAAATAGAAGAAGTTAACTCTAGAATTGGTATTTAATACAATTTAAATCCTCGTGGGAACGATCTTGACTTACACTTTATTACTTATTGACTGTGTACACTTGCACATCTTAAAATTATACCAATAAGTTTTTGGCGCCGTTGCCGGGGATTGACAATGGTGTTGAATATTTAAATTCTTTTGTTAACTTAATTTATTTTGTTACTTCTAAAAGTTTGGTGTCTTGTGTTCAAACAATTCGTATTGCAATCTGTATGTGCGATGAGGGTGAACCTGAGTTTCAAATTGACTTGGAGATAGAGAAAACGACTAAGAAGATAAGGAAGAGAACCAAAGAACAACGTGCTCAAATCCAACATTCGAGTTAGGCCTCATGGCTGATCTTTTCTTAAATGATGAGGAGCAACCCGATGATCGACGAGCAAATGACGAGAGAAAGGTCTATCGGGGATTATGCGATCTTTGATCCCCAAACGATGAATCTTTGGGATAGTTAGGCCGAGAAATAACTACCCGGCTTTGAATTCAAGCCTATGATGTTTCAAATGCTTCAAACAGGTTGGGCAATTCAGTGGTGCTCCTACTGAAGATCCTCATTTGCATTTAAGGCAATTTCTTGAAGTGGCTAGCAATTTCAAAATCCCTGGGGTAAGTGATGATGCATTCAAATTGAGACTCTTTCCTTATTCATTGAGAGACAGAGCAAAGACTTGGTTGAACTCTTTGGAACCCAATTCAATTACTACTTGGAATGGACTAGGTGAAAGGTTCCCGACAAAATATTTTCCTCCCACTAAAAATGCCGAATGAGGAATGATATTACTTCCTTCGAGGCGAGAATGAGGATGAATCACTTGTATGAAGCTTGGGAGAGGTTTAAAGATCTGTAAGAAGGTGCCCTCATCATGGCATTCCTGTGTGCATTCAAATGGAAACATTTTACAATGGATTATTACCACCTTCAAGGTTAATGTTGGATGCCTTACGGAGGAGCTCTTTTGAATAAGTCTTATAATGAAGCTTATGAGTTAATTGAGGGCATAGCCGCCAATAGTTATCGATGGCCAACCAAGAGCAAATTCTTCTAAAGGTGGGGCTGGTGTTTATGAAGTAAAGGAGATGATTTGCTATGTCTCGCACTCGACTTCTTTGCCATTACCAACATCTTTGAAAAACTTAACTGCGGCTAACACTAGTAAGGAACCTGTCATGGTTGAACCTACTATAGCTACAGTAAATTCAGTAGCTTGTGTTTTCTATGGAGGAAGGCATCTGTTTGAAGAATGCCCTGACAATCCAGTGTCAGTGAATTATGTGGGAAATAGAGGGAATAATTCTTTTTCCAATACTTATAATCCTGGCTGGAAGCAACATCCTAATTTCAGCTACAGTAATCACTCCAACACTATGAATCCTCCTTCTGGTTATGCATCTCCACACTACCAACAACAACAACAACAGAACATTCAGCAGCAGAACCATGCTCCTGCAAAGGAGCCATCATTGGAAGCTATGTTGAAAGCTTTCATGGCTGAAACTAAAGCTCAAATCCAGAATCAAGGAGCTGCTGTAAGGAACTTGGAGAACCAAGTAGGTCAGTTGGCCACTGCATTAGCTAGCAGACCTGCTGGTACTTTGCCTGCTTCCACAGAGTCTCCATCATCTTCAGATGATAAAAGGAAGGAACACGTTAAAGCTGTAACCCTGAGGAGTGGTAAAGTGCTACAGGATGCTATAGCATCTTACCAGCAGGGGACAAAGGTAACTGAACCAGCTGAAACTAAGGAACCTAAACATGAATCAGTACCACGACCTGAAGATACAGAGCAAGTCATTCCTAAGTGGACTGAACCCAAGATGATTCCAGAGAGACCACCTCCTCCATTTCCACAGAGGTTGAAGAAGGCAGCTCAAGAGAAGCAATTTAATAAGTTTCTGGATATTCTCAAGAACAATTGCGCATATTAATATACCTTTAGTTGAAGCTCTACACGGATGCCCAACTACACCAAATTTATGAAGGATGTTCTTACTAAAAGGAAGAGATTAGGAGAATTCGAAACAAGGGTAATGACAAAGGAGAGCAGCCAACTATTACAGAACAAGGTTCCTCAGAAAATGAAGGACCCGAGTGCGGTTTACTATCCCTTGTTCTATAGGAAATACTTATTGTGGAAAAGCCTTATGTGACCTTGGAGCAAGTATTAATCTGATGCCTATGTCCATTTTCAAGCAACTGAACATTGGTGAAGCCAGGCCCACTGCTGTGACTTTGCAACTTGCTGATAGGTCTATTGCTTATCCAGAAGGAAAGATCGAGGATGTCCTAATCAAAGTGGACAGGTTTGTATTTCCAGTGGATTTCATTATTCTAGATTTTGAGGCTGACAAGGAAATTCCAATTATCCTTGGAAGACCCTTCTTGGCAACTGGAAGAACATTAATAGATGTGTAGAAAGGAGAGCTTACTATAAGGGTGAATGATCAGCAAGTAACTTTCAATGTTTTTAATGCATTACAATATCCTGATGAAGATATGGAAAGTTGTTACGTCATTGCGATATTAACGCTACGGTGCAAGAGCAATTGATAGCATCGGTAGAGACTTGGAGCATGAGTCTAAATTGAATAAAGAACCTGATTTTGCAAATGAACAGTTAAAGCAGCCAGTTGAAAGGAACTTGGCATACAGATCTTGGATTAGAAAATATGAATCCTTAGAGATATCTGCGGACACTTTCACAGAGAATGTTCCCTCTGTTGAAAGACCTCCCATCCTTGAATTGAAGCAATTACCTTCTCATCGAAGTATGTTTATCTTGGAGAAAAAGAAACTCTTCCTATCATCATCTCTTCCTTCTTAACTTCCGAGCAAGAAAGTAGTCTTATTTCACTTTTGAGGAAGCACAAAAGGCTATTGGATGGAAAATGGCGGACATTAAAGGAATCGGTCCTAGTCTTTGCATGCACGAGTGCATTCTGAGAAAGATACTAAGAACAATATTGAAGGCCGAGAGAAGATTGAACCCAATTATGAAAGAGGTGGTAAAAGGGAGATCATTAAATGACTTGATGCGGGAATCATCTACCCCATTTCGGATAGTGTGTGGGTAAGTCCAAAGTGCGGTGCGTTCCAAAGAAAGGAGGAGTTCTTGTAGTGAAAAATGAGAAGAATGAGCTGATTCCCACAAGAACAGTTACAGGTTGGAGGATATGCATGGATTATAGAAAGTTGAACAAGGCCACAAGGAAGGACCATTTTCCACTACCTTTCCTTGATCAGATGCTTGATAGGTTGTCTGGAAGAGAGTTTTATTATTTTCTAGATGGCTATTCTGGTTATAATCAGATAGCGTAGCACTGAAGATCAGCAGAAGACTACGTTCACTTGTCCTTATGGTACATTTGCTTTCAGACGAATGCCTTTTGGGCTCTGTAACGCTCCAGCAACCTTCCAGAGGTGCATGATGGCCATCTTCTCTGACTTTATTGAGAAAACTATGGAAATCTTCATGGATGATTTCTCAGTTTTTGGAGATTCATTCATAGGATGCTTGGACAACTTAGAAAAGGTGCTGGATAGATGTGAAGAAACCAATCTAGTGCTAAATTGGGAGAATTGTCATTTCATGGTTAAGGAAGGTATTGTGCTATGCCATAAGGTGTCAAGGAAAGGCTTAGAGGTGGACAAAGCTAAGGTTGAAGTGATTGAAAAACTCCCTCCACCCAATTCTGTTAAAGGCATCAGAAGTTTTCTAGGACACACAGGGTTTTATAGAAGGTTCATCAAGGACTTTTCTAAAATATCCAAGCCACTTTGCAAGTTGTTAGAGCATGATAGTACATTTCATTTCACGGATGAATGTTTATCAGCTTTTGAAACTACGAAGAAGGCCACGATCACTTTGCCCCGTGATAGTAGTTCCGTTGGGAGAAGCCATTTGAACTAATGTGTGACGCAAGTGAATTTGCAGTGGGAGCTGTGCTAGGTCAGAGGCATAATAAGATATTCCATACTATCTATTATGCTAGCAAGACTCTCGTTGATGCTCAGATTAACTACACCACTACGAGAAAAGAATTGTTAGCGTTTGTATTTGCATTTGACAAGTTCCGATCATATCTGGTGGGAGCTAAAGTAGTGGTATACACTGATCATGCAGCCATCAAGTATCTCATTGACAAGAAGGATGCAAAGCCAAAACTTATCAGATGGGTGCTTTTGCTTCAAGAATTTGATTTGGAGATCAGAGATAAGAAGGGAATTGAAAATCAGGTAGCTGATCATCTTTCCAGAATTGTTGAGAAAGGAGAATCCAAGGTTCAAGAAGAAATCAAAGAAAATTTTCCTGATGAACATCTTTTACTGATTGGAAATCTTTGCGGCACCTTGGTACGCCTTGAGACATAGTGAATTTCTGGTCGGTGGGATAATTCCGGTGGATATGAACTCTCAACGAAAAGAAGGTTCATGCATCAAGTTAAACACTTCTACTTGGGATGAACCTTTTACGTATAAAAGATGTCAAGACCAGATCATGAGAAGATGTGTTCTTTGAGGAAGAAGTGCAAGCTATCCTTAATGATTGCCATCTTTGCTCCTTATGGTGGTCACTTTGGAGGAAAAAGGGCAGTACAAAGGTCTTACAATCGAGGATACTTTTGGCCCACTTTGTTCGAGAGATGCTCATGAGTTTGCCAAGTTTTGTGATAGATGCCGGAGGGTAGGGAACATTTCCAACGGACAAGAGCGCCACTCAACACCATTTTGGAGATTGAGTTGTTTGATGTATGGGGAATAGATTTTATGGGACCATTCCCATATCTTATGGAAATGCCTACATCTTAGTTGCGATAGACTATGTTTCTAAATGGGTAGAAGCGATAGCATTGCCTTCCAATGATGCCGGGGTAGTTACCAAATTTTTGCACAAGAACATATTCACCAGGTTGGCACTCCTCGGGCTATAATCGGTGATGAAGGGACACATTACGTAACAAGCTATTTGCTAACTTGCTTACAAAATATGGAGTGAAACATAAGGTGGCTACTTGCTTACCATCCTCAAACCAAGTGGACAAGTGAAGTGTCCAACGAGAGAGATCAAAAGAATCCTTGAAAAAATGGTGAATCCTTCTAGGAAGGATTAGTACGTACACTTAGATGATGCTCTGCGGGCCTACGAGAACGGCATTCAAGACTCTCATTGGCATGTCTCCTTACAGTTGGTTTATGGCAAGGCTTGTCATTTACCAATAGAGTGAAACACAAGGCATTCTGGGTTATTAAGAAGTTGAATTTTGATGCACAAGCAGCTGGTGAAGCACGGTTACTACAGCTGAATGAACTTGAAGAGTTCAGGCTCGTTGCCTATGAAAATGCTGAAATCTATAAGAACAAGATAAAGGCATGGCATGATCAGAAAAATCCAACCCAGGGAGTTAGTTGAAGGAATGCACGTGCTCTTGTTTAATTCAGTTTAAAATTGTTCCTAGGAAGTTGAAATCAAGGTGGTCTGGACCATTTAAATTGGTCAAAATACACCCTCATGGAGGCGTGGATTTCTTTGGAGGAAAGTTCGGAAGAGAGTTCAAGGTGAATGGACAAAGAGTGAAGCCATATTGGGGTGAGCGGTGGGCAAGAATGAGGGTCACCACTCATCTTTCGGATCCTTAATCAACAGTGTGAAGTCAGGCTGAAGACATAAAACCAAGCGCTACTGGGAGGCAACCCAACTTTATATCCTTTACTTCATCTTTTAATTTTCGGTTTAAATAATAGTTATGCAAATAAAAAAAATTATATATATATATATATATATATATATATATATATATATATATATATATATATCGGTCTTGACTAGTGTTTGTTACAGATTGAGACCATCCTAAGTCCAGGGTTGATCATGGAAAGGTGGTGTGTGGTCACATCGGGCCCAGTTAACAGTATTAGTGGTGGTGACAGTTGGACAAGCAAGAGCCCATATTCAACTGCAATATTTTTGAATTTCCAAATTCAAAAGTTGAAGAGTTTGTGAGCACGAATGGGTTGCAGAAATCGTGGGAATGTAAATTACCCACCCACAAACTTAATTCCTCTACCCACTCACCTCCATCCTTAACCTCTCACCTCAATCTCCCTTTCTCTCTATTAAAGCCATTGTCTTCTCTGCCTTAGCCCCACACGCAGCCCCACCCATACATTCTGTCTCACATGTCTCTTTCTATCACCATCAACCCACTCTTCTTTTATACCATTCCAAAGACCATGGGTAAAGCACAAGCTCGGTCTTCCAAACACCTCGTTGCTGCCAGTCCAACCTTTTCTGATGAGGAAATCAATTTGCGGTTTGTGGATGAGGAAGGAAGATTAAAATTTGAGAGGGAAATCAAGAAACGGAACTTTCATTTGGAGAAAGGTTTCTTCATACTGGACTCCCCTCATTACGGGCTCACCGAGGATATTGCTGAGCTCATAGACAACCACAATTGGAAGCAGTTCGTATCTCACCCACGAGAACCCATTGTCCCTTTTGTGCGTGAGTTTTATGCTAATCTGACTGCACTAGAGCAAAAATATGTCATAGTGAGGGGTTCAAAGGTGTCATTTTCTGCGGCCACGTTGAACAGGAGGTGGGGTTTGAAGGATGTTGAAGATGAATATGTGACCCTGTTGAAGAATGCTGAGGAAACAGAGCTGACTGACATGATGCGGGAAGTTATAGTGGAAGGGGCCAACTGGATTCAGTCAGATGAAAATTGGAAAATAGTCAGGCCTGATCTCACACCCTTGGCTAAAGTTTGGTATCATGTAATCAGAACCAAGATTCTTCCCACAGCGCACTTGGAAACAGTAAACAAGGAGAGGTTAGTCCTGTTGTATTGCATTTTGACTAAAAAGAAGGTGGATGTAGGCCAACTGATTGAGCGGGAAATTGTTGCTTGTGCATTTAAGAAGAAAGGATTGTTGTTTTTCCCTTCCTTAATCACTTCTTTATGTTTGAGATGTGGAATCAAGGCTTTGTCTGAGGATGAAATTATGGACAACAAGGGAGCCATAGATTTGATAGCTATCAAACGTTTTGGGGCATCGGCATCAAAGGTGCAAAGTTCAGTTCCTCCCTCTGAACCGCAGGAACAGCCACATGAAGTGAACACAAAAGTGGACCAATGCTATCAAATGCTGCAATATTTTTAAAGCGACGACAGCCTTTTTCTCGGGAATTTCTTTGAGGAGCGGCATCTATGGGTACAAAGGTCTCTTGGTATCAACAAGCTGAGGCAAGGTAGCTATCCTCTCTTGTTTCCTGAAGAAATCCTTCAACCATTCTAGTACTCTCCTCATGAACCCAAGACACATACCCATCCTGTAAAGGATGCTACACCTGTTGACCCTCTTTCACCACAAGAAGAACCTGAAATTTCTTCTGTTCATCCCACTGCTAGTGAGCACTCCATCAATAACAATGATGTTATTTCGATTTGGACACCACCACCACCACCACCACCCGAGATCCACCACCACCACCACCTCCAACTCAACCAAGCGGGTCCAAAAGAGGAAAAGAAAAGTTGGTTGATGAAGCACCAGAAGACCCCCCTCCACCAAAGAAGGGCAGAATCAAGCACAGAGCTCCTCCCAGGATTAGAAAACAATTAGGAATTGATGTAAATGCTAAGGAGACCCCCACTGCACTCAGTGAGGACTCTGAAGATAATATGCCTATTATGGGAAGAATTGGGAAACTCAAGGCTTTCACGGTCTCTAAGGCTCAGCCAAGAGCTGGTGGAGGGGAGGAGGAGGATGAAGCTGAAAAAGAAAAAAGTGCTGAGTTGACCATTACCAAAGAGATTTCGGGAACAAAAAAACCAACAATGAAGCAGATGGCCAGATCTGGCAGCAGAAGGAGCAGTGCAAGATTGGCTCAGCCTTGAGCAAGAAGGAACACCCCAGGTGCTGCAGCATGTGGCAGCATCAGATGACCAGGATTTCTCTTGATCTCTCTTTAGTTTGTTTTAATTTGTTTTAGTTGTTTTAATTTCTGTTGTTAGAATTGTAGTATTGTTTGTTTTTCTTGCTTCTTATTTCAAAATTAAAAAAAAATGTTAATGAAAGAATAGTGTTTGTTGTCCATGTGATTCTGATGAAGACAAGTTTTACCTTCTGCATGTAAAATACATTAATACCTTGATTTAATCCTTTCTCACCACAATCCCTAGCTCAAAATGGACTTAGAAGAAGGACTTCTTTCAAAAGTCACCAATCAATTGGGGGAATTCGGTTACAAAGACCCTTGTCCAAGGAAGAGAGGGTGAGGTCTGAATTAGATTTCAACCTAAGTTTGGGGGTGAGTGAGACTGAATGTGGTGTTGTAGCACTCTACAGCATCAATCTTGTGAGTTTTTGAGCTTCAGCAGATTTTGTTCATCATGCATTCCATTCATGTGTTTTCTCTGCAGAACTTGACTTATTTCTGTGATTGATTGCATATTTCACTGTTGCACACAAATTGACTTGAGACACTGTTCTTGTTTTAAATATTGAGACTTAAATAGCCAACCCTCAAGTATTACCCTTTGTGAACCCCTTTGAGCCTAAGACTTTCTTGTCGGTGATAAGCCACATTACAAGCTCAAACTCCCTGAAAAATAATGCACTACCTTGTTTAGGTGGAGTTTAGGACTGTGTCAAAGAGTTACCTAATTATAGGTCCTGACCACAATGGTTGAGGACAACCAGCAGTATAAGTTTGGGGGTGGGGTGCCTACGCAATAAAAAGGGAGGAATGAGCAAATTATCAAAGGATTTTCTATTTCTTCATATATTCAAAAATTAAAAAAAATTGTTATTTAAAAAAAAAAGAAGAGAAGAAAAGGAATTTCTCCCTTGTTACCATAAGTATGGGTAAATAAATAAATAAATAAGTAAATAAATAAAAATGTCTAAGTTTGGGGGTGGGTAATTTTGACAAAAATCTTGAACTCCACCTAAGTTAGCTATCTTTGCCCAAAATTCCACACCCGAACCTTAGCCTCATTACTGACCCATTAAGGTCCTCTTCTTTGTGTGAAAATTGTGTATGTGCTTTTGATTGATAGAAATTTGTCAAGCATATGATAGAGTTGCATGTGAATGATGATTGAGTGAAACATCAACACAGAACATAAAGTTGAGTGAATTAAGCGATATGACAAACCCAATAGTGTGTTAAGCCCCTGTTCTTAGGATGATAATCTAGTGAGTCTTCACCCTTACATCCAAGGGATATTTGGAAAATGCACCTAAGACTCTGTTGAGAGGTGGTTTGGTTGGAGTTCCTTGCTAAAACTGAGCTGAGAGCTTAGGGAAATCACACACACACTATGGAAAGTGATTAAGAAAATGGTATTTTGTGTTAAGCATAATTCTGAAAAATGCATCTGAGGATTGTCATGGATCTGGCTTATACTATTCTGGTTTTGTTTTGTTAATGCTTATTGAATGTCATTACTTGAGGGCAAGCAATGGTTCAAGTTTGGGGGTGTGATAACTCTTAGAAATAAGAGTTATTACCATTCTTTTTGCTTAATCATTGTTCTTGTTTTGATCAATTTTTGGAGAAGAACTTCAAGTTTTGTTTGATTTAGTAAATATCGTGTTAATCGAGTAATTGTGAAAAGTCAGTAAATTCGATCTGTTATTCTTTGAAGGTTTGATTTATTTCGAAAGCGAGGTTATAAAGGTGTAATTCTTTGAAGGTGTTGCTCAGGATGTTTTGGAATCTTTGCGACTTTGGGGAGCGAGTCACTATAAGATAAAATCATTTCCATTCGACTCTTGCCCACTAGAAGACAAAATACCTGTTGTGCTGCGCTTAAAAGGAAGAAAGAGAATACAATGCAGTAGCTGTGTGTACTTGGGAATTGGGCCAAGGAATATTTTAGTATTTGAATTTGTAAAAGCCTAAAAAGTGAGGCATAAGAGAGAGTGTAACCCTATTTTGGGAGCTAGTACAAATAGTGAGTGTGACCTTGCTTTTAGGGAGAGCTTTTTGGTACTGCGCAGAGCGGTCAGCTCCTGGTTTTGTCTGTAATTCCAGTTTTTACGCGTTATGTCTTATTTTTTCATCTTCTTTGATTACTTTGTTTCCAAGCTCATTATGAGCTAAATTTTCTTAGTTAGGATTTTATGAATTTGTAATTGTACTGAAGGGTAATCCAATGTTATGGATGTTATTCATTTTCTTCTTTTCTGCTTGAATGTTTAATTTCGGTTTAGCTTGATCAACTAATCTGAAATATTAACTAATTTTGTTTGGAAAAACCAAGTTAGTGGACTTGATTAGAAGATAAAGATAGAACAGTTAATTAGAAAATTAATTGTGTTGAATGAGCTAGGAATAACCTTCAAGTCTTTAAATAACTGGACGTGCTTCTCTGATAACTGAGGGAAATTAATTGAACTTAGGAATAAGAAGCTTTTAATGAACTCAATTTTTAATGCTGGAAAGCAAATTTCATTTCCTAGACTAAATGCTGTAGCATCTTGAAGCATACGTTACCCTGAAGTAAAGAATTACAAAGGATTAAAATCCTAATTGTTCTCTTTTCTGATTTAAAACACTTCATTTATTGCTTTCATTAATTTCTTGCATTTATTATTTTTTGCTTTGATATCTTATTTCTCCATTTACTTTACATGTTTAAAAATTTCTCTTTAATTTCTTGCATTTAAATAGAAGAAGTTAACTCTAGAATTGGTATTTAATACAATTTAAATCCTCGTGGGAACGATCTTGACTTACACTTTATTACTTGTTGACTGTGTACACTTGCACATCTTAAAATTATACCAACAACACTAGCTTTAGTTTTTGTGGGTTCTAGTTGACATCTTCCTCTTTTGTATATTTTCTTTTCTATTTTCTTGGCCTTCCAATAGGCCTCTTTATTGGTGGTGGGACAGGCTTTGGGTGTGGCGTGTGCTCCCAATACCTTTGGCCTCTTAATGGTTTGACAAAATATTCATATGTTGTATAAGAAGCAGCCATGGCTAGCCAAGCATGACAATAGTCCTCAGGTTTGTGATTGAC
Source organism: Ormosia emarginata (assembly GCA_029884605.1). Taxonomy (NCBI): domain Eukaryota; kingdom Viridiplantae; phylum Streptophyta; class Magnoliopsida; order Fabales; family Fabaceae; genus Ormosia; species Ormosia emarginata. The sequence goes on along the minus strand of JAQQTP010000076.1, from coordinate 42,188,150 downwards.
ATATGTTATTATAGCAACAACATGCATGCATGACAAACCTACCACAACACATTTAACCATTTCAAGTAAGTAAATAGACAAATATTAACTAAAATTTAATAAATTAAATTAAACTAAATAAGTGTGATTAATACCTGTGAGTTGCCAGAACCTACAGGTGCACGTTTATTTGTTTAAATCAACATCCACATTGCCTGGGTAGCCTTGCACCTCAAATCTATGGTGATCTTGGTCACTAGTCCAAACAGGTGTCCATTTGTTACTCTATTTTTTCTCCTTGTCCAACCTACTTTGTTGTAGAGGAGCTAAGGTCCCTTCATACCTTGCCAACTTCAACTTATTTGCAGCCATGGTCTTCATTATATAGCACCTTATCTCCTCTGCCATGGTTAAGATTGGCTTGCCCCTCATCTTCACAATCTTTGCATTGAAAACTTCACATGTATTATTGCAGATCTTGTCAAATTTAGGATATTTAGAGAAGTAAGCTTTGGTCCATGCTTCCTTAGGCCACTTGGCCAGATACTCCTATGCTTTCTCATTCACCCTTTTCACACTCTCCATGGCAGCATTAAACTCACTCGCAATGGTTGATCATGCATACTCCCATATCATACCCCTTAACTCCTTGTCTTTCCACATCTTAGTGAAATTCCTCCACAGATGCCAAACACAGAACTTGTGAGGTACTCCAGGCATCACCTCTTGCATTGCTGGTATTAGGCATTGAAAAAAAAAACTTCATATTAGTCTCTAACACATACACAATTGATTCACATTAGTCCCTAACATATAGACAAATAATTCATATTAGACCTTGCAAATTATGTTACTTTCTGCATGTTTGAAATGAAGTTCCAACCATGTTCTTTGTAGTCCCCCAGGTCTTTATGTAATAATTTCAAGAACCAGCTTCCTTATGGGTCAGAGTTGGCTGCTTTCTAAGTTTTCTAACTACCTTCCCAACAACCCACTTCTTGTTGACTTGAGAATTCTTGAACCCCCTACTGCAACTGTGCTCATCATTGAAGGTCTTGATCTGGAAACTATTGGTAAGATTACTCCATGCACAATAGATAACCTATGTGCAGTTGTCATTATTACATTTGGCTATAGCCCTCAGCTTATCATTCTTCACTCACTTGATCTTTCTACCCATCTTAATTGTGTAGCCTTTAACCCCCTGCTTGAATGCCTCTAAAGTCACAAACTTGATTCTAAGCTCCAGCCTGACATGTCCAAATCTAGCACCTTCATTGAACTGAGGGTACACTTCTCTGGCAGTCTCCTCATCATCAAAAGTAACTGGAGTTTTCATGTATTCAGACTTCCAACTGTAGTAATAATCTTCACACACTTCTTCACTAACCCCAATATTTGGTCCATAGCTTTACTTGTGTCCTAAACCTCTCCCCATAGGTGCATCAGAGTCAGTTGCTTCATCATAATCTGCAAATGTATCATGTTCAAAGTAAACTTGATGAATGGATCATTAACTTGAAAACTTGAAAACAAAAATATTATGAGGCAGTAAATGACTTGGATCACTAACTCTCTATAAAGGGAACCATTAGTATCTATAAAATATTTTAGTACATACTTACGATAGAGAATTATGAGTATCTATATATAGCTAGTAAAGTAAAAAAAGTGCAAGTAATGGCATTATACCGGAAGGCGCATCACTATCAAAGTCATTTTCTTCATCATCAGGGACAGATGCATTGCTTTTATCAACATTGGTCTTCTTATTCTTCTTCTGTACAACTCTCTTTCCTTTCTTTGCATCAAGACTTTTAACCATTTTATCCTTCTTCTGCAAAAGACTAGTAATAGGCTCATCCTCATCCTCATCGGTAGCAAAAAGAGGAGGCCTATAGGGGTTGTCCTCTGCACTTTCATAATCATCACTAGAGAAACTTGAACTAGGAGTGTCATCAACTACACCTTCAACTGCAGGTTGTTCTTGTCGAGGGTCACTTGCTGGTAGGGGTTATACTTCCTCTGAAATATGTGTCTCAAGTTGGGTCTCATTGCCATCATTTGGTTGATCCTCATCAAAGAATGACACAATCTTAGGGTCAGCAATTATGAGGTGTTCATAGTACAAGTGAACAACCTCATTGTTCATCCTTGAAGCCTCAATCATCTGTAGAAGATCAAATCTGTCTTTATGTCCATTAAACCATTTTATAATTCTTTATCAGGCATCAACCAGTAGCAGTTATCCACCTTATGATAACCAATTTGTTTAGAAAAAATTATTAAACTAAAGACATCCAACATATCGTCATCAGCTTCAGGCCACCACTCTTCTCCACCACTATGATAAAAAACTTTGCCTCCAATTTCTTGAATAAAAGAACCATCATGATGGAACACAAAGTCTAACCATTTAAATAGATACACACAATAAAAACACAACTTATTAAACACTTATACATGTGTGTTGTACATAAAAAAAAATGCAATGTAAGGGAACTATGTTGTGTGCTGTGAGTAAATGTAAAAGTTCAAAAACATGCAATAGGACCACACACAACAACAATGGAAGACAAACAAGAGATCACATTGGTATGAACGACAAGCAGAATAACATTGAACTTAAGACACCCTCCACCTCCAATACAGGAGCAACGTACACCGCATTGACACGCAACAACCATTTACAAGGAATTCTACAAACAAGATGATACAAGGGGACCACATTGCAGCAAAAATGGAAGACAAGCAGGACCACAATACCAAAAAAGGAACACAAGGACCACAATGACCACACAACACAATGAATATTTGGAGTTTAGGGGACATACCTTTCTGAAGCTCGAATTCCATGACAAAAATAATAAATTCAACATTGTAGGGGAGCCTTAAAGCAAAACGAGGTTGATTGTAGAGGAAAATCTAGTAAAATTTCAGGAATTTGAGATTAGAATATGAATTAGGAACTTATGGTTTTACTCAACCATATGTCATTACAATTAGGGGAAAATCTGAAAAATTGAGTAAAACCTTCAAAATGATGTCGTTTCAATTGTGCAGACCTTTGTATTTTGGTGCCCTATCGAAACTGCATCGTTTTGGAGAGGTAGGAACCACGTCAGCTTCCAACATGACACTTAATATGCCACGCATGCGTCTCTGTCAAGTTTAACTGATGGGAAAAGTTGAAAGAATTAACGTGATTGACATTTTACGATTTCAAAGACTAAGTAGTCAGTTTTAAAAATTCAAGGACTAATATGACTAGTATATACAACTTCAGGGACTAAAGTGAAGTTTTACTCAAATAAAATTGGTGTAGAATAATGATTATGTGAAATAGTTATTGCACATAATACTTTAATTAAATTTATTATTTATTATTTTTTTGAAAGATCGAAAATAAAAATATTTTATATATAGAGAATAAAATATTAGAGAGAAAACGTTTTATAAGAAAGTGACACTTATCCAGCCTTGAAACTTCTTATGAATTCTATGTGGTATGGATGGACATGTACTTAAAGTATATACTAACAAATATTAGATAATTACATCTTGCTTTTTTTTTTTTCTTTATTCATTCATTCATTTTATAGTTTATTATTTTAAATTAATTTTTATTATTTATGCACGACCATATTAACATTCAATTTTGTCCAAATGAATAAAAATTTAAATGAGAAATATATATTAAAAAATGATGAAAAATATTAATTTTCTTTTTATGTTTTTTAAAAAACAAAAAACAAAGAGAAAATTCCAAACAAAATTTATTCGATCCAAAATTTCAAGTTTCAACCATTCTCTTGGCTGGCCCATTTGTGGAGGCTTAGCTCATGCAATTATTATTATTATTATTATTATTATTATTATTATTATTATTATTATTATTATTATTATTATTATTATTTTTTCCCATGATGTTCTTTCTTTTCATAGTCAATAAACGAAAAATGATTATTATTTGATTTAATTAACATTTTAGTTTATGTAAATATATATATTTTTTATTTTAATCTTTATAAAAATTTTAATATTATATATATTTTTTTTAATTTTTAAAATATGTAAAATTAATTCTATCGTATACTTTTTTAAAGATTAATTTCACTTATTTTAAAATTTTAAAAAATTAAAATAAAATTAAAAATGTTATAAAAATTAAGACAAAAAATAAATATATTTATTGGGACTAAAAAAATAATTAAAAAATATTATTTTTATTTGAAAAGAAAGAAAAAGAGAAAATGATTGTTAAAAGGGCTGAAACGTTTTTTCAATTTTCCTGTGGTGCAATCTCATTACCAGAGTCACCAGTCAACCTAGGTGAGACAGAGAGATCAAGGAGTGAAAGGAAGAAACTACCAACGTCGCTCTCCCCGATTTTCTCTTCAGACATACACTGGTAACTAACTTACTTTCATACTATTTCTTCCATTTTTCCTTTTTATTTTTAATCTGAACTGAACAATGAAATGACTGAATGAAACCGTGTAATGCTCTGTTCATTCCAACGACTTCAATGAAAATCAATGATTCCACTGCTAATTTCATTTTCTTTCTTCTGTTCATTGGCGATTTATTTGATCTCGTGAGCTGTTCTGAACGTACCTCTTTAATCTGTTTTTTTTCCTTGATGCTTAGTTGATTGCCGATAAACTGTTCGATTAAATGTCAGTTTTTTTTTAGCATGTTATTTAAGCTTAGTTGTTAGCCCATAAACTGTTCGATTCAATGTACTTGATTCTACTTCGAAGCTACTGGGTTAGTCTTGTTATGTCCTGAAAATTGGTTGATCCATAAGGGTCTGTTTGGCTGAAACTGACTTCAATATGGGATTGTGTGATATCATCTTTTTTTTTTTTATTTGAAAAAAAAAGAAATCAGGAGTACGAACTATGCTGCTCATGGGTTTTATTCTTTTCCCTGTTTTGTTTGGGTTCAGTCCCTTGCTGCACCATAATCTTTGAGTGTGTGAGTTTCTATTTTTACCGTGAACTTTTTTAGATTCTTATGGAGAAAAAAAATTCACTATTTTTTTTACTGAATATATATTCCCCCCCCCCCCCCCCAAAATAGCTAGATGGTTGTCAGTCAATATCTGAATATATCAATTGAAAATGTGCTTCCTATCTAATACAGGGCATGTGCTAGGTGACTTTTCCGAGATGTCTTTACTGTTTCTTGCTGTGAGTTTATATAGTTTGCTGCCCCGTGACACACTTGATCTGAGTATAAGGTGGCTGGTTAATGTTTAGGTGCTCATTGCTGTAACATTTGACGGCTGTTGTTAGTTGTTCCTCTGGTCATTAGCTATTTTCTAATAGGTCCATTTAGCACAGAGTCCACTACACTTAGTGTTTGATTTCACTGTCGCTCAATCTTCTGTGCAGCCTGTCTTTGGCATGAGGGCTGCCACTGGGATGAGTTTCACTAGTCATTTTTTGAAATATGATTCTGTTTTCGGGAGCTCAGTTTGATACTGTTTTAAGTAAAATTTAATGTGTTTTTGGCTAAAATATGGTCTTGATTTAAAGCTGAATTAAATATGCTTTTTGGGTTGAATGTAAAAACTGGAAATGATTAAACTTTTGGAAGTCTATATAACATGATGTTTATTTGTTTCACATTGTTATTTTTCAAATATTGGTATATGATTAAAGTTTTCTCTTCTTCCTTAATAATTTTTTTTCTATAAAAAAATATTGGTATATTTTCTTTTCAATTTTCCTGTTGGTGAGAAATTGTAGATTTGAAGTTATCCACTTGTGTCTTTGATTGATTTTTATTGATTCTTCTTTCTATCTTCAAGGAGGAGAACTTTTGCTCTTAAAATATGAGTTTTCTCTCTTTTTGTTTTTCCAATTTTATTCTTTTTATTCTTTCTATCCCAGCAGATGTTTGTTTTTTCAACTTTTGTGTTTGATTACTAGTATAGCATATAAAACTCTTGTATATTACAGTTGGACCCATTATGTTATACTTTGATGGTTTGATTGTTGTTGAGGAGCTCAATCTTATTCAGTTGATAAGGTTTACAGAGTAAAACTATTTTTGGAATAATATCATGTAAATATTTGTAAATTGCATATAGTTTCACTTTTGCAATGTTCTAATCATATATATGTGGAATTAGGCTGTGCTTCTGTACATACAATATATTTTAACACTTTATAGTGATGTTCTAGTTGCCGTTTACTATATAATTTTGACAGTTTTATTTTAATGTATCTGGAACCACAAAGATACCAATTAATGTATTATGGATGCCCTTGTGCTTAAAACATAATAATTTCATAATAGTGATGGCCTTGGTATCTTATATATGTATCAAACCTTCCCCATCCCACACCCTTAAAATGAAAAAACTTATGGGTTTGGGTAGGAACTTTAAACCTTTGATTCTAATCATTCTAATTTTCTTGTTGGTACAGTTTCGCGAGATGGGAGAGTTGGTTACTGAGAAACATGTTCGATATATATTATCAGTTGAAAAGGTGTGCTTCCCATTTATATATTTTTCCCCCCTGAAAAGAAAAAGAAGAGATTATCTTGAGTGGATGGATGATGGATGGCTTGCAAACTCTTCTTTTATGCTTAAAAGCTGGGTGTCTTCAGTTTTCTTTCTTTTCATTTTTATTTTTCGGTTTCCAGAGGAAAGATGATTTTGAATCTGTGGTAATGGAGCATCTAAGAATGAATGGGGCATACTGGGGACTGACTGCTCTGGATCTGATGGGAAAACTTGACACTGTGGATGTTGATGAGGTTGTTTCATGGGTGATGAGTTGTCAGCATGAGTCAGGTTGTTCACTGTTTTATGTTGTTCCCTTAGTATCAGAATTAGAATTTTGTTAGATATTAGTGACATAGATAATTTCTTATTTTATGAGATGTGTTGTTATGCAGGGGGATTTGCCGGAAATGTTGGGCATGACCCACACATCCTGTATACACTAAGTGCTGTGCAGGTGTTGGCTCTCTTTGACAAGCTGGATATTATTGATGTAGATAAGGTGACAAATTGTATCCGTTGACATGCATATTAGCTGACTTTGAAGGTTCTGTATTCACAAGTGTTTTGTGGTATTGTTCTTTTTGCAAAAAAAATTGTAGTTGGCCATCATACTTACTTTGATGTCATGCTTAAATGGCTCAATATGTTTTATAAAAAAAGATTAATAAAAAAGTTTTTTGCTGTGAATTTTGCTACAGTTTGATAGATTAGTTGCTAAAATTATAATACTGAATTTAATATTAAACTATAAAGTATATTGGAACTTGTGTTTCTTAATATTTATGTCAGATATTGTCAGCCTACAAAATGAAGATGGATCTTTTTCAGGGGATATGTGGGGTGAAGTTGATACGCGGTATTTTTCCTTAAGATCCTTTTTTGATTATTGAGCATGTTTGAGCTTACTGTCTTGTTGACTAAAATCCACTGAATTATTTGTCTTAGGTTCTCATATATTGCTATTTGTTGTCTATCAATATTACATCGCTTGGATAAAACTAATGTGGATAAGGCTGTGAAGTACATTATAAGTTGCAAAAATATGGATGGTGGTTTTGGTTGCACACCTGGTGGGGAATCTCATGCTGGACAAAGTACGTTATATATTATTCACAATCTTTACTTAAATATTACTTTCTCGATGTTACTCATCGTGTGTACTTTTATTCCCTTCAAAGTTTGTGTTTATTAATTATCTACACAAGGGAGTACTTTATGTGCTCAGGGCATAATTTGATTATGTTGTTAAAAATTATGGATACAAAAATCCATTATTTCTTATGCAGCTCATTAAGAGAGGGCTAAAAATAATATCTTCATTAAGTGAACTTTTCTCGTGGTTAGTTAATATTTTCCTGATTAATAAATCAAATATTGTGAGCATCACACTAATCCTTGCCCTGTTTGGAAGAGCTTATTTTCTTGGGCTTATCTACTACAATAAGTCCTTATGAAGCATTTTGGTCTTGTTTGGATGAGCTTTTCAATACAGCTTTTGAAATTCATATAAGTTGTTTTGGGCTTATTTTCATAAGCTAAGAATTAAAGCTTATGAAAATAAGCTGTTGCAAAAGCTAAAAACAGCTTAGGCGGTAGCTATTTTGATAATAACACATGTCTAAATTAACCTTAATGAATTGTTAAAATTTCATTTCTACATAAGCACTTCTCAAAGTGTTTGTCCGAATGTTATTCAGCTTATTTTAGACCCCACTTATGATAGTAGAGCTAATTTAACAACCTCTACTTGAATAAGTACTTATTTAAGCTATTTATTCAAACTGGGCCTAAGAGGTTAATTAAAGTGCTTAGTTTGGATAGCCTCTCTAGCAGAGTATGTGATATTGTATTAAATATGTTTGTGTTAGTTATTGCAGTAGTGTAGTTATGTTAGTTAGGAGAGTTAGTTAGTTATAGAATATTCTGACAGTCAGAATATTCTAGAGTAGCTTAGTTTCTAACAGCTGACAGCTGTATAGATAACAGCTTGGTGTAATCTTCAGTTTTTAGTTAATTCATTTTTCAGTTTTTTGTTTCCAGAACTTTCTCTCTTCTCTCTCTCTCTCTTCACTTGCTGTCTACATTTTCTCATACTTTCTTTCAGTTTCTTGCATTTTCCTGGTTAACAAGAATTCTCAAATATTTTAGCAATGTTTACCCTTTATATGGTATTTGAGGATTAGATGTGGTGTAGGGTTTATTTGGGGAAATGCTACTTACTTGAGAATTGCAGAAAAAGGAAAAATGAAAGATGGAAAAATTACTTTCTTTGGAACTAATACTGAGTCATTGTAGAAGTGCTTGTCAAACTCAAAAGGCCAAATAAACATGTACAATCGGATCAGCTCAAAAGAAGAAATTGTTTGTGTAGACTGTAGAGAATGAAAGGGAAAGATATAAAACCTATTGTATGGGAATATGTAAGTATCTTGGGCTTATTTAACATCCCCTCAAGCTGGAGCATACATATTATATGCACCAAACCTATTACATATGATATATTTTGATGACATCTGAGAGATTTAGTGAAAATGTTTGCTAGCTGGTCATTTAATAGGCAAAGCCATTAGCAATTTCTCCAGAAAGTATCTTATTTCTAATGAAATGACATTAAAACTTAATAGCTTGGTCTTCTTATGAAAAACTGGATTAGAGGCCATGTGTGCCACTTGATCATCACAAATCAGCTGCGTCTATCGTGCATCTCCAAATTTTAGTTCTTGAAGCAGTTTCTTTATCCATATAAGCTTGCAAGGTGCAATGCCATCTGCCTCATCACTTGAACTAGATATATGTTCCTCATGACCTTGTCCCATGAACCACTATTCAGCAGAGGCAGACCATGATAAAATAATTAGGGCCAGTCAACTTTTCAAGAGTAATAACAAGAGGACCAGCAATAACAGTAAAGAAAATACTCTTAGATGGGCTCTCAAGCTAAGACTTGACTGTTTAGACTGAAGGAAACTAAAAAATTGAATAATGTGTCTGAAATACGAAAAATAAACTAAAGGGGAAAATCACGGCCACCAGCAAAGAAAAATGCCTGACCTTTGTTGAGACGGTGGAGTTAAGCTGATTTGGCCAAGTGATGACTGAACAGGAGCAAGCAAAGCATGTGCCACTACGTGCTAGTGTGTGTCGTAGCAAAAAAGATGCCACTTGAGCGGGCGTGTGAGACATCAATAGGTGGATTGCAGGCAGTAGATGGAATGATGGGAGGATTCTAAATGTGACTGTTGACAGTGGGACTCAAGATCCGAGGGCTGGAAGGTCACACAGCCCTAGACAGAACACACTGAATGAAGCAATGGTGGGTTGATGGCTGAAACTGCTGGAATGACTCACAGGAAGTAGCAGCTAGGGTTACCTCCCTTGGCAACTGACACCAAGTAGAGAGTGAGGGAGAGAGAGAGACAGAAAACCCACTGCATGGGAATACAAAGTATATTGATCATACCTTGTCACTGTATTTCTAATAACTATACAAGTCTATTTACAAAGAGAGTACAGGTGTAGTACAACTACAATACTGATAGTATATCTTTGTACAAGTAGTATTTACATTATTCAACAGTTTAGTAGTTTCCGGATAGAAAATATGTATTTTCCTTTTGATTTTTTTGTGGTCAAAATTTACCCATGTTAGGTCCAAATTTGTAATATTTTATATCACTCTTATCTTGAACTGGTTAACTATTATGGTTGCCAAATCTTTAGTAATAATATTTGATACATTGTATTGTATTCACTATTCACTCAAGGAATGCATATAATAAATCAATTTTTTAAATCAGTGAATGATTAGCTTAATAAATCTGCTTTGATTTTTCTATTCTCTGAATTTCAAATGATAGAATGAAATGAGTTGTAGACTTGAAGCCTCCTTGTAAGAAATTGCTTTTCCTATTGTCAGTTTTCTGTTGTGTGGGGGCCCTTGCTTTAACGGGGTCGCTAGATCTTGTTGACAAGGACCTACTTGGTTGGTGGTTATGTGAGCGACAAGTTAAATCTGGAGGTCTGAACGGGCGTCCTGAGAAACTCCCTGATGTGAGTAAATCTTTTCAAATTTAGAATTATTGCTTTAAATGCTCCTGTTGTCTTTCTCAGTTTCTCTTAATAGCTTTTAGATCATCCCAGGTCTGCTACTCATGGTGGGTTCTTTCTAGCCTGATCATGATTGATAGGGTTCATTGGATAAGTAAGGAGAAGCTTATTAAGTTTATCTTAGACTGCCAGGTTAGTTTAGCTGAACGTCTTTTCTGTGTTTATAAATCAGCATGTTCTTGTTTCTTCTTTTGGAGTATTAACTGCTATGAGGTCAGTATTTCTGAAATATTTTGTGTGTTTAAACTGTCAGGACACTGAAAATGGTGGAATTTCAGACAGGCCAGATGATGCTGTGGATGTCTTTCATACGTATTTCGGGGTGGCTGGTAGTTTACCTACATCTTTTTGCCTTTTTTTTGTTCCATTTGTTCTTGATCTAATATTTATCCGTTATTGTGCTAAAATTGTCATCTGGGGTTTCCTTGGTTGGTATGGGAACCTCCCACCCTCTCCCTTTATCATCCATTTGAGATTCCCCTGATGTGGGAATGGTAGTGACCACTGACTTCATTCACTCACCCTTTTTACAGAAAGCCATTTTTCTTAATGAATCCTAGTGAATTTCCATTGCTAGATTCATGTTCGGATAAGATTAATGATTTTTTTTTTGGATAAAAGAAGAAATTTATTAAGATGAAGAGAAAAGATAAGATTAATGATAGTAGTTCAACATGCTTCTGATGATACATTAGAACCGGATATGTAACATGTTATTCTATCTTTATTTTAATTGTTTGGAAGGTTTGAAGTGAGCGTATATGTGAATGATAAGACTTGCTGCTGCTCTACACTTCATTATTATATATCCTCCAGTGAAGCACGGACGCGCCGATTATCAGGCGTGGACGCGCCGATTATCAGGCGTGTCCGCCACGCAGACACGTGTCCGTGTCAGACACATGGAGACACCCGTACGACACACGTGTCATGTGTGTCCAAATGTGTCCGATTAAAAAAGATTATTTTTCCAATTTAGACACGTCTCGGACACGCTCAAACACTTTTTGGACACGCTCGGACACTTCTCGGACACGACTTGAACACGACCCATTAATATATTTAAAAAAAAAAACTTAGTTTCCATGACTAACGTTCAATTAGTAAGCTTGTAACTCACTCAAGCTCACATGACTGACGTCCCAAGTCATTATTTTCACATACCAGTATTTTAAGTTTTATCTTTTTATACGCCACTATTAGACTTTTAAGTTTTATTTTTTTACACAATACTATTTTCATCTACTCCTTCTACCTCTGCTCGTACCAAGTCATCCAAGTCATCCACTTCGTTGTCCGAAGCTTGTCTCACACTAATATTCTCTCTAGTTATTTTTTTATGCACATGTACTTGTACATGATTAGTTCTATTAGAAGAAGTTAGTTTAGAAGATTTTTTAGATTATGTCAATAGAAATTATGTTCCATATTTTTTAGGAGGGGCTTACTAGATAACAAATATTGACATATATGACATATATTAAAATATTATAAATCTTTAAACTTATAGAAATGATATTAATGAATTATGAATTTTTTTAAAATTTTGAAATTATATATATATATATATATATATATACCTGACGTGTTCTACATTTTTGAAGTTAATGTGTCCATATCCGTATCCGTCCGTATCCGTATTCGTGTCTGTGCTTCATAGATTATCCTCCCTGCCTATTCTCCTTTGCATTCTTTGTCTCTCTCACTTTTTCCCCCTTTATAGTGCAGGTCACATAACTTATGTTCCAAATTCAATGTAACCTAGAATGGGATGTAACGTAGGGAGACATCCCTATTTATCCTTTCCTGACAGCGCCGTGCTTTTATCAATGTGTTTCATATTCCTTTTATACAATAATCTAACTATCTAAGGATGCTAACGTTGTTTTGTTTGTTCTTGCAGGACTTTCACTTCTTGAATATCCAGGATTGAAACCAATAGATCCAGCTTATGCCTTACCTGTTGATGTTGTAAATCGGATTTTCTTTAGTAAATAAGGACTTGAAGTTCAACGACAGTTGTCCAGTGATGACAAAGTCTTAAGTTTATATTCACTCTTGGGAATTGGATCTAGTCCCCCCCGCCCAGTTTAATAAATCATAAGATTTGTAATTCCCCTTTGTAGTTTATATTAATTTTTTTGTGAATAACATCGACGTTTTGAGCATCTTTTAGCAAAATTACACGACACCTAAAGTTTGATCATGATTGTGACACCAGAAAATTTATGCTACATAGAAATAGAATTTCTTTTGTTGATATAGTTGTCATGTCCTCCTCTTGATGACTTTGTTTTTTTCTTAATAATAGTGTTTTTTTTTTCAAAAAAAAGGCTAACAGAAGAATTTGCTCACTGAATAAAATTAAATTAACCTTTAAACAGAGTTTACATCAATCTGGATAGCATTGTGGTATGTAATGAATTAGGACAGTTTTTCATACTACTCAATTTACTATTGAAGATAATGTTTTATCAAGGTGGTGAAAAATTCAAGCCGGATATAGGTACGTGTAAGGTTTGATCCCACGGTTCCCCATCATTAATGGAGGTGAGGCCTCTAGTGCCGTGCTTGTACTATTATACTTGGCTTGAATATTAGTCAGTAATTAATTGTACGCTGGAGATTGAATGCTGCAAACATGTTTTTTAACCCTTGGAGAAACTGGGGACACTGACTACGAAGAAATGATTCTGGAACGCACAAGAACATTATGATGAAGGGAGTGGTGTCTCATGAGGGCTAAGAAGAGGTAAGGTCAAGGAAGCTACCATAGAGATGATATTGTCCCGAATGAGAGTCATCTCGCATGCATTAGTGAAATAACAGGGGACAAGATGGCTATTGCTTTGAAGTTTGAAGCAACTTTCTAGTTCTGGGGGAATATGAGATGCTACACTGATAGGTACAGTTTCTTTTTCTTTATTATGGTTTATAAAACAAGTAATGCATTTACCTTTCAGAACACAAAATAGAAAATGAAAGTAATTCTCTGATATTATTAATATTAAGCATAGAATCTGGCCAAGATATAGCTAGATTGTGGCTTCCTGCATTATAAAATGCTTTTAAGTTACTCCAATACTGTAAATCTATCTCCAGGTAAATTTTAAATAAAATAATATTATCTATTTGATAAAATAAATTTTTTGGTCCCTTATTTTATTTTTCAATTTGGTCCCATATCAATTTTTTTTTATCAATTTAATCTCTTATCTTGTAAATAATTTTCAATGTAATCTTTCTGTTAGAGTTTCGTTATCTCCTAAAAGAAATGATGACATGTTATCAATTGATAATAGACACGTCATATTTATATCATCGCCATATCATAAACACATCATCACTAGTAACACATTATCACTTCCATTAGGAAGGTGACAGAATCGTAACGAAATGATCACATTAAAAACGATTTGTAAGATAAGGGACTAAATTAATAAAAAATGATATGAGACCAATTTGAAAAAAGAAATAAAGATAAGGGACTAAAATATTATTTTACCTATTTATTTTTAAAATTTTAAATTATTTGTTTCTTTTATTAATGAGGGTAGATTTACTACATGGGAGTAACAGAGTGATATCTAGTTTCTCTTTTAACCCAAGCCACAGGTACAGCTGGTGACTAATTATGAAACCTCAATCTTCAGTTTACATTATAGCATTGGGACTTTTTTGTAAGGTTAGATAGAAGTTGCAGTGTGATGAAAGAAACTCTAATGGACACGAGGCATATGCCCCTTCTAGAGGGAGGGATTGAAATCATCTGTCCTCTTTTCCTATCTCTTTCCATGTCCCCCAATTGAATGCCAAGATGGATGTAAGATGTCAACTAGCCTCAAGAATTTTATATTTTATTTTTTTATGAATATTGATGGAAATTAATGCTTGTAAACAGTAGATAGATGGTGGCTCCAGTAACTTGGCCACTGTTGACGTTAAAATGATCATTGCAGCTGTTGCATTTTTCACAACCAAGTGCTTGTTCCTAGCTTCAGTTTGAACTCTTGTCCCAATCTTCTTATTTTTCTTAAGAAATAGTGTTATGTAGGCAAATTTTCATGTGCGGGACATATTATTATTTGTGTAGGAGTTCATGAGTCTTGCAAAGAAATAGTTTGTCTTTCTTTTTTGAAATAACTAAATAATAAAGATAAGAACAAAAATGTGTAGCTAACTCTACCAAAAAATGATGTCTAGCTAACTTTTGTACAAAAAAAATGTAGCTAACAATATAAGAAAGGAAAACATAAAATAGTAGCTATGTTGTTTATACATTGTCATTTTCATCTCCTTTTCTCTTCTTCTGACAACTAAAATTTCTTGTCTTAGCCTTGTAGCTGCACTACCAAAACAGATGCTCGGCTCCCAAAATCTGTTGAAGCAAGCAAATCACCAATGACACCTAACTCTGAAAATTCACTCCAATTTGTAAGTCCTTGTGTCTGAGGCGAGTTTATCCCATGTCTTCTTCCAACTATGAAAAAGTCATGTTTATTTACTATATCACGAAGAATAGCAGATGTCTCTGGCCCATCATTTGCTATGATTTTTCGATAACTTGCATTTCCCAAGCCAGAGTGTGGTTGCTTAATATCTGCTAGCATATCATTATCTAGTAGATCCTCCAAGTCTGGCATGTATCCCTTAGGAACAAGATGGTACACAACTAGGTTGATCCTGGGGTCCCTCATTGCACGTTTGGCTAAGCACAAACCCTCTCTATCATCTTTTCCACCCAAATAAACCATGGCTAACCGAATGGATGAGTCACTTTGAAAGGTAGAACGGCTCACAAGGATTCCAACTGAGCATGGAGCTATTTCTAGGACCCTACAATTTAATGACCTTATGTTCTTGTCATCAGATTCAATGCCACCATCAATAGACCATCTTTGATGGAATGGAAGGATTATAATGGATGCAACTTTATCCAATGCAAGTTGACAAACATCTTCATGCATGAGGTTGGGTGGAGATATGGCTGTGTAAGTGTGTGCTGTTACTGCACCTGAGTTGTCAAGTTCATAGAGGTCAAAAGTTAGAATGACATCATCTGAGTAAGACTTGTGGGAACCTGACATCATTCTTTGAAGACGATGGGAAATGAAAATGGGAGAGGACCTTCCAACTAGCTCGATTAGATGCAATGCATCCACAATGATAGGGTGTTCTGTTGTTGGACAACAAAGGTCAAGGACATCTGTTATAGCAGATATATGGTATTGTTTATGAATGCAAGCAACTATTCTCAGCTCCGAGTCTGGTTTTAAACTCATGATGTTCCTTTTCTGGTAGCCAGCGTATTTTCTTGATGGATCATACAAAAATTTCAATGACCATTTCACTATGCATCCTATGATCATTATGCTGATCATCATCATTCCATAAGTTTGGCCAGTAATAACCTGCATACATGCACATAAAAATGAAATTTAATATTGGATTTATACTTATAAGACTTGTTCAAACACATAAAAGATTATGGTTTTATTGAAAGGCAAATTAAGGAGGAGCTATATATATATATATATATATGGTACTTTTTCGTCATATAAGCCATTGTACAAGCCGACTTCCACTATGCCTTTGCTATTCAAAATGAGGGCAAGAGCCAAAGCATCTTTCAAGGGAATCTTGCAAAAGAGGGCAGTTGCAGTGCATGCTATTATTTTGACAAGGTGGGTGACAACAACGAAGAAACCAATAATCATAGCTGATTTTGATGAAAACACCAAGGAAAAATCTGCCTTCATCACACTGCAAGTCACAAATGTTGGCAAAAAGAAACATGTACCGAAGAAGTGAAGCTTCTTAACCAATGCAGATCCTAATGGAGGTCCTTCTGGCACAGCCAACCCCAAAACAAAAGCTCCCAGGATGAATTCTTGGTTCATTTGAACTGCAACCCAACCTAAAACAAGGACCATTGTGATGATAACATAGATGTAACCATCCTTCACAGGTCTTCCTTCTGGAGTATGTTTGATGATCCAAAACATTGCTGGCCGACCGATTAATGGAACAAAGATACCAAATGCCATCAATGCTATCACGTGTATTACCATCATTTTTACTTCAGTATTACCTAATACGGCAGTGCTAAGAGTTGCCGTACTTGTGCTCAATATGTCACTCACCAATACCGAGGATAATGCCAATCTGCCAAGTTCTGAGTTTATGATTTTAAGTTCATTGAGGAGGGAAACAATGACTGCAGTTGAAAGTACAGTTTGTGATAGCACTACAACATTAACATCAAAGGCTTGAGGTCCCATGTGATGCTGTAAATGTGGAAACAAGAAGGCTACTGTTGGAAGACAAAGAAGTAATGGTGCAGCCAATCCAATCACTGCAATGGCCCATGCCTTGTGTCCTGTCCTGGTTATCATGCTGAAATCCATTTGTACAGTAGTTATGAAGATGAAAAATGCATAACCAATTGATGTTACTGTTGCAAGTGTGTCTTGACTTCCAAACGGAAACAACATCTTCTTGTATGTGTCCAGTGTCTCTAGCTGAATTGAAGGGCCTAGAATTAGGCCAGCCTGCAAATAGATACGATTTTCTCAGGCTTATTACAAGTTATGAATCGATTAATGAGCTTCCTAAGAGGGCATGGAATTGGTGTAGTTTAATAATGCATCTTGCACATCACATGTTGCTTCACACCTCTCACATATATTGAGGTGGCATAACCAGAGTTTAGGTGTGCAGAAAACGAGGTAGATTCAGATGTAATCAAATGGTAAAAATTGTACAGATATGAAGTGATATGTGTGTAAGTGTGTGTCTGGCATTATTCAAATTAAAAACCCTTAAAATGTTTTCCAAGATCTTACTGTGAATTTGAGCTTTACTCTGTTCTCCATTTTTATGGAAAACTTTAGTTAACAATGTGAACAAGGAAATTTGTAATTTAGTTAGGCTTTGGCTCAAACATAAAAATATGTAGAAGGAGAGTACTTACCATCATTTGTGAAATAAATAGAGGGAAGTTCAAGTGCTTGAGGAAGAATTGGCAGATTTGGGTGATAGCAAAAATTACAAGCATCTGCAACTCAAACATCGGGAGGAAAGACTTCATTGGAGTCCTGCCATTAATTTGGCCACCCCATAAGCCATCTGAAACAATATGGGGTGGAGCAGCAATGCAAACTGTGTAGGTGGTTTCATTGATTTTATTAATTGCCGAGAATAAAGTCTCATTTGCATTTAAATTCATTTTTGTTCACAATGCCAAGTTCCTAGAGAAAGGGATAGACATATATATGAGAATAGAAATTCAATGGAGAGAAAGTTATAAGAAGGAAGATGACTCAATAGCTATATATGTATCATAACTGTTTGCTTTTCTTTTGTTGTCACCAAGTTTTGCTTTTATATGAGCATGATAGAGTTTGTGGTCACAATATATGCTTCGATGTAATGTAACAGGCAAGGTAACAACTAATCAACTGAATTTTAAGTTGGACCATGTAGGAAACAACATCATCCAATCACACAAATAATTTTCAGAGGTTGTAGCTTATTTCAATATCTGCTTGAGACAGAACATTCTTACAAAAAGTTGAGATCATAACAGTATATATAAATAGAGGGTTGAAATCTGTTCCCAACCGTATACTATAACTAGATATCTTATATAGTTACAGTTACTTTTTTTTTTTTTGATCATGTTACAGCTACCTTTTATATGAAGCTTCTTTTCGACTGTGTACTAAAATTAGACACCTTACAAAAAAAAATTCATGCATCATTCCGTTGTACTTAACTACTTATCCATTCATAGAGAACAACAAACGGCTTTTGCACCAAACACTACCACTTTTTAAAACAATTTCTCGAACTATGCCACCTTCTAAACAATTTTTTCAATCTATGCCAGTTTTGCTTATCTGGCTTTTTACCCCCTTCATTCTTAGGTGTGTCGACACTTGGACAACCTCCACAAATTGCTTTTCTTTAAGTTTTAATTTATTTAAATTACAATTTTTATATTTATTTTATTAACTTATTGGGAATTTTTAATTTATTTTATTTTTTAGTTTTTATAGTTTTAAATTATTTAATAAAATTTAAATTAAACTTTAAAATATCTTCTATTGTATATTTTTATTTATAATTAATTTTTTCATTATTTTAAAATAAAAATACAAAATAAAATAAAATTTGAAAAGTTTAAAAACTTGTATTTAACTAAAAAATCTTAATTTTATTTCAAATTTTAATTTTATTTTATATTTGAATTTTAAAACTAATTTAATAATAAATTAAATAATATTTGAAAACAATTCAATTTAGAATTTATTAAATACTTAATTAAAAGAATAAAAATAAAAATCATAAAATAAATAACAATGATATTTTCCTTTAAGCTAATAAAATAAATATAAAAATTAAATTGAATAAAAAATATTTTGTGAAGTTTACCTAAGTTGCCAACTTGTGGAAGAAACACCTAAAATTGAAGAAGAAAAAAAGTCAAATAAGCAAAACTAGCATAAATTGAGAAATTGATAAATTGTGCAAATCCAATAGCATTACAATGAAATTTTTTGATAGGTAGCAGCTTCTCACCAAAAAAATTTTCTCCAAAATTTGCCCTCTATATAGAAACTTATACTTTCGTTCTTTTAAAAAATAATTAATAATGTATTAAATTATATCTATCTATATTTATATTAGTGAAATTATCTTAAAGAACAATTAATGATATCGCCTACCTATCCATCTATAATCTATATATCTATTCAGAATATATAATCTAATATAAAAGTTCTTTAACTTCTGTTGCCACATGTCATCTTTAAATGCTACTTCTTGAACTTTAATTACTATATCTGCAACTTATTTAATTATTATTCATTTCTTTGACTTTTAATTTTTTAGTCTCTCATTTTTTCCAAACTTGGCATCTTTCTCACCTTTTTTTCATTTTAAATTTAAATTCTAAACTTTTAAAATATAAATAGTCTTTATAAATAAAAAGCGAAATAAGAAAAAAAAATATATTAATTAATTGTAAAACAAAAATTAAGCGGGACTCATATATCATTAGGTTTATTTTATTATTTAGGTTATAACCTTTAAATTTGCATAAAAATAACAAAATAATTCTAAAACAAAATTAAATATAAGAATAACGTTTAATTCTATATGAATAGTTCGAAAGAGTTATAAGTCAATTGATGTCGAAAGTCTACTTGTATAATATAAAAGTTAGAGAAATGATTTATCTTCCTATATCATCTTTTTATTAATTTTTTTAATTACTAAATGAAGAAGAAAATATTAAATATTTTTTATGTTCCTAAGACATTAGATGTATTTACTTTTTTATTTAATATTTTTTTTATTTAGTATTAGGATGATCATTAGGATAATTGGGTAGAAGAATATAACATTACTCTAAAAGTTATTCAACTACAATTGCCATGAGGCATTTTTCCTATATTTTGATTTTTTTAATTATTTTTAATTATAAATATATTTTTTTACTTTTCATTACTTCTGTTTATATCTTTTTTGACTCTTCTTTTTAATTATTTTACAAAATAGCAATCAAAGTGTACTCATTTTTAATAAATTAAAAAAATACATAATTTATCCATATATTAATCTTAAATAGAGAAAAATAAAAATATACATTGATAAATGCCCTTTTAATAATATTGTTTTATATATTTATAAATTCTATTGTCTTTTGCTTAAAAGTTATCAAAATATAATTAAATTGAGTTAGTAAAGTATTTTGTAAAATAAAACAAAAAGATAAAGAGTAATGGTTATAAAGATTTTTCATGTCCTAAAAAAGTTCACTGAAAATGTCAAAATAAACATAATAGCCTTTTTCATTTAAATTATGAATATAAAGTTTAAAATGTGCATATAAATATCGTTATAAATAAGCAAAACAAAATAGAGCCATATAATTAAAATTTTAAATATGAGTCTCTCCATTACACTTTATAAAATTTTAAGTATGTTTGAATTGATTTTTTTTTTATTAATTTTTTTAAGCAAACGCTCTATAAACAAAAGTAAGCTAATTTACACATACACGAAATATTATCTATTAAAAAATACTCATAATCCTATATATTTGATTTTAACAATTTGTGCAACGCATGAGTATAATAACAAGTTAACTATTATTTATCAAATTCAAAGAAACAATTGATGGTGCTATATATATTATTGATTATATAATTAAGATTTTTATAAAATTATTAATAAAAATAAAAAATAGAATAAAAATTATATAAATTTTCATGTCATACAAAAAGTAATTTCACATCTTAAAATAAATTAAAATATATATTTCCTTTGCTTTATTTACATAACTTGCATGTAATGTAAATATTAAATATTTATATTGTTATATCATAAATTTACTAAAATATTACCACAAATAAAGAAAATAAAATCGAATTGTATAATTATTACATTTTAAATGTGAGTTTTTGTATTATACTTTATAAGTTTTGAAATATGTCTGAATCAACTTATTTTACTCTTAAAAAACTTTAGTTAAAAATCATTTGGTGATAATTTTTTTAAAATCAAAATAAGTTAATTCAAATGTTTTAAATATTTGACTTTTAAATAAAAATTATTATAATAAAATTAAAAATAACCTGTGCAGCACGGGATATTCAAATTTTTATTCTTTGTATGTGAATTATGTTACTTTCACATAATTATTACTCTAAACTCTCTCTCTCTCTCTCTCTCATGTATTGTTTTTAGGCTAATGAAATACAAGAGCCTTCACAATGGTGAATGATTTCTCATCTACTCAAAACTTTTAGTTCTTGCTTCACTCAATGTCTCTCCTTCATACTCCTTATCTTTAGCTTTCTTTAGCTAGATTGTGAGATGTCGTCCCTTTTTTACATAAGTATCAATAAAATAAATAAATATTATAACTCCCCTTTAACCAAGTGGCCAATGTTATGTAAAATAGTCATTTATCGCAAGGGAGTTTTAGGTGGGTGGAGACAATAGAAACTTTCAATATATGATAATGAAGAACCTATGGATCTTAAAAAAAAAAAATGAAATCTTACTAGGATAACCTCGTTTTTTTTTTTTTTGTAACAAAAATCCTCCTTAGCTCTAGCGAAAATTACATAGGCGAAAGAAGATTAACAAGTAGTGCAAGAGCTAGTAGATAGCATCCGTATTTGTCAATCCACCTTAACAAAATGGACTCTAAGATCTTGGCCATTGGTGAGTATTAATGGAGGCGTCAATCATACATTGTTTAGGAATATTGAAAACATGGCAAAAAAAATTGAATAGGATAAATACTCATTTTGGTCTTATATTCCTCTAATAAAAAAGATATTAAAATGATCTTTCAATGTTAAATTTTGACATCACATTTGTCAAAATCACATTGAATGATCAATTTTTTTGGTAGATACATTGAATGATCAATTTAATGTCAAAATTTAATACTGAAGGACTATTTTAATATATTTATTATTGAAAAACTAAACCGATGATTTTAAGATGACCAAAATAGTTGATTACTCATAGAATTTTATAGCACAAAATGGTTGTCTCTACAATTCTACATTACTTTTTTCTTTTGTTGGCTATCTCTATTTGTAATACTTGTGTCTTTAAATAATTATTTCTTCCAAGACTTCATAGGTAAAAAAAAAAATACTTTTAAAGAGATTTTTTTGGCTTTGAGGATGTTATGCACATGTAATAGATAATTCGAGACTGAACACTCATATAACATCTAGTATAAGCCTTCTAACAACAAATTTAAGGTGTTACTCTGATCCGGACTAAAGTTTAAGCCCAATAAAACCAAGTCCAATATCTAATGAAATGTAACCATCCATCTTCAGCAAAAAGAATGATCTCCTAAGGAACAAATTATAGGTCGACACACAAGCCTAAGATGTTAGGAAACTTCCTCAAATGCACTTGCAATAACCATAATATCCTTAGAATATATTTGGTTCTCAAGACTCACTTCACTATAAATAATTACAACTATAGTAGCCAAAAGGATAAAAAAAATTTCCGCTCATTGCACTCACATTGCAACTTTACTAACTTGAGCGTTAAAGTGTCTTATAAATATTCAAACCCTATCCTAGTTTGAAGAAAGTTGTTGCAATGAACTGGTTCTCATCCAAAAGAACCCAACAATCCCAAAATAGTACATACTCAGAAATGCATTGTATAATACCAAAATAATACACTTACTCTATATAAAATTCCAAAGCAGGAGAATAATTACATTCATTTTGAAAAGCATGCAGTTTTGCATTTCTAAATGAGCCATTTTTAATATACACCCTCCAAAAGAGGATGTATGATATATCTTACAATTTAAATCATTGATTTAATTATAAAAATAATCAATAACTTAGATCAAATACAGGAAACTTGTTAAATAGATTTTCTTTTTTGCAAATTTCTTTTTTTTTTGTTTTATATTTTCTTTTACACACCACCACCACTGCTGCCATCAACCACCAACCACCAACCACCTTTCGCCGCCAACCACCTTCTATATATTTTTTTAAAACCCCTTACACACCTACATAGAGAAAACTGTAAGTTTTTTTTTAAAAAAATATTATTGTGTATAAATATTACTATTTAAAATCTATAAAATTTTCAAGATGCACATATTATCGCTTAAAATCTAGAGTTATTATTGTGTGTAAATATTAACTAATATTATTTTAATTGATATTATTTATATAATTGTGTAACTTTAAAAAAATAAATAATATAACTTTAAAAAAAGACAATAACCGATTACATCCAACAATGGCCGAAGTTGGCCGACAGCATGACTAGTTTCCAGCGATGACCGGTGACGGGTGAATTTCGACGAGGGTAATTTCTAGTTAGTGACGACGATTTCCGACAACGGTCAATGACTCGTTGACAACAAACAGTTTTCGGCCACAGGACAAGAGTGGTGATTTTTTTTTAAAATAAAGAAACCTACAACAAAAAAAAAAAACTACTATTACAGGTAAAGTCAAAAGTGTATCATACACCTAAACTGAGGAGGGAGTATACTGGCATCCGCCTCTCTAAATGTTTGCTAAATTGTCGACCATCAAATTGGGATTCTATAATGTTACATGTAAAATTTGTACAGGTTTGTATTTACACGTACAGCGGCATAAGCCTTGAGCTTCGCCCAATAAATGAAAAATAAGCCTTCCAGGGTAAGAGCACCTAGTGGCGGCCATAAACACTTGAGGCATACACATAACAAATATAGTTGAAACTGACAGGAACTTCTTCCAAAGTTTTGAAGACCTGTAAGAAACCTGAAAATCTAGGAAAAAGAAAAAGCAGAAACAATGCTGCTAAAATATTCCCACATTATTTGCCCCAGGCATCTTTCTCCATGGGGTGACTTCTAGATTACTGGTATATGCAAAAATATATCCATGCAGCAGCAAAATCTTGGGTATCACAACTCGTGATCAACAAATCTTCCATCTTGCATCAAGTGAAATCCATAATTAGTCTTCTCAGCCATTAAAACAAATTGCCAACAAACTTGCCTCTAGCAAGCCTGGATGCAAAAGGTAGCTTCAAAAGGCATAAACATAGGCTTCATCAAGTCCATCCACACAGTATAATGATACAAGAATGGCAGCTAGGAGACAACAGAGAACTGCTTCTGCGGTCTTGGCATCATAACAGCCAATTGCAGCTCACCTTGGTGGCATAACTTCACTGGATCTTTGAATATTGTGATCCTTGCAACATTATTTCCCATTATTGCGACAAATGCAATGCTAAAAGATTCACCTTTATCAATTGCAAACTGCCATTCTCTCGTTGATATGATGAACCAGTCTTTTCTTGGAGATCTGGTTGCTTTAACTTCTATGAACTCTTTATTGGTCTCCTCCCCAATGACTATGTCATATGGAAGTCCCGTTTCATTAACTTCATTAACCCACTTTACAGCAGTCTTGCCAACTTTCCCAACAAAGTATTTGCATGCAAGAAATTCACCTAATCTGCCAGTTACCTTTGCTTGTGCTGCATCAAATGTGCCAGTTTGAAGTCGAACTCGCTTGCTAAAAGCTGATAAGCTCAAGTGAGCTTCATCCAGAGGTTCATCCAGAGCTTCCCCTAAACTAACAGGATCAGATCCAGTATGAAGACTAAGGGCAGTCGGCTCAAAATCAAGGTAGGATTGATCTTCCAAGTTGTTGTCTTCATGCAACACTAATGCCACTGAACTTGCTGCAGGAGCATCATTAATAGTCCAGTCAACAGCAACTGATCCTTGTTCAGCACAAACTGGTGGAGCAATAATGCTTTCAGAATTATCATCCTTCTTCACTTCAGAAAAGCTGCTAGTCTGGGCAGCTTGTGTCTTGAAACCATTGGCACGGGCATAGTTAAAATCTGGTGCAGTTTTCCAATCAACAGGTGGCCAGTTTGAGTTTACTCCAGTCTTCCTTCTTGGAAAGATCTGTTCATTTGTTGATGGTACATGATCTGAAGGGTGCAACTTATCAGTCTCTACCAGTGAAGGCACAGAAGATAGTGCCCAAACAGATTCTTCATCTGGAAGTTTTGGCACCTTTTGGCTATTCAATATGAAAAATTCTATTTGCTCCTTAGAGGAACCAGATTCTGCCATGGTTGTTATCATATGAAGGAAATTTGCCAAATGTAATTCAGAAGTCCCATCAAATAACAAACTAGACAGCTCCATAAACAAGGAGTGATAATCTGATTCTTGAATGGTGTACAAAATGTTCTCCTGTAAGAAACATACATTCAAACACGTATAACGGATACAGGTTTCATTGCAAGGAAAAGTTGTGACTTACAGTAGGTAGCTAAACTGTGATATGCACTTACGTTTCAGGCACAGTAATTGCTTGATCCGTGTTAAGAATTAAATCATTAATGCTCTAAAATATTTTAAAGGTGCAGTACTGAATCTTAAAAAAATCTCTTGAATTAATGACGTTGAATTGAGAATCAAATTGCGTATAGGAAATGTCACCGAACAAGAATCTGAAAAAGGATGGGTGAGCTGAGGATCAAAGTTAGCTAAAAGTTTGAGAAAATTTTGTTTCACATTCAAGTTTTACATTGAACCAGAAGTTTGATTCAAGCTTGCAATTGAAGTCTCTGATCTAGGTGAACACAAATGGTCTCAAAGTAGCCAGAAGTTTTAAATATTCTATATTGGAATCCAAGTGGACTTTCATCAGGTTTCCTTTTCAAATTCTATCATGAACATCCATCCAAATAATGAATGCAGCTTTTAGATAATTACAAATTCCAACATACCTGCAGAAGACAACTACATTCGACTCGCTTATTTGACACACTGCCACAGCTCTTTATAACATTCCTGTAGAACAGCTTCTGAACAACAATGACTTTAAGATGATTCAAAATATCAAAACCAGACTGCTTGAGTTGAACATATTTATCACTATGGAGTTTATGAATGTAGCGCTGTGCATATGGAAGAATCCAATTTACCAACGACTCTTTCAAGCTACAGTCAGCAAGACCATAATATATTGGTTCACGAGTTACAACCTGCACATAGACATAATTCATTAATGTAACATCCAAACTTATGCGAATATCAGTTGTCTCTTTCTCAAGTAAACAAATTTATAATTATCCATTTTGCAAAAGACAATTGAATATTAATTTTGAAAACAAGGGTACAACTTTTGAAATTTATTCCATTGTATGACAATAAATCTACCTGTAAACTTGTAATAATCTTTTTAACACCCATCCCAGGACACATAGGATAAGTTTATAAACTCTTCTACCATCCATTGTTTTGTGCACCAGTGCAAATATAATTGATAGCATAAACAAATTTACTTCAGACAAAAATACCCTTTCTCCTCAATTGAAACCCAAGGCTGCGGCAGTGGAGAGCTAAAGGATAGTGGCAGCAGTGGTTGGGTTGGTGGCAATAGGATGGTGGGGACAAAGTAGTATCGATGTTTAGCTTCTCATTCTATCCCGTCTCATCCCACACCCTCCAAGCCAGATTACGTTAGAACATACAAGGGAAATATGAGATAAAAAGTACCATTGGGATAAACTTGTACTATCCGGGTGCATCAAACATTGTACAATGTCGAATAGGCTAAGCTATCCTATCCAGTCCATTTTTATTTAGCTCATCAAATCAGCCCTTAGTCCTAACTATTTAATAGGTTTGAGGACTACTATAAATTGTATTGCAGTAGTACTAGCTTGCTAACGAAAGGAAAATTCAGTTCAGGGCCTAATAAATTTCTAGTTTTCTCTATGGAAGATCCAATAATTTAACACCTATTCTAACGTAAGTCCTAAATTATTCTGGTATAATGGACAAGGTCAAGGGCATAAAGATAATTCATAATTTGGATTTTTTTTTATAAAAGAAGAAATATATTAACACAAATAGAAAATAATTACAAAGAGTTCAGAGAACAAGAGATCCTCATTACAAATAGGACAAACAAAAAGTATCAATGAAGCAAGGCTAGTAGGCTACCCAATCTCTCAACATATCTGTTAGGGAAACCCCTCCAAAAAGCCCATGGGCTTTACACCAAGTAGAAGCCAAACGCCAAAACGCTTAAGCAATGAATTACTTGAGTCCATTGCTACTACCTTGTTATTACCATGTCATAAACACACACTAAAGGCTTAAGCAATTAAAGGGAGGCCTATGAATGGTTGTGATTAACCACCACTCTTGGTATAGGAAACTTAACACACGCCCATGCCACTTAAGTTAATTCCCACTATTTAAGGAAAATGTAAATCATCATACAATCAAGCAAAAAATATCACACAAAATTTTGGAGTGAAATAGAAAATACACGCATACGCATACATGTAGTGTGTAGATTGGTTAATGTAAAACCATAATTTGAGAAACAAATAATAGGCATGAGAAAAAGTGCAAGAGCACAAGAGAAAGAGCGATTATACCTCTGAGATAGCTGGAATACCTAAGTTTTTCATGAGGATGGAAATTTTATCTTGAACCATTTCTTTATCATCCTCAGTTAGTTCACCAAAATAGAGAAAGTCAAGGTTATCCGAATGCTTAAATTCTTTTTTCAACTTGTTATCATCACACCAGCAAACAAGACCAAAGGAAGGATGCAATGAAACCCATTTATCTTGCACAGTGGGAAGCACTGGAAATTCCAATTTTGAAAGACATTCTTTCAGATATATGATATCCTCAACACTCAGCAAACCAAATTTTAGTCCATCTGCCCACCTGAGAAAAACTTGGAAAATCTGAAGAGAGACACAGAAAGAGCAGGGGGTAAGAAGGTTTCAGGCAAAAGAAATCAGTTATTATTAATTGCTCAAACTTACTTTATCTGCAGCTTGTGAAGGCAAAGTGACAGTTGATAACTGCAGCAAAATTTGAATGTAGCTGCGCAGAGGAGGTGCCTCATGTACTCCGCACTCGTCAACAAAGAAACCACGAAGGCCAGGGTAAATATTGCACAATGACTTGTTTATAGGGGAATGAGATGAGCTGCATTGAGGATGGAACTCATTCATTTGCTGAACAGAGCCAGTTGAATCATGCCAATAGACTTCATTGGGATACAAAAACGTCCCACATACAACATCATGATGACTATAGACAGATGAGTATGGAACAAATATAAAAGGTCCAGACATCAAATCTTCCATGGTTTTCTGCTTCGAAGGTGCCATTTCATTCCAAATGAAGGCATATAATTTGGACATTTGTGTTATGCTGGCAAAATTAATACATATTATTAGTGAGTGAATTTGTGTAACTTAAAAATGACTAGAAGAAAAAGAAGCAAGCACAGATAGTAAATTCACAGCCAATTCAAAGAGATCTACAAATGTGTGTTTTTTTTTAATAACTCTCCTTTTTCTCTTCACTAGTCCCTACCTTCTATTGGTACAAAAGTTCGTACAATAATTACAATAAAATCATCAAAGTCTCATTATAAATGAGCCCCCCTTACTCCTGAATAAAAATTTGAGACATCCAAAAGAAAACGAAAGTCCTAACAAGAGCATAACAAACTTGAGGTTAATATCCACAAAACCATCCCAACATTGTTGCCTAAGGTGATTTGGTCATGTAAGGAACACCAATGGAGGTTCCAGTGAGAAAAGTGGATCAAATAGAAAATAGTCTGATTAAAAGATGTAAAGGAAGATTGAAAAAAACCTTAGGAGAAACCATTAGACAAGACCTTGATCTAAATGGATTTTCTGAAAATTTGGTTTTTGGTTGTTATTATTGTTGTTATATAAATAATATTCATAGGTTTTAACATTAGAGAATAATTAGCCCAAGAGCCCTAGCTCAAGTGACACTAAGTCCCTTTTAAAACAAATAATAAAAAACATTAGAGAATAATTTGTGATTTTTACATTAGAGAATAATTCGTGATTTTTATATTATTATAACAATGGATTATTTGAGTTTGTTTTATGAAATTTGATAGCATCTTGTAATAGCACATATATCTTTGAATTTTAAGGTGACAAGTTATAGTTTCTATGGTTTTCTTTAGATTGTACACATGCATACATTATTGGAATATTTTTTTTTTTTTTGTGATCAGTTTTGACTATTGGTCAATGCAGCAATAATGCACACAAAAAGGCTGCAGTTGGGGTATTTTCATGGCAGTGGTTGTGATATCCTTGCATGAAGAGTTTTGTTATAGTAAAGCCATTCATGAGCCTCCATCTAAAAGCTTAAGCTTTTAGGAAAGAGTTAACCCTTGACAAGTTAAAGGGGAGTGATACGCATTGAACATAGGTAGATGAAGCAAGTAAATACAACAACAACAAAGCCTTTTCCCATTGTGTTCTATCATAAACCATGTCATTAGAAAAGCCATTTAAATCCAAGTCTTTTTTAATGGTTTCACTTGAAGTTTTTCTTGGTCTCCCAAACCTCTAACTATTGGGCTATCCTCTGCCGGATTTAATCTTCTTATTGGGGCTTTTAATGATCTTTTACTCACATGGCCAAACTACCTAAGGGGAAATTCTACCATCTTTTCCTCAATAGGTGCTACCCGTACTTTCTCTCTAATGCATTCATTTCTAATCTTATCTTGTCTTATATGTCCACTCATCCAACGCAACATTCTCATCTCTACAACGCTAAGCTTATGCTCTTGTGGGCATTTTACCACCCAGCATTCAGTACAATAAAGCACCGCAGGTCTTATAACTGTGCAGTACAATTTTCCTTTAAGCTTGATAGGTATTTTTCTATCACAAATAACACCTGAAACACTTCTCCATTTCATCCACCTAGCTTGAATCCTATGGTTTACATCTTCCTCTATTTCTCTGTCATTTTGTATGATACAACTGAGATACTTAAACCATGTGACTTGTAGTATGGTATGATCTCCAATTTTCACATGAAGCAAGAAAATAAAAACACTTAAAAATGGTTGCCATATCGATGTCGAACACATATCCATGTCAAACACTCCTTGATCACCATCGAATACTCGATATGCCGCTCGCAAATGAGATTCTTTTCGACTGTGTATGAATTGGCTAATCACACTTACTGCATATGTTATATTCGGTCGTGTGTGGGATAGATAAATAAATCTTCCCACCAGATGCTAATACATTTCTCTGTCAACTGCAACATCTTCCTCTGCCTGTCCAAGTTTCATATTGGGATCCATAGGAGTACTTGCTGGTTTGCATGCTGTATGACATGCTTCTTTTAGGAGAGATCCATAACATACTTTTGTTGGGAGATGAATATACCTTGCTTAGAATGAGCAACTTCAATTCTAAGAAAGTATTTCAACCTTCCTAATGCTTTAATTTCCACCTCCTTGGTTAAGCACTGACTCAGAATATGTTTCTCCTTAGCATAATCTTCTGTTTCTATTATGTCATCAACATACACCAAGAGAGTTGTGACTCCCCCCTAAAGGAGTGTGTTTAAGAAATAGTGTGTGATCCCTTTGGCTTTGTTTGTACCCCATAGCCAACATAATTCTAGCAAACCTTACAAACCACGCTCGCGGTGATTCCTTGAGGCCATACGAGGCCTTTTTCAACTTACACACAGTATTAACATGCAAATTCTTCCCATATCATGGTGGAACCTCCATGTAGACTTCTTCTTCGAGATCTCTATGCAAGAAAGCATTCTTGACATCAAACTGCTATAAATCCCAACCATAATTACCTGTCAATGCCAATAATACCCGAACTGTGTTCATCTTTGCAACTGGTGCAAAAGTCTTTTGTAATCAATTCCATAAGTTTAGGTATACCCTTTGGCATCTAATCGTGCCTTACACCTCTCTATGGATCCATCCGCTCTATATTTCACAATATACCATTTACAGTCCACAATTTTCTTTCCTACCGGTAACTGCACTAGCTCCTAAGTTTTATTCTTTTCTAATGCCTCCATCTCCTCATTCATGGCTTGTTTCCATTTTCCATTGGACAAGGCCTCGGGTAGGGTGGCAGGGATGACAATGGTATTTAGGCTTAAGGAAGGCTTTATGAAATGGTGAAAAATTCTCAAAGGATAACAAGTGTGAAAGAGGGTATAGTGGCCGTTTTGTGCACTATCTGGTTCCTTTTCTGATGGCTATAGGAAGAATTTGGCCACTACTATCCATATGAAATTTAGTTTCATCTTGCAGTAAAAGGTTAGATACTATTCCTTATCTTCCCTCATTGACTTCTCACCCTGAAGATAAGGATAAGAAAAATAGGGTTCTTCTTCACTGAATGTAACATTCATGGAGACATAGAATTTTTTAGATGGAGGGTGATAACACTTGTACCCTTTCTGGGTCGAAGAATAGCCCAAAAAGATACATTTTAGAGCCCTCGGATCAAGTTTACCCCTGTTTGAACAGTGAACATGGACAAAAGATACACATCCAAAAATTTTAGGGACAAGATTATTAGAAGAGTGTAAATCAGGATAGAAAGTATAGAGGACATCCATAGGACTCTTGAACCCCAGGACTTTACTGGACAAGCGATTTATAAGATGAGTAGCTGTCAGAACAGCTTCCCCCGAGAAGGACTTAGATACATTTCTCTTAAACAATAAGGCTCGGGTTTTTTCAAGAAGATGACCATTTTTTCGCTCTGCTAGCTTATTTTGTTGTGGGGTATGAACACAAGATGATTCCTGGATTATTCCTTCTTTCTAGAAAAAATGCATAAGAGTTTGATTAAAATAGTCCTTAGCATTATCGGACCTGAATCGTTTAATACTCACCTCAAATTGATTTTTAATCATGGAACAAAAATTTGGGAGAACAGTACTAATATCAAACTTGTGTTTGAGTAGAAAAATCCAGATAACACGAGTACAAACATCAATAAAAGATACAAACCATCTTGCCCCAGAGACACTAAGAATGGAAGAGGGATCCCAAACATTACTGTGAATTGACATGCTTATGTTTGGCAAGTTTACATACTTCACAATGAAATTGTTCAACGTCAAGACCTATAAACAAAGAAAGAAAAAGACTCTTAACAATAAAAAGGATGGATGGCCTAATCTACAGTGAACAAGCCAAATTTTATCTTTTTTGGTTGAAAGAAGTTCTGAGATAAAATAATATGGGTGTCCAAGTCCGCTCTTGGTCCTATTTACCTGACAAAGTGCTTCAAGGAGGTAGAGGCCATCTTGTTCTCTAGCACGTCCACTCATCTTCCCCGAATCCTTGCCTTGAAAAACACAATGATCATTATAAAAAACTACTATGCAAGATAAATCTTTAATTAATTTCTGAACAGAAATCAGATTTGTGGATAGTTTAGGGATATGAAGGGCATTGTTTAAGGTCACTAGGGGGCTTAGTTGGACTTCTCCTACACTAGCTACAGTGGTCAAAGAACCATCAACTGTGGATATTTTCTTACTACTTGGGCATGGAGAATAGGTGGAAAATATAGTGGGGTTGTTGGTCATATGGTATGTGGCTCCTAAATCCATAATCCAGGAGTTGGTAAAAATTGTACCCGAGACATTGAATCTAATAGAAAAAAGGTAACTTACCCGAATAAGTCAAAGAACAAGTACCAGAGAGCTTTTCAAGGCTGTGTAGAGAGACATTTGAAACCTCACCTTCGGTTGACATTGTGAGAGACAAAACAAAACTGCAGGAGTGTAACAGAGTCAAGGTAGAACTGTAAAAGACATCGGAGAACGTGAACCCACTATCCAAACAACTTTGGACTAGAGTTCCGACAACTGAAACAGAAGCAGAGGTCACCGGCGAGTTGAACGGTACCAACGACGTCGCTCTCCGGTGATTGGAAGGTGGCACGTGACTCTTGTAACGCCCCTTTTTGGGAGGGAGCGTCACATTATTAAATCAAAACGAAAATGCGGAAAATGAAATTTTTGAACAATTAAGACCCGGTTCATTTTATTCAAGATTAGTTTATTTAAACTTATCGGTACATGAGTAAAATGACGGTATATTATATATATATATATATTTTTTTCTTTTTGATTGAATCAATTGATCAAATGTAATTAGCCGTAAAAATAAGGCAAAAAGGTAAAACTTATATCTGAATAACTTGCACATATGTTATATATATGAATGTTAACAACGTTTTGAATACAAGCCTGGAATATCCAAAAAGCAAAACTATACCTGCCCCAAAGGAATATACAAATATACCCCAGAGATATCAAATTATACAGCCCACCAAAAGTAATACATCAAGCCCCCAAAATAAAAATACCGGCAGCCATCATTAGCCACCAGTAAAATCAATCCCTCAGATGAGGAGGAACCGTGTCAGGATCCTCAGCGGGATCTTCCTCTTCCGAGGAAACCTCCATTGGAACCACAGAAGCACAGGACGGAGCCCGAGCAGTGGAATCAAAGGAGTCCTCCCGTGGGGTGTAGTAACGATCGCCCCACATCTCACGGATGGGCAAGTAAAACTCCAATCGCAGGCTGATGTGGCAGGTGAGGACAGGAGCCTCATGGCGCCTCCAGGCTAGGGCTATCGACACGTCTCCTAAGGTCAGACGCACGTCACCAAGAAATCCGCGCATGCGTGCCTCCATCGTCTTGGTAGAAGTCAATCTTGGTCAGGCCAGAAGCCGGGAAACTCGGGATCTTCCACCTCCTTGCCGTCGTCTTCGATCAATACGGTAGGCGCACATACAGCAAGTAATAGAGACACAAGAAAGAGGTAAGACACCCTACCATCATTACCAATTATGGCAGCCAGGAATAATACGACGCATCGTGCCCACATAACAATCCCAAAAATAACGACAATAGTAATAATCAGACAGCACATCTGTAAGCAGATAAACAGTTCTAGGCAGGCGATCATCATAATAATAATACAAACATGTTCAAGCTCACATAGGGTAGAAATCATTAATAGTAAAACATCTCATGATGCACATGTATACGGTATTCAAATTCCCTACTCCATGGAGCTAGACTCAAACAGTCGGAGAGAAAGATCAGGAGACGTGTACGTAACTCACGCCGCCGCGCAAGGTGCTAAAACTCAACGCTTTTCTACGTGCACATCGGGCATTGTACGAGGCAGTCCACGCTCGATCACGACATAGGGACAAGTGTCTCGGTTCGGATCGTCGGTGCGTTTGCATCGGTCTGCCTCACGGACAGAAGAGCTACCAACTGCCCATTGTGAAGGACCCGCACCCCGACGCCCCCAAGGTCATCACATGACCTACACTTGTCTATTCGCACCCGCACCAAGGTGTGTTCAATCTCCTAGGCAACTCGGCCTTACAACAGTCCACAGGACATTCACAATGCATATGACTCTATACATGAGCATGTATGATCAACATCCCATACTATTCCATAATATGCCACACTTGGCTCAATCAAGTATTAACACAACTTTGGCCACTCATATAGATCTACAATATCATAATAATGAAATCGATTAAGGTAATACACTTTAAGGTCCATCATACATTCTTATTCATGATTTGTCATTCATACAAGAAGTCTATCACTAGGTAAGTTCAGTATCATTTCACAAACATACAATTGATTCTGCTACGGGCGCCTAGGCGCCCTATCTGTAGCGCCTGAGCGCCGTACTAGCGCCTGAGCGCTGAGCTCGAAGCGCCTGGGCGCTAACCAAACCGCGTCACAGGGAAATTTCTCTGGGCAATGAGCGCCTAAGCGTTCTATGCACAGCGCCTGTGCATTTTCAAGGGTTCTGCAGATTTCAGTTCTGCAAAACCGTGGCCCAACCAATCCCAAGGTATTCCAGTTATTTTAACAAAAATACAAAGCATGGTTTATGTCAACAAAACACACATTATGAACCCATATAATCACACAAGGGAGTGACCCAACATGGGTTTCCCCCATTCACAACAACACACACAAGACATTCCCTTAACCAAGATTGGTTGAGGAGGATCATCTTCCTCTTACCTATGTGTAGAAATCAAGAGAGCTCCAAGAAAACTCCTTGTAAATTTCGGATTTCACTCTCCAAAAGCCCTAGAAATGGTGACTTGATTAGAATGGCATATAGACATGGAAAACGGAATGTAAATGGCCATTAGAGGGCCCTTGAAAACGAAAATGAAGAGAAGGGAAGAGAGGTCTTGAAACTTATCCAAAAACCCTAACTTTGAAGCTTGAAGAAGGTGGTGAAAATGGTGAAATCTCAAGATGCTCCAAGCAAGAAAGATGTCTAGGAGAGGGAGAGGGTTAAGAAAATGTGGTTGGTTTGGATTTTTGTGATGGATGAGTGGGGAAAGGCTGCTGGTGTCGTGGGGTTCCAGGAGAAAGGAAGGAGAAAAATAATAATAGGAAGAAGAAGAAAGAAGCAGACGGAAGAAGAAGTAGAAGAGGTGATATGGGAAAATCAATTCTTTTTCCCCCAAAGTGCTGTCCAGTCGTGAATGAAGGAGAGAGAGGAGGGAATGGCTGCATTGCATGGGGAAAGGAGGAAGAGGAAATTTCCAAGAAGCTTCCTCCAAGCTTCCATGAGAAGCTTCGCACGTTTCTCGATAAAGTGAAAGTAAAGTTGTTTCCAGATTAGGCATACTAACACAGACAAATATTTACACTGTCAGTATTATTTTTCCTCCAGTGTAGAACAGTTACTGATGATGAAAATAATATTTCATTACTCATCGGATGATTTTACAGTACCGCGATTTCATTTATCGGGTAAAACCTCGTAAAACGTAAACTTCGTAAACGTCCACAATTTAGAGTTTACCAGCCACAGGGAAGATATTGCATCTTCCCGGGTCTGCACAGTGCACACGCAAAACGAAGAATATATTAAAATATTCGACGTTTCCAAAAAATTCTAAAAAATTGCAAATATTATAAAATGACGATATATAATTAAACAGGTATTTTTTTTTTCGGGATGTTACAACTCTCACACGTTGAGAACTCCAAACGCGTGTAGCAGCGTGTGACAAGGTCTCTGGTGGTGGCGCTTAGGTGGATGGCCGATTGGAGGTTTCTGAGACACCTCGTGACCTTACTTGGACGGAAGAATGGCTATGAAGACCTTGGTTGGGGATGAAGGCCGACTATTTGGGTACTGTTTAGGGGTGACAAAGGCCAAAAACATAGATTGGTTGGCAATGAAGGCTAACCGAAAAAAAGGCTCAGCGGAAAACAGAGACAGTCCCGGATCGGAACTTCTCTGATACCATCTTAGAATTTGAATAACTCTATATTATTATTGCATTAACAAAATGTTTACAATGGAGGTAATATATATAGGGAGCTGTACTTTAAACTAGTCACTAGAAAATAAGCAACATAAAACACTAAAAACAATGTCTACACTAAAAACATGGAAACGTGGGAACAAGACCAAGAGGCCACCGTCCAACAAATTTTATATATTGTACCCTAATCATGTCTTGTCCAATAACTTCTAAAATTTGTCATATCATATCCATGCTTCCTAGATGAGAAGTGTGATTACTCAAACAATCAAAGTCATTATGTTTGCGTGAAAAAGTTGACAAGGGTAATACCTGGCCTTGAATGGAGTCTTTGATGATTTTCTCCAGGCTTTAAGAATATCCAAAATGTCACCAAGAGTAACTCGAGTCTTAAACCCAACATCGTTTACCAACCTTTCACTTTTCACCTGATTTAATATAGAAAAAATAATGATATCAAGTTCCACAGTCACTATTCTTTTTTTGGGGCAACACATTGTCACATTATTCAAAATCCAAATACACACGCACACAAACATTAATGTAGAATGAGAACAAGAACAACAGGTAAATATCAATGAACAGTTAAATTTCTCAAATATTCAAAATTTCAAATTCAATATTAAGCTGAAATCCTTAAGACAAATAACATGCCTTATATAGACAACCATAAATCTAGCTGGACAAGCAACCAAAACTTATGACACACAAAATCAAAATTCAAAATAGGAAATAAAGTCCTAATCCAACATACAGATAACATATCCCAAGACCAAGACCCAAACAAGTGAACCCTATTGATAGTTAATCCTAAATCCCCAATTACAAACCCTATTTCCCAATTTACAATTACATCATAAACTAAGAAGTAATGATAAACAACGCACGCTCATACTGCATTACACAAATGTACAAAAAACTAACCTTTGGAATAGCATATGGCGCAAAAGCTCCTAGGATCATCCGGACTGATTCACAATCATAAAATAAATCTTTAGGATAGTGAAGCTCACCATCCATGGTTGACACTACCCACTGGATATCACATAAGCTGCATATAAAAGTAGACTTAAAGGGATGGCCATCTCCAACAGATTTAGAGTAGAAGTAACCTGTAGTTTTATCACTATAACAAGCATCCCATAATGTATCAAGAACGTCTAAGAGATATTTACAATTTTCTTGATTGCCACTTTTAGACAATAAGGATACTAATTGCACTATTTCAGGGGATTCCCAATCTTTGACTATTGATTCAGGAGATATTAGTCCCCTATCCCACATCATATGCTTAAAAGTAGCATCAGATACATCAGCAACACTCTTATCCACCTGAACTATTTGGGCAAAATCTGTGATGCCAATTTTCTCAAAAAACTTCCTCCACTTCATCGGTGCAGATGAAAGCGACTCATTTACTGGGTGCTTTAGATAGCTTATGTCAACCTCATGCCACCTCATATTCACAGCATCAGCCAACTTTTTTGCATTGACAGAATTCCCAAATCCTGTACAGAAATGAATTGGTACCTCAGCAGGACTTTTAAAACCACAATTTGTCAATAACAAAGATTTACATTGTAACTCTGAGATGATATGCTCCCTTTCAATTAAACAATCAGAACAGGTAGACTTCAGGTGCAGCATTACAAAACATATATATTCTATCATCAACATTTTGTTCTTGTTTGCCATTGTTTTGTCAGACAAAGCTGGTAAAATATGCAGCTTCACAACATCATGTACAGACAACTGTTGAACACCAATACTCTGAAGTAACCTGGTAATATTGTCCAAATAAGTTGCATTCAAGCTTGAAGTATCAGAAGATGCAGAAAAAAGGGAAGGATTTACAGTCCTTAGTTTAGCACATATATTAGGGAAAGCTTCAATTTTATGCTCCCCATCAAACCCTGTGTTTAAAGTATTGGACTGCAACCATATAGTGTCTTCATCCATTGAACTGTATGTACCATCTGAAAGTGGAATAAATGGTATTTTTTGAAGACTTCTATGAATATCTTCTCTTATTTCAAAATTGATTGACATTGTGCCAGATGAATTGAACATTGTTACATAGAGTGTATTTAGACAAGAAGCCAACCAACTCATACCCATTGATATCAGCCCACTCTTTGTGTGACATAAAGATGACAGTACTCGAACAAGAATGTTGGGCCCAAACTCCTCAATGCCTAGTGCCCTTGCTAGTGTATCAGACAATACTATATTTTTATCCAGGTATCTGAGCCCAAGGTGTTCAAGAAGTATGTTGTCAGGAAGAAGACTGCACACCTGCTCAGTCCAACCTCTCAATACCTTGCATGGAGGAGCCCATTCATTGTTGTCACCCTCCACAAGTAAGCAATTCATCATACGTAGTTTAGAAATAATCAAACGAGGAAGACTAGAGAAAAAACCATGCACTTCCCCAACTAAAGGAACAAAGCTCATGAAAGCAGACAATCCCTTTCCTGGCTCACTCCTAAAGCAGGGAAGTTCACAAAAGTCTCTCTCTGCTCTGACAAACAAATTAGGATACTCTGATAATAACCATTGATTCCATGGACTATCTCCATCAACTTCCTCTCTAGATGAGGGAAGAACAAAATCACCTTGAAGAATAAATTTCAGGCCATATGTTCTTAAAGGAAGAAATGCAAAAACTGGCTGCTGATCTAAACATGGACTGTAACCATTATCGGATTCCTGCAGTGTAAATGCCATAGAGATTTCAGTTGTTTGCACATCACAGCGAATGGAATTTGTCTGCAACTTCTGAGATACTACAAACCATGCCATTTTCTCTTTCCC
Source organism: Ormosia emarginata (assembly GCA_029884605.1). Classification (NCBI taxonomy): domain Eukaryota; kingdom Viridiplantae; phylum Streptophyta; class Magnoliopsida; order Fabales; family Fabaceae; genus Ormosia; species Ormosia emarginata. Next base: position 42,148,971 of record JAQQTP010000076.1, on the reverse strand, counting down.
ATGAGAAACCTTAATGATACCATCTCCTAAAATTTCTTTTTTCATAACAATAAGTGTATCATTAAGCAAGTTTCTCAACTTAATACACTCAAGGCGGTGAAGGAATAGTAACAATGAAGGATGGAGATCTGAAAACAAAGTCATAATACTATTCATGACAGTTCCTTCTGATAGACGAGATCTGAACGGAAGCACAATGCATGTGTTCCAGGGGTTATCATCATATGAATCAGTACCAGTAGATGCCATCCTACTGAGCAGGCCAACATCACAAGGAGGTACTACTGTGGGCAAAACAAAACCAATCTGGCCTTCACTAATGTCAAATTTAACATGAAAACCATTGGAATGAATCTCAGGAGCATCAGTGACCTGCAGTGAAACCAACCAAAGTTAATAAAACTCATTATCTGAAGAATATAACAAATAAAGGGGAAGGGGAAAAGAATTGTAATGATAATTCTACATAGACACTGTAATCACAAAGGCACTTGCAATCCAAAAATAAGTTCCAAAGTCATCTCAATGAATCTCAGACAGATGACACAAGGTGAGGTAGAAATAAGAGAAAAACTTGCAAAGAGAAAGAAGAAAAGAAGACAAAAGGAAGAGAACAGAAGGGACTTCTAACTACAAAAACTGTATTAAATTTAAAAAATTCAAGCACAGAATTGCATACAGCCATCGATACATGCAGACACAAGGAAACTGTAATCCTGCCAGAGACTTGGAAACTGAAACATAATCCTCAATATGAGAATTGTTAGAGAATATTAGGGTTATTACTTATTAAGTTATTAGTCTTATGTTAGTGGGCTTGGGCCAATACTAGTAGTGTTAGTATTTGACCTAAGTATCAGTACAAATAGGAGTACTAAGTATGGTTTTGTATCAGATTATCATATCAATAATATTATCAGTTTATAGCCATCTTTGTCTCTTTTCTTTCTCCCTAACCCTAACCCGTAATTCTTCAACATGGTATCAAAGAGGTACCATCCACCTTGATTGGTTTGCCTTTTCTGCTGTGTTGAGTTCTATGGAACTCTTTTGTATATTCTCCTGTTTGCTTCTCTCAAACTTTTTGTTCTATTTTTGTTGATCAGTATTAAACTATTATGAAGAAAAAAAAAATATATATATATATATATCCCTGTTTGAAACTGTGACCTAGGTCACCCATTGCCATCTGTGCACAACCAAGGGTGGCTGCAGTTCTGTGACCCAGGAGTGGTTGCCGGTGATTGGCGGCCGGACGTAGCCGGACTGTGCCAAAAAGACGGCCGGCAAGGTTGGTGGTGGTCGAAGGGGGCAGTTTGTGTCTTAACCTATTGCAAAGGCTCTGTTTTAGCGTATGGCAGCCTTCCGCTGCACTACTGTTCTGCTTTCAGATGACCAGCAGCAACTGGCGGTGGATCCTGGCCAGCCGTGTTCTGCCAGCGCTGGGAGGAGGGCCAGTGTGTGGAGTGGAGGCCGACGGTGGTGCTGGGTCGCATCTTTGACTGTGCGCACTCTGTTTTTTGCCCAAAGTTTCAAGCTTTCTGTTTTAGCATCATAGAAGGTTGCAAGTGGCCAGAGTTGCCGTGGTGGGGTGCAACCGGGACCTGTGACTGGCCTGGGGTACTCACCAGTGATGACGGTGGCAGTTGACCGGAGCTCCTGCGATTCTTCCGGCGAGCTCTATTTTTTTGTCACTTTTCTGTTTCAGAACTCGTCCCTCTTCCGGTGACGTCTCCAGTTCTCTCCTCTGCTGTTTAGTTGACAATGATCTGGATCCTTTTGGCACTATCTTTGATGGCTAGTGACCAGAACTTCGACATTGGTGTTTCAATCTCTCTTGACTTAGTTGGCTGCCACTTTAATTAGGGGGAAGATTCTATTCTGGTTTGCAGTTCATTCCTTCTTATGGCTGTAGTTTTGGTGCTTCTTGGAGTGGACCTATGTTGAAGGGTCATACCCTTCTCTGTACTTTCTCTAGAATTTGGTGGTCAAAGTTCCAGTGGGATATCCGGAAAGGTGTGTTACAGGTATGACAGTGCGTTTTGGATGGTTTTGTTCCCTCTTTCTTGGACTGGTTTGACGACACTTTCAGTTAGGGGAAGATTTGGCTTCTGATTTTGTGGTTTATTTTGTGACCCTTCGTTTTGATATCTTTGAAGGAGGCAAGCTGAAGTTATTGTTCTATTTTGTGTTTCTTTGTTCTTCTTGTGAATTTTCTTGGTGCACCTTGAGCTTGGAGGAAAGGGCTGCCCGGTTGGAGGCAAAGAGCAACAAACGAGGTAGAGCCGCCCCAAAGATGTTAGAGGAAAGGGCTGCCCTAGCCGCCAGGAGGAAAGGGCTACCAGCGAGGTGGAGCCACCCTAGATTCTCACTAGCAATGGTGTTGCAGGTTTGGGAGCAAGAATTTTCTAGTTTCTCTTCTTCTTTCTTGGATGCTGGGATGGTTCAGCATCTTCTCTTCTTCCTTATGCCATATTTGAATGGTTCAACGTCACTGTGCCGAATTTCTCTTCTCGCTTTCGGATAAAGATAGGGTTCTATTATTTGTTTTATGTTTATGGGTTTGCTACTTGTAACAAGCTTAAGTTTAGTAACCTTAAGCTTGAGGGGGAGTGTTAGAGAATATTAGGGTTATTACTTATTAGGTTATTAGTCTTATGTTAGTGGGCTTGGACCAGTACTAGTAGTGTTAGTATTTGACCTAAGTATTAGTATAAACAGGAGTACTAAGTTATGGTTTTGTATCAGATTATCATATCAATAACATTATCAGCTTATAGTCATCTTTGTCTCTTTTATTTCTCCCTAACCCGTAATTCTTCAACAACAATGAATCCCTATAATTTAATAGAACTAGTATGTTACCAGTGCAACAAATGGATAAATTTAAACATTTATAAAATACTATATTTAATGGTATATTATTTTGTAAATTATATTCAATATAAATATAAAATTATAAATTCATATTATAATTTTAACTAGGATTGAATTAAAATAAGGATATATAGATACACAAATTCTTTAAATTTTATCTACTAAGAGTAAAAATTCAATCAGAAAACATTAAGGAAAAAAAAAAGTGAATTTTTAAAATGATAATGTATAAATTAAAATATGTTCATAAATATATCTTTTTGCTACATATGGAACTGCAACACCTGTCATCTTTTAGTAACTGGCTGATGATATGTGTATCGTGTGTGTAATAACTTGACACCTTTGATAATAAACTACAAAAGATGGAACCTTGATTAAAAAGTCATACCAACAAATTCTTGGCACATTGAATGTTTTAATTAGAAAGGTATAACGATTGCATTTGCAAATCAATTCTAGAATGCTGTATAGCATATATCCAGTTGACAAAATCCAAACTGGTGTTCACATGTTTAATCTCAGCCTGAAGTGTGATGTTCCTTACACTAACAATTTACCATTGATTCCATTGTTACTTCCTAGCAAACAATGCACTGAAGAAAAAGTAATGAATCATATAAACCTTGCAGAATCTAACAAACAGAGGGAAGAATATAAACAAAACAAAAGAGTACCCTAAGTCAGAGCTGAAGCATAATACTGCAAAGGAAAAAAGTTGAAAGATAAACAGAAAATCTGAAAACAAATGAAAAATTCAATATACAAAGAAACACATAGGAGAAGGAAATAAAAGCAGATGATCTAGGAACTACTAGATATAAGTCAGGAACAATATTAGATATGATGAAGGAACTAAAATCCTTTTATGCTATCAGGATGTCTTTTGATTTTCAGCATTTCATATTTGAAAGGAAAATACCATTTTAAAGAGAAACTTAAAAAAATTGATTCTTCAACGTACTCGGAACACAGACTTGAAGCCAATGCCTTTCTTCCCAATGTATCCAGCATTAGATCCTTTCTTTGTTGAATTTCCAACATCACAAAGTGCTCTCATATTTTGAGCAGAGAAACCTCGCTCATTATTCAATATAACAATACCAGAATCTCGAATAATAAATGTTAGAGTTGGTTCCACATTCTCTGGATAATTATTATCATCTGCATTTTGAACCTGAACCAAAAGGAGAAATTATTAGATAAACAAGCAGATTATTAACTGTCAAAGCTACCAGAAGCCTTACCAAGTACCAAAAACATCAGACCAAATTTCCAATGTTGAGAATGGATCCTAAACATGAACAACTTAATAAAATCATCCCTTGATAAACAGTGCAAAATGATACTTAAGATTTAAACCAAGTTCCTAAAATATAATCACATTCGGTTGTTCACTCTCCAACACAGAATGAACAACAGTCTAAAAATGGTGTGCATATTATCAATATTCCAAAAACCAAAATTCAATCAAATATGATAAACATTTTCAGAACATTACCACTGCTTTACATCTATATTATATTTATCCTTTCCCACCAAAATTCAACTTCTTAAGCAATATTAAAAGTAAAACTAAGCTGTCTATCAGCTTATAGAGTTTGAAGCTTAACATCACCTTAACATCACCTTAGATTCTTAGTACATTGGACGTACAAACAATAATAAGCAAGAGGCATGACAGGGAACTACAAAACACCTCCTTTCCTCCTATATTCCTAAGCCCAAGACAGAAAGTTAAAGGAATATCCTCACCAGTTCAAGAATAAAATGTGAATCTTGAGAATATAGCTCTTGTGAAAGGCAATGCAGTGCTCTCCCCAACCGAGCATGTTGCTTCTTCAACATGCAACTCTCAACATCAGAAAGACTTGGATCTAGGCCAAATTCATCACGCCTAATAGATTCAATGACCAGAGCTGCATCCATATCTTCACCATGTTGAAATGAATTTTCCACGCAGCCTCTAATAGATTCATCATTAAATTTTTCTCTATCAACTGCTTGACTGATTTCTGTACACCCTTCATTGTGCCCACATGCCACAAGTGATGCAACCATATTTGCTTCAGGCACACAAAACTTATCCAAGATCTCTTGGTCATGCTTCAGGCCTGTGCTTATTTCAGTCTTGATATCTTTTAAGCATGAAACACCAGCACAAAATAAGTCAGAAATGTCACTTGAAATAAATGCATGGTAATCATTAATCCACTCGGAAATACCCAAAGACAATCCTACTTCATGAAGCATGAGACGTTGCTCCATGTTGCTGCATTCACATAAAATAGCTGAAGCAGCATCCTTGTAAACAGATTGCATCCCAGAAAGTAACACATCAGAAGCAAAACTACGAAATTCAGCTGGTAGATAACCAAGACAATCAAGGACAAACCTTGACAAAATTGGCAAGACCTTACTCAAGTTATGTATGTGTTTGCTAAACTCACTTCTCATTTTAGTAGTTGAAATTTCAGTAAACATTTTTGTTTTATGCAAAGCTTCCTCGGACTGGAGAGCATTCCCATCATCACTGACTTCAATATTTTCAAGAGAGTTTCTGAACATGACTTCAAATGCATGACAGGCATGGCATTTTAGAAGTGACAACGGAACATACTTTTCTCCCCCAACTAGTGAGAACAAAGATAGCAAATTCACTGCTGTTTTGAAAGAGGATCCTTGAACTGCAGCCTCCAGGAAAGAGTCCAAGGTAGCAGAATGATCAATCCGCATCACCTTTCCATCTCTGGTAACCAAACACAAAAAATCCTTGGTATTTACATCATTCAACAACCATGATATAAGCGAGCCTAGGAAGGGTGCAAACATAAGATCCCAATGAGACCACTTGCTCAAGTCGGACAACATTGGCGCCTTAAGCAAGACTTCCATTGCTTTTTTGGTTGTAACAGTTTCAGAGCTTCTTGTTTTCTGGCTCATCTCAGACCTATCAGAGGTGGTTTCAGACCAATTGTTATCTCTATTGCATAATGAGTCTCCAAGAAAGTACTTTTCTATCATAGTTGCAGAAAATAGAACACATTTTGAAGTCACACTAGACTTATGCTCCCCAACAGTATCCAGCATATCCTCAAGAGAGCCATTTTCCACAACTTCAAAACTAATTGAAGGAAACTGCCTCTTAAGCAGCAAGGAAATCATATGCTTAGTTACTGTTTCATTCTCCCACAAACTACTAAGAGCCTGAGATACTAGAGCAGTCAACTGATTTGAGGACATGCAGGCCTCCAAAGAAGGATTTTCACATGTGCCACCAACCAACAATTTGAGCAGCTCACGAGGCAACTGGTAAACATACTTCTCAAGGAATAATAAGAAATCCCCACAACCAAGAGAATTGAAGTTCTTCACACCAAACTGGTCAGCCACCCAACTTTCACAGTTGCAAAACTTCCTTAACAACATAATTCTATATTGCACCGGTGAGTTATCATTTCCATGTACTTCATTATCAAGATCAAAATAGGTTCCAATTTTTCTGATGACATCTTCAGCAGAAATACCTGTTACATTCAGTGACAACTTCTACAATATCAGGAAGAGTAGAAAAGACTGCCCATATAATAGAGGAAAATAAAGAGGACAAAAGTAACACAAATAATGCTCATATCCTTTGGTAACTAAAAGAAAAGAAAAGAGATTTCTTATTTACTCCTCAAGTAAATTTTGAATCATGAACATATCACTCTAATGAGAGTTTCCCTCTTAGCAGAGAATACAAAATATATGCATATAAAACTCCCAAGAAGTTTAAGCTGAATTGTGTTTTAATGCAATTTATTGCCATATTTGTGCAACAGTTGACTAGTTAAAAATCTTTCAAAAGGAAACTAAAGTAAAAAGATTAAAAAAAAAAAAAAGAACATGGCCAACATTTGAAGATAACTAGATAATAAGTCAGTCAAAGCTTGATTTAAAGGCAAATAGACTCACACACTGAATTCTCTGTGCTATCCTTTGTTATGACTAGTGCATTTTCCATGCTTGGTCCAACATCTATGGTCTCAAATTCAAAACTCTTGACCGGTGAGTTAGTTAATTCATTATGGCTGATAGCTTGAAAGGTATCATAGATGCTGTTCCACATTCCAGATTTGATAGACGAAACCTGCAGCAATAAAGAACAAGAGAATTCCAATAGATCACATCATATAGCTTTACCAAAGAGCCTATAAGTAGATATGTCTGTTCCATAAGGCAACCATATAACCAAGTAGAAAAGCCCAAATTTGTAACATTGGTTCAACGTTAACATCCCACCCATTTTCTTAGGCCAAACTTACTACTAACCTCCTAATGATGGCAACGACAATTTTATCCTCCCTTTTAGTTAATAAAAACAAAATCTTGGTTCATTTGAGGTCAGCCTTAAGTACTAATATAAGCCCTCGCTAAGGCATGTGGCATGCCTTGTCGGAATGGGGAAACCTCCTCTCCCCCCTAAACTTTTCATTCACCAAAAAAACCAAAATATTGGGTATTTTGGAAAAGTAAGATACCAAATACCCTTTCTATAATAGTATAAATATATCCATATCCAATGGGGGGTGTAGATTAAGAACTTTATCCTTCATAATTGCTATATTTTCAAAAGTGCATTGAACTTTATCCTCTCATCAAATCAGAACTAACAAGAAGTAAAAATAACACCACTAAACAAAAATTACAAGAAAAAAAAATAAGTGGTAAAAGTAACATTAGCTGGGCATAAAACAAATAAATATTGGCCCAGTATGATGGTGGGAAAACGAAACGGAGCCACATAACATTTAACAAACAAAAGTGAGTCAACTATTATGACCATCAATTTAACATATGTGAAAAGGAGGGTAGGGCAAAATTTAAATGCTAATTACACAAGAAAATTAATTGATAAACCATAGAAGAAGTAACATTAAATTACATGTGCAAAACTAATATAATGAAGTTCACAAAAAGAAACTTACAGCAGCATTCAGTAACCCAATGAAAGGATATGATGAGAACATCATTTTGATCGGCCTTCTTCGTCGGGGTTTTACTTCATAGAATTGAAGCATCCTCTCCAAAACCTACATATTTTTTGTGATTTAAGAACTATGTTTCTCATATTTAAAAACAAGCATACAAAAAGAGCTTCAAGATTATTCCTAACTGAAGATGTAGATGAATAATAATTCATAGCAGGTTATCCCTTTTTTTTCCTAAAAGAAATTCATTAGAGAGGAGAAAGAAAGGAGACCAGGAGAAGAGGATAAGCCATCCTCCTAGAGACAAAAAATGAGAACGAAAAAACAAATTGATCGAGAAAAGCACGTCAATCTCTCAGAATGCCACATAAAGAAACTCCTCTAAAATATCCACAATCCAGGCACCACAAAGGAAAGAAGCCTAGAGCACTTCATCCTAAAGAAGTGGTAACAATAGTTGGAAACTGTTGGAAACATATGTAATTAAGTGTAATTAGTAGTACAACAGTTAGTCTCACATAATGTAAATTGTGTAATTATTTATTACCTATTGAGTATATATTCAGCTTCCGTTGTGTAGTTGAAACACATGGTTTTCTTCATATGTCTCTCTCTTTTCTCTCTTTCAACATGGTATTAGAGCCTAAAGAGAGGCAATCCTAAAACGGTGAACGCCCGGTGAGCCCACTGCTCTCCGGTAAAAAAATTTTCCAGCTAAACTGTGTTTCCACTCCAGTTTACCAGCCTTTCTCCTCTTGCTATGTCCTTTTTCCAGCAAACCCATCTCCTTTGTTACTGCCCGCCATTTTCCGCTGTCATCTGCCGCCACTGTCCAACTTTTCGGCAACCTTTCCGACTGTCGACCCCACCACTAGAATCACCTTTGCCTATTCAGTTAGACCCCAGAAGATTGATACTAGCAGCCCCACAATGCGCCTACATGCGCCGTCAATAATACCTGTGCATAGCAACGTGTGCCGCTCTTTCGCCGGTGAGTGGGCCACCACCTCCGGCAGCTGTTTGCAGCGCCGTGGTAGCCCTTCTCTCCTCTTTCTGGATCTGTCTTCGCCTTTTGTGTTCGTGACCGTTTGTCTCAACCCCTTTTGAATCAATGCATTCAGGTACTGTTTGGTTATTGTTCACTGATCCATGGCCAATTCTACCTCCTCAGATAGCTCTAAGGACACCCTAAAGGCTGAGTATGCAAACTCTTTACAGTGGTTTGCACAACATAAGTTCTCTGGTTCCTCTGCTCCAACGACTGCATATGCCAACTTTCTGAAGTGGTTTGAGCAATATCAGACCTCTAGTTCCACTACCTCTGTTGCACATATTGGTACTTCATTTGCTTGTCTCTCTCGTTCCCCATCCATTGGTACTTGGGTTCTTGATTCTGGTGCGACTGATCACATTTCTGGCAATAAGACTCTTTTCTCTCACCTTTCTCACAATGGTTATTTGCCTAGTGTCACTGTAGCAAATGGTTCCAAGTCTCAATCCCAAGGGATCGACATTACCCATCCCCTCCCTTCCTTTTCAGTAGACTCTGTCCTTTATGTTCCTAGGTCTCCTTTTAATTTGCTTTCCATTAGTCATTTGACTTAGTCTCTAGATTGTATGATTACCTTTACTAAAAACTCTGTCATTCTGCAAGACCGGAGTTCGGGTCAAATACTTGACATTGGATGTGAGTCCCATGGCCTCTACTAGCTCTCCAACCCCTCTTGTGTTTGCATTGTCAAGGATTCTCCTCTCACCATCAATGCACAGTTGGGTCATCCAAGCCTTCCTAAACTACAAAAATTGGTTCCCAACCTCTCTACGTTGTCGAGTCTCCCATGTGAGTCATGTCAACTAGGAAAACACACTCGTAGTCCATTTCTTGGTAAAGTCAGCAGTCGAACGTCATTTCCTTTTGCTTTAGTACATTTTGATGTTTGGGGTCCCAGTTGTACTGTTTCTACTCTAGGGTCCAGATATTTTGTCACTTTCATTGATGATTACTCTCGCTGCACTTGGTTATTTTTTATGCAAAATCGGTTTGAGTTGTTTTCCATATTTCAGAACTTTTATCATGAAATTAAAACTCAATTTGGTGTTCCTATACGTAATTTGTGTAGTGATAAGCCCGTGAGTATTTGTCTCAACCATTTCAATCCTTTATGGCTTCTCATGGCATTCTTCAGCACACCTCTTGTGTCCATACCCCTCAACAAAATGGGGTCGTTGAACGTAAAAACAGACATCTCGTAAAAACAACTCGGACCCTTTTACTTCATGGTAATGTTCCTATCCGCTTTTGGGGCGATGTAGTTCTTACTGCATGTTATCTGATTAACCGCATGCCCTCCTCAGTACTTGATCACCAGGTCCCTTACCCTATCTGATATTCCCATCAACCTTTGTATTCACTACCACCTCGTATATTTGGGTCTACCTGTTTTGTTCATAATCTCACTCCTAGTCTTGATAAACTTTCCGCCCAGTCTATTAAGTGTGTTTTTCTTAGATACACTCGGTCTCAAAAGGATTATCGTTATTTTTCTCCTGATCTCTGACGTTACCTAGTCTCGGCCGATGTTACCTTCTATGAGTTTATTTCCTTCTTCCAGTCTCCTTCATCGACTTTTAAGCCTATCTCTGAGTTCTTACCCGTCGCTCTTCCTCTTATCACTATTGAGTCAGATACACCTCTGACCCCCCAATGTCAAGACACCCAACACTACTATTCGCCCCTTCCAGGTCTATAATCATCGACCATAGCAACCTCCATCGCCCCTACCTCCACCAAAAGTTGCAGAGGTCAATGTGGACTCTCTTCCAACACCAATTCCATTACCAGCTTCGGCACTGCCTCCTGAACTTGACCTTCCCATTGCTCTCCGAAAAAGTATACGATCTACTCGTAGCCCTTCTTCTCACTATGTTAATTTGAGTTATCATCGCCTATCTTCTTAGCATTATGCTTGTCTTTCTTCCTTGTCTTTTGTGTCCATCCCTAAATCTCTAGGTGAAGCCTTATCCCATCCTGGATGGAGACAAGTAATGGTTGATGAAATGAGTGTGCTTCACAACAGTGGTACTTGGGAACTGGTTACTCTTCCTCTAGGGAAATCTGTTGTTGGCTGTTGGTAGATCTATACAGTCAAGATAGGTCCTGATGGTAAAATTGATCGTCTCAAAGCATGTCTTGTGGCAAAAGGGTACACACAGATCTTCGACTTAGATTATGGGGATACTTTATCTCCTATGGCTAAAATGGCCTTTGTCAGGTTACTTTTGTCCATGGCTGCCATTCGACACTGGTCTCTTCATCAACTTGACATTAAAAATGCATCCCTGCATGGTGATCTAGAAGAAGAGGTATATATGGAGCTACTTCCTGGATTTGTTGCTCAGGAGGAGTCTTCTAGCCTGGTATGTCGTCTCCACAGGTCTCTTTATGGTCTCAAATAGTCTCCTAGAGCCTGGTTCAGACGATTCAACACTGTGATTCAACAATTTGGTATGATTCGGAGTGAAACAGATCACTCTGTGTTTTATCGCCACACAGCCCAAGGCTGCATTTATCTGGTCGTGTATGTTGACGACATTGTCATCACTGAAAGTGACCACCATGGCATATGTAAGGTAAAACATCTCTCTCTTCACTTTCAGACCAAGACCTAGGTAAACTTCGATATTTCTTGGGTGTTAAAGTAGCTCAATCCAAGGATGGTATAGTGGTGTCTCAAAGAAAGTATGCTATGGATATCCTTGAAGAAACAGGATTGTTGAATGCCAAGCCGGTTGATACTCCCATTGTTAGACATAATGAATTGCATAATGATACAACTAGAACTTTGAAAGTGTATTATAGGAAAAGGGGTAAAAATAGGAATTAAACCTACCCTTTGACCTATTAGTTAAGTTTCGGTTTAGTTAGTTTTCTGTTTTTAGTTGTTAGGGGTTTGTAACAGAAGTTGGGTTTACCAAACTTCTATAAATAGGACCTCTGTTTTATGAAGAGGGGAGCTTTTACTTTTGCTAGTATTAACTGGACAGATTCCAGTGTGAAAGGAGTAGACTCCTTTGTGTACAATTCTTTCCTGTTATCAATAAAATTAGGGACGAATAAAGCCCTTTCTCTCTGTTCTTCCCTGAATTCCTAAAAATTTGGTCCGGCTTGCCGGATCCGAACCACAATGGAGCCACGCATGGCGGCTGTGGAGAAAACAACCAGCAATCATGGAGTCAAATTGGCGGCACTACAGAAAGATGTGGCTTACATCAAAGAGAACATGCCCGATTTGAAAGTATTGTTAACCTTGAAATAGGACCTCTGTTTTATGAAGAGGGGAGCTTTTACTTTTGCTAGTATTAACTGGACAGATTCCAGTGTGAAAGGAGTAGACTCCTTTGTGTACAATTCTTTCTTGTTATCAATAAAATTAGGGACGAATAAAGCCCTTTCTCTCTGTTCTTCCCTGAATTCCTAACACCTATGGATCCAAATGCCAAACTCCTACTAGATCAGAGGGAACCTCTATCGGATATGGGGAAGTATAGGAGATTGGTTGGGAAGTTAAACAACCTCACTGTTACTCGGCCAGACATCTCTTTTGCAGTCAATGAAGTTAGCAAATTCCTAAACTCTCCTTATGGGGGCCACTGGGATGCAGTGATACGAATCCTCAAATACATTAAGGGAGCTCTAGGAAGAGGCCTCATCTATGAAGATAAGGGACATACTTAAGTCATTGGATACTCAGATGCCGATTGGGTAGGTTCTCCTACTGACAGACAATCCACTTTGGGGTATTGTGTACTCATTAGAGGCAACCTAGTTTCTTGGAAAAGTAAGAAACAAAATGTAGTTGTAAGATCTACTGCCAAAGCATAATACCAAGCTATGGCCTCAATCACTTGTGAACTCATTTGGTTGAAACAACTCCTCAAAGAACTTCAATTTAGTAAGGTTATGAAAATGACACTCATATGTGACAATCAAACTACTTTGCATATAGCTTCCAATCTAGTGTTCCATGAAAAGATCAAATATATTGAGGTTGACTGTCATTTCATCAGGGAAAAGATTCTATCAGGAGACATTACCACAAACTTTGTCAACTTAAATGAACAACTAGCAGATGTCTTCACCAAGTCCCTAAGAGGTCCACGAATAAGTTATTTGTGTAACAAGCTTGGTGTATATGATCTATATGCTCCAGGGGGAGTGTTGGAAACATATGTAATTAGCTGTAATTAATAGTACAACTGTTAGTCTCACATCATGTAAATTATGTAATTATTTATTACCTATTAAGTATATATTCAGCCTTTGTTGTGTAGTTGAAACACACGATTTTCTTCATATGTCTCTCTCTTTTCGCTCTTTCAACAACAACAAAGAAATTTTCTTTTAAAAGTCTGACATTTCTCACCAACCAAAGGCACCAATTCACTGCATCCATAGCACACCACAAATGGACCTTTCCATCTTTAATCCTCTCACATCACTGCTTACATAGCACACCACAAAAAAGACCTTTCCACCTTTAATCCAGACATTTATTTTCATTCTCACTTTAGTTCCTAGCATTTCATTTTTCTCACTTCAGTCCCTGACATTTATGAACTCACTTCAGAGGGACTAACTTAAAGTGAGTTGTTAGGAACTAAAGTGAGAAAAAATGAAATGTCAAGGACAAAATTGAGAATAAAAAAATGCTAGGGTCCAAAAAAGGGTCTTTTTTTTTTTTGGAAAGACATAATATCCTTACCAAAATTTAATATGCAACTTGCATCCTTGGATACAGAAACTATTTGGTATCAAAGATGATAAACATCTTGCATATAAATTTTGGATTGATAAAAGTAGTCAAAGGTGAAAGGTTGCCTTAAGGCACTAGGGGATGTTAACACCTGGAGGCAAGAGGCACCAAAACATGCATGCTTTACTAAAGGAAGGCATTAACATTAGGGGGTAAAAAAAAGTAAAAATTTGACTATTTTGCATTAAATTTTCCATATAAATTATTACTCAAGCATAACATTCATAGTAAAAATTTACAAAAAATCAAGATTCAATCAAGCCTAACTAATCATATTCTGTAAATTTCCATGTGGCTATATTAATACTCAAACATACAAAGAGAGATTAAAACTTCACCAAAAATGAAAGAGAAGAGAAAATGTTCAAAGCAATGGAGAGATGTAAAACCAAATCCTCAAATTGTGTTTCATAATTATAGTGCAATTTTAAATCATATCAACATCTCCAGGTAGGGGTGGGAAAGAAGTATTGCTGTAAAAAGCATATTACTATCATCTCAATTTAGTGATCTTAAATACCTACCTCAGCAACCTTGTGCTCCCAACATGCCTCCTTCCAGGTTGTGACAAACATCTGCAAAGAATCATTAGCTATTGAAAGATCTTCATTCGTATTACTTGTTAGCTCAGTTGTGTTAACATTCTCAATTGGAGTTGCATCAACTTCAATTTTGTCTCTCTTAAGCAACTTAGAAGGAGCAGATTTTGTAGAAGTTACATTTTCAGATTTTCTTTTTTTTCTAGGTGGCTCATTAAATCCCTTTCTAAGGTTGCTATTAGAAAGGGGGTGTCCCTGTGTATCACCCTTCACCCTAAGTCGTGCCATCTCTTCAGTTGCAGATGGGTAAGGACAGCTACTCACTCGTTCTGAACTTTTGCTAACTTGTGAAGACGAGTTTGACCAGCCGTGCATAATAATATTATTTTGATCATCGTCTGTAGAATAATCACTATTTTCATCTTCAGAGCTTGATGAAGTAAATCTTATATGCTTGCCACAAAAAGACTTTTTAACAGAAGAAAATGACTCAACACGCTGAGCAATGGCAGTGAAACGTTCATCTAACTGTTTTTTCTGTGAGGAAGAAATACGACGCTGATGCTTCTTGGCCTTCTTACTTTTAAATTTTAATGTCTTCAAGCATTTCTCTAGTGTTGATTCCTCTGAATTTCTAGCTTCCCGTATGGCAGATATGTGCGTTCTGTGATCATGGAAGTCATTATTTTGGATATGAAAACCTATCAAGTCCAAATGCCAAACTTGTATATAACAGATAACAGAGACAAGATCAAAGCAATTATTTCGCTCCTCTATGAGTGTTTGGGAAGCAAGAGGGAGGGGGGGGGGAGGATGGTGTGTGCTAACATTACTGCATTGCCATAGTGAACAGCCCACGGGCATTTTGTCTTCACAATCAAAACTTATATGGTTGAAAATTACATTCATTATGCAAACTAAATTGAAGGGGAAAACAGATAAAGTATGATTCTTGTCAGACATTAGGCGAACAAAGATAATCAGGGAGGGGAAGGCCAGAAAGAATCAATGCTACTCACGCACAAATACTGATATTTCTTGTATAATAGTTAGATTACAACAAAGTCATGTTCCAACAACTGTTTTAAATAAATAAAGGCTAAAAATAAAATAAACAAAGAGTAAATTTCAAGAAAAGGAGTTGCAGAAATCAGCTAGCAAGAAGCAAGTTCTAGATGTTATTCTGAACTGTCTTGCAATTGTTTTCAGACAAACAAAATATTATATGTACCCCAAAACAGGAATTTTAAAAATAAAATAATAAAGCAATTTCAATACCAAAGAAAAAATATTTGACCTCAAATTGATCACCAAGAATGTAGTTATAAAACAACCTCGCTCCCTCACCCACCCCCCTGTCTCTCTTACTCTCTGTTCAGAGTGACATAATCCAACACACTCAGCTTTACTTAGTTTAACTTAATTCATGTGAAGTTGAACTTGTCCAATTGAAGAATCTTCCATCAGATGAGCAAAACAAGATAATCATTTGCAAATTATGCCAATATCAACATTGATAGAATAAATTATAAATTTTTATCCACCACGTAAAATCTCATTAAGATATAATTCATCAAAAAATGTTAATGCACTCATTGATTTAGCATGAAATCCGTTCTCTTGTCCCAGCAATTTGTCTAAAGTGAGTTCATTAAGTCATTATCACAAAAAATGGTTCATTAAAAACAAAAAGTTTTTATCACAAAAAAATTTCCATTGAGTTCTCTACCTCTTTCTAATACACTAACACTACCTTCCAACAATATGTAGAAAAACAAGGTATAACATACCCCAAATTCTGAATTCGAATCCCGAGCCATTCCCTGCATTTAACCGATCGCTTTTTGGCAATAAAATCCAAAAACTCTTCAACCCTGATTATTTCTTTACTTTTAGAAGCATCTAACTTAATTAACAACTCAATTATCTCCTCACTGGTTATCTTAAACACATCAGTTACCTCGGAATGAACCGAGAAATAATGCATAACTAACGGGTGCCGCAACAAAGGCCCCAGTCCAAGCGCTTCAAAGTTATCAACACCCTCATTCTTGCAAATTGCTACTTCCAAATCATACAACGAGGTGATTCTTCGGACCCCAACAAAGCAATGCACAAATGCATTCACCTGCACAACAAATCTTTTTAATAGAATCCATATCGAATTCTAATTACTTCCGTATATCAAATTTTCCAAATGAACTTGTTTTCAGTGATACATACCTTGCCTTCAGTGATCAAGAGGCGGTGAAGTGAGGGAACTTGTTGCATTTTGATGCCCAAGGAGTTCCAGGAATCGACTTGGAGGGTCAATAGAGCGTTCTGGGAGACCTTCCACGCCGAGACGGATTCGCCAGCAGCGAGAAGATCGCGGCAGGCCTTGGCGGCGGCGCGCTCGACGTTCTCGATTACGTGTTTGGGATTCTGAGGGGGATTTTGCGGTTGGACCGGGTTCGATAACTGCTGAGGAGCGAACCCGGTTGGGTTTTGGAGTGAGAAAGAGGGGTTTTGGAAAGGCCAAGCGGTGTTTGGAAGATGGAAGTCGGTGTAGGGAGAGAAAGAAGGGGTTGGTTGGAAGAAGACGTTGTTAGGGTTTTGAAAGGAGGAACCGGAGACATTTGCGGACGGCGGCGCAGGGTGTTGAGGGCGGTGTCCGCCGCTGCGGCGGAAACTGTATGGGTGGCCGTACATTGGTGGGAAAAGTAGAAGCGAAGGTGGGACACTAAACAAGGAGGTTTAACAAAGAGGAAAGAGAGAGGACTAAGGAGAAGTTGAAATGTAATGGCAGTAGAGGCATCAGCATCAGTGTGAGTTATCGGGCTGAAAGTGTCAAATTTAGGCCCAATACCTTCAATTTCTGGTGAATTGTTCTTTTTATTTTTTAAAATGACAGCCTCAGTGCTCCAACAGTGAATTAGTGTGTATTTAGTTCAGTTATGAAATTTTTTGATTATTTTAATAATTAATTATAATTAATTATTTGATATAAATATTTTTATTATAATTGATTATAATCAATTTTTTTAAATATATGTTTAAATATTTTAGCTTAAATTAGTTTTTTTAAAAAATCTATTTCAACAAAGATTTAATCAATTAATCTATTTAGTTTATATATAAAAAGTAAAAATCACTTTTATGCGTTAAATTACTTGAAAGTAGGTATAAAATGATTAAAAAAAATTATTTAATTAAAGAAAAATGGTATTTACATATCAAAATATAAAAACGAATAATTTTATCAAATATGATTAAATACTATTGAAACAATTTTTTTCTAAAAAAAAACTATTTTAAACTAAAATAATTGTAGCCAAATATGTACTTAGTCTCGTGGCTTGGGTAAATCTTTTTTGATAAAAAAGAGTTGTTAACCATACATAGAGGTATTATACTGTGTATACTTTTTTAAAAGTGTATGATTTAGTGTTTGAAAAAAAGTCATGTTATTAGAAGGAGTTTTATACAAAATTCAATGTAAAATAAAAATTTTTGGGAAGCTAATTTTTATAATGTTGATCGTGTGTGTGAGTTGAAGTTAATCCACCCCACACCCTTTATGAAAACTTTAATGATTATTTTAATAATCAATTATAATCAATTATTTTAATATTTATAAAACATACTTTATAATTTACATGTTATAATCGATTTATTTTTATGTTTTATAAGGATATACATTTAATATTTTTCTTAAAAAGGCGGATTCATAATAAGTGTGATTTTAAATTAATCTATTTAGTTTAATTGATATAAAAAAACTCACTTTTATTGAAAAGGATTTTCTCTTACGTATTAAATTATCAAAATAGTATAAAATAATTTAAAAAGTTATTTGATTGATGTGATACAAAAATATTTCATCTTTATTACATATCAAAAATGTAAAGAATAATCTATAATATTAAAATCATAAGTTTTAATCTTTACATTGAATTTTTCACTTATAATACAAAATGTCACTTTGTTTCAATTTTTAAAAGAAATGATTAAACATTATTGAAACATTTTTTTAAAAAAAAAGCTATTTTAAGCTAAAATAATTGTAGAACCAAACATCCCCTTATTGCTTCATTTTCTCCGAGTCTCATAGGCTTGGCTGACAATCTCACCTTACATGGAACAAATTTAAAGAGAAATGTTAACCATACATAGAGGTATATATACTGTGTATACTTTTTTTAAAAGTGTATGATTTAATAAAAAAAATAAAAAATATATATATAGGAAAAATATCTCTTTATCAATGTCCTGTAAAAAGCCATTAGTATACTACTAAACTGCCAACAAATCAACACAATTACAATATTTTTAACATTAACATTTCTATATAAAGGAAGTACAATAGACCAATGAAAGTAGCCACTTCAAATTTCTGTGAATAGTAAACAACAAAATCATTTTCTGATTCATATTTTTTTTAAGGCAATATGAAGTATGCCTCCATAATAAGTTGATTAAACCACAAGTTTGGTCAGGAAAAATCTGTAAGCAAGCCACTAATAGACCTTACCCACTTGAATTTTATATGGTCTGATACCTTAAAAGAAGACGTTCTAACTTTTTTTTGCGATGCATGTAAATTATGTGGTAAAATCATGTATCTATTAACTAACTTTTCTAGGTCATTAATATTTATAGCATGGTTTTCAAAGTTATACTCATTGATACAAACTTTGTTTTACAACTATAAGCCACAAAATGAAATGCAAAAAGTTAAAGGGTAACAAAATTCTTGCCTCCATAAATTGCACTATAAAATCTATGAGTTTGTGCTTCTGCATCTCCTCACAGTGGTAATTTGTAATTAGGAAGCTAATGTTAATCCCTGCCAAGAGAATATATGAAACTAAAAAAGTTACCAAGAAAAATGATTTAAAAAAAAAGAAATTTTGTTTCACCAAGTGAATGGAAAAAATATCAAGACTCATTAACAGCATGCACAGTAAATGGGTCTGATTGCTGTCAATCGTTAATATGTTGAAAGGCAATATATATGATGAATAGTATTAAAAAGAAGGAGAGCATAAAATGTAAATTAATAAGAAAATCAGATTTAAAATTTAAAACATTTCATCGGCATGGGACAAGTTTAAAAGATGTCTCATTGCAGGGTGGAGTGCATGTGAGTTGAAGTTCAATCCACCCCACAACCCCTTTATATATAACTAAATATAATGTTTAGCTTAATTATTAATAAAATCAATTATATTAACTAATTTTATTGATTTAATATTTATTTTAGACATACTTTATAATTTACATGAAATATAAATTAATTTTAAAATTATTATATATTTAATTTAGAATATTTATAAGGACAAAACAAAGGGATACAAAATTTAATATTTTTCTTATAAAAGGCGGATTCATAATAAGTGAAACTGAAACCCCTCTTATTACCAAGCGCAATCATAATAAGCCTAATCATAGTGACATTAAACATTTTATATCTTAATCTTATTGTGAAAACTTACTTTTATTGAAAAGGGTTTTCTCTTACAACAATGATATTCCTACATCTAAAAGTATTTATACTTATTTTGATACCTCTTAATTACTTCCTCGTTGGTTCAAGTTTTACATTTTGCTCAATCTCATTACACCCCAATAAGCGATTAATTAATCATATTTTTATTTTTTAATATTCTTTAATTTCAAGCGTGACAGCTTTCTTCATTAACTAAATTTCTCCATTCATTTCCGTAATTATCTCAACTTTTTTGTTTTACCATTCATTGTGTTTATAAAACATTTTTCACGAAAGGTAAACCTTTCACAAGCAAAGCGTTAAACCATGTTAATGAATAACAAAAACATGGTTAATAACTTACAAAAATTAGTTAATGACACAAAATTTTACCACATGATTTTTATACTTGTGAAAAAAATTAATTAACAAAGAACAAAAAAATGATTAATAATGTAAAAAAATTGGTTAATGGACATATACAAAAAAAAGTAAAAAAATAATTTTCTATGCTCCCATCACCTTGCATTTAATTGTGAACACCCATCTATAAACAGTATTTAATGTTAAAAATGGAGTGTGATACTGTTTACGGTAAGATGATAATTTTTCTTTCTCTTACGCGCCATTGAATCAATGATACACCGTTAAGTCGCTTAACCCAAAAAAGTATGAAAAGAGAGAGCCGCACATTGTGACCGTGGTGAAAAGGATAATAAGCTCGTATGCATTTTCAGGTGTGATACAATAAATATTTCATCTTTAAAAACTTAATGGCTATATTTTTTTAACAATGTTATTGAAGTGAGGAACCATAGAAAATGTGCTAGCTTTAATATTAGAGAACATTTGATTTGTTTTCTATTTTTCTTTTCACTTGATATATTTTCACTCATAATTACAAAATGTCACTTTGTTTCATATTTTTAAACTTTTGTTAAAGAAATGATAAAAACAAACATTTCATTAACAAAAGTTTAAAAACAAGAAATAAAGTAAAAATAAAGTGACATTTTTATAATTATCAATAAAAACATATTAACTAAAAATTAAAACAGAAAGCGAACCAAACATCCCCTTATTGCTTCATTTTCTCCGAGTGACATGCATGTTTTTCAGATTTTTCTTCATATATTGTACTAAGCTCTACAAAAATTATTCTAGTTCTACACTGGTGTTAAATAAATATAATAAAAGCACAGAAACCATTGCCTTTAGGTGCCAAGCACTTCAGAAGTAAGGTTGGACAAGATATGCAAGAGTACAATATACACCGATTTGGTAGTGATAATCTAAAGCATCAGATAAACTGCTTCAGAAACTCCGTAGCCACGAGCCTCCCCCTTGTGTTCACCGACATTTTGAGCTCGCTTATCTCTTTATCAATGTCCTGTAATTTGAAAGCCATTAGTATACTACTAAACTGCCAACAAATCAACACAATTACAATATTAGAAAAAGAAAAATTTTAATATTAACAATTTCCTATATAAAGGAAGTACAATAGACCAATGAAAGTAGCCACTTCAAATTTCTGGAAGGTCACAGAAATAGTAAACAACAAAAAACATCATCTTGCTCCGATTCATATCATCAATGAATCTTTTAAGGCAATATGAAGTACGGCGGACATGCCTCCATAATAAGTTGAAAATACCAACCACAAGTACAAGTAACTGGTCAGGAAAAATCTGTAAGCAAGCCACTAATATACCTTACCCCACTTGAAAGTTGAAATATATGGTCTGATACCTAATAAAAGAAGACCAAAATCTGGTTCTAATTGTTTTTTGCATGTTATGCTACTTTCGGCACCAATTAGCCTGGGAGAATCATGTTCTATAGAACCTTGTGCATATGTTTTCTAAATGGTAAAAGTCCTAATAATTACTTAACTATTTATAGCATCCAGGTGAATGACAATTCAAAGTTTCGATACTCACTTGATACAAAACCACCTATTTAGATGCAACTATAAGCCACAAAATGAAATGCAAATCCAAGTTAAAGGGTCAACAAAATTCTTGCCTCCATAAATTGCACTATAAAATCTATGAGTTTGTGCTTCTGCATCTCCTCACAGTGGTAATTTGTAATTAGGAAGCTAATGTCATATCCCTGCCAAGAGAAACAATAAAAAGATGACACTAATGGTCATTGAGAAGTTACCAAGAAAAATGGAAGTATAAAAATAAAGAAATTTTGTCTTCTAACAAGTGAATGGAAAAAATATCAAGACTCATTAACAGCATGCACAGAATAAAATAGTTTCCTAATTACATGCTGATCTGTTTCTAACTAAATCTTTACAATAATAACAGAATATATACAATAAATGAGACTGCATCTGCATTGCTGCCACTCGCAGTAATAATTGACCCACGTGAGGATCCATCCAAACATTGTTTGGAAGGCAAATAATCCAGCATACTAAATCTAAAAAATCAATTATAATAAACACCATGCAGTATATTCTGTATATTAATGAGTGCCAGAATAGAAGAAAAAAAATGAAGTTAAATGCTAGGATTATTTGCAAGTCCCCATTTAATCACCTGCCAATGGCTGCCGTGTGATTTGTGTGTGAAGAGGATTTTGTTTAACCTTTTCAATCACGCACTACTTAGGAAATGAACAATAAGAGTCTTGAGTGTATGTTCTGTGCTTTTGTCTACCCTTTGTAATAATGACAAGGCATCAACCCAAGCACAGCCTTGGAAACATGCAATGCGAATATCTATGAAGAAACCTCAACAAAGATTTTTATAATCAAAACATTCAATGAATCTTCACATAAATTCATCCCTCTTTCCTGCAGCCTTTCTACCTGTCCCCAATAGATGTCCATTATCAAAAAACGAACATTACAATATTTGATTAGAAAAATTATCACTAGACACCGTTGCAGAGTTTAAAAAACCCTAGTTTAATTGGCTAATAGATATAAACCTGCACAGGCTTTCTCCTCAGTACTTGGAAAGCCTCAGCTCTCATTGACAAAAATCTAAGAAATTTCTTGGTCAGTATATTTTCAAGTTCATCAGCCTGCTTCACCTGCACAAGATGAAATAAAATAAAAATAAGGAATAAGGAACAAATTATAATGAACATTGGTATATATCATATGTAAATCTGATGCTCGGAAACATACTTTCATTCAGAGATCAGTTTGCTTATCTGCTAATAAAATTAAATTGTGAAAACAATTTACCACCACCACTCAATTCAAGGCAAATTATAAGATATGTTGCCAATTAGGAGCTACTTTGAACATATTCAAGATGCTCTCCCTTAAGAAGAGAATGCAAGAAAGTTCATCTCCACAGAATGAATGTATAATCTGATCTCAACATTAAATTACATATATTCAATACAAATATATTTTTTTATAAAAAAAAAATATTATTAGATGAGAAGAAAATAATACAAAGAAAGAAGATAAGACATCCTCACATACAAACAAAAAAGAAACAAAAAAAACCTATGAGATTGAGTCATGCAACAAAGCATGCCAATCTCTCTGCATGTCTAACAAAGAAAAACCCCTAAAGAGACCGTGAGTAGAACACCAACAAGAGGCCAAAAAAGTAAACTATCCCAAATGAAGTCTTGGGTCGAAAAAGAGTCCTTGAAAATTCTAGCATTCCTTTCCAGCCATAGACACCAAAGAACTGCATAGACAGAGCATTGCCACAAGATCTTTGCTTCTTTATGAGAACCAAAAACATTAAAAACTCTGATTAGACCACAATAACAATTCAACCCCAATCATTGAACCATTAACTGCTCCCCTTTCTAGTTAAATGAACAATCTAGTTGATGAACATTTAACATTCTTATCATCACAATTCTCAAATCTGAATTTTTTTAACTAAAGGAGATAATTTAATAGACTTCAACACCTCTTATTACTCTCACAAGGACTTATGAAAATGGATCTTACGTAATACATACATCTAACTATATTATGCCCAAGAAATGACACTCAGTTCCTATTTCTCATAATTATATCTGTTAGATATATAAAACTATTCATGTGCCTTTACCTAAAAAGCTTAAGCTTTTGGGAGAAATGGTTCTTGACATGGTATTAAAAAGCCTCTATGACCAAATGGTTAGAAGTACGATCCTTGCCACCCCCATTCTTTTAAATAAAAGTTGAATTTCAGCACATGGTCTAGTGGACCTGTGCATTGTCCATGCTTCAAGCACAAAGGGCTCTTGCGTGAGGGGGCATGTTAGATGTAAAAACCATTTAAGAGCCTTCACCCAACAGCTTAAGCTTTTGGGAGAATTGGTTCATAACATGGTATCAGAGCCTCTATGACCAAGTTGTTTAGAGTTTGATCCTTGCCGCCCCTATTCTTCTAATAAAAAAGTTGAATTTCAGGACAAGATAGGTGGGCTTGTGCATTATCCACGCTTCAAACTCAAAGAGCTCTTGCTTGAGGGGCATGTTAGATATATAAAACTATTCATATGCCTTCATCTAACAGCTTAAGATTTTGAGGGAGATGGTTCTTGACATTATCAAAGTAAAGATGATGACTCTATTCAGAAAATAATAACACTAAGTGATAAACCAAGGGCCCAATCTAACTTTTTCATAGAATATAGACAACTATTTCTAGCAAAACCCTATGACACTTGTTTGAATTGCTCATCATATACGGGCACATATTGATATTTCTAAGGTTGTCAGTCCTAACCCTAAAATTAAAGGAATCATCATTTTTTGGGATACTTTTGGACTGGTTCCAGTTGCACAAAGTTTACATGCACAAATGTCCAAGTGCCTGCATCTCAGTTCCAGACCAATTGTCCCACCTGAACTTATTTATTTTATGCATATTCAGTCAACTATCAGTTGTCCATCTAACCATTGTGCAACTAGTTTTTGCCTTATTTTTGCCACATTCTACTCACCCTCTCTACCTATCCATTGTCTGGGTAGTTCTTCCAAAGCATTAAGTTGAACATATTTCAATTTGCGTGAGAGGTACAGACTGTACAGTACAGCAATCTGAAGTTTTATGTAGAGGTCCACTATCAGGCTTATACTATCTTGTAGTTACAAAACTTACAAATTGTTAACATGCAGTACATCACAGCAAACTATAAAAAGGAAACCTACAATAAAAAGAAAAAGAAAAAAGGATGAGTTTTAAAGAAAAATCACAAGTTCATGAAAAATCACCCTGAGCCTAAGTGGACAGTTCATGTCTTAAAGAAATGCCACAAATTTTGCAGCCTATAACTCAGGGAACTAATCATCATATCATCATGGGCAGAAACTCAACTTTAGATCATTTCAACAAAACATTAAAAAAAATACAGTTTCACCAACAACAATAATCAAAGCCTTTTCCCACTAGGTGGGGTGGCTACATGGATCAAATGATGCCACTATGTTCAATAAAAAATACAGTTTCACCAAAAAATAATAATTTACCTTGAGACTTATCCGCAATGAATTGATAGATGTTTCTATTAAGCATTTTTCAGCCTCGTTTCGACATATCAAAACCTGTAGCAACAAATGCACACATTTTTTGTATGGAGCATTGATGCAAAATAATAATGAATAATAATAGCTTTGAAGTATACATCATTTAGAAAAGTAGAGTAAAAGAAGAAATTATTAGGACACAATTAACACCTATAAGAGTCAACTTAATCCTAATGAAGACTTGCAGATATCAAAGCCATTTCCTATTCATGCTGTTGATGAGCAAAATAGTGAGAGCCAATCATAGAAGAGCATACATCCAAGAAATCTTGATATCTAGTGCAGCAGAAAAAATGTTTTCATGCTCCTTCTTTTCTATAAGTAAATATTAGGTTTTCCAAAACAAAGCCAAAAAATGTAAACCATGTAAACTCGCAAGCAAAGATGTGGTTTTTATACTTAATCTTCAAAACTCAAGAAAAAGCTTTGAACATTAATACTAGCCAAGGTATGTTCCTCCAATCCATTTAACAACAGGGAAGATGATAGTAAAGGCATTAGGCATCAAGACTATGTCACCTGCTTAGTAATTTTTCCTCCTGTATTGTCCATTATCCATAAGATATGAATCTCACTGTGTGAAATGGGATGTCGGACAGAATTATTAACTACAAATAATTGTATGGGCTTTCTTAAATCTAGTATCTATATCATACATCTAAACTATATGTTTCCAACCCTTCAGAAACAGTTGCCGACTTATTCCTGCTAAAAGGTGGCTACTTTTTTATGGAATAACCTGTTTTGGGTATTAGGGGAATACTAGGTCCTTTCACCTAGGAGCAGTTTCTCATGATGTGTTTTAAAAGGTTTTGGCAAGGATAAGGAGACTGAGTTTATGGCAGTGTGTTGTATATGCAGTTCTCCAGTGTTTTTGGATGGAGAGCAATGCCCGTATTTCAGGGTTGTCTCCATGCTCACACACTTGTTTCAAGGGAATTTCTATTACAGATGTACAAAGAGATTGGAAAGCTTTGTAAAATTTTTTAGCCAATTCTGCTTGCTGTTTTCTTCTCTTTTTGCTTTTTAAAAAGATTTCTCATTCCCCCTCCCCCCCCCCCAAAAAAAAAGATGTACATCCTATCTTTTCATTCTAATAATATCTTCTTTATCCCAAAAAAGAAAACAAAACACTTTATTTTTTAGGAGGATTTGCATTATGTATTTTCTTTCTAATAATATTGATAGGTGTTAAAAGTCTCACATCGCCTACTTCAATCTTTTGGGTGCGGTTTAAATATCTGTTGAGCCACTTCACTTAATGCCAATTGGTTTTAGGTTAGAATCTAACATGGTATCAGAGTCAAGATCTCATTTTCGTCGCCTACTTCGTTAGGTTTGTTCCCGCCTACTTCGATAGGCTCGCCTATTCCGTTCAGGCATCTATGGAGGAGGGTGTTAAGAGTCCTACATCGTCTGCCTCAATCTTTCGGGTGCGATTTATATATTTGTTGGGTCACTCCATTTAATGTCAATTGGTTTTAAGTTGGAATCTCACATGGTATTAGAGCCAAGATCTCATCTTCGTCGCCTACTTCGCTAGGCTTGTTTCTGCCTACTTTAATAGGCTCGCCTGTTCCGTTCAAGCATCTGTAGAGGGAGGGTGTTAAGAGTCCCACATCGCCTGCCCCAATATTTCGGGTGCGGTTTATATATCTGTTGAACCACTGCACTTAATGCTAATTGGTTTAAAGTTGGAATCTCACAATAGGCACCCTCCCATAACTAAGGTGTGAGATCAGCATGTGTGGGTTTGCATTGTAACAACTTGCTTATGTGGCAAGTGGAGCTGAGGGCAAAATCGGGTAGTAGGAATGGAATAAGAAGAAAGGAGAGCTGAGAGAAGGGGTAGGCATGAATTGAGTAAGGTTTTGAGCAGGGAGGATTGCAGACCCTCAAAGAGCTGCATTATCTTTCTTGTCCTATTTTCTGTTTCCTTGTTTTTTTACAGAGTGAGAAATCTGTATCTACCTTCATCTGGAAGGGATAATCCAGTAATATCAGTGACAGGGAATGCTGTTTCTCCTTCTAAATTCAGTAAAACAAATTCTGATGTCTGGGTTTCTATCAGGTATCTTCTTTTATCCAAACCTCCCCACCAAAAAAAGACACCTCTAGGTTGATCTCGATCTCCCCCCCCCCCCCCCAAAAAAAAAAAATAAGTCTATAAAGTACTATAAAGGAAAAGAAAAAGAGGAAAGATCATTTTTGAATTTTAGCAATTCACCAACCTTCAAATACACATGTTGGAACTCCACCACAAGAGCATATTCTATGAGGCAAAGTGGCAAACACAGTGCATGGAAACTAGAAAAATAAAATGAGCATAAAAGCCAACTAAATTTTTTACATGGCCTGATTTTAGAGTTAAATAATTTTTTATTGGAAAATGATTTTTATTAGAGAGAAAAGAGGGAAAATATGACTAGAGGGAGGATGCATATCCTCCAAAGAAGAAAGCACTAAAAGCCAAAAAAAAAAAAAGCATCAAAGCTGCTCAGTCTCTCTGCATATCAAAAACAGCAACTCCCTTGAAATAGCCCTGAGCAGTGCACCAGAGGAAAGGAATAAACACAACCGAGTCCCATAACAAATTTAGAGTCACATAATCTTGACTCTTGAGTCATATGAACTAGCACGACAAGTAAAGAAACTAGGAAGATATGAAATGTCATGAACCAACTCTCCCAGAAATTTAAGTTATTGGGTGAAGCTACATGAATTATTTTATTATATCTCTAACATGAAATAAAACGGATCTTACAGGATTGAGCAGGAGTTCAGGGCTGGTCCTGCACATAAATGAACAAAATTTACAACCTTGGTAGAGAGATATATCGCTTTGATTTTTATAAGAAGAACTAAAGGATTGAACGAATTGGAAAGGTGTCATGAATCAACTATCCTAAAAACTTAATCTGTTGGGTGAAGGTGCATGAATGATTTTATATATTTAACACACCCCTCACATAAATTAGGCTTGAAACGTGTACAATGCATAAGTCCATCTATCTTGTTCTAAAAATCAAGGTTTTATTAGAAGAATGGAGGCAGGAATGATTGAACTCTAGACCACTTGGCTATTGAGGCTCTGA
Organism: Ormosia emarginata; assembly: GCA_029884605.1. Lineage (NCBI taxonomy): Eukaryota > Viridiplantae > Streptophyta > Magnoliopsida > Fabales > Fabaceae > Ormosia > Ormosia emarginata. Next base: position 42,120,695 of record JAQQTP010000076.1, on the reverse strand, counting down.
TATCATGTCATGAACCAACTCTCCTAGAAGCTTAAGGTGTTAGTTGAAGGAACATGAATGGTTTTAATTATACATCTAACAAAGGAAGTGAGAGAAGGAACATACTTGAGTTCAACCTCAGGCTTGTTATGCCTTTCAACTTCTTGACAAGGGAAGTTCTGCCAACCATCACCAACACATCAAAGTAGTAAAATTTGAAGAACCCACCAGATGATGATCATGTACCCAAAACAATATCGATAAAAAGTAATGTTAAGAGACAGTACCTGGAGGCACATTGCGGCCTCAAGCGTGTTCCGAATGCAGGTCAAATATAACCGCAATGAGCTCGCCTGCAAAATTTGAAGAAAAAGAAAATGCAGTAGTGAATTGAATTGAACTGCGTTAACCACTAAGAGAGAGAGATTGATAAAAGCGGGGGGTGTGTACCATAAGTGTTTAGTTGGGTTTGAATCTGGAAAAACGTTTGCAATGAATGAATGGATGTTAGTGAGTAGTGAGTGATCCAAAAGTAGAGTAGTCGTAGAGTGTAAGCGAGGATTATCGATTGATTAATGTATTTAAGTGATGCTGATGGGGGGGAATGAAAGAAAGAAAGAAACAGCGGGTAAAGCAACAATACTCCGGTCTTCGGTATCCCAAGCAGCGACCTAATAAGGTATTTCACCCGCTACAGTTAGTTCTCTGCTCTACCACCTGTCTAACGTATGGTTGTTGGTTGATGTGTTAGGAGGAGTTTGACTTTATTCGAATTTATTTTTATATTTTAATTGGATTTTTTTTAGATTTGAATTCGATTTAATTATGGTTTGATAATAAATGAGTTTAAATTGGGTTAATTTAATATGTAAATATAATATATAAATTTAAATATTATATATATAGTTAAAAATTATAAAAATTAAAAAATTAAAATTAAGGTATATATGTTTATATTTTATAATATATATTTAAAAATAAATAAATTAATATAAATATATTATTATATTATGTAAACATTATTAATTTAAATCAAAAAGTCTTATTATTTATAATTAATTGTAAAAAATATTAATTTTTAAATAATTTTAGTAAAACAACTTGCCAACCTAAAAATACTCTAATTTCTAAAATCCAAACTTTCATTTTGAGTCAGTAAATAAGATGTGTCAGGTCTTGAACACCCTAAATTCGCTTCAAGGATTGATGTAAATCCAAATGCAAATTTTGTTTTAGTAAAGCTGTATTTTGATAAATTTAAAAATGTTATTATAGGAAAAATTACTTTTTTTTCAAAGATTTTTTCAATAATCAAAAATTATTTTGAACATAAAATAAGTTAATTTAAATAGTATTTCTTCAAATTAGAAATACATTAAAATTTTAGTTATAATTTATGTTATTAAATTTATTTTTAAAGTGCCATCAAATTGATGTAACAAATTTGAAGATATGAATTATCATTAAAAAATTAATTGATGTCAAATATACCTTTACTTAAGTAAGATGAACATTTATTCTGTTATGGTAAGGACGAAAATAAATTTTACTTTTCTAGAAACTTCTAAATAGCAAAAGATTTTATAACACAAGTTATTGCTAATTAATTATTTATATACATTGTACCAAAAAATTTTTACTTGATTTCATAAATACCTCTTTATCCAAAAAAGTAAAATTAAATTTATAGTTACATTTGCTAATTTTTTCTACTACATTTACTAATTTAATCCTATATTATAAATTGCAAAGTTTTATAATTATTCACTATATATTTATATATTTATTAAATTAACTCAAAAGTTAAATAACCACTCAAGAAAAGTACATAACTATATGTCCTAATCATGAATACACACGCATAATCTAATAATCAAAACTGCTCCTCTCATTTTTATAAGATAATACCCTCACTTAATAACCCACATAAAGCACAAAGCCATTCCATCGTATTGTTGTATCCCATTTTTATTACCATGTCTAATCACTTATATTATGCTTTTACTAATACTGTCTTGATGGTGATATATTAGAAAATACACGACTTAAATCATCTCCAATCATAAATGGATCGGACTCTTAACACTACATTCTTTATTTTCCTTTTCACCTAAACAACTTTTGTTTTTTTCTTTCACACATAACAATGGGATAAACCACAAATAACAAACTAATAAAGAAGCACAAAAGATTAATGAAATAAAAATTCGAAGTACAGAAATATCTAACGTTTGTATAGCATTTTAGTATGGCAATTAAGTCCAGTTGCAATATTCAGTGAAAACTGGACTAGATATTCAGTTTGAACGTTAGGAATGATGGAAGAATTTAATTTTATATAATAATAAGCGGTAACATATTCTCTATATAATTACATATCAAAATTTTATCTAGTAGCATCGAAACAAAGTTTATTTTCATAAAATCACCTTAGAATAATATTCAAACAAAAAATTCATTCTTCCAAAAATAATGCCTGTACAATTTTTTTATAAAAATAATCAAATCAAATGAAGTTATCCTAGTTATCCAAACACGTAATGAAACCCTTAAAAAACCCAACTAGTTTTATATCAATTGGCGCCGGCACAAGAGTGTGATGATGATGTTAGTAGTTCGATCCTCCACCAAGCCATCAATCTGCCTCTATAATAATAATAATAATAATAATAATAATGATAATAATAATAATAATAATGATAATAATAATAATAATAATAATAATGATGATGATGATGATGATGATGATGATAATAGAAACCTACAAAAGGCCTCAACAATCAAAATAATTCTCAAAATGTGCAAAATGACTAATTAAAGGCCTCAACAATCTATTGTTCTTTGGAGAGTGAACAGAAGTGAATATAGGCTCATTTCACCAAGTTCAGATCGATGAAACTTAAATAAATAAAACCAGTTGCTGCTCTGAACCTGATATTTAGGGTCATTTATTTACAAGCATTGAATTCCAAACGCTAAGTTAGAGATACAAAAGCAAAATGCAACAAATTGGGCCAAAACCATTAGACTGACTGTACACGAAACTTATTGGCAACATAAAGCAAATGACTAATGTTTGTGGTGGGATAATTTTGCAGCAACTTGAGATTAGAAGTGAAATCACCCGCTAAGAGGCGCCTACGAATGAGAATTAGCATTGCACAGCATACCCGGAGAAGAGTCTCCTACAGAGCATTGTGTACGTTAGTTTCCCTATACATCTCTTTTCACTTTATAAAATAATTATGAAGTGCTTTGAGGCAAAGAAAATGAACCTGATCTACCATCATCAGTTCTATATACAGAATTTGAGAAGCAACAGTAATTTAAAGTAGCAAGTAACAGTCACTGAAAGCAAGAGACTTGTAACACAAGCTAGCACTCTCAAGCTGAAAGTAAAACAGAGGAACTTTGATATGTTCTACAAATATAACCATTTGACATGACGAATCTTCATCTTTCCTTTCCAAATAGGATCCTCTAAAGTGCATAGTGCACTTTATAGAGTAAAGTGCGAAATGGATCGCTATGAAGAAAAAATCAACAATTTATTATAAAGTACAAGCAGTCTGATAGCAAAAACTAGAGTTGAAAACTGTCTTGATTTTCTTATTAATGGTTACCCACTTGCACTTTACTCGTGTGGAATAAAATTTTTTCCTTTATATTTGCTATCTAAAAGTAACTTAATATTTTCTATCTAAAAGTAACTTAATATTTTCTATCTAAAAGTAACTTTACAACTTCAAATACAATATCACCTCTTATCATTGTCATCAAAGAAGTGGCAGTGGTCAGTGGATCATAAGGTTAAATTCCAGTCCATTATAGTACAAGGTAAATACTAATAGGAACAAAATTATACCTGTGGACCCTCTGGATCACTTAAAAGAGTGTCCCAAATGTGAAGGCTGTCAACAAAATTGAATTCCTGAGTCAACAGGAGAGTAATCCACCTAAACGCATAGAATTGGGGATTGACCTGACATTTAGAACCAGAAAAATGAGACCTTTCTGATAAACTGTTTAATAGCCAAAAGCAAACACATGGTTGAATCATCTGGCAAGTGTGCACTCATAAAAAGTGTAATGACTAATTAAAGGCCCTGTCACTTAACTGGTAGAGAAACATAAAAAAGTAGAAAACGGACAATAAAAGAAGGCCAAAATAACAATTCTAACATAGAGAAGGTCACATCATTAAAATAATGAAGCAGGTAAGAGCCACAATATTTATATTATTATTTAGTTTATTTAACAAATTTAATACAGTAAAGGAGTAGACAGTGTCCTCAAACAATTGCATAACAGTAAATATTGCAACATGCACACGAAATAATTAATAACTAACTGTAATATCAAGACTTAAAATAGTTTAACATCTAAAGTATAACAAACTAGGTGTGTGTGCCTGGACAATCAATATGATACCTAACCTACCCCAATATTTCCAAATTTAAACCAAAAGGAAAACTGTGAAAAGATAGAACATATATTAAAAATTCTGTCTTACTTTAGAAGTGACCTCAAGATGACGCCACAGCTCTTCATCTTGTTCCCTCAAAAGCTGAGACAATCTTGTAATGGTGGAACGGATTCCCACAACACTATTGTCAAGTTGTTGAACAAAGTTATCTCGGAACCCACTCAATAGCTCAACAAAACAAAAGAATGTGTCTGCTTCAGCAAAGGCCTGCAAATTGTAATAGGGAACTGTTGAGCACAATTAACCAACAATATAATGGAACATGACTGTAATATGAATCTACATCACTCCATTACTGCTATCTAAGCATAATATGAATCCACATCACTCCATCACTACTATCCAAGCAATTTTTTTGCAACAAAATCAACGTTCTCATGGTCATATTAATTATTTCACATATTTCCATTTTCTATTTTATGTACAGGGCAGTGCTGTATTACATTAGGTAACCTTTCTTGTCTCAATTCCTGCATGTAAGCAACGATACTTTTTAACTGGTGACACTTCCTGAATTTTGATTTGTCTTCCCCACCCCCATCCCAGGCGCCCCTTCTATTAAAGCACACACTGGGAAATATCAGCCAGTTGAATGAGGAAACATAGACCTCTTAGAATGTATACATAGAAAAATATAAAGACTGAGAGACTTGCATACAGAGAATCTGATCAGAAGAATAAGAAAGGAAAAGAGCTAAGCTTATCATGCGTAAGCACTTCTTAGAAGGGAATTTGTGAAATCAAAATTAAAAAGAGAACAGTTCTTAGGGAAAATATGAAATTAAAATCAATTAGTCTTTACACAACACAAATATAATTAAATGAATATACTAAGGCAACTACAGGTGGAGTTAGCAGAGCATGTATTACAAGGACAACAACAGGGAATCAGGGGTTTGATAATGCAAATCCCATGATAGATTATAGAATGGAAACTAAAAAGATTACAAGAAAATATCATATACTCACTGCATTTTCCTCATCGGGGTCATTTTTCAACACATAGAATAGAGGAGCCAATATCTCATTCATCCCTTGAACATATCTTACACCTGGGTTTAACTTTGCAAAAATAATTAATATGTTCTTTAAAGCCTCCTGAAAATGCCCCAAAAAATCAAAAGGTTCATGCCAAAAAAGACTTGAATTTGGAGTTGGTATGAATTTCAAGAGAAATAAAGGAACAACCTGATTAGATTTTGCAAATTGAGAATCACCAGAGAAAAAGTGCATATCAGGATGAGTGCGCTTTACATCTCGGTCAATCTGATCTATGATCTCTGTGTCCTACAAAATGCAAAGAGGAACATTTGCTATCACAACAGCCTCCACATACCAGAGTCTGATAGTGAATTAGCATGAGAATTTTATATAGTTGTGATAAAGTAATGAACATTACAGTTCATTAAAGATTAAATTATTGAACGCAGGAAGATCATTAGTGGTATGTGGTAACAAATTTGCTAAACCCAATTACATAAAGATGTGTTGTTATTGGTTCAAATAGATGATGAGGTACTCGCATAGTATTTAAAAATTTAGAAAAGTATCTCTCACAATAGACAATAAGTAATTATCATTAAAGCAATTGTATATCAGGATTGGCAATCCACTTTATTTATTTATTTATTTATTTATTTATTTACTTGCAAAGGAAGCTTCCAAGTAGAATGGTTTTCAGTTGTCACCCATTCAAGTAAAATGATAGTCATCAGACGAGTTTGATGGAATGTATGCAACATAGTTCCTGCAGAATCACATACTTTACAAGTATCTAACCAAAAAACTGCAGCATAATTTTTATATACTTTTAAGCTGAAAGGTAGATTTTCCTCGAAATGATAAGTAGCAGAGCACTTTGCATTATACCTGGAAGAACTGATTCCATACGCTGGTCTTCCCAAGACTCAAAGGATGCTCCCCATGAGGGATTTCTGATCTAGAGAGTAAGGCCCTACTCTCACATTTGGCATCATCAGTATCACAACTTGTGGAGTTGTACATCCTCCTTGTGATTTCTGACTAGCTAGCCACAGAAACATTCAGAAAGCCAAAGAGATAAAGCAAATAGAATATTTATGCATTAAAAATCACTAATTCAGCAAAGATTGCACTTCAACACGCAGACACACATGCACCCTATCAATGTAACAGAAAGAACCAAGTAAAATGAGATCAAAATTCAAAAAATTAATGTGACAACAGATTCCTTAGAATTATCTATCTTCCCTAGCCATAGTTTGATGTACGAATCAATATGATGATGAGAAAAAAAGAATGCAATTTGATTCTACAGCTTTAGTTCAACCACTAACAGTTTTCAGTAATTAATCTTATCACAATTAAGGCATCTTTTCAGCCTCCCTAAAACAATACCCCTTACTTGTTTAAAGTTTAACAAAAAATTATCCGAAATGATAACATGAAGGCACCAAAGCTTCCTGAGCAACTAACTTACAGGATTCATGAGAATCTCCCCTTTGAACTGTTTGTACTGGAACCTCTTCTTTGCTAATTCAGATGACCAAAGCCCGTGATCTGGCGGAAGATATCCAAGCAAAAGCTGCAAACATCAATAAGCATAAATTTTCAATTTCACTTCCTTCTTTCCATCAGTAAGGGAAAACACACTAAACTAACCAAACGCACCCAAACCAAACCCCTACACTAGAAGTACTTAGGACCCGTTTGGTTAGAGAGAATGGGGTGAGATTCAAAGGGGATGGTAATAAGTCATTCGTATGCTTGGTTGGGTGGTTGGAAAAGAGTATTCCTTCAATTTTTGGAATAGGCATTCCAACATAAAAGTGGATGAATCCCCGTTCCATTTCGAGTAATGTTAATATAAACTTGAGTTTACAGTAAAACCTACACATGGTAACATATTCACCATTCAAAATATAATTTAAAATTATAAATATTTGCATATAATGGAACGGAGTCATCATTCCATTCTTCTCCATACCAAACAAAACATGGGAATAAACATTCCATCAAAAACCATTCCATGATCCAACCAAACATGTCCTTAGAACTTAGAAGTCAATCTAGGTAGAATTTCAAAAAAGTAATCATGAATCATCAGCAGCTCAGAAAACACAGAAAACCACATAAGCTTGATTTCAACGAGATTATCATTTTTGGTTGAAGAGTTTTAGTATATCCTTCTAATATATATTCCTAATAATTCTCGTAATACTTAATAAAAAGTGTATTAAATAAAAAAAAATAAATACATTCAATGTGTTGAGAACATAACAAACATTCAATACTTCTTTTCATGTCTACTAATTAAGAGGATTATTAAGAAGATGAGTTAGGAGAATTTAGAATTATTCATACTAAAAATAACACATCAAATCAAATATTATAATAATATTATAATTTAGAACAATTACCTTCCAGACCGTAGAACGTATCCCAGGAGCATCAGGAATACCTTGCCAGGCGAGTCTCCTTAACTCCCGCATATCTATCACCTTCCTCGATAACTATAACCATTCCATTACAATAAATCACAAATGTAATAAATAATCAATCAAAGTTCATTATTATTGGTTTTGTTACTAATAAAGCGTAAGGTAAGGAAGCGAAGGGGGGTTGAAATTAAAACCTCGGCCAACAATTGAGCGTGGCGAGAGATGTCATCGGCGGAAGAAAAAGCGCCACCATCACTGTGGTCATCCTTGGCAGTGTGATCGGTCTCCGGAGAATCTTCGATTCTCTGTGTATCAGGAGGATCTTCGATGACGGGAGGGGACGGAGGACGCGGCGGTTCGGATGGGCTAGCGACGGCGGAGGTGTGTTCGGTGGCGGCGGAAGGAGGAGATGACCAGAGAGAGTTGTTGAGCCAGTCGGGTACCTTTTTCTTCACCATTTTGTGAACTGATTAGGTCAGATTTATTTGTTTTCTGGAATTGAAGATTGAATAATGGAATTGATTTTCTCAATTGGTACTTTGGGAGAGATAAACAACACGAGCATTTCATTCATTCATTGCAATTGCAATTTTTTTTTATGGTAATATTTCATTGCAATTGCATTGGTAACATCAACATCTATTACCATATGATAATAATAATAATATAATAATATATATATTTATACATTTTAAAGTTAGTACTGCAAGATAAAATTATAAATGTCTTTTTATTATTGAAAGAGATACATTATATATGTTTTTTTATTATTAAAAGACATACATGTCATTTTTCATACAAAGTTACATATCATATATAAAAAGTTATTATTATTCATTTTACATATCAAATTTTCATAAAATGTTTTCTTTTTTATCATATGTCTGGCATGTAACAGTGAAGAAACAATTTTAAAAATTATTTTATAATAAAAACATTTAGAAGTTAAAATACATTATTATTTATATAAAATATTTTAATATTAAGATATTTAATAATTAATAATTAACAAAAAATATTTTAATAATTAAATACATTTTTATATTAGTATTGAATAATTAAATAAGAATATTTTATAATAAGAAATATTAAGAAATAAATATACTATTATTTACCACAAAAATGTAATATTTTATATTAAAATATTAATATTTCAAATTAAAATATTAAATTTCAAAATAAAATATAATGGATTTCAATATCTATGTTTTCTTTAGTAGTTACATATTTGTTATATTTTTATAATGATATAAGCACTTTAATATTATTGGTGATAATAGTGTTGTTATCGTTGTCTGTTAGAAATAAATGTATTCTATTTTTGTTATAGAATAAAAATGACATACCCGACAAGTCAACCAATTTAACTTGCTAAAAAAGGTAAGTTGCATTGCATTTTGTAATTTTTTTTTAAGTGAGTAATTTTTACTTGACTTGTCTAACTCGTAGGTTATAATGAGTCAGGAAGAAGATTCATTAGGTCACTTTTTAATCTTTTTTCCTCTATTTTTTTTAAAAAAAATTGGTGACATATTAAGCGAATCAACCCACATGTTAACTCGATTTTTTTGTTTAATTTTAGACAAGTTGACTCGTTTAACTTGTCACATTTTTATTTTTATTTAAATTCTGTTAGGTTGACTCGTCTAACCTATCAACTTATTATTTTCCTTCTTTATATATATATTTTAGTCAAATTAGCATGACAACTCATCATAAAATAAGGTGGGTTAGTTTTCTCCACTCATATTTTAAAATGGGTCAACCCGCTCCACTCTTTTTTTTACCTATCCGTAGTGGTATAAAATGGAACAAATTAACTCATTTGACATCTTTAACAAGAAGTATTAGTCTTGTTAATAGTTACATCATTTATATAATATTTGTTAAATAATAAATTATTAAGACTCAAATTATATTGTTATATATTGATTGAACATTAAGACTCAATCATAATTTTAATTTATTGATATTTTTTCTTTTATTTCCTCCATACATTGTATAAAAAATTATTCTAATTATCATGTGCATTAGATCGAATACAAAACTCTAGGTTGGAACAAAAATATATAACTAAAGAGTTATGGATAGGAATATGTTTTTTTTTTTCCTTACAAAAATGAATATAAGTATTGTATTCACCAATTTTTTTTTATTAAATATCATATTATAGATATACCACGTTTTAATAAGAGCCCATTTCATATCTTTTTTATAATGGGATGAAAAATTAAGGGATTAATTTTAAATATAATTTCACATATAAATGTCATATTTTTTTTATGATCTTTTAAGGTTATACAATAATGATTAAAAAGAAAATAAAATTTTAACTTTAAGAGTTAGTATATTATACTCCTTAGAAAGTTGTGAGAAATTCAGAGATAAAATCTCAATATAATTTTATATGAATGTTATTTATGAAACTTTCATTTAAAACTACATTAAAATAATTATAAATAATAATATAATTTTTACATTAATAATAAGTTTCGTATAACCTTAAAAATAATGTAAGATTTAAGAAATGAATATTTATTTTTATAATAGTATATATTTTTTATTTGTGGATATATATTATATACACTTTCAAAGACATACTTTTTATTATTAAATAATTATTTTTTATCACGTGAAATAGTATTCTTATTAAAGCATGAATAATTTATATAGGATTTATTAAATGATAAATTATTAACCCTTAAATTATATTGTTATATCTAAAAATGATATTATTGACAATATCATTTAGAGAAGAAAAAAAGTAATATGAAGATATTTTTTACAATTATATATATAATTATAATAAATAAATAAGAAATGATGAATTGTTAAGTTTTTTTATGTAATTTATAATAATTTACTATTAGGTTTTTCTAAAATGGAAAAGAATATATGTATTTAATTAAAAAAGTAATGTTATAATTTTTTTAATGAGAAAATAATGTTATAAACTTTTTTTAACAAGAAAATAATGTTATTACTTAAATGGTATTAATACTGGAGTTGATAATATTTTTTTATTTTAATTTTCAAAGAATAAATGGTTATGACTAATTTGAAGAAATATATTAAGTATAAATTCAGCTTTTTTAATTAAATAATTAATTGAATTAAAAAAATTGAAATTGAATAAAACTTTGTTAGTTTTGTCATATATTTTTTTATTGTTGGATAAGTGTAAAATCATGTTTTTAGATTTTTTATTTAGAGTCAAATTTCTTCAAAAATAAATGAAGCTAAATTAGACACCTATTGAATATTTAAATCTTAAATAAATAGTTTACAATTATAGTTATAAAATTTAAAACAACCATTGCAATCCATAAGAAAAAGAATTTGAGTAATATATATTATAATTATTAATACATATTTAAATTTTCGTTTCAATAATTTTATATACTTTATTAGTTTTTATTTAATAATTATACTTTTTGACCTTTTAGTATTATTATATATTGATAAATTAGACTAAGGATTTGTTTAGATAAACTTTGAATAAAAGTCATTTTAAGATATCATAAAAAATATTTTTTTTCTGTTTAAATGTTTATTAAAAGCTCTATTTTATCGTTTAGATACAATTATAAAAATCACTTTTAAAATATATAAGCAATAGTATTTCTCAACCTCCTTATATGAGTTTTCTTTTTCCTTTGCACATTCTCTATTTTTAAGAAATTAATTAGAAATTTGATTTTTTTATTCTAATTATTTTAAAATGTCTACCTAAAAACTCTCTAAAAAATTTTAAGTGATTTTTTAATAAAAAAGTACTTTTGAGTAAAAAAATTAAACAAACACACCTTAATTATTTATTTTGACTCTATTTAAAGTTTTTTTTTGAATAAAATAATAAATATGCATAAAAATTAATAAATTTATATAATACAATTAAATTAAATTGTTGTATATCAAAATAATAATTTGATAGCAATTGTTACCCCATGCCGTGGAGTACAGATGACTTGTGAGAATATTATTACCCGAAAATGCCACGTGGACATTCATATCACTGCTAACACGTGGCAAATGCCCATCTCACCACCTCACATTGATTTCCAACATGAATTCTTAACTAGTAAGTAGCATGTGTAGTGTACGGTTTTTTTAATATAAAGTTCAATATCTTTTAATTATATTACATTTAAAGTTTTGATTAGCACAAACTTAATTTTTAGCATATATATATATATAATAATTGCCAATATTTTTAAAAAAATAACAAAGAACAAAAGATGAGATTTGATTAAGCATATAAATAGACAATTGATGAAGTAAATTTTAAAATCAATTAAGTAGATTTAATTTGTAACATATGAAAAAAAATAAGGAATGTGAGAGTAAATAGAGATAATTAATATAAAAAAAAATGTAAAAGAAAGGACACATGACATAAAGAGAAAAAGAATATTATAAAAAATATATTTTTAAGGAGAAAGAAAATATAATAAGTAAATATTCTACTTTTAAAAAAATACTCTCATTTATAAAATAGAGATGAATTTTTTATATTCTTATTCTTTGGAAATTGAAATTTTCTTATATAGTCATGATAAAGACAAAATTTAGCTTTATTTTTTTATATTCATTACATATATTTTACTAAATAAGTTATGATATGTATGTATTTTTTAAAATATAGAATAAGAAAAAACATTAATAAATATACATCATAATTTAATTAATAAAATAAATATAATAAACATAAAAAATTAAAACTAAGTTTTGTCCCTTTGGTAAAAGGAATAACATTGGCAAATATATTATGACCATAGCAGGTAGAATAATAGATTGACAAAGATATTAATTTTCTTTAGTTGATAAAAAAAATTATTATCATCTTTTTATAATAAATGGGGTTACAACCCAAAATGAATAAGACTAAGCAACCATGTGTGGGTGAATTACATCTATAGAGTCTTGCTAAAGTAAGGTGACTAAATTTCGATGGAGATATTCAATAGTAATATATGATAATACATTAGAAACAATCTGGATGACTAAGTTTAGCAAAGAAATTTATATATATTACTTTTTTTAACTGCATAAGTCACAATTAACATCTAATCATTTTGTAACAATAATTTGATATCTTAAAAAAGTAAAGCACATAGTAAAAAGTTAACCAGCCATTAAGAAAAAGATTCACCATTATCACAAAATTTATGTTAACTATTATCTTTTATACTCTAACCTGCTACGTAATTTTCTTTTCGAAAATAAATAGTTAACAGATATCTATGATATGTGAATAAAAAAAAATTACCAGATATCTATGATATTATAGGGTTTGAATTAATGAGGAGACTACTTTAGAGAATAAAGTTTATAATTGTAACTATCAATTAAAAAAAATCAAATAATTATCACATATCTATGATATGCAAACACTTGTATTTTATAAAATTAAGTATTTGATTTTCTCATCAATTACTCTCTAAAATATAATTATAATTCCACGTCAACAAAAAAACTATTATAATTTATTTTAATAATAAAGCACGTGTTTTTTTTTTTTTACACTTTCTTCATTATTTTTCCTTCTTTCTATCGTTTGATCACTTTTTACAATTTTTTTTTTAATTTAATGTGTGCTTGACTTCTGTTTGAAAACGCAACACAAGTCTAAACTAAATTTAATCTTTTATTTAGCTTTGCTTATGCTCCAGTAAAACTTGGTCCACTTAGCTTGTCTAATAAGCCAACTCAGGTTAAAGTAAGATTCAACTGCGTTTGGATTGTTAACCCCATGCCATGCCATTGCCATTCTTGTTTGGTGACCACATAAACACCAGTACACCTCGCTGCCCTTAGCTTGTGCACATGCACTAACTTGCGTTTTAACATAATTCATCAACAATTATTTACCCAAAAATTCATCAACAACAATATTTTTTTTTATTTACCCCAAAAAAAAAAAAAAGAGAATCCATGAACAATTAATAGCTCCGTAAAAAATTGGAGATGAGATGATTATTCACCCCAAAAAAAAAAATGGAGATGATTGCTCTACTTTTAAAAATTACTTGAAGTAAACCTAATTTTATCCCATCAACTTTCAACAATGACAAATAGTATGTTGCAAATACAATATAACATGCTACATATATACTGATGTTATGAGTGTCAAGTATGGCCTTGTGTTTTATAATCTATAGCTTTAAACATTTACAGGAGCGATGTATCTAACTGAAAGTTTTGGCATCATCCCAATTGTTGTACAGTTACAATAGATTATATTGAGAACACAATTAAAAGTTTGATGTTTGAGATTTTTCAAGATGGAAAAAAGTGATGTCATTTCTAAATAAATTCCAATATAAAATTTGTTTGGAATGATATTAGTTCAAGCATTCAATTTATTTACAGACTTTTGAAGTTCCTACTTTTCTGATGATGCACCATACCAGTTAAACAAACGAACTCAACTCACTAGTGTATTAGTCCAACATTCATTTCCTAATATATCCTGATTACCGAGCCATATCATCCCGGTAAAAGCTTAGTGCTACAACACCACCTCCTGTTACAGGTCTCACGGCTAGGATCACAGCATCATTTTCCAAATTGAGCTAGAGTCAAGTTACATTAATAGAGAACATGACTATAGGTTAGTAAAATGAGTCTAAAGATTACTTCTATACAAGCAGTAATGATTTAAGATGCACAGTAACAAGGGGAATTGCATTGAAAAATTTAATTTCATATATATATGCACCAAACATGCATGGTAAACGAGGACATTAGATGGTTGAATAGTCTGTGACGAAGAGGAGATAAAGTTAGAAAGAAAATTTTAAAACATTTGTTATATGATGCACCAACGTTGCAGAAGACAGAAAAACCAAAACCTTTGTATGGCAAGTTATGAAAGAAAGAAACTAACCTTTTTTGACGTTTGTCTCCCCAAAACACGTTGACCATTATATAAAAAGCGCATAGTCTGATATTCCAAGTTCTTTCGATCACAGTAATTTCTGAACACATGTATTATCTGCTTGTCACGGTTCGCCTTGTAGAACAATAGACTCCCATCCTACAGTTGAATGGAAGAAAAAAAAGGGGAAGATAAAGGTGAGAATTCAAAATGTTTTAAAAATTAAATCAGGGATTGAGCATCTTAAGGCCATAATTTGATTGGTTCAACCGCTTAAATTTGTGGTTAAATCAAAACTGTTAAATCAAATAATGTTGGAACTAAAAACATACCCAATTCACGGTGCAATTGATTGAACCGACCGCTTTAGTTTAATTTTTAAAACATTAACAGTCCTCCTTTTTATTCTTTGAACTCTAATTTATACAATTTTGGTTTTCAAAAAGTCATACCAGCTTACCATCTAAATAACTAAGGCAAGTCAATTACCCCATGGTTTTCTTACACCAAATGTCGTGTGATGCTTAGGTGTCATGTATGGCCTCTTAATTTAACTGTCATTTCCGCTTTGGGTAGCAGACAACATCCGAAGCTCATAACTTTATATATATATATATATTGGGAACATATTTGGTGATAAAAGTGTTTATTGTGAGAAGTGATAAAAATAAATCTTGACCATTGGATCTTACATGAATGGTCAAGATTAGAACATAAATGCATGTGATTTTTTTAAATGACTACATGACTTTTAAATAACTTTTAATTTTGACCATCTATGTATAGTTGTATAATCAAGATTTATTATTTTCATCCTCTTACAATAAAAAATTCTCACACTAAATATGTCTCTTATATATATATATGTCATTAGTAATTCCTAGTAAAGTCATCTAGATTCTAGGGATTCCCACCCAACAAAACAGTCAGAAGTAGGTAAAGAGCCAACCAGCTTGATTTTACTAAGTTTAAGCAGCTTTTAGTTTTAGCCCATCAGTCTTTCCACAACTAATGATGGGACTTCACTAAGATGATTACCTGGAAGATCAAGATGCTATAAAGAAGTAATTTGGCAAAGAACAGGGGAAGTTATGGGAGAAAATAAAAACCAAAAAGAATTGTGTTCCATGAACAGTGCCACAAAGAAGGCTGAAAAAAAATGGTAATGATGATATCAATGTTGGTTTGGATGGAAAATATTTGGGACAATACCATTGAATAAAACAAGAAAAAAAGAGAGAAATAAAGGAGATGCCCTAGTGCTCCACTCATAGACCATTTAGTTATGTCTACTTATCCGTGGATGACTTTCTTGTTATCTTACTATCTGCTCAGCAAAATATACAACAAATGAAAGTCAACTGTTTATATAGGGGAGGAATGTAGTTTGATAATGGTTTAGGAATTATATTAACTTATTATCATATAGAACATGATGAGTGAAGTTTAGAACACTTCAATAGCAACATTGTGACAAAAAATTTCCAACTAAAGCAATTAACCTGCTAAGGTATTGTTTTCAAGTTTCAACATTCATGAATATCATTAGTTGTTAACAAGGGCCTGCTGCAAAACAGAATTGACATACAACTGATATTCTAACTTAGAAGTTTATCTTTGAGAAGTGAATAAGGAAGTGTCTTTGGAGCCCACAAATTGTTTTCAAGTTAGAATTTTGGTTGTTATGTGAGGCAAATGAATGGCCGGAACCAAACTGTACAATTCAATGTATACCACCTCAGCTATAACATTAAAAATGTTGTTAAAATTAGAGACAATGTTGACCCACATAGTTGAGATAGTACACATTGAATGATTTAGAGCAAGAAATTTTTTTTGCTCCATAAACACCTAAGAATCTCTCCCAGAACCATAATTTAGGCACAATAAAATATTCTGACAGCATATATTATTTAATTTTCAATTTTTAAGCTATTTTTGAGGCTGTATGAGAGCTGATAAAAGTATGTTGATTAGGGTTGCATGAGGATAAAAGAGACAGTGAGGGGCTGGTCATTCATACCTTGGTGGTAAATTGTCACCAATTAAACCCAAAACAGGAAATAGAAGCAGCAATGGTGCTTTGTCTTTTTGCTTTGGAATCTTCAAAATGAGATTTACAGTGATAAAAAAACTTTTAAATCATACCAAATTATAAAATTCCATAAGTCTAAAGCAATGATTTATGGATGTAAGTTTCTAAAATTTTTAAATCTTCCTCTTCAGACCTTAAAAAACATGTGCCTCACAAATTAACAACTGAAAAAGATAATCATATTTGTTCAAGCAGATATTTTATGCGCACATTGTGTCATATAAAAGATCAAGCTACTGCCAAAATTTCAGACAATGTAAAGTAATGTGTAGGGATGAATTATAATATATCTATATATATATAACAACAAATGAAGGATTATCATTTATCATGAAAAATCTAAGGAAAAATAAATAGAATTAATGGAAGAGAGCCATACACACTTGACCCCTGATTGAAAGGTGGATATAACTCACTTCGTCTGGGGCCTTTCTCTTTGTAGCTCCACCATCGGTAGCCATGCTAATCTGCACGGATAAGGATAGAGATGTATGATCCCACTTACTAAAAGTAAAAAAAAAAAAAGTTTCTCTACCAAAGATGAGTTTCCTCGTCGATTTCAATACAAAAAGAAAACAGAAGAACCCCACATTTCATATTTAGCATTTTGAAAATTGCACAAAAACTTGCGTGAGGCAATCTTCTATAAGACAAATGATAAAAATATACCCTTTTAAACACTATTTTCAATACTTACTTTATTATTAAGCTAAAAATATGTATTACTAGTATCTCTCCTAATAATTTTTTCAACTATACAAGATAAACCAATATTCAAAGAAATATGAAAAGAGTGTCTCGTTAGTCTTCCTCCTTCTACTATATAATGAAATTAACCAGCAAAACACCTTTTTTTTTTCTGTCACAAAGTCAAACAAAAATCTCTAAAACCACGCTAAGTTGAAGATGAGAAGAAGCAAATTATTTTCTTGGATCAGAAGGTAAGAAAAAGAAAACGTACCAAAAGAGAAGAACAGGAAAAGACCAAGAGCTTTCTGGTGTCACAGGGCACTCCAAGTACAAGGTGACTTGTATGTTGAAACCAGTGATAAGCTTGTCGAAATGTTTGTTTAAGTGGGGAGCAGTTGTCAATTTCCCACAAAAAGGTTAGTGACAGAGTATCAGCGAAAACAAGAGAGAAAGAGTCTTTATTGGTTGCTCTCAGTGTCCAATTTCAACCTACATGTAATGCTTTATGTTCACGCTAGAATAGAGAAGCTAAGCTAAGTAAGGTGGTGATTTTCTTGCTCATGAGACGAAAGGAATAGTGTCGATACTTTCTTGTCCAAAAAAAAAAAATGGATTAGTGTCAATACTTGAAATAATAAATTTTTAAGTAAAAATTTATTATCTTATGTATATAAATTAACTTTTAACATATAAAAAATATGTTAATAAAAATATATATACTTTTAATATAATTTATATATTATTATTCATGTTAAAAGTTAATTTGTATACATAAAAAGTTGAAAGATTTGGCACAAAAATTTGTCTACTTCAAAATTTATTAGCATGCTTGTTTTAGATGAGAGATTTTTTAGTAGAAATTTTTATTTTTTTAAAATATCAATTTTTCATATATATAAAATTATATATATTTTTAATAATTCTGTCGACAAAAATTTGGATATATAAAACATCCAAGTAGGAAGGTCACTTAAGAATTTATGTTATTTTGAGTCTCTCTACACCGCATTAATACTGGCGTCCAAGGTCAACAATCAACAGTAACGTGTGCTGCTCTCACCTTTTCCTAACTTGACGTGTGCTGCGGCAGAGGAAATCAATTCCCTCCCTATCAATTCTGAATGCAGAATGACCAAATCAAAGCAGTTACTGACCTATGATACTTTGAAAGCTATTGATACTTTTTACAAGGAAACTTATAGTTTTCCATAATTTTTGTTTATATTTAATATTTTTTGTATTAATTTATTTTATATTTAAATTAATTTATAATCAATTTTTTAAAAAAATTATAAAATATATATATATATTGTTTCTTCTAAAATAATTTCAACTAAACATGTTAATAATATATTTTTTCTTGTTAATCTGTTTATATAAATCTTATGATAGTTTATACATAAAATTATTCAACAAAGTAATTTATAAACATTATACAATTTAAATAATATTATTTATCCATATTTATATATATTATGTTATGTTTATATAATTTTTATTGTTTAATTTTAATTAATGTCACATCATTTTTCACATATTTTTATTTTGATTCTATATAATTAAGTGATATACGTAACAAGCTTTGTACCTAAAGTAATTATTACGGGAGAAAGTCTGAAGATAGAAAAGGCGAGAGAAGTCATCTTTAACATTAATGACATCGAAAAAATCTAACATTGACCACTCAAAAGATGATCTATGGCTAGTTTATAACGCCTTTTTGTTATTAATTTATTATTAAAATAAATTAATAATTAAGATTAAAATATTATATTTTTATAAATTTTAAATAATAACATTTAAATTTGTATAAAAATTTAATTAATTTTTTTTCAATAACTATACATATAAAAAATTTATAAATTTTAACTAATAACTTTTTATACACTTAAATTTATATATAAATATTATCAAATAAAAAAAAAAAAATAATTTATCCATAAACCTAAACGTTTTAGATCCATGATTGAAAACATATATCTATACAAAAAGCCTAGTCACAGTAAATCAAAATGAGGTGAATTTTTTTTTTTTTTGGGTTACAAATGAGGTGATTATCTTATTTTTTATCCAATTGTATTCGAATTTATTTAAATTTGATTAAATTTGACTGGTATAATATGAAAATTATTTTTGATTCACCTATTAAATGGGTTGGCCTTAATCCTCCACCCGCTGAGTCAACCCACTAAAATATATGACACATTTATTAATGGGCTGACTCTAGCTAACTCCATCTGTCCACTAAAACAACAAGTAAAGTTGATTCTACTCACATTTTTTTGGTGAGAAAAGGTTATTTACAAATTATACCAATATTTTACAGCAAGCAAACAAATAACCCTACAATATGAAGAATATTAGAAATTGGCACCTGCTTAAGTTTCTCTGAATTTCTGCAACAAAAATATCACATTTGAGATAAAAGCTGAGAGGTACAACAAAACGGAATTGACATTCTCTTGATAGAAACTGCTTGATACAAACTGACATTCTCTTGATACAAACTGATTATAAAAGGGGCCCGAAGATTTAAGAAATCGGCATACACTACAAATTGCTACATGCCTTGATTATACTTCTGGAAGTGCAACACAGAAGCCTACTTCTGAAGTAATCAACATGGTTCCAAACCTTGAAATTAAGCATATGCAGAAAACTGAACAATGAATTCATTCAAATCAAAACTAAGAGATCTGCCTTCTTTACATACAACTAGGAAGGATCAAATTAACTACAAGTAAAACCACATGCAAAATCGTGAGCAGGCAGTAACAACCGAACAAGTGCCATCTTGTGAAATGTGAAAACCTGAAATGTGATTGCTTGCAAAAGGAAATGTATCTAAGTCATTTAAGTTTTTTAAATGCCAGAATGATAAAAAGATGAATTATTATATTAAACTGCAGGACTATATAACTCAAACTAACTAAACTATTTTAATTATCATAAAGTATATCCACACTAAGCCAACAAGGAAATGAGTAAGGTACTAAGGTCCAGGTAATGAGTAAAGCATAAAAAAAACAGATTTTAACTCTAGACATTGAAACAAACAAAAATATATTAAAAAAAAATCAGAACAAGCAAATCAAGTCAAGATGGGTGATTATAAAACACACAACATACCAGGAAAAATGGTCCAAGCAGTTAAAATTGGCATAGCAGAAAAGAGTAGAGGGTAGAGATTGAATGGTCAAAACAAAAATGTGTGTTAAAAAGTGGAGGTCAAGTATGCAGGTTTTGGAGATGGTAAGTTGAAAACAGTTATCATTTGTGGTACAGAAAAGCAACAGCAGTGACATTTAAGAGAATAGGGTACTGGGTTTGTGGAGGGTTAAATGCTTTGAATGTTTTGAGCTAAGTTTTAAGGCTCACAACACAGTGACAGAGGCACAGTGGCAGAATTACAGCTTAGAGAGAAAGGGCCAGCATGCATGCACAGCTTTGCTAATTGACCAAGCTTTAATTGAGCAAGCCAATCATATAATAAATTTAACACAGTCCCAACCAAAAACAGCTATTGATAAGAGCCAATGATCCACCAATTCATAAATATTGAATTGTGGACTCAAAATCTCGATTTTGTTAAATATTACACTACTTTAGCCATAACAATAGAAATAAATCTTTGTACAAGTATTATCTAAGCCACAATAAGTAAGTAATAAGTGCCATATTGCTTTTTCCCAATTGAACCAGAAGCTAAACTTCTGTTTTGAGTCTTGGTCAAGAAAAATAATAAATAAAAGGGTGACCAATCACAATATAAGAGGAAGCTCATCTATTTTAAAAATGCAGTTTGATACCAAGTTTCTCTATTCAACCTGAACTTCATAGGTCCATAGACTCTAAAAGAACCAATAAAGAATTTATAGGTGCAAAATAACTCATACAACTACAATATCCTCCCCTTCCAATCTCCCACCTAAGGTGTTTACAGTAGAATAGCAATTTTGCTATTTCAAGCTAATAATTTTAAATAGCATGATCTAACCCAGTATATATTAGTAAACTGACCGGCAAATGATACTTGAGATAATTCAACTTGAAATGTATAAAATAACATACATTAGTGACCTGTAGTGAAGATGAAAGAACTCTTAACAAGGAGGAATTCTTATAATGTATAATCTATATGAGGTGCTTGAATTATAAAAATTAAGCAGTAGTGATGTTTCAAGTACACTTCATAGCCAGGTCCAGCTCCATCAAAGCCGCCATCAACCTTACAGCTAGTATTCTTATAAAATACCAGTCTTTATATTCTACTGGACTATTTTTGGTATCATATAGATTAAACTTCTATATGTTGGGAAATCAAGACCAGTTGTTATGAAAACAACAGTCTTTATATTCTACTGGACTATTTTAGTGGTAAACTCATATAGAGAAAAACCACTTAAACTTCTTTCACTATAAAATTTGTATTAGTGACTTTCGCATAAAATAGAATATAAAAATAGCACTTGAAAAAGAATTCAACTTTTCAGTGTAAATATAATTTATATAAAGAGGATTTCTCAAATTCTTCTCTTGGTGTGTCATGGGAATGAAGATGATGATGCATCTATATATATATGTCTTCCTCAAATTTCACCATCTCCTTCAAATTATAGCCACACAAATTACCAACTCCATGAGATTTTGTTAAAAAACAAAAACTAAAGATCAATTTATATAAAGAAAGCCACCAACTTTATCAAATATATTGAATATGAAGCACTTGAAAGAATTCAACTTTTCAGTGTAAATATAATTTATATAAAGAAAATTTAAGAAAATCTATGATGCACAGATACCGGTACAGGTATCGGATACGATACGTATATGGTACGAGAATATGACTTTTGTTAAAAAATTAACTTAACATTTATCAAATATCCGAAAGATCTGCACGATGCATACGGGTAGAAATACGAATATATATCCGATCTTTGGAGACGTATGGAAAAAAATGGATCAATAAATTTGACTTGACTTCATTGGAGCATGAACAGTAACTTCACTCTCAATATCATGAGTTATTCACCCCCCTCAAGCATGAACAGTAACTCACTCCAAAAGGCCTCCTTTTTGTTCTCTGTTATGTGCTATTTATGAGCTGTTTGGTAACTTCAGTGACCTTAATGAACTTCCAGAGACATTTGGTGATCTGACAATAATCTCTTTTTTTTTTTTTTGCTGGTGTGTCACTGTGGGAATAACTAGACAGGTTAACTTTATTAGAGACTGTCTTTTTAGTGAGTGAATTATTGGAATGCTTGTACCACATATGTATGCTTGGCTGCATAATTTATGAATCTGAACAATATTGAATGTTGGCCAACGAAATTGGATAGATATAATATATTTATAAATCTCAAGCTAATGAATCTGCACATATAAAGTATCTGACAAAGGGATAAAAAAAATAGGAAGATTTGCAAAGGTGATTTGTTTACAGCTGAGGCATTTTTAGGAGTTGTTTGTTGTGTGGATTCTGATTATCAACATGTCTAGGAGTTCGTGTTTTGTCCTTCAACATGCGTGCATTTGGTTTGAGGATGTATTTGTTTAGCTGTGCTGCATTGCTGGTTGTTGGGCTTAGCCCATGTTGGATATTTGGAGTTTTTAGGCTCATCTCTTATGACAAAAAAAAAAATTAAAAATTTAAAAAATAAATTTAAATCCTCTTACTCATATTAGTTTTTTAATTATTAAATAAAAAAATATTAAATATTTTTTATGTTTTTAAGATATTATTAGATGTATTTATTTTTTTATTTAATATTTTTTTAATTTAATATTAAAATAATTATTAAAAAGAATTTATAAGAAAATATAATAAAATTCAAATTAAAATAAATTAAGCAAAATACTTAATTAAGCTAATCAAAAATTAAAAACATAAAACCCCAAATACTTGTTAATTAAGCAAAAAATTAGGGGTTATTAATGGTATTGAGTGAAATGGAAGGGAATGAAATGGAATAGAGTCAAGTTTCATTGTTTGGTTATGTTAAAAAAGGATGGGATGGGAGTTGTGGGATGGATTAAAATATCCATCCAAACCATCAATTTTTTCCCCCTTGGGAGGTATGGGATGAAATCATCTTTTTTAGTATAAATACCATCTCATCCCACAAAAAATCATCAACTTCCCAAACAATGGAATGATAACTTTATTTCATTCCATTCTAAAATATCCAAACAATAGAATGGTATTTTTTCTCATTCCATCCCATTCCATCTCATCCCATCCCATCTCATTCCATTCCATTTCATCACTTACTACGCAGTAAGTAATGGAATTAATTGAACATAAAAAATACCATTCCAATTGTTTGGATATTTTAAGATAGAATGGAATGAAGTTACCATATTGTTTGGGAAGTTTATGATTTTTGATGGGATGAGAATTCATATTAAAAAATGATTATTCCAAAAAAATTAGTGGAAAAAAATTGATGGTTTCTCAAAATGGATCACTCCCATCCTATTCCATCCTTTTTTAACATTACCAAATAATGAAACATATCTCTATTCTATTTCATTCCATTCCATTCCAATCAATACTACCGATCAAACGAACCCTAAATATCCAAACACAACTAGGCCAAACTGCATATTCTTTACTGGCCTCACTCTTCAGACTTGAGAGAAGCGAAGCGAAGAGAAGAGAACGCCACAACAAGCAGGTTCTCTCTTCTCTCTATCTCTCTGGAGTAATGGATGCAGAGAGTGTGGAAGGTTACAAGCCTGCTCCAGAATTTGCGGAAGATGGGAATGAAGCACTTGTTGATTTTAACAACTTGACCCAATCCACTGAGCTTTGGCTCCTCAATTTGCCTTTTTATAATGTAACCAAACCTTCTTCTTCCATCTTTGTTATTTATTTGTTTTGACTTTTGAATCATAGCCATTAGCTTCTTACTTTTTATTTTATTTTATTTTTATTTTTTATGTATGTTAGGCCACCCAGGCCCAGGGTTTGTTGTCTGAGATTGATGGGCAGGAATTGTCTCTCAAGCTTCATCATGATGGCCAACTGGCCACTTTCCAGGCTTCATCTGGTAAACTTCAACACCATATTATTAAGAGTAATGCTAATCAGTAATCACACACACTTACACTCACATCTGCACACTTTTCACATTATATATGGTCCCATCTCATTTTCTGCACAACTCCACTTTGATTTTGCCACATATGGTGATGTTAGGGGATGTGGATTAAAAGTGATGTGTAACAAGCATTTTCCTATTATTAATGCATTTTGATCTCCAAAAGAGAATCTTGCATGAATTGTAGTGTGTTTGCACTGTCTAATAAGTGCTTTCATTTTTCATGTTGCCATTGGCAGGGAAAGTATATGATTTTGTCAGCTTTGCTGCCCAAGAGCCGGATGAAACTGTTTTTGTTTCCTCTGCTACAGAACCAAAAATTGGTAAGCTTATAGAGTTCCCCCCCCCCCAATCTCTTGTGTGTCTTTTGTTCCTCTCTATGTGTTCATAGATAATTGATGACAACATTGATTAAATTGAAACTCCACTCCACTCTGATATAAAGGTGATAACTACAATGAAGTAAATATGATGCCAATTTAAGTAGTTTTTATTAATCAATCTTCTATTGTTTGTTCATTTTATGTTCAATGTAAGAGTTCTTTTTGTCTGACAATTTGTGCTGTGAAATAATGTTGTTCTAGCTCTTAGCAAGAGAACTTTAGTATTATTTTTTTTGTGGTGGGGAGGGTTGAAATTCAAGCTATAAAGGATATATATGATAGGGCAATAACTGGTTTGAGAACTCACGAAGGTGTAACAATTTTTTTTGTAGTAGGTTTGCACCAAGCACCAAGGTAATAGGTTTACCTTGGTGTTGGACCAACTTACTAGGCACATCCAATAGTCATGCATGCTTCTTGCACATGATATACTACTAGTTGACGAGTCGGGAGAAATTGTAAATTCTTAACTTGAGTTGCAGAGATAGGCTTTGGAATCAAAGGGTTTTAGGTTAAGTAGGAGTAAAATGGAGTGTATGGAATGCAAGTTTAATAAAAAATGAGTTAACAATGTTTTGGAGGTGAAAATCAGGGATCACATCATACCACAACTGCCCAATTTAGGCTCCTTCGATCCATGTAGAAAGTGATGGGTATATTACTCGTTAGATTCTAGTTGGTTGTTATTATTTTTGTAGTATAAATTAGAGAGAGAACCCTTTATATATATATATATATATATATATATATATATATATATATATTGAAAGAGAGAGAACCTTTTTTTCTGACAGAAAGAGAGATAAACATTTGACTCTATAGTGTTGCATAACTGGTATTTACAATCATATTTTGAATCACTATACTTGTATTCACGATCCCTTTCTGTTAATGAATTCTTCTTTTATCAAATAGAAAGTACATGATATATATTTGGCCGTATGCCGGTCTGTTTAGTTTTATATTTAGCCATTTAAATTCTAAACTATTTTCCTCTAAGAAATCTATGATATGAGGCTTGATATTTCTTGTTCAATTCATTCTCTGCATGTTGTTTTTATTATATAAAGTATATGTGTACAAATCCAATATTCAAGGAAGCTCTATTAAAATTATTGATTATTTCACTTGTAGTGAAATTGACCAGTATCTTTAATTTTTTATTTCTTGACCCCGTTTTTCAAAAACACTACTTTTGGTTTCATATATTTCATACTTCCATAATTACATTTTTTGTTTTTCGCCCCTTTTCTTAAGATAATATTTTCATCTTGGATTTGTCCCTGCTGTATTTGATTGATCACTTTTCCTGTCTTCTTGTCTTTCAAGACTCCAAATCAACGGTGTCATAGTAATTTTCTTAGTGGTTTTGAATTTTATATCTTTTGAGTTCAATAACTGAAAGAAATAATTTATATCTGTCCACAGCTGGAAAGATTTCACGACGAGTTTCCATTGTCCATTACCCTGATCCTAAAGAACTTGAAAAACTTAATTCAACCAACACAAGACAAACACATCGAAATTCTGCTGGAATTTCAGTGACATCTTCTTCCAGGTATTTTCCTATGCAAAGTGGTAATCTGCGAAGTTCACAATCTGGGCATGCAGCTTCATCAAAAGGTAGCAGACACAAAAGCTCTTTATCTGAAGTTAGTGAGCTATCGAATACTGCAAAAAGAAGAATTGTGTCTCAATCTATCATGTCTGAGGACCAGTCTAATCAAGACATATCTAATGGAAGACATGTGCCTGAGTTCTCCCATGGTCATAGCACTGGCATTTCCTCCATTTCCGCTGATCATTCTCATGGAGGAAAATCAAAGAGAAAACGTAAGGAGTAATGTTCCTTCCATTACTCACCGTTAGCTATATTTGTAGTATGAATGTATGATATTTAAATGTTACATTCTCATGGGCCTTTAAAATGTACGAAAGGAGTAGTGCTTGACTTTATGTTGCGAAAGGATGATAAATTTAAATGTTGCATTCTCTCTCTCTCATTTTCATTTGGTTTAGTTGGATAGGAGTTGAAATGTTCTGGAAACACTAATGCAAGGACCTCTGTTCTGGTTAATATTAACTTTGTTGCCTTTCCCTTGTTCTTTTTGTCCCCAAATAATGTTTTTGAAACCATTTTGGCACCATCAGGGCCTTATTTAGTTATATATTTTTAGGTCACAATGTCATTGAAGATTGATGACTGTACTTACTGACAATTTTATCAAATTAAAATTGTCTATTTCCAAGATTTTCATAAATGTTAGGTCGAGTTGTTATATTTAAGTCGTAAAATTACTCCCAAAAATGTATTCAACAACTCCTCTTGTCCTTTTTCCTTGTTTGCTGCCTCACTAAATTTACTCAAATTCTTATATTTCTTTTGTGTATTGCTGATCGGAAAATTTGTTGCACCACTTTTTTTGTACGATTAATCATGTGAAATATTACCTAGAAGATTGAAAAGAGCACCAACACATAGTGAGAGTTGCGGAAGTTTGAAAATGACAGTATGTGTGTTAAAATTTCAAAGTATTTAAAGCAATCTTTGTTGTGATTTATGTTGATAATTTAGTTGCATTATCTAGTAAATTCTTTTGGTTTTGAAGGAGGTGCAGGCCTACAATAGCTTGTTGGATTAAGCAATTTGCATCCAAAGCTAGGTTCAGTGTTTACTAGCCTTTCCACAATCTTTGCAAGTTGCAACTCTTACAGATGCATTGCTTTTACTATTTAGAGGAAAGGAAATTCACCATTAGCAAGAGTAAAGCAGGAAAGCTTAAATTTTGGCGGATTCCATTTTATATATCATACCAGAATCTGTGCTGAAGGTAATGGGTCTTGAATCCTATTCAACAGGGATTTGATGGGATTTGAATCCTCTAAACTGAGGGTGCACTTTAGAGAGTAAATCGCAAAAGTTAAAGCTAGTTTTCTATATTTTTTTCTTTACATTTTACCATTTAAATTTAGGGAAAAAGCTGGTATGGGAATTCAGTTTTATCATTTAAAAAATCCATACATCGTTAGAAAATCTAAATGGCCTCTTTTATTTCGATATTGAAATATTTTATTTATTTATCAAGTAACCTACTTTTTTTTATGTATCAAAATACACTTATTTTGAAACATATAGGAAAGCTATCATGAATAAGAGCATTTTCC
The DNA here is from genome assembly GCA_029884605.1 of Ormosia emarginata. Classification (NCBI taxonomy): domain Eukaryota; kingdom Viridiplantae; phylum Streptophyta; class Magnoliopsida; order Fabales; family Fabaceae; genus Ormosia; species Ormosia emarginata. The sequence continues at coordinate 42,092,492 of JAQQTP010000076.1, read as the reverse complement.
AACTTTTTTTTTTAGTTAGTAATTTAGAATCCGCCCTCCATGAGAGCAATTTATATATAAGAGAATAAGAACAAAAAAGCTTTGAGGACAATTTTCATGTTATAAATTTAAAAAAAAAAAATTGAAATACATAGAAATCACCATGATTGGCAACAATTTTATAAAGGATAACAAAAAAAAAAGATAGAGAACTCGTGGTATACGAGTTTACAACAACGTGAAATTCGTTCAACAAATGTCGAAGTTGTCATTATTTTAACAAATGCATATTAAACTTGTCGCATGGCATTGTGAACTTGTGACTTGTATGAAGTCAAAATTTACATACACATGTGTGAGATTCCTTGATGAAGAGATATTGTTTTGGTATAAAAGTGCTTAATTGAAGGTGAAGCGGGATTCATATAAAAAAGCAAGGAGTAAAATCAAGGCGTCCATTACTCATTGAAAATGTCCCCTTATAAAGGGAGACGACATTGGTTGGTCGTAGAAGGAGAAAAATAAAGCTGTGACCTGCTTTAAACGAAAGTGTGAATTTGTTTCTTCATTTTGACTACAAGAGCTAAAACTTTTTGATCTTGCATTTTCAACAATGATGATGAAGCCAATTTTAAATAAAGATGTAGCTCTTGTAGCCAAAATGAAGTAACGAACTGAGACTTTCTTTCAGAGCAAGTCATAGATTCATTTTTCTCCTCCTATGACCAACCACTAATATATCCCTCTTAATGAAAAAATTCGACTCAAGGGCAACTTTCAAAGAGTACTGGGCAACTTAATTTTTTGAGGTACAAAAAGGGGCCTAAACACAACTAAGAAACTAAGTCATTGTTTAGGGCATGGAGACCCCCCATATTGTCATCTGCAATGATCTGCGCAAGCCCTTGAGGAGGATTGGAGAGCATTTGCAAGCTGTAGTCGTTGGACAAAAAGCTGTAATTTGCAATCCAATCCGCACATTTATTCCCGTCATGTAGCCGTTGGACACCTTGGTTTTACTCCTCCATGCTTTGTTATATGCACACTGCTTCACCTTCAATCAAGCACTTATATACCAACACAATCCCTCTACTTAAGGAAATCTCACACATGCGGCTACAACTTTTGGCTTCATTCAAGTCACAAGCTCACAATGCCATGCAACTACATGCACTTGATGAAAAAAAATGACAATTTTGTCACTGGTTGAATGAATCTCGTGTTGCTGTAAACTCGCGCAGCATGAGTTGTTCTTCTTCCTCCTTTTTTTTTTTAGGGTTGTAAAACTCCTGCCCTGACGGCTGTTTCCATGTGTTTCAATTTTTTTTTTTATTTATGCACATATGAAAACCACCCTTCTTGAGGGTGGTTTCTAAGCAACAAATTACTTTTTTTTAAAAAAAAAAAATCTCATACATAAATTGTCCTCATGGAGGGCAGTTTCTACACTACTAAGTAGGGGAAAAAAAAGTTTGAAGCCGCCATGGCAGCTTCCCAACATGTTCCAAAAGAAGCGCATCTTGGTACATTAAAAAAGGTGGGGCTAACATGATAAATAAAAAACTTAGTATCAATTTTCAAATAGAAAAGCCCATTTAAATGTTGCTACCTTGCAATAAGTACAACAAAAGTGCAGATCCCATGAAATCAAATTATATTCAAGACAGGCAAAATTTGTCTTATACAAGTGCAATATTATGCCTTCAGTTCTTCACAAAAAACAATATTTTCAACAGCAGTGTATACTTCTGAAAAGAATATCAAATTCATTATAGAAAGTTTGCCTTGATTTTGATAACAACGCTACATGGGAAGGTGCAGCAAAAAAATTGCACCCCTGTAAGAATTACAAAAATCAATTTACAAAAACTTACAGTTGAGACAAAATACTAGATCAAGTTATCTATAAAAGCTGAAGACTGGATAGTCCTTAAAAGCTCCCTCAAATTAGCCAATACATGGCGTGGTCCCAAACTCTTGGCACCAATGAAATTCAAAAGCTGCTCTAAATCCTATGATCAGAAAAGCACGAGGGAAAGGAGCAATAAGTTAAGGTTAATCAGAACGGATATTTACAAACAGTAGTATCAATATGAAATCCCACTCAAACAACCACACTTCCAAGAGGAAAAAGGCACTAACAAAGCATGGGTAACAGCAAAGACAATCCCACATATTTCAGGTAACACAGAAGCAAAAGCTTAAGCCAGATACTACCTGACAACACCAATGCAAAACCACCAGCATTTAAATACAAATGTCAATCTTGATACTCAAATATTTTTCTTTTGGGGGAGGGGGAGCTCGTCTTTGGAAAAAACTAGATGAATTCTTAAGCAAATTTTTCTTAGAAAACAAGCATCTCATGTAAGTATAACTAAGAAAGGGAACTTTTAATCTTTCATGCCATAAAAGTATGAAACGAGGAAGGGTTAGGAGGAGGAAAAAAAAAAAAAACAAAAGTTAATTCTAGTGGAGGAACCCTCCACCGTTCCAGTTAGCTAACATACAGGCTTTCTCCTCATAGTCAACATGGAGGTCTGCCGATTCAGTCTCTATTCATTACACAGGAAAACAAGAGCAAGGCCAAAATAATTTCTTAGTCAACCAGTAAGTTAAATGCTGGAGCAAAGTCTAGAGAATGCATAAAATCTTTTCCCAAAAGCTATTTCAGTGAAACTGATGTGAGCCAAGCCGCACCATGGAGAAAACACAGATCATAATCAGCTCATACAATCTTGTGAAATACAGGAAGGCATAAAAATAACCAGCAAATACAAAAAGTCCACATAACCCAAACAATTAAACTAAACAAATGATAACGGGGCAGAAAGTATCAGTAAAAAGATGCACTTAGTTGGATCCTCAGGAATTCTGAAGGAAACAATGAACAAGAGGGAGACTGTCCCTATTAAGTTTTACCATAGTTCATCAAACAAAGCACTTAAATTCATAGTATGAGAATTGCTACAGAGCAAATATTAAATGAAAAGAAATACCTTATTTAGCAAGAATACAGCATAAGCTGCTCTTGTTGTGTCTTGACCTTCTAAAACAAGGGGGAATTCCAAATGCTTGGCATTTGTAAAAGACATTGCACTTGATGAAGCTTCAGAAGATGTTAGCTCTATTGAAGGTGCATTGTCAATAATATATGAATGAGAGCCACCCAATCGTAAAGGATAACGCAAAGGAACTTGCAAGTACGAGGCTATAAGTGAAACAGCCTGCGAGAAAATCAATCTAGTAAAGTACATTTCAACAAATTATTAGGTCAACAGTTATCCACATGAGCTAACATAAGAAATGCTACATTTGGAAACACAAAAGTTTGATATATGATAATAGAAAGAAATGACAATCAATTAAGATTGCCATTATAAGACAAGTCAGAATATGTATATGACAATTCAGAAACTGTACATCACATGATTTGTAAATGGATCATAAAAAGCACAAGATAGAAAATAAAGTATCAAAAGATCAGTTATGGGGGCAAAAAAGCGCAAGGGAGGTACTAAAACTTACATGTGCAACATATCCTAGGGCAGTAGCAGATCTCTGAATTTCCTTTTTATCAGTGAAAAAGCTCATCTTCCTAAAAGATAGCATTGTCAAATGCAGACCCCGAATTGTCAAGGATCCTTGATTAATTGGTTTAAGTCCTGCAGAAGTCCCTGGATAACGAAATAAAGGCAACTTTTAACAATAAAATTCAGAAAAAAGGTATCACTTAGATATTCAGTAAATATCATCTAATTTACTAGTCAAGACAACTTGATCATCAGCTCAAATTGCTATTAAGTCATACAAATTATAAAGCAGTCTAGATAACCAAAAATTAATCAAAAACTACATTTAAAATTAGCCCCAACAATTAATTTTTCTGAAGTTTTTTTGTGACAATCTAAATTAGCACAAGAGAAACTAGACTTAATATTCAGTGAATTGCTGTGGTCTTCTAGTGTATCCATGCCATATTGTAAAACATCCCATGAAACTCTCTTACAGTATGAAGAAAAGTAATACGAAATAACAATATTACTAATTAATTGGATGAATGTTCAAAGGGCTTGTGATTTTGTTAGTTATCTTTCAATTTAAAGGTTACAAATTAAATATGAGATTTTAAGCTTAAGAGAGAATAAAAAATCAAAATGCCATCATGACAGAGCCCCAAAAGACCTAAAGATTCATACACAACACCTCCATATAGTGCAAAGATGATGTGGCCCACCAGTTATAATACTATGCTAAAAGAATACTGCCTTTTGTTCTAAGAAAAAAGGAAGGAAGAAAGTATAACATCTGCTATTAATTAAGTAGATGCCATTGTAATTTCCCATTTCTGGCCATACAAGATAAAATTAAACTTAGGGCGGTTGACATGAAACAAAACCCATGCAGAAGCATCAAAGAAAAGAACAAGATGGTGAGGCACATCAGGAAGATAAAGTACAGAATGAGAGACATCCTTTTCAACACAACAGCCCAATATAAGTGTCATGAACCCTCTCTCCCAAAAGTTTAAGCTGTTGGGTGAAGGCACATGAATATTATATGTCTAACATGCCCCCTCACGCAAGAACCCTTTGGGCTTGTAGCGTGGACAATGCACGGGCGCATCTTTACCATGTGTTTTTTTTATTCAAGTTTTTCTTTAGAAGAATGGGGGAGGCAAGGATTGAACCCATGACAACTTGGTTATAGAGACTCTGATACCATGTCATGAACCATCTCTCCCAAAAGCTTAAGCTGTTAGGTGAAGGCACATGAATGACTTTATTATATCTCTAAAAATAAGGAAGAACTATATCCAAGGAGCCAGTAAGAAACCAAGAGATAGTGAGTAACCTTCCAGCACCTCAGTTTCACAGTTTAATTTAAATTGCAACTTTCTTCTTTTATATAAGCTCAGTCATTTCTTATCTTAGGGGTACTATCCACATAGAAAAAGACGAATTATTGAGCTAACTTATCTGCTAGGCTACCTGAAGGATATGCTTCAAGCTCTTGCTCTTGTGCTGGTCCAACCAAGATCTTTACAGGATATAACATTGAAATTTGAGATGTCATATATTGTTGCCTCATCCTTAGCATCTTCTGCAAGTTTCTCAGATGAACATAACCTTCTTCTTCAGACAGTAATCTACTTTGTCCCTATAATAACAGCATCATCAGCTTTCATACTACAATAACAGCAGTAAAATATGATGCTACTCCTTTTCCCCAAAAAAGAAAAAATGGGTGGACAAAGAAATAATAATAACTTACTAGGATTCAGCTAATAAATTTGTCAGATGCTATTTCTTACTGAGAACAACATAAAAAAGAAAGGCATTTACAAAATGAGGGCATTTGAAAGAAACAATGAGGTAATTTCTTAAGGACAGGCGCAAGAAAAACAGAGAAAGGTATAGTTAAAAGTAAAAAAGAACAATATTCTGAATGTCAATTGGTAACACATACATATATACTTCTTCAATATCAATAAAATGAATCAATTTTTTTAAGCAAGACGACAAAGCATTTTCCCTACTAATTCACCTGAAGATTTCTGCTAGCTACAGATAGAGCACCCCCCGCCATCAAAAGTGATTGGACTGCACCACTAAGCAGCTCCTCCTGCTTACTAGCATCCTCCTTTGCCAGCCTAGAGCGTATAGACATACTCTCCATCATCATTTTCTTTGATTCCAATTTCTGACGCATCCCCTCCAGTTCATTCAACCGGCCCAATGATTCAGCATTGACCTGCTCACAAAATCATTGATAAGGCTCATTAATTAGGGACAAGTATAATTATAAAAAGAAAAATCAATCATACACCCAGATATCAGAAACTTTGAAATTGCTTTTTTCAGCCAAAACCAATAATCAGGGCCAAAAAGCAACCTAAGATGTAAACATCAAAAATTAAACCACTCAACGAAACAGACGAGACTGAACTGGTGTGCAAAAATAAAAACTTTGCATGCTGTTCTGAGTTGAAATTTGGAAAACAAACGCATTTCCTTTTGTTCAGATATCTTGGATCTCCTCATCTTGGGCACTTTTAATCAGTTAAGTACCAAGACACACTAGAAAACAGTCATCACACTGCAATGTTAGTACACCTACTCAAACCCATTCTGATAAAATTTAAAACACAAAATGATCAGTGTAAAGTCAGAGGAAATGATTACTCTTACAGTCTTATCTCCTCTCGTAGCAGGTAAATATGCCTCATAGACACAGCTAATTAGTTCTTTCTCTTTATTTTGATAAAAGAGGAAGATTAAATATTTCAATTAGGACAGAAGAAAACACAAAGTCAGAGATATGAGGTGTTCATAAGACACACCAGCTTAAAGGGGTACCCACACCCAAGTTCCATAGCTTTGGGTCCACTAGCCCAATAATGATTTTCCTACCCCCAGAGGGAAAGGTCCTTCCCTTTTTGGCTGGCTATGGGCGAGGAAGGATTCAAAATCCCAACACCATGATTCATAGCCACGTGCTCTAATCTTTTGAGCTACAGGCCCCACCCCATCTCCACCTAGATCTGTCCCCCGGAATACCCGGGAAAAAAAAAAAGGGGAACCTTTCCTCTCCCCAGACATTTCAGCTTAAGAAGATGTGAAAGTGCCTCTCTCTTGGCCCTTTCCATAAACCTTACTAGTTACTACCCACAAGGCCAAAAAATAAATTTTAAAAGCATAATTACCCACAAGACCAATTGTATCGTTAATCCATGTTATGAAAGATTCAACAAAGTCTTACGTTGGCCTGCCGACAGTCAAACATAACTCTTCTACTTTATCTGTGTTTGGCACTGGTTATGTAAAGTTTGGCAAACAAGCACAACATAAGCAGAGTTAATTACCCACCGGATCATAAAGAAAAATAATTGGGTAGTTATATGAAGGGAGAAAAATAATGGCCAAAATGTAACTAGAGTGTAGAAGATTAACCAGCAAGATCAGGAAAGATTGGTCTAGAAAACCTAACGCGTCTATTAGCTCCTATTTTAGTAGATTATTATACTCTCATTTACTAACGTTTTTTATCAATGGAGTATCCTACCATTACTTATAATTAATGAAACTAATTAATGAAAGAGAAATGAAGCCAACGGGGGTTGATTCAGTTGGTAAGGATCAAAGCACTTCGGCAATATGTGAACCCTCGTTGAGGCCTATAGCATGCCTTGGCCTTGGAATGAGGTAGCCTCTCCTCCCCCTTAACTTAACTTTTTATTATCGAAAAACAAAAACAGAGAGAGAGAGAGAGAGAGAGAGAGAGAGAGAGAGATAAATGCAAGACCACCCACTTTAACCATAATACACCCCAACCCCACTGGACAGTGGATTGGCTTTAAAGCCTCTCAGCAACCAACTCAAACACCACAGTCCAAAACAAATAAAAAATAAAAAAAATAAGCCTAGTAGTGAACCGATGGATCTGCTTAGAAGGAGAACCCTAAATGGAAAATAGACCACAAGGAAGTAACAAATTGTAAAATAAATAGTTCACCTCTAATCCTAAGAAAAATGCAATCACATTTAACACAACAAAATTGCCCTATTTCAATCTTCCCCAAATCCATTTCCTTTTGTCAGTAATTTGAATCAAATATAGAACTCGATTTCATTCCCAAAATGAACCCTTTGCCTCAGTTTATATTCTCTATGAAACCAAAGGGGATTATTCCTCTTGTTTTCAAATCTTATCTTCTTCTTCTTTTCTTACAGTTAACTCATCAACACACTCAGCACCAGTGCAATTTCTGAATTTGCAGAAACAAACGATAACTTAAACCCAATTTGCACTTAGCAATCGCTAAAACCCTACCTGGATGAGAACCTCGAGTTTCTGCTGAAGGCTTCGCTTCTTCTCCTTAGCTTCATTGAGTGCAGAAGAGAGACTCGAAAACCTCGCAAGATCGTGCTCGAAGTCCTCCCACTCAATCACTTTCACATCTTCTGGATCGGTTGAGAGATTTTGGTTTGGTTCCATCAGGGATCGACCTCATCATCGTCCTCGAGTGGTTGATCACAGTCGGAAACTCATCGACACATCATCTTCTTCTTCTTCTTCTTCTTCCGTTCCTAATTTTCTCCGAAAAAAAAGGAGGAAAGATGCGTCTAGAGGATTTTGGCAGTTTGCAAGAGTTTAGTTATTTTTCTTCTGTAGGGGTAAACCGCATAAAAACGGACACGTGGAACTCGTGCATGACACTTATCATCAAACATACCCAAAGTTTTTTACGAAGGCTTGAAGATTACATTAACTTAATTAATTAACGAAAGTATTTTAGATATAAGATACATAAAATATTTTATCAAAAAAGACCCCAGGCGATTACGCTAAGTAATAAGCGGTTTGTGACTCTAAAAGTGTACGTGTGTTCAAATTTTATTGAAATCATTATCTTAAAAATGATTTTTCTTAAATATAATCTGACACTTAAATATGTAGTAGTGACTTAATTAATGTCATTCGATACTTAAATATGTGACAAGTGACGTAATTAATAATTTCTTTTAGACAGTTATGTTTGAAAGATTATAGTTGTGTCTTAAAGATTACTCACATTGCAGCTGTATATGAAAGATTTCATAGAAATTGGCTTGATTTCATTGTATAAAATTAGATATGTACTTGTTCAATGCATGGGTGAATAACTGAAATCAAGAGGTTTGAGTTAGTAGCAAGATAACCACTCTATCAAAAGATAAGGTTCATGTTTTGATAAGCCAGAAGACAACATGAGCAAAATATGATAGAAAACTTGGATTTTATAGGCTGTTAAAGTTTTCCAAATTCATTTTCAATCATCATTTACAATGTTGAAGGGGTTTGAGACATTAGAATAACGGCATGAAAGACCAAAAAACAAGAGAGTAAATATATTGGTATATTGGTGTACTTTGAAGAGAGCAAGTTGGTGAATTATTCTGCATATTAGTACGTGTATGGCCATTGAATATTTCGATCTTAATAGGTTGGATAGCAAGTTTGTCTCATCCACCATGAAGGAAAGGACTAATTTTGGTGGAAGTGCGATATTTAATTTCAAAAGGGTTGATTTTCTTCTGAAAAAGGAGAGCTACTTTATGTCACTACTTTAGGGAGATCTATGCAGAAATTGATGTACCTAAGTCCAACAACAAATTTATGAGGGAAGTAAGACTATGGATATGCACAAAAACTTTGAGAAAATCCCTCCAGCAGTACACCTTCTATACAGTATGTTGAAGCTAGAGCCACATCTCATGAGATAAAGAAAAAAAAAATGCTTTCCTTGAAATTCTTTCTTTACCTCATCTGAACGATTGCAAAATTTTTTTACCCCTTCCATCATGCTGCACATTAGGCTATATGAGATACCATTAATTGATCATCTCTTCTCTTAATCAATTACGAATAGCTTTTCTACGTCAAATAATAATAATAATAATAATAATAATAATAATAATAATAATAATAATAATAATAATAATAAATAGTTTCAATTTTGCTCTGGTATCATATCTGACTTAATTCAAAATGATTGTAGAAGTTGGATTTCTCTGTAATATGATGACAGTAATGATAGTGTAAGGAGTGAATATTTATAAAAAATAATTTGATGTTCAAGTTAGATTGTATACAAGATAGATATTATTTAAAATTAAATGTATATATTTATTATTTTATATAGTATTTATAAAAATATTTTGATATATAAGAATTATGTTTAAATTTGTATTAAATGTTGTTAATAAAAATAAAAATTTAATAAAATTGTTACTTTTTATAATTATTTTCTCTATTTATAAAAGATATAATTAATTCTTATATTTACCTATTAGAGATTTACTCTTTATAAATAAACATAATTATTTATCTAATAATACTCATAAATATCTAAAATACAACTATAATAGGTTAAATTATTCTTAAATGACTAACCCAAAACTAAATTCAAAACAAATCTCATTACAAAAATGCTTGTAAATATTCAAATTCACTAATTTAAGACCATTTTTTTTTTGTTTTCTATTTCCACCTACACAATATATACATCGTTAAATCAGTAATGCATTGCATTATGAATGTAATAAATTAATTCTCCATCGATAGTAACAAACTACCATTTGCAATTTTAGGATTCAAACCTATAAAATGGTTTTCCCCATTCACAATCTCATAAAACTCTTTGAGAATTTTCAAAAAGAACTACCACCTTAGACGACAAAAAAGAAAAAGATATCACATTTAACTAGTTTGAAGGAACCACTCAGAACTATCTCATGAAAGAAAAGACTGAAAATACATAAAGAAGATGTAGAGAAAACTCACACCCTCTTCCTATGGCTTCAAACAGGGAAGGAAGCATTGAAAGAAGCTACTGTGAAAATAGGCATGAGAAAACTAGTGGCCCTTGATACCACACGTGTTTGATGGCTGATGTGAGTTCACAGCAGCAACATAATTAAAGAAAGGGAATGGGATGAGAAGAAAAAAAAAATCCATCAATATAGGCATTAGCAACAAAATTGCAGAAATTTATGTGTGAAAATAAAATACCTGAGATTGGAGGAGAAGAAGGGTCACGAAAAATAGCACTTTTGAAGGATTTTCTATCTCAAAAAGAACCCTTTTCATTGGTTCTATTTTCCATTGCAACTTTCTTCTCTAAGAATTGAAAAGTTCCTATACCTCAACATTGAAAAGGGGAAGATGAAAGAATAACACCATTTATTACGTTCATTCATTCAAGTAGATAATGAGAAGGCAGTATACAAAGCATTACGTGGTAGCTTTAATGGTTACACAAAAACATGAGATGTCAATAAGGATTGTGAGTTTCCTAAGCTGAAAGCATATTATTGAGAGGAGAGGTGTGGAAATCTATTATAAAGAAGAAGGGAACAATTGACTTTTCAAAGCTCTAAACTTATATAATCAATTCAAAGTTTATCCTTCCAGCAATAATGTTAACTTGTTAGAGCTTCAATCAAGAATTCCTAATACCACATAATCTGTAGATTTTCTATTAAAAAAAAATCCTCTAAAAAACTGTCATAAAAGGATCCAGCAAATAAATGTGTACCATGAAAAGAAAGGCCAACAAAAAAATTTGGGACAACAACAGCAAAAAAAAAGAAAAAATGAGGAAAGAAATATGAAAAACTTACAATGAGCATGTAAGGTATCTTGCGTAAGGATGAACATCATCTGTCTTATTTTTTTATCTTATTTTTTGTCTTTTCACTTAAATTTGTTAAGTGAAAAATAAATTAAAATGAAAAAGAAAGAGATATATAATTAAGTTTAAGACATTTGACAAAATTTAAATAGAGAGATAGAGAAAGAAACATGAAAAAAGGACATGTGATCTTCATCCTTTATCCTATGTTTGAATGTTTTTTCATTAACAGAACGAAACAGAATAGGTAGGAATAGATCAGAAAGAAAAGAAAAGGAATGGAACATAGTTTCTCCCCTCTTTATTTAGAAGATTCATTAACGGAACAGAACAGAACGGAACATGTGTTCCTCCCATTCCACCTCAATTTTGAAGGGAACAAAAAATGGATATTTAAGGGGAAGAGGGGGGAAATAATTCTCCATGTGTTCCGTTCCGTTCTTATGCATTTTAAAATTCCCAAACACAAAAAATTATTTTTGTTCCCCTCATTTCTTTTCTGTTTCTCTCTTTACCTATCATCTAAACATAGTGTTAAGTAAAACCTCCATAATTAGAAAAAAAAAAAAAAAGGTCTCCAATTCCTTTATGTCCTTCGGAATTCTAGTAAAAACCTTCTGGTTGAAAGTTATGATGTGGTCATTCTCTTTTATGGTTAACATCGACCTCCATAAAAAATCCTGTCTTTGTTGAAGACAACATCTCTAGATATCTGCTTATCATTCATAATAGAGGCATTTGAATCACATTGGTATTGGGAGTATGCCGCGAGAGATTCAACTATATTGTGCCACTCTGAGTGTACAACTTCATTGCTGAATGAGGTTTCCTCCAAATGTGAGTTTCTTGCGAGTCAAACTGGTCTAAATCTCTCCACTGGAATTCTTTGGGAATAGAGGAATACCACAACTCATAGAATGTCAAGCAGAAATACCATATGATCTATAAACAGAGAGTAAGACTCTGTTATCATGGAGATAGCAAGGGATGTAGGTTGGAAAACAATTGAATTGTAACATTATGAAATTAAATATAAATTCAATGGTTGAGAATTGAATTGAATTAAACCTTATACATTCAACTCATTCATTCATGTAATTAATATTTCAGCACTTATAGTAAGGTGAATGGTTTGGCTAAGAGATGAAAAGACAAAAAATGAGGAGGTGAGACTTCTAAAGCACTACTTACATGGCCAATTGTGAAAAAGGGTTGACGTGGTGGAACAATAGAATTGTGATAAGGTGAAGCAAAGTAGCAAAGTATCTAATATGGCTTTAAAAAAGAATTTAGGTGTGCTGAAATGTCCTTTTCACAGTCGTTAGAACTTGCTTTTATATATTTATTATAATAGATGAGTCAAGTATTTTCATTGTATCATTCAGTTTTCAAGTTTCACAGTTTAACCAACAGTTTTCGTTAAATTTTTTTAGTCTAACCAATAGTTTTTTTTTTTTTTAACTTTAAGCTGTTGAAGCAAAATGCAAAGGATTTGGGTTGGATGTTAAAAAAATCAACAGTTTTTAATTGGAGAAAAAAGTTGTTGGAGCAAAGAATATGTGGTTGAGTATTTTGCGAAAAAATTATTGTATTATTTTTTATTTTGAAATATAAATATTATTTTGTTTTTAATAAAATATTTTTTTAATTAATTAAATAATTTTTTAATCATTTTTTATATTTATTTTAATAATTTAATATATAAAAATAATTTTTTTATATCATCTAAATAAAATAGATTAATTTAAAATCACGTTTCAACTAACATATCCAAATATAATCGATTATTGAAATAATCAAAATTATCCCAAATACACACTTATTCTCCACCAAATTTTAGCTTCTTTTTTTCACCACATTTTTTTATCTGACTACAAATTTTATATACCCTCAAATTGATAAATTTAATTTAATGGTTACGTTCAATATTAGCGATTATTCTTATGTCAAATATAGTTAATGACGTTGATGCTTTTTTGTCTATTTTTTTATGTGATACTTTTATTATATTCTTATTTAAAGTATTATTATTCTATAATATTCAACATCATTACATTTTATATTTAAATTAATGAGCATACATTTAATTTAATATTATCAATGGATTATGGCCACTTCTTTTAGGCATAAACAGGACAGTGTCATATTTGTAGAAATTTGTCCTTCTACTTTAATTGAAAGTTGATTTATATATGATGTACATTATAATACATCACCCTCTATTCGAGTGAACTCTACCTGGTTACTTGATAACGATGTTAATATAAACTTTTGGATTGATCAGTAGCTATCTAGTCCGATTGTTTGCTTAATTAGTGTCCCTCCTGATCTGCACAGCTCTCTTAAAGTTAAAGTGAGTGATTTCATTTTTAATGGCAGGTGGTCTATTCCTACATCTCTGTTGTCTAATTTTCCTGTCATTAAGTCTGAAATTGAGTAAGTTACCATTCCATTTTTATCCTATGTAGACAAGTTGATTTGATCCAGCTTTGATTTTGGAATAATGACTTTTAAAGATGCTTTTATGTTTCTTAATCTTGTGGAGCTGATTATTCCTTGGACTAAACTTATTTGGAATAGTTGTATTCCTCCATCTAAGTCATTCATCATTTGGAGAATTATGCATAATAGGATGTCTACGGATGAGAATCTTTGGTCTAGAGGTTGCATTGTGGTTTCTGTTTGCAGTCTTTGTGGTAAAGCAGCTGAATCCACTAATCATTTATTTCGTGATTGCTCGTTTGCTCAATATATTTGGAATTGGCTTGGTAATATCACAAATACCAGTTTTGATTGCTCTTGCATTCTATCTATTCTCTCTTTATGTAGCAAAGGTTGGAGCTCACAGGTTCAGGATATGGTTACAGCCGGAGTCATAAATGTATTATGGACTATATGGTGTTGCAGGAATAAGGTCAGGTTTGACAACAAGCAAATCCCTGTACAAATTGCTATTAATTTAATCATTGCTAATGTGTCTTTAGTTGGTAACACTAGTGCTGGCCGTATGTCCTCTTTCATTTCTGAATTCATGTTAATGAAATCCTTTTTGGTTGATGGTTACCCTTGTTGTGCTCCTAGCATTAAGCATGTCTTTTGGAATCCTCCCATTTACAATATGATAAATGTAATACTGATGGGGCTGTTAAGGGTTGTCTTGGTCCTGCAGCTTGTGGTGAGATTTTCAGAGATAGGAATGCTGCTTCTCTTGAGTGCTTTTCTGCGAATTTTGGTATTAAAAACGTTTTTCAGGCTGAGATTATTGGTGCTATTTTGGCAATTGATATAGCTTTTAAAAAAGGTTGGCATTTCCTCTGGCTTGAGTGTGATTCTCAACTTGTGATTTTTACTTTCAACAATAGCAAGCTGGTTCCTTGGAAGCTTAGAAATAGGTGGAATAATTGTATAGAGTTATCTAAACACATGAATTTTGTTTCCTCTCATATTTATAGGGAAGGTAATTCTTGTGCTGATAAACTTGCTTCTTATGGTTTTTCTATTAGTGGTTTCTTTTAGTGGAATTCAATTCCCAGATTCATTTTTGAGGAGTTCTTCAGAAATAGAAATGGTTTGACTAGTTTTAAATTTAGAAGATTCCTTCATAGGTCAGGTTTATATCTCTCCATGTTCCCTTCTCTTGTACTCTCTTTGCTATTTTTATAAATTTTTAGTGTGCTGCAGATGATTGGTAGTGGTTAAGGTGTTAATCTGGTTGGGATGTCAGTCATTATTGTGATGTTTTTGCATACCATCTTTGTTAAAAAAAAAAAAGACTTACTGTTTTACTAATTTTTTTCTTTTCCTTTTCTCCTTTTTGTTCTCGGTCTCTTCCCGTTTCTCTCTTTGCTTCTACTAAACTGAAAGGTTGGTGCTGGTGCTGCTATAGCTGCCACAGTTATACATTGGCAAGTTATTGTAAACAATGATTGATTGATATATTTACCCCATTTTCATTATAAGATTTCTTTTCTCTCCCCCTTCGTTTACCATCACAATCATATTGGGTTGGTGATGAAAGTTTTAAGATATTAACATTATTTGCATTTATTTTGTGTTGCATGTAAGAAAGCACAAGGAAAGCTTTCCTATCCAATCTAATGTAAACATTTAACATCCGTGTATCTTTTTTATTTTTTATTTTTGGGTAAACTATGTGTGTCTTTGATTAACAAAAGCAACATCAATTTCCTTAACCTACAAAAAAACCAAAAATGGAAATACCCCAGCAAACCACTATGTTGTAAAGAGTAGAGACCCAGGTGATGATACAAGGCACAATTGTAGGAGCCACCAATCTCAATCTTTGCCCCGCTCGTGGAATTGGACGGTTTTCTCTCCGAACTTCAATGGAAAGAGCCATGACAAAAGCCAACGTTGTTGTTACTGTTAAGATAGAGAGTGAAAGGAAGAGATGGAGAAAGAAACAAAAATGGGAAAAGATAAGTTAGTGAAACGATGACTATAGTGGGAAATGATATGTTGTAATTTACGCCACAAATGAGCTTTCACTGAAAAAAGAAAGCCATGAATTCTACAAACATTACACTGTAGATCAAAAAGGACGTGATCCTGATCCATTATCAAATGGATTAAGAAAACACAAACTATCCTATCATAAAAAATTTCCTGATTTCAATTTTAATTGTGCTAGAATTTAAATTGGTTTTGAATATTTTTCGTTTAAATTAGACATGATCAATGCTGCATATAATTTTAATTAAAAACATAATTAAATTTGAATGTATTGTAAGTTTAATTTTTTTTTACATAATTATTCAATCAAATATTATCATGTCTTTAAAAATATTTGATTCGTAAAATAATTACTTCAAAAGTAATACATGTGATAATATATGATTGATTTATAATATAAAAATATTTATATTAACAATACAACAAAATTAAACTTTTAAAATTATTGATTTAATAATGCTAACTAACTCAAGTTGATATTTGTTCTGAACCAGATTCTAAGATAGTCCAACAAGGAGCAACTTGGCTTAATCAGGGCAGATCTAGATCCACGGTATGTGCAATCTAGAATAGCAACGACTCTCAATAGATTGGAAGATAATATCTCTAACAAATCCTCCATTTATAAGAATTACCATCAATGATAGTTATTTTCCATTAACACACATTTCAAACATGATTCCCCCTTCTATTTTACTACCTCTTAAGCATGACAATCCTATAAATATTAGACTAAATTACCAAGATATGGATCTGAACCTTTAAATACTGTTCACCTTATGCACAGTCTAATTTGAGCTTCAGAATGCATTTTGCAGATACACCATCATTTGCATTAATGTCGCTACCACTCAGGTAATCCTCTTATATGCGTTCAAAATAGTATTTTTTTTCTTGTTTAGTTACAATGATGATGTGATCGAGGTAAAGTCACTTTTGTGACCTTTGAAAAGTCAAACAAGACAGTAGATTTTACTGCCAACCAAGGAAAGTAAGTGTCTGTTTAGCTCCTGTAATTGAGTATGAAATTAGAGCTTGAAATTAGAATTAAACTTCTTAATTTTAATTTTTATGTTTAGAATATCATTTAGAATTGAAATTGTAATTTCATAAACTAATTCTATAGAATTGAAAAATAACTAAGTTAAGTATTTCTCAATTCTTAGTCTATATCTTAAGAATTACTAATTCTAGAACTTAAAAATTAAACTCTCTCTCTCTCTCTCTCTCTCTCTCTCTATATTTATTTATGAACAATCATATTTATTGAAATTTTATATTTATAGATAAAATTAATTTTATATTTATATAAAAATTATTATAATAGCTATTTATTTTAAAAAAAATTATAAAAAATTTCTTTATGAAAAATATGACTATTGTATTATAAAAATATTATTGTATGAATATTTTTATTAATTTTAATGTTTTAGATCATACCTTTAAACAATAAAATTATAATTTAATTTAGAATTACAATTTCTTATCCTAATTCTTTGACAACCTCAAATATAAAATTTAAAATTCTGTACTAATTCTAATTCTAAAAGAATTGAGATTGAAATTAAAATTTTATGTTCTAATTTCAATTCCGCTATCCAAAAAGACCCAATGAAATTGGTTGAGGCTGTGCATTGTTCTCGATGCAAATTAGAAGCAATAAATTGTATAGTTGAACAACAGATAGTTTTCTCCTATTTGGCTGAGTGAAACAACATAGAGAGGGAGGTTCTCCTTTATAAATAGAGGACTCCTCCATCAATTTTTACATCTCATTCTAGAGAAAAAAAAATTATTGTTTCTCGTTAGAGTTTTTCTTTTTTATCTCTTAGAATTTTCTCTTATTTTAGAGAAAGATGTACTCTTTTATCTCAAGAGACAGTATTATTGTTTTCTCTTTATATTTAGAGAAAAATTATAATTTTCTTCTACATAATAAAAATATTTTAGTCTTGCCCATAGTATTTCCTCATCATTATAAGAGTTTTTCACATTAAATATTATATATTAGTTCTTATTTTTTTAATTATATTTTAATTGTATGATACTATTTCAATAACTCTGATTCCAAACATATGATGCAAGGGTTTTAACTCCAGTCCTAATAACTGTGTTAAGCCATAAAAAATCTTCTATTCATTTTGCATTATTCAACACCCATAAAAAAAATTCTATTCATTCTGCACTATTCAATACCATCACACAAAGCTTACTTAAATTGACATCTTCTCTATTCATTTATAAAAGGAATATCGCATGCCTTGCACGTTTTGTCTTTCAACTTTACTTCTACAATAGGTTTAGGTACATGTTTTGAAAGCTCCAAGTCAATCATTATTCCTTATTACTCAGCAGCAGCCAAGCATAAGAAAAGGCAATGTACCTATTCTCAATTCTAAAATTTTAATATTGTAATATTCAATATCATGATTGAAATTTTAAGCAAGTTTCGATTATTTTATTTCTTAACTTCTCAAAGTTTTGATAAAGAATTTAGAATATTATAATTCTGATATCAATTATTAAAGATGGAAAATTATATATCTATCAATAGAATGCAAAATAATTGTCCCAAAAATAAAGAATGCAAAATACATTGTAAAAGTACAATAAAAGGTTTAATATAAAAAATACATAGTTGATAATTTGATATTTTTATTTTGTTTGTATTATCACGTCCTTTGAGTGCAAGAGGCGAACTGAGTAGCCATTTTCAGCAATATGTTTCAAGAGCTCAAATTCACATTGCTGAGGCTCTTCAATAACTTATGTTAAGCTTGCCTATGACTTGAGCAGCAACTTGTTAATCTGTGATTGATACTTGGATTACAGTTGCAAAAATGTTGTATATTTTTATCTAATTTTTTAATTAAAAATATAATATGATACTTATATAATAAAAGTGTAATATGTTTCAATACAAGCGGTAATGTGTGATTTTTTTTTTTGGATAAAATTTAAATTTATTTCTTTATATGTATTGCATTTATCATTTATCGTATGTGTAAATTAATATTTTTTCTTATATTTTTTTTAAATATATACCTATATCATAGTTTAATTAGTGATTTTTTTTTTGTTTTGGGTGTAATGCGAGTAAGTGATTTTATAAATCAGTAAATAAAAAAAGCTGTTAGAAACTTATAAATTAAAATTTAGTTTCTGAATAATTCAAGTACAATTATCAATTTTTTTTCTTTTTTAAATAAAAAAACCTGATTATTTCCATTTTCCACCCCGAGTCAATATATATATATATATATATATATATATATATATATATATATATTCTGCAAATTGAAGAAGAATAGTTGTGCTTTTGTTACTGCGAGCTCTGCATCAATGGCGGGTGTTTCTCTCAAGTGCGGGGACTGTGGGGCACTGTTGAGGTCCGTAGAAGAAGCGCAGGAGCACGCTGACCTCACCTCTCACTCCAATTTCTCCGAATCCACCGAAGCCGTTCTCAACCTCGTTTGCACCGCTTGCGGCAAGCCCTGCCGATCCAAAACCGTCAGATCCCAATTTTCTATGAACTCATATGAATTTCTTTTTGATATGATTCGTTCTTGTGAATTATTGCTTTCTTGGTAATACATGCGATTCCTAATCGTGTGTCTAAAATTCTCTGATCAAGAATTTTTTTTTTTTTTTGGTGAACTCTGATCAAGAAATTTGATGATATACATGGCAATCCAATTCTTGATTGCTTCCAGCTGTGAAGAGAATGATGCTGGGAATCCTTCTTACTCAGATTCAGTTGTTTATGTTTTTGGAGTTGAAGAGTTTATAAACAACAGAGGAACTTTTCTAATCTTGCTGTAAATTTCAGCTATTTTAGGGTTTAGTTTATTTGAGGTTCTGAATAGGGGAAATTTTTTTTCTATTTATTTATTTTACGTATTTGCTGAATCTTGCAAATAATCTACTTTTTTTTTAATGTCATTATGTAAAACAAACTTCGAAGTAATGTGTGTATCCTCAATTATCTTGCAATGAAACAGAATGAGCTTGTTTTTCTATCCAAAAAAAAAAAAGAGTGAGCATGATTTATTTCTATTTTCTTTCTCTTTTACTATTTGATCATATAGGAGAGTGATTTGCATACAAAAAGAACCGGGCATACTGAGTTTGCTGATAAGACTTCGGAGGCAGCAAAACCAATAAATTTAGAGGTTCCAAAGGTGGATGCAACATCAGAAGAGGCTATCACTGCAACCACTAACCAAAATGAAGGTACTATTATTACTACTACATAAGCTGAATGGTTTTTTCATTCAAGCTAAACTCAGTTAAGATGTAATATTCCTAATTTAAGATTGTAATAAAGCTAGAATACAGTTTTCTATATCATACTGTTTTTGGAAAAGCTGTCTAAGAATCAATGCTTTCCATGGTGTCATAAAATTTCACCCTTATGTTTTCAGATAATGAATGATGACATCCGACATTTATTTTATAAGCTCAGTAGCTATTGGTTTTCAATTTATTTATTTGCCTCATATGCTTTATGTTGTAAAATACAGAAATGGTTGTTCCAGAAGTTGACAAAAAGCTACTCGAGGAACTTGAATCAATGGGTTTTTCAACAGCACGAGCAACACGTGCACTTCATTATTCTGGTGAATTTACATGCAGTCCTATTCTCTACCTTAGTTGCATATTATTCTTTATGGGGTTCAAGATTGTAATATTCTCTCAATTCTGGCATTTTTTTACCTTATGAATTTTTTCTGTCTCATATGAGAAGACCAAGAGGCTCAAGTAAGTTAAGTGGATCGAATGGAAGATGGCCCAACTAAAAGGGAAAGAGGAAGACCCAAAAAACCTCTAGGCGAAACCATAAAACAAGACATTACCCTAAACTGTTTTATTGAAAATTTGGTTTTTGATAGAGCCTAGTGTCATCGAATGATCCATGTAGCTGATCCCACCTAGTGGGATAAGGCTTGATTGTTGTTGTTGTTGTTGTTATTTATTTTTTCTGTCTGCCTGAAATTATTTTCATCTGTTGATGGGTGGGGATAGAATAGTTTGAGGACTTCTATAGTTACCAATGCATCATGGGACATTAATGGAGTATGTTAGTTGTATTTTCATGTGTCTGTAAATAATTTTCATTTATTCTGAAGGTACTTTTTGTCATAGGACATTCTTGGATGTTCCTGAAATACGTTAGTCATATTTTCTTCAAGAAATTGAAATTAATATTTGAATTCATTAATAATTATTGTGCCACAGAGCATCTATTTTTTCCTTTTTGAATGAAACTTTAGGATAACATTGTTGGATTTAAGGAGAACAATATTTCCAGGGGAGGGACTTAGGAAGAATATGTCATTCAAAGTATATAATACATGTGTGTGATAACAAATTAGATTTAAAAAATTATTGGATGTGAATCATAGTTTTCTTATTTATGTGTTACAGTCTCTGGATCTAGGATACATGTAATAAGCAGTTAATTTATAGGGTTTTTTCAATACATTATTTATGTTATTTATGTCTGGACATTGATAATATTGACTCTCTAGATATTAAACTTTAGCTTCTTTCTTCTACAGGTAATACTGGCCTTGAAGCTGCTGTAACTTGGATAGTAGAGCATGAAAATGACCCTGACATAGATCAGATGCCCTTGGTATAATTTTTTATTTTTCATATGTCTTAGTGTCATTATTGTGTGCGTGCTGCTTCATAAGTTATAGATTTTGATGTTTCAAACTTCAAAAGAAATAAAACTAGTTCATGTTATGAATAAATGTCTAAATGTATTCAGTGTAATTAAGTTGCAATCTGTAGCTTCTGACCTGATGGTTCACTCAGGAACCCGCCAACACCAAAGTTGAGGCTGCTAAACCTTCTCTTACCCCAGAAGAACTGAAGGCCAAGCAACAGGAACTAAGGTATGAATCTGAATGTCAGATAACATTTACACTATGACTCAAGTTATGAAGCTATTCTAGAGTTTAAATATTGTTATGGCAAAGGAGTAGGGAGTCATTTTAAATGTGTATTTGGTAGAGACCCAAAGATAAAAATCACACAAAATGAAATAAACGTATTACTGAATTTTAACAAAGAAACAGAAAAGGATTACAGTAGGATATAGTCCTCCTATTCTCCCTCACTACCCAGAGCCTAATGCTCCACAGAGATGAAATTCTCTGCCCAAGCTTACAGCCGAGAAAACAATAACAGAAAAGTCACTCCCTATTCTTTCTCCCCCACTAGCCTAATAACCGTCCCTACAAACATTCCCCCACTAGCCTAATAACCGTCCCCACAAACATGCATACTCATTCCAGCATAACTAACTTGCCAAGTCACCCCCCATTTTGTCCCTTCCTAACTCTCCTGGTATACACCTTCCAGACCTTGGGCCTTTGATCTGGCCCATTAACCAGCTGCCCTTCATCGGGCCTAACATTGCCCCCCGGTATAACTATGCCTTGGCCTCAAGGCTGAATGATGGAAATTGGCTCCTGATGGTGAATTCATCTTCCCAAGTGGCATCCTCCAAGGCTTTTTCCTTCCAGTATTGGTGGATAATGTATGATGACACATGGTAATCTCTTATCTGCTTTCACCTGACCTCAAAAGGAGCAGTCACAGTTGAGGTATTCTGGTAATTGCTTAAATTTTGATGCAGCGAATACCTGATATGAATGTGAACTGCACCTTGATTTATAGGTAGTCTTGAAGTTGTTATTTATTAGAAATTTGTCTTCAGATCTCAGTGTTTTCTATTAATGCATGTGGGTTATATATGTGCCATTAATATGCATCGGTATTAATGTTGGCTGAATTAGTGTCTATGTATTGTGTTTATTTCTGGGTATTCTGGACTTCTGTTCAGTTGATATTTTCATATTTAGATTTTGTTAAATCCTTTAGTTTAACATCTGCTTGTGTATCTTGTGTCCAGAGCTGTAGTTTGCATCTAGTAATTTTTTAAACCAATTTATTATTACTGGATTATCTGTAGTCTGTGTAATCATTTTATTTTTTAAACTATAATCTTAAGGGAGAGGGCTCACAAGAAGAAAGAAGAGGAAGAGAAGAGGATGGAGAGAGAAAGAGAGAAGGTATTCTGCAGATTCACCCATTTACTTCTCACTTATCTCTTGTTGAATTTCATTATTGAAATACGTGGGTATTTGAAAATTTTACATTTTAGGATATTTGTGTGTATGCATGTGTGTACACTTTGTTAGAGATATAAAACCAACCATTCACGAGCCTCCACCTTAGAGCTAAAACTTTTGGAAGAGTTGGTCCTTGACATGGTATAAGAGACTCTATGACCAATTGGTCAAGGGTTCGATCCTTGCCGCCCCCATTCTTCTAAATAAAAAAGTTGAATTTCAGCACAAGGTAGAGTGGGCTTGTGCTTTGTTCACATTGCAAGCCCGAAGGGCTCTTGTGTGAAAGGGGGTGTTAGAGATATAAAACCATTCACGAGCTCTACTTAAGAGCTTAAGCTTTTGAGAGAGTTGGTCCTTGACACACTTGATGTAGTAATGCTTCGCAAATAGATATTTTTCATCAAATTAAATTTTTCTTATAGTATCAAAGTCTATAGTTCATAAACTCTTGTTCCTATCATGTGTAGTAAAGTTTAGGCTGATAAAAAATAATGAATTACCTCATCTGTATATCAGTATATGCTTGAATTGAAGTTTACTTTATCGAATGTCAAAAATATTGTTTTCTAGTTTTGTATCCAAGGTAATGGGTTTGAGGGTTTTGGTAGTAGTCATATGATCCATTTATTTTAGATTGAAAAAGGATCAAACGGGTACTTGCACAGAAAACGAGATACTTTGGAAGAAGCTCCTTTTATTTCCTTCTCCCCAACACCCGTTGGTGTTGGGAGAAGTGTAATCCAAACACACTGATAGTCTTATTACAGAGTATAAGCTCTGTGTTTTGTAACAACTATTCAGAGCAGTCTTAGTGAATCTATTTTGCACTCCTCTCAATTTCTCTTAACCTTTTCCTACCATCTTCTTCCTATCTCATTGACACAGACAAAGAAATTCTATTTAACCTAATTTGTGGGCAAATCATTCTAAGTCCAATTTTAACTCATTGTGCCCGTATTGTAATAACAGTATTTTTCTCTTTCTCTCTCTTTACCATTTGTGTGTCTCTGAAAGCTTGATGAATTGATTGGTTTTGAGTCTTTTGACACTCAAGTTATCTTATGCAGTTGAAGACAAAGAATTAGAGTGGTATTCTGAGAAGGTTGACGAAGTATTAGATTTTCACTGATATATGGAGGCTTTAATTGTCTCCAAAGAATATTGTGAAATTAAGCTATTGAAATTAATTAAACTCAACATAAGAAAGAGGAGACAATGCTTGAAGGCCACCTAATTGTTTGAAGGCAGTCAAGCTTTCACAGAAAAGGTGCTTAAGGGGACAAAGACCTAGCCACTATTATGACATAAATCAAATCAGCTATAAATTGGCTTCAAATGCTATTGGACATCCTTTCATACTGATTTTTAAGCACCAAT
Organism: Ormosia emarginata; assembly: GCA_029884605.1. Lineage (NCBI taxonomy): Eukaryota > Viridiplantae > Streptophyta > Magnoliopsida > Fabales > Fabaceae > Ormosia > Ormosia emarginata. Next base: position 42,068,342 of record JAQQTP010000076.1, on the reverse strand, counting down.
ACAGTATAATTACTTCCACATCATGAATAAGGCTTTAGCTCATTAAAAATACATATTAAGATTATATTATCGTTATCTGAATTTGAAGATGCCATGTATCTGTGCCGTGCGTCACATTCCAAAGTAGCAGGTATCTCTTTGGTTATCTTCTTCAATAATTCGTGGCTTAATTTATGCTATATAAATTTTCTGAGGTTGGACCAGTATATATAATTGTAATGCAGCATTTCTAGATACATTTGTCCATATTTTGTTAAGTAGTTTACATCTTCTTCATTTCCTTGTCTCTGTGTGTTTTTATTCAGGAGAGAATTCGCGTTGGCAGGGAGCTGCTGGAAGCAAAGAGGATTGAAGAAGAGAATGAGAGAAAACGGTCTGGCTTACCTAGTGTATTATGTCTCACATCTTGTGTTTTATTTCGAATGCACCCAGCTTTTAAAAAAAAACTGCTTCCTTTTGCAGGTTGTTGGCTTTGAGAAAAGCAGAGAAAGAGGAAGAGAGAAGAGCTAGAGAGAAAATCAAGCAAAAGTTGGAAGAAGACAAGGTTTACACATTTTCGAACTATTTGGTTCTTTCTCCCATTCTTTCGTCAAGCATGTTCTTATTTGAGTTTGTGAATCATCTTTCTCAATTCTTCTTATGAAGGATTTCTGGATGACTGTCAAGTCAGGTCATGAGAACTGTCTTTAATTGGTATATGCATACCAAATATGTACTTTCCATACTTCAATCTTTTGTCCCTAACCTGTATTAGATTTTTATTTTCTTATACATTTAATCTTAATTTTTTGTCATTTGGCAGCTATTCGATACCGATAACACATTTTGAGATTTCTTTTTATTTTTCCTTAAAGTCATTTACTTTGAAAATATTATGATTTAATTTCTGCATATGGATGAATCCTACTTTGAAGAAGTTTCATGAAAATGATAAGGTTCTTTCTCCTAATTTTATTGTTTTAATGAAAGAATTGAATGATTTGAGCAATGCAAGCAATTTAGGTGTAGATAAAAAATGTTTGGGGGTTATTTTGAAGATAAAGTTGCCATTGTATAAAATGAAAGTTTCTGCAATACACACTTCCATATATGCTATAGATGAAGAAGCCCATGCAGAAAATATGACAGTTTACCTTTTGTCATTGATGATCAATTAAATGGGGAAGGTGGGCTGGGAGGAGGGGAGCTTATTCATTATGAACAATATTTTTTTGGCCAAGAAAAGCAATTTTGGAGCCTGCTACTCTTGCTTTTATGGTTGCGGGAGCTTTAGAGGACTTTAGTCCAAGATTTTAGGAAGACTTGAGGTGTACATTGAGCCTTTTCTTTCAAAAGATGGAATGGCAAATTGAATATCTGTTATTGGGGGATTTGAATAAATTCATTTTGTTTCTCTATTATGACAGGCAGAAAGAAGGCGAAGACTTGGATTGCCTCCAGAGGAGCCTTCAGTAGCCAAACCTTCAGCTGTTGTAGAGGAGAAAAAGGTATGAGCTTGTCGAAAAATGATGGTGGTCTCATTTTTTTCAGGTGCCTATTTATTTGAAAATTTGAAATTTCTGTATGCAGAGTTTTCTGCCAGTTAGGCCTGCCACAAAAGCTGAGCAAATGAGAGAGTGCCTGCGTTCTCTCAAGCAGAACCACAAGGTACATTCATATGTCACTTATGGAGAATTCTGTGGTATCTCTGCCTAGTTGACAGTATTAGTAACTCTTGGATAGTTGCCGAACTAATATCAATGCAAAATCTAATGGTGAATAGTGTAGAAGGTACCATAGAAACCTCCATCACTTAATGCTATATAACACGTTTCTTGTGCAAATTATGTAGAGAGCTTGACATCCAGGAAGCCCCCTGAATTGAAGTTCTTTCTATCTAGATTCTTACTGCAATTGCATAGCCTATTTTGTGCTCATGAAGCAAAACCGCTTACAACCAAGGCTTTTAAAAGAATGCTTGTTTGTTATATACTTAAATGTTTCTCTTTATTTTTTTTATTAAAAAAAAGGTTGCCTTTATTCAATGAGAAAAAAGGGTCCAGTCCACGAAAGAAGAGAGAGGGCAAAATTTTTTTGGATAGATGCCAGAGGAAATGTACATTTGAAGATGTACTGTTCATGAATATAAGTGCACTTTATAACATCTTCATTCATGAATCCAATGGTGAAGATACATCTCAAACTTCTTTCAGCTTCATGTATTATCTTCATTCTTTGCAAAAGAAAAGGAGTAAATATCTGTAGATTGATCTGTCTGGCGAAAGTGTTTGGTTTTCTTCTTGAGATGGTGTCAAAGAGGTGGACATATTTATAAATATAATTGTCATGATCATAATTGAGTAATTGACTAATGGCGTTAAAAGGGTTAAGAACTTCATCGCTGGATTGTCGTGGTCATTACTAAGACTTGGCTACAAAAATATTAATGATGCAACTTCCTAATAGAAAAGTATGCCTGCTCAGTAGTTCTAGTAAATTTTAACCATTTTGCATGGTCAAAAGCTTCGTAACATGTTTTGCAAGCAGTGTTGAAATGTAGTTTTTGTATTATTATTATTGATAAATATGGTGAACTGATATTTAAAATCAAGAGTTAACACTTATTTTGGTCTTCCAAAGATTTACACGACATCACATTGGTCCTTCATTTACTTTACGACATCAAACTGGTCCTTCAATAATAATTAATGCCATCAATTTCGTCCTTCAAGGACCCATTTGATGTTGTGTATATGGTATATCTTTGAAGGACCAACGCCCAACGGCAGACCAATGTGATTTCGCGAATTTCTTTGGAAGACCAAAATGTACATTTACTCTAAAATCAATTATAAACTGCTTGACACAATTTCAATTATTTGCGTTTTTGCTTCTTGTGCTTGTATTTTAATCATTTTGTGTGGCCAGAGAAGTATAACATGTGTCTTGCAATGTGGTTATTTTTATATATACAATGATAATATTATCAACTGCTTTATACATTTTGCTAAATGAAATTGATTGTTTACTGCACACTAATACTTTTCAAATATTGTTAGTTTAATTACACCTTCTGCTTAAATAATGTTACACCTTAGCCTATTTACATGTTCACTTATTCTTGGAGCAGGAGGATGATGCCAGCGTAAAGAGAGCATTCCAAACTCTTCTAACTTATGTGGGGAATGTTGCCAGAAATCCTGATGAGGAAAAATTCAGGAAAATTCGACTTAGTAACCAATCTTTTCAGGTAAGAAATTTCCTAAGGATGGCGTTTTTGGTGTCTTGAGGAAATTCAGCACATGCTACTAATACCAAGGGGGATTTTTTTTTTAAATAAGAACAGCTTGCTGAACCCAAAGAAAAATAAATCAATCAGACGAAAAATATAAAATTTGGGATGGGCGCTATCGAAGAGGTTCAGAGCTTAGAGTCATCAAATTATTGTTGGACCTAGGTAGAGTTCTGCAGGCACCACATGCAACAACTAAAATTTAAGACCACACCTGGGCTTCATTCAGTTCAGGAGTTTTTTATTGGGATAGGTCCAATATTTAGTCAGTGTCAAGTTCAACTGAATGTAATCTTTCTCTTGTCTAAAACTAAGTTGGGTAAGACATTCATGTATGCTTATCAATATTTACCTACCTCCAAATCATTTAAAATAAACTATGTTTATGGTGATCCTGTGTTGCGTGCATGCGTATTTTGTGGATCCAAATACATGCTTGCTCTCTAAACCCCTTTCCCCCAAAGAAATTATTTCTTGTTCATCGATTTACATGTAATGTTTGTCCTGTTTTAACAGGAAAGAGTTGGTGCCTTGAAAGGGGGCATTGAATTCCTGGAAATTTGCGGGTTTGAGAAGATCAATGGCGGTGAGTTTTTGTTTTTGCCTAGGGACAAGGTTGAGATGGCAGTCCTGAATTCCGCTGGGTCTGAACTAGACTCTGCAATAAAGAATCCCTTTTTTGGAGTTCTTTAGTTGAGGCAATTGTTATAATCAGAGACTTGACAATTATAGTTTGATGTTTCTAAGGTCAAGTGCTACCATCTGTTCATTAAGCTTACTCGTGTTATTTTACTTAGCTCGAAGGTATCTATAGGGATTTATGCTTGTGCCATATAAGATTTTGAGGTTTTCACAAAACTGTTTCATGACATGAGAATCTTCTATTTAATTTGTGTGATCGCTCGGCTTACTTATGCCTGGGATGCCCGAAGCAGTTTAAGCAAAATTTAGAATGTAAAAATTAATTAAGTAATTCTTCATTTGAATTTTATGAAAGTTTAATTGCACTTTTGGTCTTTTTTGGTTGAATTTGATCCTATTAATTCAATTGCAAAAATGGGGACTGTCTATTGATATTCTAATTTCATTAATTGTTTTATTAAATGAATTAATTTGAATTATTTGATAAAAAACAAATTAAGTATTATTTAATTATAAGTTAATAAAATTGAAATGACAATAATCACAAAAGAGTGAGAATAGACGTTTTCACAAAAATGTTATCCTTTAGTTTTCAAATTGATGCAATAAGTTTTGTTGCATGTGACACTTTTTTTAAAAAAATAAAATGTTATATACAGCATGCAAATATTTTTTTTTTGTTAAATCCACTGTTATAGTTCGAATCATAAGATTCAATAGGCCACTGTTTATTATATATACACAAGTCAACATTATTTCGCAAATAACTCTTTATACGATAATTTATTCAGTGAAATTATTAATACAGCTCATGAAATGCTCGAAATACTAATAAAATTTATTAATATGAAGCCCCTTATTTTTTTCATTTTTTGTCAAATTTATGTAAGTCCGTAGTTACATATTCAATTGCCCCAGCCCCCAAGGATGGTGCTGTTTTAGACTTTTAGTATTTGTTGTTGAATTCCAGACTATATGGATATGGCAATCCACATTGACAAGAGCATATATCAATTTCTTTATTTGTTACAATTTCCAATTTTGGGTACTACGCAGATTTTGCCTCGTACAGTTTCGGAGAAGGGATCCATAATCAAATTTAATGGCCTTATAGTGACTCTATTCCCCTAGCACAGTGCTGGAGGAATTGAAGATATGAAGAAGCAAAAAAATATGATATGGAAGAAACTCATTTAAAGAAAATCCTTTATAGGCTAATGATATTGCACTGCTTATGAAACATATTGTATGCAAGGGGAACAATTAAATTGAGCTATTGAATTAAATTTGAGCCCTATAAATCAAGAATCTCATCATTAAAGGCCTTGCTACAACCCTAGCTCTGCTCTGCCCTGGATAAGCATGTCCAGCCATGCTTACCTTGTTCATAACCTTATACATTGGAGGATTAAAATAGTGGGCATAAGAGGTAGTTGCATAAAGCAAGGTTATAAACAACAAAAGGCTCTTTAACTTCTGACAAAACTGTAATCCTCCTACTCTCCCCAAGATCATACACAGTCTGAGATAAGGGACAGAATGAGAAGAGAGGGAAAGAAAACTAAAAACCAGGTGGCTATTGCCTCGGAGGGTGCTCTAGAATTGTCAGGTAATGGAGTGTTCATTCCTGGAGTTAGTCCACCAGTACTGCCCCCACCAAAGATTGGTGTTGTCACGGTAGGTGATGGCAAATTCGGGTTGTTCATTGGAGGCGTTGTGATTGGAGTATTTGCTCCTCCAGCATTGCTAAACATTATAAGAAATCAAACAGTTACCAGTTAGTCACCATAAAGTGCTGAGTATAATTTACTCACTGGCCAATGAAAAAGCATTTCCATGGCTTAGACAAAAATCATTTTCTTCAAACTTGCTTATAGTTAACCATTTTTACCCTCCTCCTTGCATTTTAAGAAGGAAATATGGAAAACTATTTAAGGAAGGAGGAAGAAAATTCGTTTCATAAATGAGTTGACTTTGGCAATTCACCACTATCAAGGACATATAAACAAGTTCTAGAATTACAAAAAAATAAAAAATTTAAAACAACCTTGTCATATGCACATGCATACATATACACATGTTCCCATCTCCACACGAGATTTTTTTTCCTGCCTAATCTATGGGCTGCTGAAAAATATATGCATGGTACTTAACTTGAGATTTTATTTTATTTTTTGTTCTTCAACCGTATCCCTTAATCTGTCCCTCTCCATGGTGCTACCACTCAAACTACCAAGTGAAGGAAAAGTTGTAGTACATTGAACATTTATATTGTAATAACCATGTGGGTGTGACCCCTCAACAAATAATAAAGACTCATCATGACACGTGGGAGGGCAAAATAAACCTAGAACTCAACCAATATGGCCCCATCATTGTCCCCGGTCTCCATCAGCAATTTTCTTACATGGCTGAGGCATAAGAAATCAAAAGGTGTCAAACACATTACAAGCAATGATTCGATCCTCACAACAAGCATCATTATATGATCCCAAACTGCTGTGCTACAACAAGCATGGTTGCCTTGTTGCTTTGTCTAATGGAGCCTAAACCTAATACCAAGGGAGACTTAAGTGTAGGAACTTTTTTTAGCACAATAATTACACTTACAGATCAAATAAACATTTAGGTGATTATTCAGCTCAATTCAGTAAATAACTACTGAGTTGTTATTACTTAGTGCCTAACTGTAATTGGATATCTAAAAAATTCCTTTCATGTAAGTCACCCTACTACCAAACCATATCTTCAGTAGCATAAAAAAAGTCATGTCACATCAAGTCCTCCTCCTCTAGCTACCTTGTATCTTCTAGCTTTCTACAAATCACCAACACCAAGTAGCCCCTTAAGCAATGGATTAATGACCCCTCAACATATTAGTTGGTATTTCAACAGTTATAATAACCTTCACCACGTAAATATTGAAGTTTTTCAAATTTAGTCTCCATGAACCAAATGTAGGGTTTAGTACAACTAATTATCTGAAAAAAAGATAATTTCACATTTTTTATAAAAATGTAAGTAGGGTTTAGGAAAAATATATAAGTGAAAGAGAAAAAAAATATATAATAAATAATATTAAATAAAATATAAAAATAAATATACTAATTATAATAAGAATATCAAAATTAAATATCTATAGCTTTTCTTTCCAACCTTAACTTCAGGGTTATAAGCAAATTTGTAGGGTGGGTCAATTTTAGGCTTGAGAGAGAACAACTGAACAAGCTTGATATGACATTATTCACAGACTATTATTAATGATGGAAAACAACAGCTGACATAAACGTTAACATCAATTACTGCATCATTGCATCGGATACTCCCACTGGTTGCTCAATGTTCAGTCACTTTACCACTGTTAAGCAAATGTCACCATACTGATTCAAAAAAATTCTTATAAAGATACAAGAATTTCTCAATGATTCATACTTGTCAAGAACAACAACGTACGATCAAGATGAACCTGCTGAGCCGTTGGACGGAGTGGGTCATGGAGACTCATCCAACGGTCTAACCACATGGTAGAAACTAGAAAGGTAGCCAACACCCTCTCGGGGCTTCACACAAAGTGTGTCAGTCAAATAGGTACAACCATATTGTGGAACCCATGATGCTAGAAATTTGAAAAACAGGGCACAGAGAAACAGAAAGAGTCCACGGTTAGATGGAAGAAAATAAGTTATTTTAGTCCCATATATTTTTATTTTTATTATTTTATATTTATATAATTTTTATTATTTGATTATATTTAATTTTATCTTATTATTTTTTATATATTTTCATATAAAAAATATAAAATACACATTATTTAAACGAAGAAAATAGCATATCAAGGAAACGATGCAAAATGGCATGAGCCCCATCCATGCACAGAAACACGTGTCACAAACCCACTAAATCTCACACAAGGAGCTCATCCCCCATTTACACACCCACTCACATCCTGACATCCAAACAATTCCTCTCTGTCTCTTTGTCACTCTCTATCTTGTAAGCCCGTTTCCACAACTATTCGGCGTCCCATATCATCTCTATCGTATTTGATAAGCCATTAGGACCAGACAGATGAAAAGGTACCAAAGAGAAAGCGCAAAAAAATACAGTTGAGAATGAGAATCGATTTACTTCAAGATCAAGGAACCAATTAAAATTGCACTCTATAAACGACATGGAAAACGATTTTCTTACACTAAAAATTTGCACATCATATTTATATTATACATTTATATAAAAAAATATCAAATCAAATTGATTATAATTTTTTTATAAGATACAAAATAAATTTATAAAAAAATTTTTTTAAAAAATTGAACGAATAACAAGATCAACCACAGCTCACTGAAATGAAGCTCTTTATACTGTACTATATAATATATATTTATTGCAAAATGTATACAGTAACAGATTAAAACCAATCAATTTTTTTTTAAAAAAATAATAATAATTAAGGAACAGGCCATACCTTGTAGCAGATGGGTACAAACAAGATCCGTAGCCTATACACACCAAAACAAACACAGAAAAAAGAAAAAGTTGAGATCAAACTGATCCACTACATAAATCAACAATGCATACATGGAAATACTAGTTGCGCATCTCTTTTTACTCTCATGTAAGTGATGTGAAAGAATCAGAGTATTAAGTTAAAGAAAAAAATGAGAAGAAACCAGCTGTGATCACATAATAAAAAGTGTGCATATATAAAGTGATGTGTATGTAAATATATGTATGTAAGCATTAATCACAAGAGGAATGAAAGAAAGAGGAAAATGGGGTCATACTGGGATCGGATTGGGCAATGGTGGCAGTGCCAGCAAAATCACAGGAGCCAGGAGCTCTGGCCTTGCGCTGATAGTAACTGTTGAAGGCATAGGAAGCATGAGCTTGGATGGTGTTTGGAAGAAAGCAGAGGCCATTGGACTGAAGAGGGATGCAATCAGCTCCAGCTCCACATGCATAATCCAACGCTGTTTGCAGTGCCTGGCTACTGGCATCACTTCTAGCCACGCACCAACTTGCTCCTCCTCCTTGACCACTCACACTGATCACATTCTTATTGGTCCCTACTATGATTGCTGTAACAATGGTTAATAATAGTAGAGAAACCAGCTTTGATGGTGGAGCCGCCGCTGATGCTGCCATTGAAGGAAGTTATATTAAGGATGTTGTTTTGCTTAGTTGGTAAAGGAAGAGAGAGAGAGAGAGAGAGGGGTTCTCTTTAAGTGCCCAGAGAAAAAGAGAAAATATATTATAGTGAATCAGGGAATGTGGAGATGGAATAGAAGGCACTTTCGCTTTCTTTTTGGGTTCTCTTTAATTTCTCTTTTTCTTTATTGGTATAAATAAAAAAATGAATATATAAGTTATAAGTGTGTCTCAGGTTTTTCTTTGTTCCAAGTTCTAACGTTAATATCTTTGAAAATCCAGTTCACTAACTCGTAAAATGCAAGTCCCACAGCTTGTCCTTTTGGTGAGAAACATAGAACATAATGCCAAAATCCGTTCAGGAATACAATTTCTATTATTAAGATGTTGTTTGATTATTATTAAATTCAAATTTAGTAAAATATATTTATAAATTTAAATTTGATTAAAACGTAAGTTTGTAGTAATATAATTTATGTTTAAAAATTTTTATTTTAAATGTGAATTTGATAAAATAGTTGATAAAGTAAAAATATTATTTTTAAATCAATCAACACAAAAGTAATAAAATATTATTTTAATCTCAACTCATAAAAATATGTTGACGCAAATAAAAAATAAACAATCCAAATAATATTGAAATTCACTTTTGAAGATTCAAACTGATTCCCAAACACACACTTTTTATTATTTAAGATACTAATTAATAAGTTTATATATTTGACGTTTTAATATTTTTCGTGAAAAATACCAGATAATAAATATTTAACAATAAATTGAAAACATATATATATATATATATATATATATATATAATGCAATTAGTATAAAAATTTTTATACTATGCATCCATTATTATTATTATACGTATGTAATTTTTGATATAATTATTATGAGAATCAAATATTTTTAAAGATATGATAATATAAGATTAATAATATTATAAAAAAAAATTATACTTATTATATATTAAAATTAAACTCGTTTAATTTATATGTATTATTAATATAAATTTTTTTACATTATCAACTAATTATATAATATCATATATGTGATTTTTTTGTATAATTATTGTTAGAATTAACTATTTTTAATAATACAATAATACATAATTAAATGATATTATAATACAATCATATTACATGCAAATTAAATTCTATTAAAAAAACAGAGAACCATAACAACTCCTTATCTCTTCATTTGTGTGTTGTATCATTCCTCTCTTTATCTCTTCACTTGTGTCATTCGTTCATACATTTTTCGAGGTCTTGTTAACAAGTGCAGCTGTTGGTTATTAAAGTTAATTAATATTATTAAAATTAAAGTAAAAAATTTGATAAATAACAAATAATATGAAGGAAGTTATGTTAAAAGCATGGGAGTGCTATTGTATGTCACAGTCCAATTTGCACTCTTTAGTTGAGTTATTACATAGACCCATATCAAAAGGGTAAATATCTACACTATATTGTACCAAAAAAAATAATATCAAAATTATATATATATATATATATATATGAAATATATATAATAATTGAAAATGAGGTTCGAATCTGTGTCATATATATATGTTTTAGGATTGTCATGTTTTAGGATTGGATGTCGGTTTCTTTCAACAATTATTACATTGACATTTGCCCTTAGATTCATTGGAGTCTTCTTAAAATCTTGGTTAAATGAAACAATCTTTGTCAAATACATTTTCCTTAGGATAAGTTTAAACTTACATCTATTATATTGTAATAGCAAAAGCCCATGTCAAAAAAAAAAAAAAAAAAAAGAAGCCAAAGCCAAAACAGAGCTAAGAAATGGATAGCATTGTAAAGGTAAATCTAATAATTAATTCTGATTACAAAATATCCATTTAAGACCAACATATGAAATATTTACTTCAGTTTTCGAACCAGGTAATTGCAAAACTAAAATTTGGATAAAATAAGAACAACCTTTATAACTTTACTCAATATGTAATTATTTAAATTAATTAATATAATTCATCTCATTATTATTTAAAGAAAAAATTAGTATTTTACAAATTGAATTAAATTGGCCAACTCAATCGGTTGGACCATAAATCAATATATCTTTATTTTAATTATAATTCAATCACAAATTTAATCTATTAAACTAATTAAATCAATCACAAATTTAACCCATTAAACTAATTAAATCATGATAATTTCGTTGATATAATCTCTGATTCAGATTTCAAAATATTAGAAAAAATAAACAGCCCGGATGAGAGAATGTCCGGATCTGTATAGTTATATGCGGGTCCCGCTTTTATGGACCCCATCTATTTTGTACTTCCCTCTTTTTGGTTCCTCTTCTTCTATACTATCTGTGAGGAATCGGGTTCTATAAACATGCGAGCGATGTAGTGTGTCCCTTATTTAAATGTGTAATTTATCCTATTTCATCATGGTTCTGTTAAATTATAATACTTTTTGTTACCGATTGGAATGGTACTATAATTAAATCGAATCAAATCAGAATTTTATGGATTCAAAGCTGTAATAGTCAAATATCCACGATTCAGTGCATTCATATAAAGTTTTAGAGTAATATTAAATCCCACGAAACAATAGTTGTGAAACAACACACGAATATGTGAAAAAGGAATAAAATTGTTTGTGTTTTGTGAAGTAAAACAAGAATGTGGCCTTATTGTAATTGCCTTACTATTTCACTCTTTTAACTTTGTACTTTCACTAATTTTTTGTGATCAATTTGTGAAATGTGTTTAATAGTAAATAGCGTTGTTCAAAGTTTTAACTTGCTAGATATTTGTCTATTAAATAACATAATTGGATTTGGATCTTTTAAAATAACTTATGGACAAGTAAATATTTATCAATCATTAATAGATGAATAGACTCATCTATTAATAATTAATAGATACTTATTTATCTATAAATTATTTTAAAAAATCCTCCTCTAACATAATTGTAGATATAAAATTTTAAACAACTCTTAAAATTTAAAGCAAGGCGACTGGCTTCAATCCATGGCTTACTACTTCTCTCAACTGGAGCAGCAGGACAGGGAAAAGGTTGCTGCAATATGGTAAGGTGTTAGGGTAGAAAGAAACTTGGTGTGGAATTGTAAGAACCAGGGAGATCGTTTCAGGTTGCTGACTACTGCAAACCTGTTGGCCTTTCAAGAAGCAATAGGCTTGGCAACTTCTATCTATCCCGCAACTACCGAACCATCCAAACCCATATAGAGTAAGTTTAAAACTCGCTCCGTTATGGGCTGGGGTGGGTGTGAGTTTTGGTTAAGGCATCATGTCTTGCCACTCTTATATTAACAGACATTATGTTTAATTTAATTATTAATTAATCTTTACTAATGTAATATTTATTTTGAATATATTTTTTAATTTATATAAGATGAATGATTAATTTATTAAGGAATTATAAATCTTGTTATAATATATGTAAATTAAAATTTAGGTAGTAAAAAAAAGTCACGTTTTATAAGTACTATTAAACATGACAAATGTATATATATATATAAAGTAAGATCTTTTATATATATATATATATATATATATTTTGTAGAACGAGCACAAGTCAGAACGGATGGGTTGAGCAAAAACATACTCCATTGCCAAGCCAACTCAGATGAAGACTCCTGCATGGCTATCCTGCCGGTTGTCTGCTCGGTTCGATATGTTTGGTCGTGGTTTTACACCACGCTTATGTAATAGAGCAGTCAATTGTCTTGCTAGTTTTGCAAAACTAAATGATTCTTTTATTTGGACTGAGTACCCTAGATTTTATGTCCTTAGTCGTCAATGTTGATGCTCAGTCATAATAATTCTTTTCTTAAAAAAAAAAACAAAAAAAACCTTGCTAATAAGGAACAAAATTTAATTTCAACTTTTGACTTCAACCTTTGTCTTTATTTTCATTTAATTTTTTTATTTATTATTTTAAATTGTATTTAATTGAGTTAATAGACATATAAAAAGAGATTAAATAAGATTAAAAATAAAAATTAGAACTAAGTTTTTTTTTATGTCATTGCGCTATGGTGGCATGACCAATATGACTGGCAAATAATAAACTTTTGGGGATTACTTTGTTGAGAAATTATTAGATACTATTTATTGCTATCCTTAAACACATACAAAAGTCGGCTTGTAACCAGATAAATTCTTGATGGGAATTTTCTACTTTAAACATGTAAATCAATATTTTGACATGTGTAAAGTAGTTTTAATAGAGAGATATGTATTTTTAACATGATTCACATAATTTTACACATCTCAAAAACTAATTTGCATGTTTAAGATAAGAAATTCCTACCCAAAATCTCTGGTAACCAACTGAGCTAGACATTGCTAGGAATGAAGTGTTTTAGGTACACTTCTTTATTTTCTAAAACACGTTGTGGTATATTGAAATGTAAGGAGCAGTGGTAGTAACAGTAGGCTGTATTTCGGGAACACAGAGTGCGGTGGACATTGGTTGGCATGATATTCATTTGTCAACAGTTTTTGTAACAGAAACAAGCAGATTCATGGAGATCAAAGTGACAGGATCCTCTAACTGCATGGTCCTTTTTCTTGCACGTATCATCACAGTGTTCTGTTTTGATACAAGCCCCGAACCAATATTCACTACGCGTTTTGCAAAGTTTTTCTTCTGCAAGTTCTACCTCTGCATGCATAAGAAGAAAATAAAAAATAAAAAAATAGACGAAAGAAGATTAGGTTGCTTTACACATATTTATTGTACCCCGTGTGGAGAAAAGGAGGATGGCAAGGCAGAGAAAAGCAAAGATGGTGGAAGAGATGTAGAGCCATGCTTGCTAAATGATGTTGCGTATGAAACTAAAATTAAAATGGTATATATAGCAATAAAAAGGATCAACATGATTCGGCTGCTTTTGACGTCAATCAAAAATATTACCGAAAGGGTGGGTGAATAAAAAGAGAAGGCCTTGAAGATAACAAAGCAGCCTAAAACTACAAGTTACATATACTAGAAACAAAAAGGATTAAGAAGCATCAAGGTCACAGCTGTTTTCTCATTTTTTTTATTATTATATTTGGTGAATTGTCTTTCTTATCGCTTATGAATAACAAAAGGACCGCTCAGGGAGAGAGGTAGTCATGTTTGCTACATGATGTGTGCTAGGCCTTGAAGATAAAAAAGCGGCCTAAAACTATAAGTTACATATACTAGAAACAAAAGGATTAAGAAGCATAAGGTCACAGCTGTTTTTTCATTTTCTTTATTATTATATTTGGTTAACTCTCTTTTCATTATGAATAAAACTTGATTCCAACTTTTGACTTTAATTGTCTCCAATCTCATTTAATTTCTCTCTATAAATGAGATTAGAAATAACAAATAGAAGAAGATTAAATGAAGTTAAAGACAAGGGTTGGTGTCAAATTTTGTTCTTCTATTATTGCTTACAAATAAGAAAAATCAATTTTAGTGTGATTTAAGAAGTTCACTTTATCTTTTGTTTTGGCTTGACACAGATATAAAGCTCAAATGAGCTAACTTCGATCCAACTTAGCTCGAGCACTTTTATTTGAATAAGAAAAGAGTCAAATTGATAACTTGTTTGACACCTTTACTTAAAAATTTAATCTCACTTATGCACGGTTGCACACATAATTTCTATTTAACATAATATTTGCATGAAGGCTGAAGCTACTTATTTAAGCTCATATGAAAGTTTATGTACGCATAATTTGTTTTACCCTTGATTCATTTTGACGTTTGTTTAATTTTTTTTCTTTTGATTTTGTTTTTTTTTTTTTAATAAAAGTTCACAGGCTGTTGGGGAAGGATTACTCCGTCCAAAAGGTACTAGTTCTAAACTTCTGATAAATTAATAAATTAATACTTTTATACCTTAATTAGATGAAAAGGGCGTGGAAAAAAATAATAATATACAATAATGATGCTCATAACCTCAAATTTTGGTTACATTCTACAGAATGCGGGAATGCATGTGCTTATCGTTGTTCAGAGACTCATCACAAGAAGTCATGTTTGTTCTAGCTTCTGCAACAAGCGCTGTCAGAAATGTTAGTGTGTTCAGGAACCTATATATGGTCACAGGGAATGTCTATGCTATAGAACAACTGGAAAACCTGGGAAGGAACACCCCAGTGCCCCTAATTCAATTTCCTTCATGCAAACACTCTTGGTCAGGCAATTCTATTGCATTGATGATGTATTGCTCAGCTTCTTATGTAAGATTTTAGTGTAGCCTTCGTAGCCACATGATGAGTTACAAAATATCAGTTCATCATAAGTTATAAATAATTGATGCGACCTTTCATATGAAAACTCACAGTAAGTTATTCTTATCAAGTATTATTATATTATTCTTATTGAGAGTACATGGCCAAAGTAATGTAACTCTTATAACTCATATACATTAACTGGAGGAAGTGAATAGCTATGACTCTTGGGTAGGTTGAGTCACTTTGTTTTGGTCTGGTCCAACTTTCGCACAGTTCGACTCATCCACCTTTTTGATTTGGTCAAAGATAAGTCTTTCATATCAGGACTAGGTGATGACAAATTCGAGTTGTTCATTGGAGGCATTGAGATTGATGCATTTGCTCCTCCGGCATTGCTGAACATTATAAGAAATAAAACAGTTACCAGTTTGTCTCCATAAAGTGCTAAGTATAATTCACTCACTGAAGTGACCAATGAAAAGCATTCTCATGGCTTAGCATAAAAGTCAACTTCGTCAAACTAGCTTACAATTAACCTTTTCCTTCCTCATTGCAGTTTAAGAAGGAAACATGCAAAACTGTTGAGTTAAAGAAGAGGAGGAAGAAAATTTGTGTCTTAAAGAAAAAGAGAGAGGCCCTTATTTCATGGTTGAAAACTAGAATTAGACAAAAATAGGTAACAATAAATGCATCTTCCATAAAAAAAAAAATTTACCATTAATTTTAAGTACATTTATAAAATTTTTATAAAAATCAACTTAAATCAAGCATACTAAAATTTCTCCTTTCACGCACCCACTCACATGCACACAATTCCCCTCTCTCTCTTGCACACAAAATAGTGAAACACAGCCCATTTCCTCCACTGTTGTGCGTCCCATGTCATCTCTATTGTATTCTGTAAGCCATTGGGACCAAACAGACGAAAAGGTGCCAAAGAGAAAAGACGCGGGGGGGGGGGGGGTTGAATACAGTTGACAATGAGAATCCATTTACTTCAAGATCAAGGAACATAAATCGTTTCACCAATTAAAAGTACACTCTATAAATCACACCACACTAAAATGAAGCTCTTCAGTCTTTATACTAAACCATTTGTTGCAAAAGGTATCCAATAACTTTTATATAGAGATTGTATAACTCTTATACTCTTCAGTCGAATAATGAAAATTAATTTTATAAATAGTTCAAATAAGTTAAATATGTAGAGATAATTTGTAATCTCACAATATATATATATATATATAATAACTGAGTAAAACCAATCAAATATTTAAAATAAAATAAAATAAGGAACGTGCCATACCTTGAAGAAGATGGGTACCTACAGCGTCCATAGCCTATACACACCAAAACGAGACCAGGAAAAAGAAGATCAGATCAAACTAATCCATATATATATATATATAGCCACAAACACAATATACAAAAGAAGATGGGTCATACTGGGATCGGTTACAGCAATGGTGGCTGTGCCACCAAAATAGCAGGAGCCAGGGGCTCTGCCCTTGCGCTGATAATAGCTGTCGAAGGCATAGGAAGCATGATTTTGGATGGTGTTTGGAAAAAAGCAGCTTCCACCAGGCTGAATAGGACCGCAATCAGCTCCATTTCCACATGCATAGTCCAACTCCACCTGCAGTAAATTGGCGCCAGCACTACTCCTGGCCACGCACCAAGTTGCACCCACAGTGATCACATTATTGGTCCCTACTATGATGGCTGTCACAATGGTTAATAACAACAAAGAAACCAGCTTTGGTGGTGCAGCCACTGATGCTGCCATTGAAGGTAGTTATGTTAAGGAGGTGGGATGTTGTTTTACTTAGAAGCCGCTTTCGCTTTCTATGTGGCTTCTCTTTTTCTCTGTTTGTCGGTATAAATAGAGAGAAAATCTTCTGTGTAATTTTCTATATTAAGCTTGCAAATCATTCTTTGATATGTATAAACGTAGGTTAATAGAAAAATGTGTATTTTAAATATGATATACGTAACTTTACAGATATCAAAAGTTAATTTGTGTGCTGGTTCATCTTAGTATTTCTATATAGAAAGATGAATATCTCTCAAGTTTTCAAGTTCTATAATGCTTCTGGCACATTATTTTGGAACACATTTCTTCACATATACGATAAGTGATAAAATTAAAATATAAGAATGCAAAAAATAAGATGAGATAGATTGTAATTATAAAATAAAATTATATAAATATGTGTATGTCACATAATTCTTTATAAGATATACGTTAATATGTTTGCAGCATGAAAATCAAGATAACTTCTGAGTAACTTGTAAAGCATAACTCCCACAACATTCCTTTTGGCAAGAAACTAGCAACATAATGCTAATTCGGTTGGGAATTACTGTTTTGATTATATTTGATTTTTTTTATATAGATATTGAAAATGGGAATGTTATTGACAAAAACATATTTCTACAGAAACACACAGATAATAAAACGTACGTGTGGTCAAACAAATTTTAACTATTACTTAACAGACATCTATCCACCCTTATTTATGAAATTAGATTAGAGTACTTATATTTTAGAGTGGTTTAACCTGTTTTTATACTCTCCTGTAAAGAATGATAGGTGTTATTTTTAATTTCTTTCTCTGTACAAAAAAATAATACATATTATTCTTAACATTTTTTTTTAATTTCAAATTTGAATTTTCTTCTAATTTTATTATGCATTATCTATTTTTTAATTTTAAATATGTTCTCTTTTTAATTTATACATTTTAAAATTTAACTAAATTAAGAAAAAAAACATGTAATGTATATGATACTTGTTAGTTTATAATAATATATAAAAACTGAAATACAACTTATGAAGTTAATCATCACTAGGGGTGTCAAAGTGCCAACTAGCTTATTGCCAGCTTCATTCGAGTAGGACCATTTTTCGAGTTAGTCTATTCGGATCACGTAAGTTTCGAATTGATATTTTCTTAGACATCTCAACTTCATTTAGTCTTATGTAGTGTTAAAAGAGCAGGGTGACCCGACCTATTCGGAT
Source organism: Ormosia emarginata (assembly GCA_029884605.1). Taxonomy (NCBI): domain Eukaryota; kingdom Viridiplantae; phylum Streptophyta; class Magnoliopsida; order Fabales; family Fabaceae; genus Ormosia; species Ormosia emarginata. The sequence continues at coordinate 42,050,042 of JAQQTP010000076.1, read as the reverse complement.
TCAACCCATTTGAGTCATGTAAGTTTCGAGTTGGTATTTTGTTAATCCAACCTATCTATTTTATTAGGTTATTCGGGCCACCTCATCGAGCTTAGCTCATTTTGACACCTCTAACCACCACAGCTACTTGGACCTTCTTTCATTCGTCATATCAATTAAATCTTAATTGTTCCATTAACCACCTTAGGAGATGATTGGGACTTGGGGTTTTGGAAGATTTTGAAAGAAAAATAATGGCATGACTTATTTTTATTTTGAATAAACACTCTATATTTGTGATTTTTTTTAAATAAAAGATGTCATATAACCTTTTAATAATCTTTTATTCATTTTTATTTACATTTTATAATTTTCTTAGGTTACGTTTGGTATAAAGAATACAATTTCATGAAATAAGAATCGAATAAAAATAAGAATCAGTGAATTGGAATAGGAATCCTATTCCAATTTTATAGTTTGATACAATTAAAAATAAAATATCATAGAAAGTGATTATGTAATTTGATGTGTGAAGTATAATATAGAATGAAATTCAAATTGATTTAAATGACAGAAATACTCCAAATAAAAAAAAATATCAAAAATTAATTTTTTTCTTTCATATTATATATATAATACAAATATTTATTTTGAAGCAATATTTAAGATTAATTTTTAAACAACTTTGATAAAATAAATATTGATAATATGCTTTTCTTTCTTTCTAATGATTTTTTTATAATTAATATGTTATAGTTATGGCCATAAGTTTTGTCATATTAGAATAATATTAATTTTAAGATAGAATTCAATAAAAATCATGATTGAAAAATTATCCAACTTATTATAAAAATATATTCAATACTTTTATGATAATTATAAATGAAAATTACACTACAAAGAAAGTACTAAGGTCAAATATTCAAAAGACTAAAAATTTACAACACATTAGAATATGTCTTTTTTATAGCTGAAAAATTTATAACACATGAATACTTTATAAATTATAAAATGGTTAAGTTATGTCATTTTATAAATTAGTTAAGGGTATATTAGAAAAAATATATATGAAATCCTATTCCATAAAAATGTGGAATTGCAATTCCATATTTTTTTTTTGAGAATAAGATTCTATGAATTTGTAGAATGAGATTTGGAATAGGAATGTTATTTCATATTTTTTTCATCAAAAAACATAAGAATGTTGTGATTCTAGGATTAAATGTAGATGTTATTTGATTCCTTCACACCAAACAATCTAAGTTTAGAAATAAAAAATAAAATAAAATTATATTAACCTCCCATAAAGTTTAATTTAATTACACCTGATATTCCTCTTATTTCAAAAATTATACTAATTTTACTTAAAGTTTATATTATCATTACTAATTTTTCTTGAAATTTATATTATTATTACATTATATCATTACACTTACCTCTCTTATAAAATAAGTTAGTGTAAAAATACAAAAAAGATGAATATCAAATATAATTAGACTAGACCTCTTAATAGATCAATATATTTTTTCCAAAAATAAATATTCCCTTTCTTTTTCCTTCAAAATGCTCCCTCCAATCATACCATTAACATTTTATGAGGTTAATTTCTAGTCGAATCTGTTCATAAAAAAAAAAAAATCTGGTTGAATGCTTCCCTTTCCCTCGTGGCACATGTGCACAGGTTGGTTTTTCTTCTTTTTTTCCCTCCTGCCACGTTATCTCATGACTATCCACAGCTTTGCTTCCCCTATTTTCAACTTGAGTTTCACGTCTTTTGAATAACTACAATAAATGAGCTTCAAGTATATTGTATGTTTTAGTATCACAATTAAATGGGCACTAACTTTTTTATACTCAAACTCAGTTATGATTGACTTTTTAACCCCTTGAAACCGTTACATTCGTCATGTCATCTTCTTTTTTTCTTTTTAATAACTATTTTCAACGTCAGTTTCATGTCTTTTGAATAACTAAAATAAATGAGCTTCAAGTATATTGTATTTTTTAGTATCACAATTAAATGGGCACTAAATTTTTTATACTCAAATTCAGTTATGATTGACTTTTTAACTCTTTGAAACCGTTACATTCGTCATGTCATCTTCTTTTTTTTTCTTTTTAAAAATGTTCACCATATCAACTAAATCTTAATTGTTCTACCTAGCCACCTCAACATTTTATTTACACTCTGTTTTGTTTGGTATGCGGTTTTTCCAATGAAAGGAAAACAAAGATGTAATAGAGGGAACATTTCTTTTGTTTGGCATTTTTTTGGTGCTTTCTTGTAATATCCTCTTTCGAAAAGATGAAAATTAATTTGTCGCAAGATCTTGTTATTAATTCCGTAGAGATGATTGCTTTTTAATTATATTTTTTTTTTATATACATAAATCAGAAATCGAACTCCTAACTACATACTTAAAGTATTCAAACTTATTACTACTTGGACCAACACAAATTAATTTCTTTTGTTTGGTATGTAATTTAATACAGAAAAAAAAAGATTAGGAGATATCTATTTTTTGCAAGTTTTATAAATTTTGCATCCGTCTTTACAGTGATAGATTGGAAGAGAAAGAAGTGAGTGTTAAATGTAAGTTTCACATCTTTTGTAATGATTAGATTATTTAAATGATAAAAAATAATATTAATTTTCTTTCTTTTCTTATTAGATGATATCAAATAAAAAAGTATAACTCCTACACATTTTTCTTCCTTTTATTTCTTTTCTTTTTCATCTTATTCTCTTCTTTTCTATTCTCTCCCTAATGCCAAACCCTTAATTGAATCCCTCACCTTCCCTCTTGCCACATATGCATAGGTTGAGTTTTCCTCGTGGAGATTGCTACACTGCACTCGAGTGCGTGAGCGCTCCACCTTCTTAGCCGTTCAGATGAAAATAATCTAAGTGAGATGAGTGTATGGCAATAAAATTATAAACAAACAAACAAACTTCAGTGATGTACATGCTCGAGCGCCGCAACTCTCGAGGTTTCGCTAGTATGTCCCTTTTCTCCTTTGCCCTCTATTACTTATTAAAAAAATAATTCAATTTTAGTTCAATTTAAGAAGTTGACTTTATTTTTCGTTTCGGCTTGACTAAGATATAAAGCTCAAATGAGCTAACTTCGATCCAACTCGACTTAGCCCGAGCACTTTTTATTTGAAAGAGAAAGTAGTCAATTATTATTATTTTTTTACATGAAAGATTCAGTCTGATGACTTATTTGACACTTTTACTTTAAAATCTAGTCTCACTGATGCACGGTTGTGCACATAATTTTTATTTAACAAAATGTTTGCATGATGCTACTTAATTAAGCCTATATGAAAGTATATGTACGTATAATTTGTTTTCCCCTGGATTCATTTTGATGTTTGTTTAATTTTTTTTTTCTTTTGATTTTGTTTTATTAAAACAAAATTTCACCGGTGGGAAGGATCACTTCCTCCGGAAGGAATTTCATGTCTTCTTCCATATTTTTGTAATTGAATGTTAACAATTTAGCAAAAAAATTCTATCTTTTAATTGACAAAAATTTCTTTCTTAGTTTAAGTTTGATAATCTAAACCAATCATGTGGGTACCCAACCCATCCTAACTCATATGAGGTGGGTTTAAAACTTGGTCCACTACGAGACGAGATGAGCATGAGTTTTGGTCAATGCACACCGTCCTGTCTCATACCCTACATATTAATAAATATTATGTTTAATTTGTCTAGTAATCATGTTAATTATTATATTAACTAATCTTAACTAATTTAATATTTACCTTCAACATATTTTTTAATTTATATAAGATGAATGATTAATTTAACATTGTGATTAAATATTATATAAGTTTAGAGTAAAATATTCATGAGTCCAGGGTGAGATGAGGATGAGGGTCCGGATCTTAATATTTTTTTTTGCAACATAAGTTTTAATCCTTGAGAGAAATTATTATATGTTCTTGAAGTATTAGGTAAGATTGTACTTATACTATTTAAATATTGACATTTCAGTATTTATTAATAATAAGATCTATCACTAATTTACATATTTATTATTTTTTTAAAAAATAAAAGATAAGGTTGAAATAATAAATATGTAAGTTAATGATGAATTTTATCATTAATGAATGTTAAAATATTAAGATTTAAATTATGTAAGTACAATCTTATATCGCTAGAAGAACATATAATTTCTCAAAGTGGGATCGGGTTGAACGAAAAATCCACCTTTACATACTTTGCCAAGCCTATCTTAGTTCTCGATATTTTTTTTTAAGTTATCAACATTCAATTAAAGAGACGGATAAAGGAATAGAAAAAGAGGGTAAAGAATTTGAATTTGTCTGGAAGGTAACAGTTCAAAATTAACTTCAGTAAAATTAATGGATCTTTTAACTTTTTATACCTTAATTAGATGAAAAGGGAGTGGAAAAAAAAATATCCACTGATGATGATCTCAACTCAAATCTTGGTTACATTCGGCAGAGTGGCATGCATGTTCTTATCGTGGTTCAGAGGCTCATCACAAGAAGCCATGTTTGTTCTTCTGCAACAAATGCTGTCTGAAATGTTTGTGTCCCATCAATAACCTATGGTCACAAAGGAAGAATGTGCATGCTATAACAAATGGAAAACTAAGGAAGGAACACTTAAGTGCCCCTAACTCAAGTTCCTGTATGCACACACTCTTGGTCAATTCTATTGCACTGATGATGTATTGCTCTGCTTCTTCTGTAAAATTTTAGTGTAGCCTTCATGGCCTCATGATGAGTTACAAAATATCAGTTTATCTTCATAAGTTATAAAATATTAATTTGACCTTTCATATGAAAACTCAGAATAAGTTATTCTTATCAAGTAATATTATATTATTCTTATTAAGAGTACATGGCCAAGTAATGTAACTATCATAACTCACATAAATTAACTGGAGGAAGTGAAGAGTCTTGATTCTTTGATAGGTTGAGTCTTTTTTTTTTTATGTGTGGCGGTTAATTAGTGCCTGGTCTAACTTCTACGCACATCAATCCATCAACCTTTCCAATTTAATTAAAGATAGATCATCTATGTCAGGATTATGTGATGACACATTCCAGTTGTTGGTTAAGGGCGTTGTGATTGGTGTATTTGCTCTTCCAACATTGCTGAACATTATAAGAAATCAAACAGTTACCAGTTAGTCTAAGTGCTGAGCATAACTCACTCACTGAAGTGACCAATGAAAAGCATTATCATGGCTTTGCATAAAAGTCACTCAAACTAGCTTACAGTTAACCTTTTCCCTCCTCATTGCAGTTTTAAGAAGGAACCATGCAAAATTGTTAAGTTAAAGAAGAGGAGGAAGAAAATTTGTGTCATAAAGAATCAAAAAGAGGCCCTGGTTTCAAGATAGAAAACTAGAAATAGAAAAAAAAAAAAACATAGATTTAAGTCATATTAAGGCAATAAATACAATGCAAAATGGCGTTAGCCCCACCCATGCACGGAGACACGCGTCACAAACCCACTTAATCTCATACAAGGAGCTCGTAAAATTCTTGTATAAATATGAAATATTCAAGTTGAGTATTTTAAGTTTATTATATTATTAATTAATATATAATTATTATAATGAATAATTAATTATCATAATTTATTATAATTAATGATGTGATTGATCCAGTAGACTCAACTTAAGTATTTTAAGTTTATACAAAATTTTTACATAAATTTAATGCATTTAAGTTAATTTAATATATTTGTCCAATTATATCATTAATTATGATAATTAATTAATTAAGACTATTTATTAATTAATTATAATAATTATCTATTAATTATTTATTTGAAAAATTTTCTCTTACTCTATTTGGCAATCCATTGGGACCAGACAGACAAAAAAGTACCAAAGAGAAAGGGGGCAAAAATATAGTTGACAATGAGAATCCATTTATTTACTCCAAGATCAAGGAACATAAATCATTTCACCAATTAAAAATGCACTCTCCATAAACCACACCTCACTAAAATGAAGCTCTTAAGTCTTTTTATAGCACTATTTGATTCATAAAGTATACAATAACAAAGTAAAACCAATCCAATGTTTAAAAATAAATAAATAAGGAACGTCATACCTTGAATAAGATGGGTACCTACCAGGTCCACAGCCTGAAACCAGAAAAAAGATGACATCAAAGTGTGTGTATATATATATATGGAAAATATTTAGTGAGAAATTTTATTATGAGATGAGTAAATTTTGATCATATAATTATATGAGGGGAGATCGGTTTACACCAGTATAAGTCTTTTTTAACTTACACTTATTTTCAATCGTTAGATCAACTTTCATCTAATGATTGAAATTATTTCATTAAAAGTAATTATATGAATATAAAAATAAGTGAATTAAGTTGATCCTCCCTCTAATTATATATATATGAATGGTTAAAATTAAAAGTTACTTAATGATCATGTGACCACTTAAAAAAATTACATATATTTATATTTTAATTTTAATTATTCATATAAGATTTAATAATCAAAATTTATTTCTCTTATTTTTTATAATAAATATATCTCTCATCAAATTCGCTCATTCATATATATATATATATATATCTTAATTGTTCTATTTAGCCACCTCAGCATTTTATTTGTTTATGGTGTCAATGTCTGTTTGAATCCCTCACCTTCCCCTCTTGCCACGCTTTCCTTGACTGTTCAAAGCTTTGCTTTCCCCATTTTCAACTTCATTTTCATGCCTTTGGAATAGGCACTAATGAGCTTCAGGTACATTGTTTTTTTAGTATCATATATAAATAGGAAGAATATTTAATGAGAAGAGTGTTTATTGTAAGAGGTGAGATGAGTGAATCTTAATTATTGAATTTTAAATGAATAATTAAGATTAAAACATAAATACATATAAACTTTTTAAGTAGTCACATGATTTTTAAGTAATTTTTAATCTTAATCATCCATATATGATTGTATGATCAAAATTTATTATTCTTATCTTTTTAAATAAAAATTCTCTCATTAAATATATATATATATATATATATATATATATATATATATATATATATATATATATATATTCTTAATTGTTCTATTTAGCCACCTCAGCATTTTATTTATTTATGGTGTCAATTTCAGTTTGAATCCCTCTCGTTCCCTCTTGCCACATGTGCATAGGTTGGTTTTTCCTCTTGTTCCCTCTTGCCACGCTTTCCTTGACTGGTCACAGCTTTGCTTCCCCCATTTTCAACTTCAGTTTCATGCCTTTATAATAGGCACTAATGAGCTTCAGGTACATTGTTTTTTGAGTATCATAATTAAATAGGCACTAACTTTTTTATACTCAAGAATACATTGTTTCTTCAACATCATCTTCATTTCTTTGCAACACAGAGGGAAAGAAGAGACAGAAAAAAGAGAGAGAAAGTAAAAAAATAAGAAAATGAAGGAAGAAAAATGAGAAGATTGAAATAGAGAAACCACACATGCAGATTGGAGTGTGTGGATGGAGGAAGGTTTTGAGGAGTGCGGGTGGCAGTTGGGGGTGTGTGGATGAGAAGTTTGAG